>CAWUFW010000892.1:1795000-2995000 GCA_963921515.1 Calotriton arnoldi
GGAAAAATATACATTATAAACCAAGGAAAGAAAAAAAAGGGGGGTGGGGGGAAGAGCAATATGTAGTTAAATTATAATAATTATAATAAAAGGCATGAACAATAACTGGTTTAATACTGTAAGCATAACAATAAGTCAATATAAAATTATGTGGTAAAAAATATAGGAGAACAAATAACTTCCGATCGTTTAAGAAAGAAGAGGCAAAGAGTAAAATTTAAGGTGGTTTCCTAACATCATCTGATACAGTGATAACTTTAACAATAGAAGAGGCAGATAAGGATAAATATGTGGTTAACGGAAGCCATAAGATGTCTCTTTTAATCGCTAGGGAAATAGGGGAGACATAATTAGTATCTAGTCTATGATGGAAACACACAGCATTCCACCAGGATCTAAAAGTAACTTTATCTGCTTGTTTCCAATTTGAGGTTATTAAATGAAAAGCAACAGCTAACAGTAGGTCTAACAATTTAAAGCTCGATGTTGACTAAGGCCAATGAGGTGACTGAGTGCCAAGGAATATGTTTATTATAGTAAAGGGTCTCTTAACTTTAAAAAACAAATTCAATTTGGGACCAAACCAATTGCCAAAATCTGTGGGTAGGGGGACATTCAAATAACATGTGTTTTAGATCAGCAGTAGGACAGGAACAGGACCCACAAGTGGAGGACAAGTCCGATGTGAAGGATGCTAGAGTCACAGGAGAAAATAATATCTGATGGTAGAAAAAATAAAGGGTTTGTGTAGTATTAGCAGCACGAGACATTTTGTGAAGCCTAAACCACAACTTATCCCAAGTACTGGTTGGCCAACATTGTAGTAAATCTTTTTCCCGAGCCAATTCAGTCGTTGATTTAGGTCTATCCGGGGGTAATATTAGGGATTTATATATAGTGAAAGCAGAGGGAGAAGTATATAATATTGGAGAGAGATTTAAGCACATAGTAGGGGGATTGGAAATGTTTGGTAATGTAAGAAGGTATTGGTTAAGGGCAGGACATATAAGATCATATTGCGGTTTAAACGAGGCTGGTAAAGAAAACTTTGTTTGGAGATCAGTAAACCAAAGGGGTTTATTTTCAAATAGAAGTTGGGAGATCCAATGCAGGCCTTTGGAACGCCAAGTTTTCCAGTATATAGAAAGGTTTTTAATTTGTAACGATGTATTATACCAAATGGGTTGTTGTTGATATAAATTAGTTGAAGTATATGAAGTCGGAAAGAGAGGAATTAAAAGTTTACGAGAATGAGAAATGATAGGGGAACGTAAAAAATAATTATTGGAAGTAAAAGCAAGTATTTCCTGAAAATCCAAGGGGTTAATAAGACATTTCTCTAATTCTATCCACAATGGAGGAAATACAAGGGGTTCCGAGGAGAGCCAGCGGGTAGCTTGTTTTAGGGAAAAAGCAGAGTGATAAGTTTTGAAATCAGGAAACTTAAGACCTCCATTGGTTTTGTCTTTTTTTAAAGTGGAAAGGCTATATGAGAGGGTTTGCCTTTCCAAAGAAACTTTGTTAGGAGGGAGTCTATTTTTTTAAAGTAATACCCTGGAATGTGGACTGGAATCACGGAAATTATAAATAGAATCTGAGGAGTAAGCATCATTTTAATTGAGTCCATTCGGCCCCACCATGAAAGAAAGAGAGGATGCCAACGCGAGATAGTATCATTTAATGTTTTGGTAATGTAGTCGAAATTGCATTTTAATGTTTCAGAAATTGTTGGAGCAAACCACAGGCCCAAATATTTTATTTTAGAAGATTGCCAAGAAAAACCTGTGTGGGCAAAAAAGAGTTTTTGACATAAAACATTTAAAGGTAAAACTTCACACTTATCAGTATTGAGTCGATATCCTGAAAATGTGGTTACTTGTTGAAGAAAAGGGGGGGAGGTTGCAGAATTAGAACAATATAAAAGAATATCATCAGCGTATACTGACATTTTAACTTGATGAGGACCATATAGAAAACCAGTAATGAGAGTATCTTGTCTAATTTTGGTTAAAAAGGGTTCCAGCGCTATGACAAATAAAAGAGGTGATAAGGGGCACCCTTGTCCTACCTCTCTAAGTAGTGGAAAATAATCTGAGGTTTTACCATTAACAAATATTGAGGCTTTTTGACCTGAATGAAGAAATTAAAGCAATCAACTTAGATGGAAATCCGGCCCATTTTAATGCATGGAACATAAAGTCCCAAACAATCCTATCAAAGGCTTTTTCTGCATCCAAAGCAATAGCAGCAATAGGGTGATTTAAAGATGAGGCCTTGCTCAGAATGTTAAAAAAGACTCGAGAATTGTCAGAGGCTAATCTTCCCTTAACAAACTCAGGGCCATATTAGCAAGAAACTGCGATAAACATCGCAGAGCGCGCTAAGCGCGAAAATAATTATCGCCTGCTATCGCTGGTATATATCGCCACGCTAACGCTGTATTAGCAACAGTTAGCACCATGGCGATATATAATCCAGCGATAGCGGAGAAATGAGCCAACATCGCTTCAAAACCAGCGATGTTGCATGAGAGACGGGAAACCTTGCTGATACGACCCTGTGGTCGTATCAGCAGAATCCACCCCCCCCCATGTTAAGTATGCACAAGTCAGGTTTTGGGCAGGTGTTAAAAATCCAGCGATGACCCCGGTTAGCGCGACTTTTAACGTCGCTAACCGGGGCCAGGGCCTAATAGGCGATAGGCCTGTCAGCGGCTGTTTTCCTGGTCTTGTGGTCGGGAACGCCTACTTTGCATGTCATTAGCGATAAATATCGCTGACATGCAAAGCGGCACCCAACACGCTCGCTTTCGCGGGAAAGCTGTCGCTAACAACTGTTAGCGGCAGCTTGCTGATAGGGCGATAATAATATCGCCGTTTTAGCGGCAAAAAGTGCTGCTAAAGCGGCGATATTGCCCTTGCTAATATGCCCCTCAGACTGTTTGGGCCTATGAGATCGGGTGGAAAGGGTCTATACGCAGAGCCAGGATCTTAGCAAAAATCTTGTAATCAGTGTTGACTAAGAAGATGGGGCGGTAGTTCTTACAAAGAGAGAGGTATTTATCCTCTTTTGGGATTAAACAAATCAAGGTTTTTGGGAATGTGCCCTGCGAGATACCTTTATCGATAATAGAATTAAATAAAGTTAGAAGATTGGGTAAAAGGAGATTTGCAAAATGATCATAAAATCCAATAGTGAAACCATCAGGTCTGGGAGCGTTTCCTCTTATCAATACCGAAACTGCATGGGAAATTTCTGATAGGGAAATATCGATTCCCAAGGAATCAAAGCCAGATTGATGGGAGGGAGGAGAGGCAATGGACTGGAAATAAGAAGAGAGATCAGACTGTACTGGTTGATCTTCAGGAGATTTTTATAAAAGGAAACAAATTAATTTAAAATATCGTTATCTTTAAAAAGAGAAGTTCCCAAGGGGCCAAGTAAAGATTCTATTTTAGTTCTGTCTTTCCTTACTTTCAAATAATTAGCCAGTAGTTTCCCCATTTTGTTTTGACCCCCGTAACAGCGAGTACTACTTTTCAATAAAAAGGAGCAGGCTGCATTCGTAGATAGTCTGTTAAAAGTAATTTTAGCGTCAATAAGATTTTTCAGGGAAGACTCGTCATTGGATTGACAGTATGTGTACTCTAGTTGTTTAATTTTGTTGAGTAATTGAGTGGACTGGGCCTCTAGGGATTTTTTCCTTTGTGATACGAACTTTATTATAAACCCCCTGGCAGCTGCTTTAAAATAGTCCCAAACCATAACAAAAGAGGAATCTGGAGAGGAGTTAATGTCAAAAAATTGGAGGCAAAGGAGCTAAATTGTTGGCTGAAATTAGGGTCTAAAAGTAGTAAGTTACTAAAGCGCCATCTGCCTGAATGTGGGGAAAAAGGGATAAGATCAATATCGACATATACTGGGGTATTATCTGATATTAAAATTGATCCAATTTCAGAGTGAATAGCATACTGGGCTAAGGACTTGCTTAGAAAAAGGAAATCTATATGAGATTGTGAGTGGTGAGGAGCAGGTTAGACACTATATTCTCGAAGATCTGGATGGCAGAGTCGCCAGATATCTACTAAAGACTTGCGTCGTGTAGTGGAAGTGAATTGTGAGTGCTTTTCTAGAGGGAACAAATTTCACTGTTAAGTGTCTGTCTAATATGGGGACGTGAATTTGGTTACAGTCTCTGCCGAATATAATGTAATCATCATCATATAAAAGCAGTTTATCAGAAATTTCAGACCAAAAAACGTTATCAATAGAAGTAGGACCATATACATTAAAAAGAACAATAGGTATCTTATCTATAAGTAAATTAACAATAACCCAACGACTTTCAACATGAGATTCTTTATGTACAACTGATATGTGCAACTTTTTATGGCATAAAATCAGACCTCCATTCTTTTTACCTAAAGCAGGAGAAGTAATCACATTGCCCACCGAACACTTTTTCAATTTTGAAGCTTCAGATTCAGAAAGATGTGATTCCTGAAGTAGTGCATGTCTGTTTTTAATTCGGCTAGGTGGGATAAAACCCTATGCCTTTTAATAGGGTTACCTAGACCTTTATTATTCCATGTAGTAACTCGAATGTAACGTGAAAATAAGAACATGAACAAACAATGTGCTTACAATATTGAGAATGAAGTGAGAAAACAGTATAGAAAAGGAAAAAGAGTAAAAGGAGTTAGGCGTTTGATTGTGAAAAAGAAACATGGGAGAGGGAGTGAAAGAGTAGAAAATAGGGTAAAGGAATTAGTGGAAAGGAATCTTAGAGAAAAACGCCAGGAAAGGGAAGAGAAAACAGGAAACAAAAAGACAGTACAAGTCATTCAAATGACGACTGAGAAACATACCTACAGTACACAAGATGGAATGGGGGATGGCGACACCAGAAGACGGCGACGACAGCACTCGAACTGCACCGGGCAGCAGGGAAACTTTGGATGGGAAGGAGTCAACACATAAAGGAGAACATATGGAGAGTAGAGGGCGGAGTAAAAACACCTGTATTAGGAGGAAAAAGGGATAATATGAATAAGATATTTTTTATAAAAAGAGGGAAAGAGAGAGGAGAAACAATGAACTAGTACACTAACATCTTGTAAATCAAAAGAAAAGCGAAACAACACTCAATGAGCTACATAGATAGGAAAAACATAGGAAAAACAGCCCTACAAGACAGAATAAAAAAACATTCAAGTAGCCTTTGAGGTGTCCATGACATCCACTCCGTGAAGCTGAAGAAATTCCTGTAGTGCCGCTGGGTCCTCAAAAGTAGTAGTCGTCTCCTTATAAGTAACCTTGAAAAGGCACGGATGGATCAATCCATATCTGGCATTTATAGATCTCAGCTGAGGACGCAAGTCAAGGAATTTTTTCCGACGATCAGTAGTGACTTTAGCTACATCCTGAGAAAAATATAGCGGTGGCCTTCCCAGTGAATTTGTTTTTTGGACTTAACAACCGACAACACTTGAAGGAGGTCGTTATATTGTAGGAAGAACATGATAACTCCACGCGGTTTTGCTGAGATTTTGGGACCAAGTCTATGAGCCCATTGGATGATGAATGTATTAGAGGCAGGGATATCCAGAAGCTTGGGCAGAAAAATCAGAAAATGAACAGTTGGATTAAAGCCCTCCAAGTTCTCAGGGAGACCATAAATGCGAAGGTTACTTCTGCAATTTTGATTTTCCAAATCCTCAGTGTGCTTTTTGAGGAGAGTGATTTCTGATTCCAGAGAGGAAATACGTGAGTAGGCGGATTGTAGAGCTTCTGTTTTTTATTCCACCACTAGTACTCGTGAATCCAGAGAAGATCATTTTTCGTCCAAATATTGCAGAGTCTTATTAGTTTCCTCCATGAAAGCTTTCAAAGCACGAATTTCTGCCAGAATTACATCCATGGATGCTGAGGAAGAATGAACTGGAGATGGAAGATCTTTTTAGGATGCTTGGTGGAAATCCCTGATAGCTTGCTAGAAATCTGCGACTTTGGAATGGTCCCTGATGTAAGGTCAGGTTTGTGAGCAGGATTGTGCTCGATATCATTGCAAGCAGAAACAGGATCAGAGTGAGTAGTATGTTTGGTAGGAGTTGAAAGCTTAAGGTTTTTTAATCTCCCCATATAAGAAAGGGAAGAAAATATATTAATAGCACTGCGGAAGTATCAGAGTGAGGTAAAACCTTCAAAAAATATAACCAAGATCAGACACAAAGTGAGGGGAGGAAGACCACAGTTCCCAAAAAAAAAAAGAAAAAAATGAAGCTCATAGAATAAATCAAGAAATCGCAGGGTTAAATTTGCTATCTGAATGGGTAGTACCGATATAATGAAAATTAGTGCTTATTATCACTTTGGCCAACTCATATTGAAATTAAATATTCGCCAAAATAAGGCACCGTGAGAAATAAGGAATCCAATGAAGTAATATCATATTACTCTTATGGACATGTCAGCAGAATAACAGTAGAGGTAGAAGGCGAAGAAAAAATAATGTCACTCATTTAAAGTTGTCTCATGAAGCAGAGACACAATGTTGTGAGAAAAAAGCTGCTTCCGTATAAAAGAGGAGCGTGCTCGCCTTTCAAAATGGTGGGAGCAACCTCACTGTGAGGAGAAATCCCCCGGGGCCGTTGTGGCCCTAAAGATGTTGCAGCATTGACTCCTCAAAAGTTCCAGCGACTCACCGTTGCTTGAGAGAGAGAGACGCCGTGAATCTCATCCCTCGGCAACCGCCGGAACGATTACATTTTGCTTCGTAGTTTCCTCGGTCCATTGGAGCCTCGGATGGTCACGCCATCTTGGTTCGGCACTGAGACCACGCCCCAATTTATTGCACTCATGAAGCATCTTAGTTTCTTTGCAATTAACATGTGTAACTATAACACATTACTACATTTTCAAAGTACCAACATGTAAAATCATTGCAAAATCTAAAGTAGCAAAATCGTTTCTAGTAATTCTCATTAGTACATGTATGAAGATTATTCTGTAGAAGTTTCAAAGAATTGGGAATTACAATAAACATGCAGCACCATTTTTCTTTCACCACTTGATGCACATTTTCACGTATGCAAAACCTGGAGTTCAAATATGTGACTCCTAAAATACACACATTGTGTCATCTAAATTACATTAGTTTAATTAATTCCTCACATTTATCACTATTCAAAGGAGAATGGTTAATGAAATCTCTATAACACATGAGTCTTCACATTCATATTTCTATTCAACGATAAAACCATTATAAGTTAGTTAAACATGAACCTATGTTATTTAATGTGTAGTTACATTTAATCTACACACTTCTGCATGTGTTTACGATGCAGTAACTAAGTCATTCCATGATCTAATTCTCATTATTCCTCAACGTATATTGTGCACAAATTGTGCATGTTTGTCATTTTTGTCTCAAAAAGGTGTCAAAATTGGTTTTATGTGTCAACTAGGGATTCAGCAGTTTATCTGTTTCATCACTTGCGTTCCGGTTCAGGGAGTACCTGGCAATTCTGGCTGAACTGTTCCTATTGGAGCAGGGTCAACACTGATTGGCATAAGTCTGGGATCAAATTGAGGTGGCATGATGGGCAAAAGAACAATGGGTTTGATGCTACCCTAAGTTTTTTGCAAGTGGTTAGACTTATTGAATGCATTCCTTCCATCATCTTTTACGTGTTTATAGGAAAAATAAAGTGGCAATGGAAAATGACAGTTCACATTTGACCAGGACCTTTGTCAGATTTCAAGCTGACCACAATGTGGAATAGGTCGGGCACACCAAGCAAGTTAACCCAGTCAAAGTTTTTACCTTTTGACACTGTTATGGAACTCAGTATCCTCCAGGGTAATAAGGACCAAGGTTGAACCAGGCAAGGATCTCACAAAGGTCAGATATGTAGTTGTAGAACCTCTACTGAATCTGTTGATTTTTTCACTCAAATATCTGCACTGGACAAAGCTGGATTACAGAGCTGTCAAAGTTATTTCCACACTGGGATGCATTTGCCATGCTGCCCAGTCTAAAGTTCTGCCTTCGGACATAGTCACTTTTTAATCCTCAAAATGATCCAGGCATGACTGGAAGCCTTAGGTAGGCAGGGCTCCAAGAGGCAACATGTCTTTGCCTCCCTGGGTGCACCCTCCTTTAGGAAAGCCTCCGCATCTTCCCCCAATCCTAAAGAGGGAGAAATACTTTGTCCCATTTTTCTCCATCTGGTGAGAAGATTCTTTATGGTCTCTTCTGTAACCCCTACATCCTCAGTGCAGACTTCTATCACACCAAGTCCATTACCTGCATGGTTCAGTGATATGTGCTTAGGGTGGCCTTGTTGGATTAAAAAATCATGCTTTATGTGTCTTTGAGTAGGCAAACGAGGTCAGCCACCTGACCCGTGGTGAGCAGTTCCAGTCCAAGGGTGTCAGGCAGAAATCATTAGTCTTCTTTCATCCAGCAGGCCCTTCTTCTTCAGTTGTAGTCTTGCTGCAGGCAGGAATCTTCTGAGGAAGCAGCAATAAGGTGCCAGACTTATCATGTGCACTAGCCTTAATTGAAGAATTTTCTTACTAAATCATGTGTACTTTGCAGCATTCCGTCTTTCGAAGATGGCTGAATCATTTGTTCACCAGCAGAGTTTCTGGTTTTCTCTGAAATCTATTTCCTATTTAGATGAGTTCTCCTTCTCTCCCTGTCAAGGAACATACCGGTTAGGCATTCTGCTGTGGTTAGTGCCAAAGCATATAACAGAACTAAGGGAATTAATGGGAGCAGCCCCATTTGAAATCTGCAAATTCATAACAGATAGTCTAATGACTGTCCTTCAGAGTTATGGCTGGTCTTTGTTCAGCAAACAGTCCTTGTTCACTCCCAGATGGCTAAGCCCTGCTAAATCATTTACACCATTTTTTCTTCCTGGGTCCAGAGGCCAGTCAAATGTCCTCTTGAAGGCAGGACCCTTAACTCCAGCAAAGAAGGTATATTGGTCTCTGGCTATGAGATGAGAGGTAAATCATATTTTAAACCAGTTTTTACCCAGGCAGCACAAAGTACATTCCCGCTAATGTTATCAAAAGTCTGATTTCACCATGAAATAAGATTTTATAAACTAAGGGAAAATAACTTTAATTCATGTTGCTATCATTTTGCCAAACAGAGACACAAAAACAATAATTGTAATCATGTCTAGACCTTTCCTGCATAATGTAACCTAAACATACAGAGAGAAAAAGTCTCTTGAGCTTGCAAGACACACTTTACAGGTGACCTGTTACTAGATAAAACAGGTTTTCATATATATGGCAAAGGGGTTTGTACCTTCCATATGCCTAAATGAGCACTATGGTACCTCTCGCTTCCAAATACTTTTGTCATATATGTGGGAGTGTAAATACATACTGCAGCCCATATAGTCAGTAAACTCCCATGCCATTAGTGCATTTTCTCTGCCCGATGGCCCTACTGGAGCCTTTGTTTCTTTGTTTTCTCACTGGGGCACACAGCCGGACTCCATTGCCCACATCGCAGCGTGGCAGGAGCCGCTCACGTCATCGGGGGCAGCACCAGGAGGCGCATTTAAGCCGCTCCAGGCACCCGCAGCACGGGAGCCTTTGTTTCTTTGTTTTCTCACTGGGGCACGCAGCCGGACTCCATTGTCCACACCGCAGCGTGGCAGGAGCCGCTCACGTCATCGGGGGCAGCGCCAGGAGGCGCATTTAACCCGCTCCAGGCACCAGCAGCGCGGGACGCGCCCGGGCGAAGGTCGGGCCCGTCTGCGCCCGTCATAGCCCGGAAGAGGCTGGGTTGGGCACCCTCTCCTGGCTTGGTGTTCGGTGGATTGGACTCTCGTGCAGGCCTGGTCTACAAGGATTGTGAAAGGGACCCTAAGGACTACTGACTGCTCCCGGCTGTTGAAACCTTTGAGGTAGGAGACCCTTCTGAGTATTGTTCCCTTGAAGCAGGAGTAGCACGTACGAGTCTGTACATTTAGCTGCCGATCCTTTTTCTCAAATCCCCTGGTACTGCATGTTGGGTAGTACATTTCCCAGTGATGGGAAGATGTAAAGGGGGGCGCTAGCACCTCCAGTTCCTCCTCACACCACGATGGATGCTTTTTTAACACAGGCAGCAGGGATCATCGAGAAATAAATCGAACTGGTGTCCCGCCAGCTCTCCCGCTCGCCTTTACCGTGTCTTGCCTCTAGCCCACTAGGTGCAGTGGGGGGTAGCACCTCGGACTGCGCCCAAGTAAGCAATCCTGCTTTTGGGACTTCTTCTGGCCTAACTAGTTCACTGGCTCCGGGGGCTGTGATCGATGTGATCGAGGGAGTCCAGCGAGTGGGATCATATGGGCCAGAGGCAGCTAGAACCAGCTCTAACAGCATTGTCCCTATAGCACCAACAAATTCAAACAGTGAGGGTAGCATGGGTAACCCAGGGATGTCAAAAGTTGGGGGGAGAACGGGGGTAAAAAGGAAAGGTCCAGCCACAGGTGCAAAAGCCAAACGTCCAAGGGAAGAAGGGAATGGACATGGTGTGAGCAAATCCACTTTACTAACCAAGGTGGACATGGAAGCCGTGATGGATGTCTGGATGGGCTCACTAATGATTGAAATTGAGTGCAAATTAGACCCCATTATGATACGTTTAGCCGCAATTGAGCAGGAGCTAATAGAGATCAACCAATGGAGGCTAGCAGGGGGTCTGGATCCTCGTAGGGGGGCCCCCACCTGTTATGGTGCAGTTGCCACCCTATCTGAAGAGCGGGGGAAAGCTGGCCTAAATGGGCATCGGTCTTCGGTTGCACCTGATCACAATAACAGTAATGTCTCTACACAGCCTACCGTGATCCCAAAGGATGGAGAAAGGGTGTTAAAGTCACAGCGCGCTATAGCCCGTCCCGGACCAGTTAATCCTTTAGCCGAATAACTGTAAGAGGTGAAAGAGGTGGGGAGGTCCGCTCAGATCCTAACGTACCAGACCCTATGGGGGTGAACTCATGACAGTTGCTTCCAACGATACATCTTCCCCCGGAATGTCTTCCTTATGTGGTGGTTCTTGGCAACGTTCCGGCACTCCCCCTGGGTGCTGTTGAGGATTTTGACCAACTCAAGAATAAGGTTTTGCATTGGCTGGATCGGAACTCAACTCTTGGACTAAGGGTGGAGAAACACATCATCATGGTGCGTAGAGTCTCCTGGGTGGGTAGGTCAATGAAAACCTGGGCAGGATATTGTGTAATTGGTAATTTCAATAGACCCAATCTAGTGGAACGTATATTACACTCAGTATCTCAGAACAATCGGGTGCCCAATTTCAACAATAACGCCCTTCCACCTAGGTTACTTCTAAAGACTCCCCTCCGACATCCCAAGGCCCAACTGTGCGGGCACCTGGAAACTTTCTACTCATCCAGGACGTCCGGAACAGGATTGTCAGGATCGACAGCTGGTATCCCAAGACATTCCTACCTTTAACCCCTTTGCTCCTTTGGAATCATTGGACGCTTGCGATTGACTCATGGTCGATGAGTCAGCAGAGCCAGTATCCCTACACGGAGTCATCGCGGGGCCCCTCACAGTCAGGGCGGATCATGAGAAAACCTGCAAATTCATTTCTTGGAACATAGCAGGGCTTGCAAACAAGATAACTGACCCCAGTTGGATCACCTTTGTCAAAGGATTTAGTATTATCTGCCTCCAGGAGACGTGGGTTTTAAGACCTTTTTTGTACCAGCCACTGCTTCACGGATAGGTAGACCGAAGGGGGGTCTGCTAATATACGTTTCTTTGGACATTCCATGTCGATTGAAGGAAATACCCGCTGATAATGTTTGCTTGCAGGCCATTTCACTTTCTCAAGGGTCGACAAATATGTTGTTGTTAAATTTTTACAACGCTAATGTTGGGTACTCATCTCTTTGTAATATTACTAGATTGGGTACTTTTTTAAGGAATATGGACACAAATGGTTCCCTGACAGGTCACCTCGTGATCTCAGGAGATTTTAACATCCATCTTTGTGGGGACCCAGAGGTAGGCTCCAAATCCAGGATGGGTTGCCCCCGGTTAGCGGGGTTACATGCTGAACACTCCATCCAGGGAGATAGCCTTAATGCACTAGCTGACGAGTTTGATTTAACCATGTCAAGGACCAGGGTGGCTCATAGTAGAAAGTATTTTCTCCCGACTTTTACTGGAAGGGGGTGCTCAACGCTAATAGATTATATCTTTGTTTCCAGCCCCTTTTTCCAACTTCTTTTGGATTTCTCGGTCGAGGACAGCATTTATAGCGACCATAACCTGCTGTGCATCTCGACCACCTGGCCCAAGGTAGGGAAATCTCCCAGCGTTGTACCTAGCGGATCCTTAAGGGTAGCAGATCAGGGCAGAAGGCTTAAGTGGGCGCAGATATCCCCGGACTCCTTTTATGAGACCCTTATGGCAAAATGCAAGAGGGAAATCGACATTTGTACTACTGGATGCGGGGAGGCAGATGCTGCGTTGGAGGCATTTTCGGTCATTTCACGTACAATTGAACTCCTTCTAGAGGCTCCCCCCACATCCCGGAAGGGACGCGCTACGAGTTGGTTTGATCATGGCTGTTCTAAGGCAGACAGGAATCTGAGGGCGGTCTTGAGTACCCTTCCAAGAAACCTCGCCTCGGTGAGGGTGTGTCGAGGGCTATACAAATCCGAAATAGCAAGGAGGAAGAATGAGCTAAAAGAGGAGGCTTGGAGCAAACTCAATGAGGCATGTCGCCAGAAAAATAGTACCCAGTTCTGGAGCATTATTAATTGCCCCTTTTTGTCAGGGGAAAACTCTGAGCCCTTAGACGTACATATTACAGAAGAGGATTGGGTCTGTCACTTTCAGGAAATGTTCTGCCAGCAAGCAGACATACAGCAAGTTAGAGTGGGAGGGAAGTCGTCCCTTCTTATTACAGCCGAGGAAGTCAGTAAAGGTATAGCTGGGCTGTCTAAGAATAAAGCACCTGGCCCTGATGGCATCCCTCTGGACCTCTTTTTACCTAAACCCCAATTATGGGTGCCAGTCCTCACCTCGGTTATAAATGCTGCTATCAGCAAGGAATTGCCTAGTACTTGGTCCCTATCGACCATAGTTCCAGTTTAAGAAGGGAAATAGGGATAGCACCCTATGCTATAGGCCTATATCCCTTTTGGACTCATCGGTCAAGGTGTTGGGTCAGGTCTTGTTGGAAAGGTTGTCCACATGGGCTGATGCTAACAATATCTTGACAGATGTACAATACGGCTTTCGCCCAGGGAGGTCCACAATCGATCAATGCCTGAACTTGTATATGATCGTTAGTAAATAGCTTTTATGGACTTGTCGTCCGCATTCGATTGTGTTAACTGAAATAAGTTATGGGAATGTTTACTGTGCATGGGAGTGGATAAAGAGATCGTCCTTTTCCTACGTGAGCTACATAGGGACACTAAAGCTGTGGTACGGTTCACGAAAGAGGGACAGGTTACTCGGCAATTCCCTATTCATAGAGGGGTGCGCAAGGGATGTATCCTGGCCCCTTTTTTATTTAACCTTTATATTAATGACTTGGAGAAGGCCCTGACCGTTACCCAGGTAGATGCCCCACAGGTGGGACGGCGTGGTCTGCCAGTACTATTGTACGCACACGACGTTGTTCTCATGTCTAGGACAGCGAGAGGACTACAAACCCTTCTCAATTCCTTTGTGAAATTTATGGAGGACAGGGACCTGTTAGTCAACAACTCCAAATCCTATGTGATGGAGGTGGGTCCTGGTACAGGAAAGTCCTTCAATTTCAAGGTGGGGTCCACATCAGTCCCCAAAACTGGGGCGTTTTCCTATCTGGGGGTCATGTTGGATGCAAAACTAAAGTGGGGCCCTCTAAAAAGAAAAAAGAAAGGGGATTTTTTAAGAGCCAACGCGGCAATTTTTAATTTTGCCTCTCGGTTGGGCAGAAAACCAATAGGTACAATACTAGAGATACATAGAGCTAAGTGCCTAGCACAGGTATCATATGGTAGTGAAATCTGGGGGTACTCCATGGCTGATGAGTTACAGAGAGTTGAAAATAGATTTTTAAGACGTCTTCTATGTGTACCTCAGGGAACCCCTACCTTTGTGGTACACGAAGAAATGGGTATGCCCTACCTGTCAGACCTATTGTCGTCATGCCCTTTAATTTACTGGCTTAAAGTGTGGGGGAAAAAGGGGCCCTCCTTACACAGAGACATCATTAGGGACTGCATGGCTCTTGATTACGCCCATCATATCCCCTGGTTTAAATATATTGGGGATGGGTTCAGGACTCTTGGGAGGCCTGAACTCTTTAGTGACCCGGAAACCATTACCAGGAAAGATTTGGTTTGGGTCAAGGAGCACTTCTTTAGTTTCCAGGCAGTAAAAAGGGAGGAGTCAGAACTAATGAAACCCAGCGTACGGAGATACATCATCTTAAAAACTGTTCAATCAATGGAACCGTATCTCCTATGGCTCCCAAACACATATGATCCTTTTTTACTGACAAGGTTCCGTTTTGATTTATTTTATCTTCTCCTTGCCCATCCCCGAGGGTGTAACAAAGGTCAGACCTTGCCTTTATGCTGTTGCGACAATAGGTCTACGCAGGACATGATCCATTTTGTAATGTTTTGCAGTTTTTACGAGGTACCGAGGAAGACTTTTATAATCCCACTTTTAAAATCCCTAAATTTTAATCAAGTACGTCCTGCTTTTACATTTTTAGCCCTCCTTTCGGGGTCCACGGTATGGTACGTTCTTAGCTTTCTAAAGGCGGCAGTCAGGCTCAGATCGAGCTGTGATTAGATTTTTATGTCTGCCAAGCTGTTAGATTTTCTTTTATATTGTTAATTTTTTATATGTGTGAGATATTCGAATGTTACCCGTTGATTGTTTACAGTAATTGGTTGGGGGCATTTAGTTCCTTTCTTTGTCTGTACTGTTTTATCTGTGACTTTTATGGTTTTTATCTGAAAAGCCGAATAAAGTATATGATGATGATGATGAAATAAACCAAATGAGTGAAACCAATATTAATATTACCTTTTATGACCAGAGCACAGGCTCTGTGTAGCTGAATAACATTGTTACGGTGCATAGAGTCCTAATACCAGCAGAAATGGAATATAACAAGAGGCAAGAAATCACGGACACCATGTGGAAAAAAGAAATCTGAAACAGGCACCTGTAGACTTAATGATGGTGTCAAACCACTAATGCATTACTTTTCTCAAACACACTCCGTAATACTAAATAGGAGAAAGGGCAAAGAAAACATGGACAGCAACACATGTATGCAGGTCCAGATAAATGCATACAGACAAAAGACCAACTAACAGCTAACACAAGGTAATATGCATAGTGGGGCACATAATATGTTATGCAATTGGGTGTGTGTCTGATGCTTATTGAAAAATACTTAATTGTGTTATATAGATGTATACTTCATATGGACTTTATCATATATGTGTTTGCATCATATATGCAGGTGTTCATTTATCCTTGTGCTGATGATTACCAATGCTCATTTACACCAGATCCTGATGGTCATACACTTCTTGATTTGCTTATCCATCACACCTCACAGACAGTAACCTACAGTTAATTAGTTAAACAAGACAGTCAAATATGCCTCTCCAGAGGACCATTGCCAGTAATACTTTTTCAACAATTTGCAAGCCATTTGGCACCTGTCATCCAAGAATTAGTTAATTATTACTTTGCCTCTCCTAGGGTTCCAACCAAATGGAAACTTTTGTGTGTTCGCCCATTGTTAAGGAAACCTTTTATGGATACAATGTCTTAAGCAATTGCCTCCCATCTCTCTTCTTCCCATTTCTCGTCTTTCCTTTTGGTAAAAAATGTCAGAGAAGGATATAAATCTTCAACCGTAGACTTTGTGGCATATGTATCACTGCTTGCTACCATGCAGGCAGGCTTCCATCCAGAACATGGCACTTACGCTTGAAGTTGCTTTCATTGCAGTTCAAAATTAACTCTGCATGATATTGGACCAGGGAGGAGTAGCTGCCTTGATTTTTCTTGACCATTCTTCGGTCTTTGACATGGTATTTCCCAAGTTACTAGTCACAAAGCTGAAGGCCTTTGTGGACACTCACTGGACTGTGTTACATCATTTGTAACCAACTGTACTCAGGAAATACTTTGACCTCTGTATTTCTCCTCACCTTTACAGCTGGTTTGTGGTGTCCTACCTTAGTACCACACTCTTTAATATCTATGGAGCCCCTACCTTAGACCCACCCATATTTAATATCTATGTCACCTCAATGGCCAAGCTTATTACTTTTTATGGTCTGTTGTCAATGGATAATGCTACTGATACTCAGCTGATATATATACTTAATGTGAATACAGAGTAGGCATGTAAAAACACATCTTGCAGAAGAATCCTGGATGAACAATAACTGCTTCAAGTTAAATGCATAAAAGCTGTGGTTGTTTTGAGTGGCCTTTTTCATTCTGGTCGCTGGCTTGGTGGAGAGGCTCTTTAAGACCTTGCCCTACTCCTTTTCATCTGGCAAGTATCTTAGCGTCTATCTTGAGAAAAAACCTTCATTTAAAGCTCATATCACAAATGTGGCTTAAACATGCTTCTCACACCTCAGTTCCTTTCAACATGGTATCCCATTCATACCTGAGAACTTCAGGCCAGCATGGATTCTCATCTTGACTATGCCAGTGTCTTATATGACAGCTGCTACTCATCTACTGCAAATTGCTTTTTAAACTCCCCCAATTCACTCGTATCTCTATTAATCTAACACACCTTCTTTGATTGCCTGTTCACAAGCAGGACATGTTCAACAGTCTCTGCTTCACCTTTAACTCACTGCCCCATAACAACCCTTAATTTCTGCAACAAATGATGACTTGTTATATACATTATTACACCTTGCACTGTGCTCTGTATTCTCTGCATTGTGTCCGTAGACTTACAAATCTTGACAAGGTAGGCATGCCTTTTATTACAGAGCAGCAGCACTTCAAACTCTCTTCCACTGGACCATCGGTAAATGGCCTGCTACCTGATTTTCAGAAAAGCTCTTTAAACCTGGATATTTAAACTATAAGGTGTCAGGTGCAAATCTAATAAATCAAAAACAAATAAATAAATACATGCTAGTGAGTCATTGATACAAAATCCTAGTCAGAGACTCATTCTCTAGATAGTTCAATGCTTTTTGATAGGCCTGTGTGTCATTTTACAGTTTTATCCTCAGGATACAGCTATTAGAAGGCTTGTACATGTGATGGAGAGGGTTTTACCCATATTCTATCTGACAAATGTGAGGCTAGAAAATAGAAAGCTGTGCCCTGTCCTGTAAAAATGTACATCTACTATTCCATGTTCGGTATTTATGATCTAGATATCAAGTAAATAAATGCTAATGCACTACAATGTCAGACTCTAGTTGCTGGAAAATTAGCACTGAGCCAAGGAATTCTTCCACCAACACCACCACAAAACCATTACTAAACCCTCAGCTACCTGGCTGCTCATTGCCTCATCATCTTGATGATAAGATGATGCAGTTACGGTGGCATTAGGCTGTCATAGTACTTAATGTACAAAGTCACAAATTTTTATTTTTTTAACTCATGAGAATTATTGACAGCAAATGCTGACAAAATATACTCACATTTGGCATGTGTCATCACATCCGAGCAAATCAAATCAAGCAACGAACTTGCTGGACAAGATTGCGAGTTACCAATATGAATCCTGAGCTTGTGCCTACGTTCCAACATCTTTGGTTTCGGATATAGAGAGGTACCCCACCAATTTGGCTCCTCTATCATTGTGTAATTTAATGCTGAAATAAACTGTTTGATGGGATCATGTTCCAACTAGCTACAAGGAAGGTCATATAGATATCCGGTTCCAACACCATCATCAACAACCACCACCCACACAATATTGGGCAGGACCTAAGGGATATCAGCGCAAACCCACTTGAAAGAAGGAAGTGAATGGCACAATTCTTTCTATTAACACTACACTTTTTTATTACTAGTTCTGAAAGCTACCGTTGTTTGCAACGGTATCCCTGTATTGGGTGTGGGCTCAACAGCTTAGTTTATGTATGCACCAAAATGATATACTGGGGCTGAGTGATACACTAGCTCATCCCCTAAGCTACATGGTGTTACTTTTTGTTTGTATCATGCTCTCTGTCGCCGTTGTAGAAAATGCATCCTCTCAAGCCTTTCCAGGCAGCTTATGTGTTTTACAAGAGGGGGCTACTGTCCGGCAGCACATTATCTAACCAAGACACTTGAGCTTCCACCAATATCCGAGCAACTTTTTGGCATGGACACTGCAAAGGATTTAAGTTGTTGTCAAGAGGCTGTATATTATTAAATGCATCAGTTACTGTGTGCGCACCACTGCATATAATTTGGCACAAATGACCACACCAAACTGAGTTGATTGCTATTTTTTATTAGAATAAATTATGACAAATGATAGATTACAAATATTTTCTATCTCTTGCTGTAGCTGAAGGGGCTTGTGGAGGAACTTTACGTGGCACAAGTGGCATCATTTCAAGCCCCCACTTCCCTTCCGAGTACGAGAATAATGCTGACTGTACATGGACTATCCTTGCTGAGCCTGGTGATACTATTGCCCTTGTTTTCACCGACTTCCAGTTGGAAGAAGGATATGATTTCTTGGAAATCAGTGGAACTGAAGCACCATCCATATGGTAAGTACAGAAAATGCAGAGCATTCAGTTTTGTATTTATATTTATCAAATGTCAAAGCATTTTTAAATGTTTAAAATGTATTCTTTATTTGATGCTTTGTGTTTTGACATTATTAGCGGACTTCATTTTCCCATTAGTATTCTTGAAATTTGTATAGAAAGAGTGAAAAGGCAAATGTTAGACTCCCACTGTCTCACTGGTCGTTTCAGGGTAGTAACAGGGTTAACATATGTACTTATTCACCGCAGTGAAGGAAAGTAAGCAAAATAAATAAGTCAGCTATCATAGGGAGGTCTTAGGAGTCTTTTGAATGCAATATATTTGATCACAAATGTCTAATCCAGCAGCAGCCAACAGTGCCTCCTTTCAGTTAGTCGACCAAGCTATCTTATTCCTCACCTTCTAAGACAGCCATGTCATTAAGTTCTTACTTTCTAAAAATATTGTGTTCTTACAGTGAAAGTAATAAATGTCATTGTGTCATTGTGCATATCACAATGACAAGAGCTTATATTTTAGTGTAATTTATGCCATGCATGAAAAGGTTCATTATTCTTCTATGTCATAATCTGAGTTAGTGATAGACGTGAATGAATGTGAAATAAAATCAGGACAGAGAACAGAGCTCGGTAGATCAGTCACGCAGGGTCAATAGGACAGAAATTACCTCTGATAGTAACAAATTGTCAAGTACTGCATCTATTACAGCAAAAGGTCAAATTTTCTTTGTCTGTATGCTATATTTATGGTAACACTGCCAATGAGCGATCTTGTGTTGGCCTTTTTAACACTATGTAAGGTACAAATAAAGGTCATGAGAATTTCCTTCATGTCTTGGAACAATTCAGGAACACATAAAAATTGTGTTTGCCTTTTCTGCTTTATTGCTCACTTTCATTATTGTTTGACAATGGTAGAAATTGGTTAATGATTTTCTAGAACTGAACCTGCCAGCCAATACTACAACACCTTCATTTTTAGGAATGATTTATTTGTGCTTAAGGTAAGGTGTTATGTGCCGGTTGGAGCAGATTAAAATCGTGAAATGATCCAGAATTCACCATTTGAAATAGAAATAGCTGATGTGTTCAATGTTGCTGTCTTTTAGGAGATCATACTGGAATGTTAGTAGATGGGGGGGATGCTACATGATGCATAATTGCAAAGTATCAGTTAATTCTGGATGTACCTGAATGTATTCATGACAACAGGTAACAACAGACATCTATATGTGACATTTCTGAACTATAGATAGATCTCATTTACTCTGGATTTGTCTCCTGAATGAGGAAAATTGAAAGCATCCTACTTATCACATATCTTGTTTGAATAGTTTCTGATATAAGACACAAATTAGTGGTTTATATCAGAAACTATCCAAACAATATTAGATGCATGCCTTTCTAGACGTTTCTGCAAGAAGGATTTTACATATAACTAGATATTTAAGAGTTCACTGGGCTCATTGTATTGTGCCATTATAAGGAAGGCAGGTACTTATATATTAGTTTCTGGTAAAACTTTAGAGGTAAAGGAGTATTTGTATTAAGGAAATGTTGATTATGTTAAATATAAGTAACATATGTTTCTGTGTATAGACATCATTTGGTTTAGTTGTTGCTAAGTAATGTGATCCACAGCAGCCTGAGAAGTATGTGCTGAGAGTACGGAATGAGTGAAATGCTACAGTAAAGGCTGTATGTCCAGGTAAAGGCTTTTTGGAAGAGTTTTGTTGTTCTCTGTATGTTGTAAATCATAGGCTCTGCAACTGAATCTATGATCTTTAGGTAGAGTTGATTCACATTGCTGCCAAAGATGTATCTTTATATTCTCAAACATATGGGTATAAATGATTGAAAGAAATTTCGAAATAGGGAGAAAATGATATTTTGTATGTTCAGATCGAACAATGTGTTGACGATTTCTAAAAATGCTTTTTATGTTAAAAAACCCAAAGGGCTTTCATTCTTTTGTACTTCCTGTGGAATAAGAAAAAGGTTTGCTGTTTTTGTTTAAAAGAACTGTTTTTGCCTGGTAGGTGGGAATGGTACAAACATATTTTTAGATACACTGAAATACATTTAGGACATTTAATGAAGTATTGTTGTATTTGAGGCACCTGCTAGAATTGGAATGTGTTACAATTTGAAAAGTATTGTTGCATTATGGGATAAGAATCCAAATACTATGTACCACTAAAATTCCAGGATGTTGTTTAAGATTGTTTTTTGATTAGTCAACAGGACGTCAACTTCGACAGGTCAGTTATCACTGCTTTAATACATAGGCTAAGACAACCATAACTATTTTCCTTGTTGAAACCCCTTGGAGGAGAGTAATTGCCATCTGCTTTATACCAAAATAGACAAAATCACAATTTTCTGAGCTTAACTTTGATTATTGGCATCTCACCTTAAATGGCACTCAGCAAAACATGTGTATTTTTCTTGGGGACATATCTTGGTGAATTAGATGGTAATAACCCTATCTGATAGAGCACTTGAAGAGAAGTAAGTAAGAGTAATTTAGTACAGTTTTTACTGGAGGTAAGCCCTCTCAAATAATAGTGTGTACATAAATGTAATGACAGAGAATCACCATAATCTTGGTAATGTGATTTGGAAACATTTTAAGTGTCTTTATGAGCATTGTAGGGAACTGTGCATAATCTCTTTGTGTGTATGAAAGGCCAAGGATGTTTCCTAAAAATTCTGGATAGGGCATACAAATGTGTATCAAAGTAGAAAAAAGGATAACATGACTGCCCATGGGAGCTACTTCAGTAGTTACTTGTCACTAAAGATATTAGGGAAGCTCTGGAGGATGATTGAACTTGTTACTTTATTCAACTATACCTGACGCAGGTAAGGTGTAGCATTATGGAAAGCTAGATAAATTTGATAGCACACCCAAGGGCTGAAACCTGGACTGACTACCATCTAAAGGTAATCCCTACAGCAAAGAGATAGCTACATCTATCCTATAGAAGGTAGCAATGGGTGTAAATACTGAAAAGTCAAAAATGTTCCCTCTGCACTATCTACAAAGCAACCAACTTGTAGACAGATGCTATCAGGCACTCTGTCTTTATTCAACAGACATTCTTTAATAAAATGTAAAGTACAGGTATATCCCCAAATCAGGAAATAAACAGTCATGGTCTTCCTCTTTAAAAGGTATGGTAGTTGCAAGTATTACCACTCGTAGATTATGCATCAGAACTGTATGGAAAGCTACTGAAAGATAGCAGTATATTAGCTCTAATGATACCAGCGTTTAGGTCTTGAGTAACCACTTTTAACAGTTGCTCTATGTTAAATTTCTGACATGTAAATGATTGAAACATAAGACACAATGGTTAGTTATATAATCCATAGGCAGCAGTAGATTATGTAATAGTAACTGCAAGTCAAAGATGTCAGCCAAATGCAGTTATTGATCTGTGCAATACAGGATAACAAGAAGGCATCCTTTCAAGTTGGGTAATTAAGCCAGCTATTAATCCTGTTTCTGTTAAAAAGGGGAAATGTGAGGCCTGCATCAGAATTACATGCCCGGTTTCTCAAATGTGACCTCTTCAGTGTCAACCTGATGGCCTTGCGGTAGAACCATCAAGTAACTCTCTTCTTTTTGCACATCAATGCAAAG
Source organism: Calotriton arnoldi (assembly GCA_963921515.1). NCBI lineage: Eukaryota > Metazoa > Chordata > Amphibia > Caudata > Salamandridae > Calotriton > Calotriton arnoldi. The sequence continues at coordinate 1,817,420 of CAWUFW010000892.1, forward strand.
GTTGTCAAACTTGATGCTTCCTTCAGGATTGGACTGGTTTTGCCCTGCTGTCTTCAATCCTTTCAACATGATACTTCATCTATTGATCAAGTTCATATCATTCCAGGACACAATTGTTCTTGGTTCCCCACTCTAGAACCCTAAGCATGGTTCTGAATTTTCTGAGAGCTGGCTTCTAGTGGACCTGTCTGCTTTCAACATTACCTCACCAATATGTCTGGGCCGTTAGAGAAAGATGCCTACTGCTCCAGTAATAACCAGAAATTGGGCTGAGAGGATGTAGGATCTTCATAGATCATACCATGGTTGTGACTTTGAGTGCATAACTCATTTCTGATGACTGTGCTCCTACAGCTCTTAAGTGCTAATGATTTGCTTCGGACCACTGGACTTGATTGGATACAGCAAGTGATTTGGGTCACTTTTTATTGTTGGTGGGCAATTTTTTATCCCCCCTTTTCATTGTAGAAAATGCCTACCAAATTATCTGTGTTAAAACTATGCAATTTCTACTTACCTTCTCCTAGCTGATAATACTACTCTGAGGAGGATGGCTTTAATCTTTCTCTTTCTGAAAAGTATTTGATTACTATGAAATCCTCTGCCTTTATACTTCTCCCTATGGGACATCAGGCTGCCCCTCTCACTTTTAAATGAGTTATTACCAAATGAGGATTTGCTTTTAAAAGGATAGCCTAAAACGGATCCCCTTGATTCGTCTCATTTCCTAACATAGGGTCTTTAAAGTTTCTGCCTGTAAATTATAGCTAGATCCTTTAAACCAGAGGGCTTAAGCTTTTACTCCTCTACACGTTAACCTTGTATACTTCAATTTTGTTAGCTGGCATTTCTGAACAACCTTTTTTAGGTACGGACAATAATCCAAAATCAAACGTGGGAAAAATGATCATACTGCAGGTAGCTGACTAGAATGTGGCCATGTGGATTTTAAAGGTTAGTTCATGGCAGCTCTGTGTCCTGCAATCCAGTGGAAAATGTCAGATTGACAGAATGGCCAACCCATCCATTCCCTCTTTTATGCATTGTTCAATACCTCCAGAGCTATAAGCAGGGGCCAAAGGATCATGTGTTTTCTTAACTTTTGATCTTCTTCCATGTCCACTTTTCAATGGATCTAGTTGCAACACTGGTCAGCTGAATGTGTTTGGTCCTCCAACTAGCAACAATATATTTGGATACCGTCACTACCCACTCATCCCATTGGTTTGCAAAGCTTTTTATTGGGCGGCAGTTTACCAGACATCCCTGAGCTAGCAGATTGGTTTCATGATTGCACCTACAAGTCTTTCTATTTTACACTCACGGATATTTTTGCTGAGAATGGTCCTGCAAGGCATTAAACTTTTAAAGGCCTTTACGATTTTAAGTAAGATGTAGATTTCCCTCACCACGAGTAGAAAATCATAATTCTGAAAAAGATAGAGGGTAATATTGTCCACGTCCTGGATTGAACTCCCAGTTAATATATTTTGTTGTTGCTGAGGCTGACATTGGATAGAATGTAGTAGTTGATTTCTTGTTCAGCAATTGTGTTATCTGTTGAGCCCTTTTTACTGTGAAAAAGAAAGTGTACGTTTGCCAGTTAGCACTTTCTGTATGCCGTTGAGGACATTTATGATGTTAATCCTTATGAAAAATGAGTTATCTTATAAATGAGTTAGCATTAAAGTTATGAGCATAAAATTGCCTCCCTGTGTTTCTTAAATTATGATTTCATTCCCGAAAAAGGACATATTTACATTGCAGTTTAATATTGCTGCTTTGAAAAGAGGAAGTAACAAGCAAAAGATGTGCGTGTTGAAAAATACAGAATCAAATTGTGGGGTATGGATTATGTCTTCCACTATTGACAGTCCATAATCTATTTCTTGAAGATAGTGCTTTGCTTCACCTATTCAACTTTTGATGGTATTTTGTACCTGTGGTTGATCCCTGCATCTAATGGATGTACTCGATCCATTTGACTTCTAAACCATTATGTGGATTTTCTAGTGAAGATGGTCACGTGCAAGACCCTGGCTAGTTGTACATAAAAATCATTGCGCAGTTTTGATCCATTACCATTGTTGGACTTATTCTGCTAATATAGTAATCTCTACTGGTCTGTTCCAACTAAGGGCCTGATTCCGATGCGGTTAGGAAAGCATTCCCACCTAGGGCCCGATTCCGATGCGGTTAGGAAGGCCTCCTAATGGCATTTGCTCCTTCCCAATCGGATCGGGAACGTGTCTTCCCAACCGAGGGCCAGAGTACGATGCGGTTAGGAACATAGGCTTCCCATAGAAGTCAATGGGAGTCCAACCAAATCGTATCTGGAAGCATCCGGATGCATCATACTCGGTCGGTAGGACTCTCCCGATCCGAGTCTGTCAGAAACCATTTCCAAACCGATTTGATCGGGAAGATTTCCTAACCGCATCAGAATCAGGCCCTAAGTCTATTGCTAAGGACAATTTATTATTTATTTTTCTTAAAAATTAAAGGTTCTTCAGATTTGTTTGTCCAATAAAATTAATTTGTTGCATTTGAATAATGTTTTTGTCATAGACTTAGGACTCTGTATATAGGGCTTTGCTCTAAATTGCTGTTCGAACTGGAAACATTTTGAAGTTTCTTGCCATACATTCTAAATATGCATGTCAGTTGATTTCCGATTAATAGTATTTTTGTATGCTTGTGATAGGTATGCCTAATCTCAGGATATTTCAGGTATTCAGATGCCACTTTGTCAAGTAATTTAGAATTGCTGTGAGCAATTAAATGGCAACTACATTTATAGTTTGGGCACAAGCAGATGCACTTCTTTAAAGACAGAATGCTAACAAATAGCATTGCTTACTCATGTTGAATATCCGGGGGCTTTGTGTTGGCCATTAAATATAGTCCTGCCTTTAACTTTTGCTCATAATCTATTATAGATTAGAATGTATTATGTTTTTCTTGTAACTGCAAATAATGAATTGGAAGGCATGTTTGCACTTTGCAATACTTTGTATAGAGAACCTGGCTTTGTTTTAACTGTTTTAGCTAAATTAATTTTTCTCTTCGGAAATGTATATTTGTTGAGGACCGTATTATCACTTAAATTATGCTTATAATGATGTAGGAACACTTAAAAAATCCAGTTGCTTCTTATCCAGAAAACAAGTTTAATTTCTGATATTACCACAAACGTTGCCTGCAGCAAACACAAATGCATGTAGTCTTCCATACCTTGCAAAACACAGCTATATGAGGCCCCGCAGTCATGGTGGGGGGCCTGCATTCTTGGCAAGATCTCCACAATGGGTAATTACAGAACAGAGGTCCCGCTATCATTGCGGTACCCACGTCACAACTGCATGCCTCCGCTACAAGTGCAGAGGCCCTTTGTGAATTGGTCATATAGTCTTTACAAGTTCGAAGCTTAAACTATATGATTCACTAACGGGGGTCACTTTTATTTTGATGTCCAGGCATCTTTTAGATCCCAGTCAGACACTGGTAGTAGATCGACTAGTGAGATCATTATTCTAAAGATTAAGGGCCAGATGTACGACCATGACAATTTGCGACTCGCAAATTGCGCTCGATTGCGAGTCACAATTTGCGAGTCGCAAAATGCCATGTACAACAGGGTGTTTAACACTGTTTGCGATTCCCAATGGGGTCGCAAATTGCGAGGCTCATGAATATTAATGAGCCACTCGCAATTTGTGAGTCCAAAGGGAATGGCTGGCCCTCCCAGGGATGATGGCCTGCTGGGCTCAGCAGACCTCCATGTCTGGGACTGCTTTTAATAAACCAGTATTTTTTTTTTAAATGCAGCCCGTTTTCCTTAAAAAACGGGATGCATTTAAACAAATGAAAATGAAACGTTTTCGTTTAATTTTTTAATGGCAGGCAGTGGTCCCTGGGACCACTGCCTGCCCTTAAAAAATATGTTCCCCTGCATTTGCAAAGGGGAAGGTGTCTCCAGGGGACCCCTTCCCTTTTGCGAGTGCATTACCACCCTCTTGAAGAGGGTGGTAATTTGCGAGTGTTTTGCGACCGCAATTGCGGTTGCAAAACATTCATACATGGGGTTGCGGTTGCTATTTGGAAGGGAACGCCCCTTCCTAATAGTGACTCGCAATTCCTAAATAACGAGTCGCAAATAAATTGTGACTCGCTATTTAGGAATTGTACATAGCCCTTTCACATTTTGCATGCGCAAACGGGTCGCATGCAAAATAGGGTCGTACATCTGGCCCCTAAATGACTCTCCATAGTGTGTCTGTTATATTACCACCATTTTGGCTAGTACAAATCTGCAAGTATTATGTTTAGCTGTGCTGTGGTATGTCTGGAGTGCATGTTTTGGGCGTTGCGCTTGGTCTATCCTTAAGACTATGGGCCCGATTCTGATGCGGGTTGGAAAAGCTTCCCGACCGAGGGCCTGATTCTGATGCGGTTAGGAAGGCCTCCTAATGGCATTTGCTCCTTCCAAATCGGATCGGGAACGTGTCTTCCCGACCGAGGGCCCAATTCTGATGCGGTTAGGAACAAATGTTCCCATTGAAGTCAATGGGAGTTCAACCAAATCGTATCTGGAAGAATCCGGATGCATCCTACTCCGCCAGTCGGACTTTCCCGATCCGAGTGGGTCGGACACCATTTCCCAACCGATTCGGTCGGGAAGCTTTTCCAACCCGCATCAGAATCGGCCCCTATATGTGGGATGTGAAGGTTGCTCCTAGGACCCATTTACTGCAGAACCTAATGTGCCAAAGTCCTATTCTTTCAACTAGAAGGATAGATTTTTTTGCTTCAGAGACCTCTATGGATGGTTTACGATTTGATTTGTTTAGGTCAATACACCACTGTTTGCCAAGCAATTGGTTTGCACAGGGTTTTGTTTTCTATTTAACAAGTCAGGAATGTGTAAAAAACGTGTGTTACATTATTTTGCATAAAATGTTATGTTTGAGATATGCATGTTTCTTTGGTGGTTAGTGCTATCGAAGGGGATGTTTGATGTATCTGTACAACGTTATAAGTACATCGGATTTTCTGTCTGATGTGTTATGAAGTAATCTATGCGGCCTTCCTTGATGGATATGGGGAACGCGAGCAGAACACGATTTCCATATGTATTGCATATCTTGCTGTGTAGCATGCATGTGTGAAAGCCTACCTAAAGTATTTTTTATTATGGTAGTTTGTCAAGTGGAAGCAATGCAAGCACAGATTTCTCAGATGGAGCTTTAAAAGGCTATAACAGTAGACACCTTACTAGCATTTTCACGAAAGGGAAGACCAGATGAAGGGAATATCAGACATGGCATTTGTTGTTACACTAATACTGCAATTTAATTGGAATCGTATGAAAACTGTGGACACCGCACTCCCTGTGGTTTCACTAGGTGCCCAGGGTAGCGATGTGCTTTCAAGGGGTGCGATGGGGCAAGTATGCTGAACATGCTTTGAAGGTTTTCCTATGCCAGTCTTAGAGGGATTCTGGTGCTGTCCCTTTAGTTTATGGTGGTTCTGCAGAGAAATCCTGCCTATCTCTTGGAAAAGTATATTAGTCATCTGCGAAGCCTCAGGTACTGTCTCATTTAACTAGGGGTGGGCTTTTGACAGATACTGTAAATATTCTAGTGAAAAGTGTTTGCACATACATGTCTAGTTGCCCTGTTGAAGTGTGTATTACCCATTCATTGCATGTTATGGTATCTTGCAACGCATTAGCCTATGTTTTATGCTGCACTTCATGTGATGCTGCCTAACTGCACAGTATTTGCGTTTCACCGAAATGCTTGAATCTCTATGTGGTTTGTCATTATGCTTGTGAACATATATCCCTTTTTGTTCAAGATTATTCATTATTGTTGTTTTCTGGGGAATGCATTGTTGGGCTTGTTGGTCACTGTGCATGTGTACTTGTTTATTTGCTTGCGATTGAAACTGCAATATTCTCTGTGCCCAGGTATCTGAATGTGTGTGTGAGTTGTAGTCTGTGAGCATTTTGTATTTGGTGCATTACTGTGTGTATATTTGTACTCACTCCCTCCATTTATGTGCATTAGAATAAATGCAATTCACATAACCATACCTTCAGATTTGTCCATAGTTGTTTCAATGATACAGCAGAGATGAAGTCCATGAGGAGGGTAAAACAGGCTCATGAGGTGCCAGTGGTGAGAGTAAAATTAGTGGGGTAGCACTGTGAACTTCATAAATGTCCGCCGAGGCAAAGTTCAAATGGAGTAGAACAAGATATGCAGGGTTCCCTCTGGAGTGAAGGAAGAAAGAAAATACATCAAATCTCTAAATTCCAACAGGGATCATTCCCAATGGTGGAAAGAAATGGACAGTTGCACAAAGAAAGGGGCATAGACTAACAAAGACAACTATAATCATGTTTTGTATACTGAATATTTATTTCAGTAAGAAACAAGTGATGGAAGGCTTGAGTTAATCTTAGCTACTGGAAATTGCTTACGTATGTATTCCAGTCTGTAGTTTTTCACCCACTATACCACGCTAGACAAAGACAGAGACCAGGCATAGTGAATCACCCCTGGTTCTGCTCTAATAGTTGAGCCCAGCCTCAACTGGAAAGATCAGACTCCTCGAAATGGGAACACAAGAAATCTTTGATTGGTTTCCACCTATTTGGACTTATTCAGTGATGTATAGATTAGGTTATGTGGCCCTGTGAGCTTGGAACCCATGCCTGGGCATATCTAATGCCCTTAAAGCATAGACTGCAACAACAGTAAGGTCATGGAAGGAATATTTGAAATAATCTCAGTCAATGGTGAATGCACATGGATGCATTTCAGTCCAGCGCTTGCTCAGCTCTTTGCCATTCTAGACAGCTTAAGACCTGTGGCACAGTGAGCACAGTACCCAGGTCTAGACACACCAATCGAACTGAGGGCATCTATTGTAACAAACAACAAGGTGATGGAAGGAGTGCTTGAATTAATCATAGCCACTGATAATCGCGCGGGCCGCATTCCAGTCCAATGATTTTCACCCACTGTGACATTCTAGACAGAGAACTGTCTTATGACACTCAGTCTTGGTCCTGCTCCAATAGGAACAGCCCAGCCTAAACTGCCAGGTCAAGTCTCCTCCTGACAGGAAGAGTTGTTTGACAAAAATAGACCCTAAAAATGTTGTGGTGCAAGAATTTCATGGTCAAAACATTGACCACAAAAATATTGAATGTACATACTTATTATGTAAAGCACATAATAATTTACTACTTAAATATCCTGGCCCAAAATATAAACTTTAAAATAGTAAGTCTTTAGTTTTAAGTATATTTACCATTATTAAAATTTAACATAAACATTACATTATTTGTTAAAGATCACAATATTTAAAAAATCATTATTAAATCTCATATAAATATAAATTTATCAAGTTTAAAATCTTTTAAAAAATACATATAACATTAAAACTATCAATTAATAACATCATTTTTAATATGTAAGTATACATTTATTAGGCAAATACAATTATTTGTAAATAAAAATATTATATTGGTAATATATGTTAATCAAAAACACAGCATAAACATAAATCATATATTTTTTTTTAATGAAATCCAATTTTAACTGTATTGAGCCATTATACATATTTGTAAAAAGAAAACAAAAAGTAATCATTTTAAAATACCTAAAACATAACAGGAACTGTCAAAAAGTATTAAAGAAATATAGAAAAATAAATAAAAGAAATACAATAATTAAATAAATATATACTTTTAAATTGCATATGGTGAAAATGTCATAAAAAAATCCAGAATATATTAACAAGTAATAACTCAACTCAAATTCAACAACATTAAAAATTCAACAAATAAAAACAATGGAAGTACATCATTCTAACTAGAATCCTACAAACATTGGGTAAAATATATACATTGTGGCGAAGGAGGATTACAATTATTAACCTAACTGCATTGCTACAAACTTTGGGAAAGTGCCTACATTGGGTAAAATATAATTTACTATTCTGACTCAAGTCCAAAATACTGAGGATATGACATACATTGTTGGGGCGGTGGGTCAGATTTTCATTTAAACTCTAGTCTAACAAATCTTGTAGTCAATGTATATTTGGGGATGGGGTAACTCTACTATTCTAACTCCATTCTAACAAACAATGGGTGAAATGCATGAATGGTGGTGGCAGATTTACTATTCCAACTCTAGTGTGACAAAAATTGTGCCAAGTGCGTACATTGGGAGGTTAGGTTTATAATTCTAATGCCAGGCTAGCAAACACTGGGGGAAAAAGCATAAATGGGGAGGTCAGATTTACTATTATTACTACAGTCTAACAAACTGTGTAAAATGCATACTTTGAACAATTTTGGATATATTGTTCTTGTTCCAGTCTAACAAACATTAGGCAAAGTGCATGAGAGGTTAGATTTATTATTCTAACTTCAGTCGAATAAACGTTTGGGAAAATGAACACATTGGTCACAGCGCAGCACAGCATGGACCCCCTTCTCCTGTAACTGTGTGACCTGGACAGAGATCTATAGCATGGGCACAGAGAATACATTGTCCGATGGATGATGGTTAACCAGCCACGTTGGCATCTCATGAACAAACAAAAAATGATGGACAATGAGAAGGCAGACATGATACAGCAGAACAGATGCAGTCCAGTAATGCCTGGGGAGATCCAACTAGGGGCTTGCAACAAAAGGAGAAGGAAATTATGGGGCAAGGTGGAAGGAATGTTGAGAAACAATAGAGCTAGTGCAAGGTTATGTAGAAGGAAGACAAGAATTGATGGGGAATGTCATGGCCATTGCTCTGGTTGGAGGGTCTTGGTCCAAAATCATGTTGATATGCTGGTGTTTGCTGCAAGCAATGTTTTGGGGAACTCATCACCAAGAGTGCTGAAGGGCCCAACAAGGATGCACAAGAACAAGTAGAATGTAAAAGAGCCATAACATGAGTAGGCATAGCCCAGATTGTTTGTGGCAGGATGAGTGGTGATGTACCGTATTGGTTAACACACAGAAAGGAGAGTGCAGGTCTCCACATGGGCTTCCCAACCCAATATTGCAAGTAACAGGAAAATATGCAAGACTCTGATATAAGACAGGAGTAGAGTAGATGCATGGGATATGGAGGCTCATTGAACTGTTTTAGGAAGTGGACAGTGTCCATAACCAGCTCCTACTTACCTTGGACTGGTCCCCCGACTAGTCTAAAGTCCTTTCAGATCCAGCCATCTGCTTTGAGGCCTGCCTTGCTTCGCTCCTCCTCTATATCCTCTCAATATGCTCTCACTCACTCCTTCACACTCTCACTTCCACCTGTGCTTTGTACTCTACCTTTTGCGCTCTTTTGTGCTTCATGTCTGTGCCTGTTTGTCTTTTGTGTCAGTTTGTCTTTATGGATCTTGTGCTCTTTTGTGCTTTTTCTGCTTCAGTGCCCATTTGTCTTTTGTGCCCATTTGTCTTTTTGTCTCTTGTGCTCTTTTTTACTTTCTCTGCTTTAGTGCCCATTTGTGTTTTGTGCCTGTTTCATTGCTCAGCCCAGTGTTCATGCTTATTTTTGTGCTCTTTCCTAGTCTTTCTGTGCCTGAATTTCTGGACAGTTTCTTGCATTTGACTCGTTGCTTTTTTTGTGTTTTCTGCTTTTGCTCCTCTTGTCTCCCATGTTTCTCCCCTCACATCAGAGACTTTTCTGTCCCCTCTTGCCCTTTTCCCAACTCCCTCCTCCCCCTTTCTTTACTTGTTCTCCTACGTACCTTCTGCTGTGGTTTCCCACCCCTCCCTAGTCCCACCCCATGCTCCTCCCACTGCTAGGACCTACTTAATGGTACCTCCTGCACGAATGCTCAGTGAGAGCATCACTGGGGCACTGAAGGTGTGCTAAAGGCAAGCCGGTCTGCACCCGTTTGTGTCTAGACCATGCCCAGCACCATGGACCCTAGTCCATCCGAACACCATCGCTAAACTTCCTTTGACTTGCTAGCACTCAACACCAGTCACTGTCAAGATTGCTCCCCCTGCTCCACATCACATGACAGGACCTTTCTCATGCGCTCACTGCCACTTGTCCTGCAGCATCTCCCCTACACTACCCTCTGCACACACCTCACCCCACATTGACTGCATGCTCCTCAACACCAGATCTCTCTGCACATGCCACCGCGGTCTGAGACCTCATCAACACACATTTCCCATACATCCTCTTTCTCACTGAAACCTGTCTCAGCCTGTCATCCACCCCGACATCACAGCACCCATCCCTCCTGGCCACAAGATCATCTGCCTTGACGGGCTCCAAAAACCTGGAGGAGTACTCATAATCATCCACAAGGACACCAGCAAAACTCCAACAGACAAACCAACCGGGCTCATAGAATACCTGCACTTCCATCTACATATCAGACACTCAACAACCATCTCAGGCACCCACACTTATCATCCACTAGGACTCCACACAACCTTCAGCAACCTCCTCCCTGACTTCATCACCACCATCGCCATTATATATAAACGACTTCCTACTGCTTGAAGACCTCAACATTCATCTCGAAGACCCAATGGAACGCAACGCTACTGACCTCCTAGAGGGTCTCAACAACATTGGACTAACACAGCTCGTAAAAGGCCTGTCTCAGATAGCCAAACACATACTCGACCTAGTCTTCACATTCAGCAACAAGATTACCTTTAGCCACCTTACCCCGCTCACATAGATAGACTACTCCATTGTGCACTTCTACATAAACGCACCCCACTCTAGCAAACCAAAACCCACCACCAACTTCAGCCTCTACAGGAACAACAAAAGCAGGCTGGACCAACACCCTCAGATCCAACCAGCCTATCCTCACAGGCGACCTACAGAATGACCTATCAAATTTTGAAAACTGGATCTAAGACTGTGCCAACAATGTGGCTCTCTTGAAGAAGGTCAGGCATACACGATCTTGTGCTTATGCATGGTGGTACAAGGAAGGCCTAAGAGACTCCAAGGGCTACTGCAAACAACTAGAAAGAAGATGGAGAACCGGCCTAGAAAACACCTCTAGAGACACCTACAAATCCTCCCTCAGAAGGTACCACACACAGATTAAAGAAGCTATGAGAGCTGCCCTTGTGCTCAGACTAGAATCCTGCTCCAACTCCTACAACTATCTCTTCAACATCATCAAAGAATTCACCAATCCAACAGCAGCCTCCAATACCATCATCCCCTCACAGGTCCTCTATAGTGACCTGTCTGACTTTTTCCACAAGAAAATACTCAAGATCTACACCAACTTCGCACCCCAACCTACTGTAGAAGACATCATAATGCAACGCCCCCACCACCAGCAGGAGCACTCACCATCCAACAATCTGGATCCACTACAGATGACACTGCTAGAATCATGCAGACCACCCACTTAGGGCCCCCCATTCACCCCTATCCTCACAACTTTTACAACCTGGGAAGCACACTGATCAGCACCAACCTCACTACCATCATCAACTCCTCCATCCTCAGTGGAAACTTCACGGATAGCTGGAAATACGCAGAAGTAACAGCTATCCTGAAGAAACCTTCAGTCAACCCAAAAGATCTCATCAACTACAGACCCACCTTGCTTCGTCCTTTTCCCGGCAAAAGTCGCGGAAAAAGAGCTCTACAGGCAACTCTCTGCCCATCTTGAGTTGCACCACCTCCTGGACTCCACCCAGTCAGGGTTCCGCAGCAACCAAAGCACGGAATCCTCCCTCTTGGCAGCAACAGAAAACATCCGCTACATCATGGACAGAGGAAAAACAGCCACTCTCATCCTGTTCAACCCTTCTGCAGCCTTCAACACCGTATCCCTTATTGCCAGACTTCGGGATTCAGGAATACAAGCGCCTGCCATTAGTTGGATCGCCTCCTTCCTCTCCAACAGGACTTAATGAGTCAGACTCTCCATTTTTACCACTGAACACAAGAAGCTTGTCTGCATAGTCCCCCATGGCTCCTCCCTCATCCCAATTCTGTTTAATGTGTACATTGCACCCCTCACTCGCTTCATAGGGGCCCCTGGCATCAACATTATCTCCTATGCCGAAGACCTCTCCCTCACTGACATGGACAACGCCACCAGAACCAATGTAACCTCCTGCATGTCCAACCTGGCCAACTGGATGCTGAACTGTCTAGAACTCAACATGGACAGAACGGAGATCCTGATTTTTGGAAACAAGAGCTCCCCCTGGGGCTCCTCCTGGTGGTCTCCTGACTTAGGTTCCATTCCATGACCTAGGCATCATCCTTGATGACAAGCTCACAAGCAAAAACAGGTCAACTCTGTAATTGCATCCTGCTGCTGCATCCTCAAAATGCTTTGCAAGATTTTCAAATGGCTAACCATGCACACAAAATGCACGGTCACCCAGGCCCACATAACCAGAAGATATGACTATGGCAATGCACTCTACGCCGGCATCGCAATAACTCCAGATTATCAAAAAAAACACTGCCATCAGACTCATTGTTTAAATCCCCAAAAGCACTCACATCACTCCCTCTTCACTGATCTGCACTGGCTACCCATCCATAAATGTTGCAATTTCAACCTGCTCATCCACGCCTACAAATTCTTCACAACACAGGACCAGCTTATCTCAACGAACAACTTCATCTCTACCAACCTTCCAGACATCTACATTCCACACCATTCTCCCTCCCGCAAGTCCTTTGCATCTGCAGAAGCAAGTCTGAAGGGCACCCCTTCTCCTTCATCTCCACTAAGCACTAGAACAAACTTTCTCAACACATCAGACCTGCTACTCCATTTCTCAATTTCCACAATAAAATGCAGACCTGGATGTTCAACTAGGAGCACTGCCTGGCCTTCGTTCCTGCTCCAGCATCTGGATACCCTCACAGGTGATAAGCTGCACCATCCAAATTGACATAACATAGCATAACAACCATCAGCTCACAAAAATCATTGGATCCAACAAGGCCTATTGCTGCCAGTAAATTCTTGCTGACAGAAACAGTGATGGAGACCAGTGACAGAGCAAAATCTGATGCTGTATCAATTCAGAGAAAAGACATCCCAAAATAAAGTTTCTGTACATCAGTGCATCACGAAAGGCAAAGTTATATTGCAGTGCTTCAAAATTCACCTCAATAGAAAAAATGTCAGTGTTCCACCATTGTCTATGTGCACGTTTACTCCAAGAGTAACAACCCTAGAATGTGATACATTCCAGTGTGATGTGCTTATCTTGCATCGAGATAGCTGAGAAAACTGTAGCCACTGTGTAGGATATCAGTTGTGCTCCAGATTAATTTTCAGTCTTTCTGTGGCTTTCATGGCTAACTCGAATAATAGATTGCTAGTGGGTTGTGTGTCTAGCTACTGATTATTATTTTTTTCTGTGGGATGTAAACCAATGAATGTCAATCATACCCACTATACAGTGAAAAGGTTCTTTGTTGACATGCGTTTTGATATTCACAAATCGCTACAATAATTCTTTCCTAAATTGGTTATCTTTTTAATTAAAAAAGTAAGCCAGTACACGAATCAAACGACAATTTACTATTCCGACTTTTTTCTGCGTTCGGAACACCAACTGCAAAACAAAAATCAGGAGCGAATTATGAATCAAGGTCACATCTGACAAGGGAGAATTGCAGCCGACAGGCAACAAACTAAGCACAAAAATGTTGTAAAAACACTTTTTGTCGAATTGAATTCACTCATCACCGTGGCAGCTGTTCACTTTTTTAGTTACCACTTTTCAGGGTGAATCAAGTGAAATAATTTCTTGCAACTGTACTGAATTCAATTCAACATTTTAGACAGCTTTTTCTAATTTCTACTCAAAAAGCCCTTGAATGATCCAAGCATTTCACTTTGATATGATTCACATTTGCCATGGACACTTTTACCTTGCACAGAACTTATGTTTTTTCCTTTGAAAAGGCTTAGGAGTGCTTGCTTTCTCTTTTAACTCAATTCAGAATGAGGTCCTGATGAGTGTGATGATCTATAGCATGACGCTGCTACAAAACTGATAAGTGGTTTGGCAGATAGAGGCTGTGAAGAAGATTAGCCGCACTAAACATGTTCGGTCTGAAGCTAAAGGGATTAAGAAAGATATGATTATAGTCTTTAGGATTCTCTAACGGGTTGATGGAGTGGAGCCTGCTGACTTATTTGATTTGGTGGAGGAGAGTAGGGCCAGCGTGAATGCACTAAAACCAAAAAGTGTTTGGTTTACAAGAAATGATATGATTTACTACATCTCACACAGAACAGACCCAGTAAGAGAGAGGTGAAAACAGCATTAAATCTATAATTGAATTGACATCCATTAACACGGTTCAATATTTTAAAATTTGACGCTACATATGCACAATGCACAAACCACCCGTGTGTAGTATTGCATCATGGGAAATATCCATATTGTGCCTTCTAAATCGATGAGGCCCTTACTTGGTCATGTCTGGCTACATTTTGTCACATACTAATTGCATCAAAGATAAAGCAAAGGATTGTTGTTGAATTGGTTTGGCTCATTTAAGCTAATTATTCTCGGAATTCCTAATATTGTAGTGCGTCTTTTGTGGATTAGACATTTGAAAAAGAGACTCAACGATTTTGATTCCCAGTGCTGTACTTCTGACTGCGTGTGATGAAGTCAAGTAAAGAGGCAATGACTTGTGCTTTCCCAGGCTAGGGCACACTATGTAAAGGCTTACTGCAGCAGGTCAAACAAGAAGAGCAGTGGAATTACGTGCCTGATACACGAAGCTATATATCGAAGCCCTTTCCCCTATACAAGATGACATATGGCAGTGTTCGCATCCTTTTCTCAACCTTGGAAAGTGTGCACTCCTGACGTTTGTGAGAATTTACTATATTTTGCAAGGTCACATGCCTTAATAACCCCTTGCCGCCCTTAACCCTAAGTGGAATCAGTGCTTCGAAAATTTCTCCTGATTCTGTAAATCAAAGCGTGGAAATTGTAAATACAAGTTGCAATTTTTGCGCTGCTAGGTGCCCAAACCCATAGTTAAATTTGATTTGTTTTGTTGAAAAGACTTTATATAGCCCACACAGTAAATATGACCGTCAACATTTTTATTTCACATGAAATTAGATTTTTACTGGGCAGGAAAATACAGCACTAAAATAAATAGGAGTACAGAATGTTTCCATAGAAGTCGTTTTTAGAGGGACAATCACTGTTTTCTGTAACCGTGGGACTGAAAATTCAATAACCTCAGTGGACAAAGTCAGAAATGTAAATCCGGTATTTATGCAGTCAGAGATTTGCCACACCGGAATGTGTGCACGAGCCACAGGCATTAATGATTATGTACGTATTGCATATTTAATCTACAGATTTTTGCTTAATGAGAAGATGATGGCAAACATTTAGTTGTGCAGAAACATTGGCAATCTGCTTTGCATCATTTGTAGCAGTGAAATGGACTCGATATAATGTTTACATTGAGTGAATTATATCAGTCGACGTTATTGTTGACTATGGTACTTATAGGTTTGCAATTCTAAAGGAAGGACACGTCCAAATTTTGATTCACAATCGGACATATTGTATGCTGGCAAGGGAAAAGTATTTTAAAAGACCCTAAACAAAGAGAAAAAGTTATGTGAAGGGTCCAGTTCCTGAACCTCCTAGGTGCATGAAGTTGTTTTCGATGTCCTCTCTTCTCCCTGCATGATGATTGCAGTAGCAGCCCCATCTGGCCATTCTATGCCTCTGATTCCCTGCTAGTGTCGTCAGGGCTTGGCTGGTGGTGAACGGAAAATACTGAGAGCTGCTCCGTGTATATGTGGCCCATTCTCTAGGGTCCAGAAATGTGAAAGAGACAGTTCTGACAGTCAGGATAAGTGCATGTGAAAGGCAGAAGCACCCCATACCACATGCTTCTAGTTCTAACTGGTAAATTCTTCTTTATTCCTTCGGCCTCCAGTGCACACCATTGCTACTGCGCTACAGACATATATCTTATTTTTCTTAGATGAGTTGTTGCCCCCCCTCTGAAAATGCTACCTGCCTCTTTAAGGTTTCGTTGCCTGGTTGTGAAAGTCATAGCAAGCTTAGCTGCCCCTATTAGTGTGTTCTCAACTTATGAGTGGTCCAGTGTAGCCATCAAGTTAGGAATTTCGGGCATCTATACCAAAGACGCTGGCGCACTTTGGATTTGCCGATATCTCACCTCACTGCACCTATCTTTGTACAGTTAGTACATGCTCCTTAAGTGTACTAAGGATATAGGCTACACTAGTATATAATGGTGAAATAAACTGGAGCTTGGGGGGGGGGGCGTGGGGGGGAGGTCCTTCTGCATTCTATGCCCTCCCAGGTTGGTAGAGCCTGCATTCTCCCAGAGGCTAGCTCTTAGGGCCAGATGAAAAAACTAAAAACAAACTTAGGGATGCGTTTACACGGCCTCTGTGAAAAAAACAAGATAAATGTAAGGAAGTAGTTAAAGGTATTGTGGTTTTTCATAGCATTATATTAGCTCGCTCAAAGTCCCTTTACTGGTGCAACAGAAGCTATTTGATGAGGCTTCCCATGAGGTCTGCATCACTGCATTTCAAAGAAGGATAAGAAGGCAGGAAGATGGGTCCCACATGCGCTCCATGGAGTCAGGGTGTCAAACCAATCTGTTATGGAAAGAATCTTAAGGCAACAAAAACGTAGTGCGAATGTGAGCTAACATGAGAAGAGTTTAAAGTTTATGGAGAATATCACTCATTGTCCTTTCGCCATGGATTGGCCCACAAAGAAGCAGGCAAGGCAAAGGCGGTAACTAATATATCAAGTTCTGTTATGCAGAATGTGGTTCACTCCAAATGTTATAGGTTGGGTAAGTGATGCAGATGAAGTTGTTCAGACAAAAGACCAATCTTGTGAATCATACTCACCAAGAAAGCCCTCTTAAGCTGATTTTTTTTTAGCATAATTGATGCTCTGAAAGCAGTACAAGATGGAGGAGGAGTTATAAATTGGAAAATCATCTAAACACTTGGATGGCATACCAACACCTTCTACAAGGGCAACAGCAAATCTGCACACTCAAACTGTGAAATCTCAATTCTCTTCATGCAGTAAGAAAACAATTATTGGACACCATTGCAAAGGTGTGCACCTTGAATATGGAACATTGTGGACAGAATATCAAAAACAAATAACAACAGATAGGTATAGATTTTCTATACCTAACTTAATATATATATGTACCTATGCGGTACATATATCTTCAAGGAACCTAGATCTGGAGTTAGGAATAGTAAATCTATACTTCCCTATACGCACTTACGTTTCATTATTTTGCCTCTCAATATTCTGTCCTAGATATTCTTCTATCTATTCTATATCTTGATATTGTTGGTGACGATATTTAGTAGTACAATTCACTGCAGAGGCCTTAACGTGAAAGGAGATTGTATGGTAAATGACTGAAAAATGTATATGTCCAAGCATCGAGACTACAGGTGCTTCACCTCAGTCTTGTTTGTTTTTTGCAAGAAAGGCCACTCTAAAGCCCCAAAGTGAGCCCGCATGACAGCCAATACTATGAATCTCTGAAGGTATCCCATCAAAAAGAAAGACTTAGATGTAGCAGCCCAATGTTCCTTCCAAAGCAAACCCAGGGAATAGGGAACTTCCTCAAACTGAAAAGTGTGATCCCAGCGTAGTAGACCAGAAGTTTAATAGCTTGATTCAAGGCAAAAGACACATTCTAATTAGAAATGTTATGAAGGTCTTAAGGCCTAAACCATGGTAAGCCTTGTAAAATAAGATGTTATCCTTGCTGATAGGGCTGGATCTGGTATAACAAAGCTGACTAAATATGCAAAAATAAATCCAGGAAACATAATGGGATGTTAATAAGGGCAATAACATTGCTGGATGCAAAAGTACAAATGTTTTTGAGATCTGGTGCAAGGCATAAATGTGTCACTGCTGGTAACCCACTTCAGAACACTATTGGACATATGGAAGACTGAAGAAGGTCCTCACTTGCTGTTGAGACATGTGAGGAGACCTGAAAGGCTGGACCTGCTCCCACCTGTACCCAGAACAAAGCAGTGGACCTCAATGGTCAGCTGGCTGACCTCCTGTTAAGTTACAGGGGCACAACAGGCTGCTAGAAGCCCTTTACTTGAAAAGCCCAGCTAACCTGTCCTGGACGCTGCTGGTGGCTTCTGCTGGAGTGAATGTTGAACTACAAGTGCTGCTCTTGAGGTCCCAGGACCTTTTCCTGTATCAAAGTGTACTCCTCCTAAAATACTGAAAACCTGGTACTTAGAAACATTTTGGCTCCACAGACCTCTGGAGGACCTGGATAAACATGTCAAGTCAATCCGATGAAGATTCATTGCCATTGGGCCAAAGATTAAGATTTCTCCTGCTCTGAGGTTTTCCCCAGCAGCACATTTGTTTTAGTGGGTCACTACAGAGACGGTATGCAGCCTCGTGGAGCCCTGTTCAGTTACAGCATACAGCCATGCCCACCACAGGATAAATTCGAGCTCCAAAAAAGTGACTAAGTCTGAAGGTAGGAATCTTCACCGGGCGAAGGCACCAAAAGTATCCGGTTGATGAGAGACCTTCCTTATTCATGAATTTAGAATTTCTCTCACTCAGAGCTTTCACACCAAAAATAAACAGCTTCACCACAACATCGTCTGATGGGTTTCTGGACTTGTGGAACCCTTCTTGGCCACAGCCTGCTGCTGTGCCCCAATGAGGATTTTTTACTTCCATTTCAGAGACTGAGTCAGGCATTAAAGCGTCTGACTGGGACAAACCTGGTTTCGTTACTCCATTGCAATCGGTGTTAAATGATGCCTATGTACCAGTCAAGCACTTTTTGACATTATTTTCACTTAAAAGTTTAAAAATTAATTACTCCAGTTCCCCTTATCGGAATTTTTCATTTTGCTGTCATTTTGTTCATTAAATTATTCAGCATTTTTTTTTTTAAATTGGAGAGGTATATTTATTGTGTTGTGCTTTTTACTTTTTAACTGTTTTAGTACTTCTAAATGCTTTAAACATGTTCTTCAGTTAAGCCTATTTGCTCTGTTCCATAGCTACAAGGGGCTGAACTCATATTTAAATTACTGAAACCTTTACTCGACATTGTTACCGATATTATTATTTGGGGTGGACTACCATCCACCCTAACTATTAATCCACCTTCTCAGACCTTTTTAGCATTCAAATGTTCTGGGGCTTTTGATGTTTTCTGTAGAAATGTTAGGTAGCCCGGATTTGAGTAACAAATAAAAACTATACCCCATTTTGTAAAAAAAAGTAGTTATCTCTTTTAATTTCAATGTTACTTTTGTCAATTGTTATGTTATTGTTATGTTAAATCGGTTTATAGAGCGCTCTATTACCGAAGAATGGGCATCTTGGCGCCATTGGCAAGAAACTCTCAATATTGTCCATAATCTGAAAACCAAAAGCGAACCCATCTTTTAAGGGGCATCACCCGCTGATTCCAGGAGAAAAAACAGGTTTTTAGATCCTTCCTAAATTCGTAGGTGATTCGGCAATAGATTCCACCATTTTGCTGCCATGTAGGAAAAACCTCTTCCTCCCCAATGAGCTCTCTTTATTCTGGGAATTTCTACTTTGTTGGCTGTACTATATCTTAAAGTACGTTGGGGAACGTACCAGTGAAAGATGTCCTGCAAGAAGAGTGGACCATAAGGATTTAACCCTTTATGTACCCAGCAAAGGGCTTTGAACTGGATCTGCTCCCAGTGAAGATCCCTGATTGATTTAGAAATTGAGTAGAATTTTGGTAACTTCAACAGAACTCTCGCTGCCGCATTTTGCAGAGTCTGCAGTTTATTAGGAAGACATGCTTGACCTCCTACAAAGAGTGCATTACAATAATCAATCCTTAATAGTACCAAGACAATGATTACTGTTTTCCTATATTCTAATGGTAGGAATGGTAGGATCTTTTAAAAAGTTTGAGCGTGAAAAAACAGGAGGAGGTCACCTGGCTTGAGTGTTCTATGAAGGTTAATCTGTTGTCAAAAATTACACCCAGATTTCTCACCTTCTGGGCTGGAGTTGGCAGCGGACCCAAATTAGATGGCCACCAGGTGGAGTTCCAAAAAGTATTATTACTGCCAAACGTTAACACCTCAGTTTTATTGGAGTTAAGCTTAAGAGAGTTCAGTTGCATCCACTGCGCAATGCTATTCATGCTTGTGCTGAACTGCACGGCTACTTTTCCTGGATTAAATGAAATTGTTACCACTAGCTGTGTATCATCGGCCTACGAACAGACCGAAAAACTATGTGCTCTATTTAGCTGAATAAGTGGAGTGATTCCCTGGATAACGTATTATGTTGGCTAATCATTGCCCTCAGGAGATAAATTCAACTGATATTGTAACCTCAGATTTAAGCTTAGATAAAGAAGTAATAGCAACCAGGAATTCCACAATGGTTTTCCTGTTTGGGATATCATGATTACCCTTAATAATAATATACTTAAGGATGAAAATCAAAATGGGATCATCTTTGACTGGATGATCTCCATTATCTTTCTGACTGAAGATGGATCTTGAGTTTTCATAGCTGCCTGCCTATCCCCACTGTAGGTGGTAGTCTCACAGTTAAATGAATGTTTGAATTTATTAAATGCTAACCAAGAGTTCGTAGGGTGCAATTTCTTTATGTCTGTTTGCATTCTTGTCCATATTTAGTTATTTCTCATGCTGGGAGGAAAGGACTAATTTAGTCTGATAATCACATCTGTTGACAATGTCATGGTGCCCCATATTCTCAGTCATCATCCTGTGCTTATTATCTATCTTGGAAACAGCTGTTGTTTGTTTGTTATCTTGGCTGGTGTTTTTCTGCCAACCATCTTCCAATAGTGAATGTATTATGATTGATTCTTTGAATGTATCAATGTCTACTCAGTCCCTGTTACATTAGATAGTTTGATGTTTTCTATATAAATATTTTCGTCATTCACTTTAAGTTTATGTGTCACTGTGCCTTCTCTTGTAAAGATTGCGTGTGATCTATGGACTTCATGAAGAATTGAAGATGTATGTTCTTAACTAATGGAAGTTATAGGGTCATTGATGTTTTGAAGTATGCAATGTACCAGCAGGTTCAAGGTTTTGGACTCCCCAGGATCATTGACAACCATGGCCTCATTTTTATTCTCAATTACTTACTAGTATTTGTATTGTTAGATTTAAGGGCTACTTCAGTCCTTGCTGCTCTTTTTGTTGTTTTTTTAAAACATTTCCAATTTAGGGGCCGATTCTGATGCGGGTTGGAAAAGCTTCCCGACCGAATCGGTTGAGAAATGGTGTCCGACCCACTCCGATCGGGAAAGTCCGACCAGCGGAGTAGGATGCATCCGGATGCTTCCAGATACGATTTGGTTGAACTCCCATTGACTTCAATGGGAACATTTGTTCCTAACCGCATCAGAATTGGGCCCTCGGTCGGGAAGACACGTTCCCGATCCGTTTTGGAAGGAGCAAATGCCGTTAGGAGGCCTTCCTAACCGCATCAGAATCAGGCCCTCGGTCGGGAAGCTTTTCCAACCCGCATCAGAATCGGGCCCTTAGTCTGTTTTAGAGCCATTTTTCAAAAAGAGAATCTGCATTGGCTGGTGAAGCCATTATATGCTCTGTTTCTACACAGGTAAGTTCACTTTATCAAGGCCCTGGAATGGACCACCTCCTTCCTCTCCGGCAGAACCCAGAGAGTGTGCCTCCCCCCATTCCGATCCGAAGCCTCCGAGATCATCTGCGGCGTACCCCAGGGATCATCCCTCAGCCCGACACTGTTCAACATCGACATGGCCCCGCTCGCACGCATCGCCAGACAGCACGACCTCAACATAATCTCCTACGCCGACGACACTCAACTGATCCTCTCCCTCACCAAGGACCCCCTCACCGCCAAATCCAACCTCCACAAAGGAATGAAGGCCGTCGCTGATTGGATGAAGAGCAGACGACTAAAGCTGAACACGGACAAGACGGAGGTCCTCATCCTCGGCTCCAACCCTTCAGCCTGGGACGACTCCTGGTGGCCAACGACACTGGGGGCAGCCCCGACACCCACCGACCACGCACGCAACCTGGGAGTCATCCTCGACTCAACGCTCTCCATGGCCAAGCAAGTCAACGCAGTCTCCTCCTCCTGCTTCAACACCCTCCGCATGCTCCGCAAGATCTACAGGTGGATCCCGACAGATACAAGAAGAACAGACACCCAGGCCCTCGTCAGTAGCAGACTCGACTATGGAAACGCACTCTACGCGGGAGCCCCGTCCAAGCTCATCAAGCGACTGCAACGCATTCAAAACGCCTCTGCACGCCTGATCCTCGACGTACCACACCGCAGCCACATCACCCCCCACCTGAGAAACCTGCACTGGCTCCCCGTCGACAGGAGAATCTCCTTCAAACTCCTCACCCACGCACACAAGGCACTCCACAAGACCGGCCCAGCCTACCTCAACAGACGACTCTTCTTCTATGTCCCCAACTGCCAGCTCCGCTCTGCCGACCTCTCCCTCGCCACCGTCCCTCGCATTCGAAGAACAACCACCGGCGGCAGATCCTTCTCCCACCTCGCCGCCAAGACCTGGAACACCCTTCCACTCAGCCTACGACAGACCCAAGACCTGCTTACCTTCAGGAGGCTACTCAAGACCTGGCTGTTCGACCAGTAGCGGCACCCCTCCTTTTTCCCCCAGCGCCTTGAGACCCTCGGGGGTAAGTAGTGCGCTCTACAAATTCTGTGGTTGATTGATTGATTGATTGATTCCAGACATTGTTGATAAGGTCCTGCTGCCTCTTAGAGTTAGCACAGATGTTTGCTGCCCTCAATGGTTGATTTGGTCTCTCAGTCCCTTTGTTGAAGTCAATTGATATTGAAATCTTTCTTGTTGTGGAATTTTTTGCCTAAAGTATAGACTGGTAATTGTAGGTGGTTTCATTGCCACGTGTCAAACATAACTTGCATTACACTACGTGGGAGGACGGGGTGGTCCTAATTTATCAATTATTTGAGCACAAACCATTGAGTATCCAGGATGAAGGTATTATTTTGACTTTGTCAAAGGAAGTTTTTAGTCAAACTTTTAGATAGTTTACTGTCTATTATATTCATTGGCAGCCTATAGTCTGTAATATATTGATTTTTATCTCTATTTTTGTACATTGAAAGCGAAGGGCATATACTATAACTTTCAGTAAAGAGGTAATTGAGTCAAGATCCTTCGGTGGCTCTTGCCTTCATCGAAATTGTATTGTTCTCAGAACACTGAAAGTTGAGTCTATCATTGCTCTAATATCTATACTGGTGCCTTTGTAACTTACTTTCGGTGTGGGCTCACTTTGCTCTATTTGCCACAGGACATTTTATGGGTCTTAATTTGTCTTGGCCCTCCTCCCTATTCTCTAAATAAGGATCCATAAACTTATTTAAAAGAACATGGTTGGTCCCCACTATATAGTTCCCTTTATAACTATTGGTGCAGCTCCCTTCTCTCCCTCTTCTGGATTGGTCACTTGCAAATCACCAATGTTACAACCATATCTGAACCCCAGTAACACAATACCATAAACAGTTGCAAATATACACTAGCCAGTCCTTGGAGTAAATCACACATCACATAAGTGCACTCATAGGCACTGTAAAGGAATTACATGAAAACCAATGGAGGCACAGAATAAAACAAAAATCACAAAGCTCAGTGTCTAAAAAAATGAATAAAACACCTGCATATTGAAAACACTCAATAACACTTAAAAATGTTAAACAAATTAACAAATAAAATGAATATAAAAATGGTCATATAAATGTACTCATTTCAGGCACCCTTATAAATTATATTGCTAGTATGCTAAAAAAATATATATATTCAAGGTATAACATAAAGATATAAGATGTATGTAAAAATGTTCATTTAACTTTTCACATTGCAGACACCTACAGAAACCACCTTGTAAAAATGTAAACATAGTAATGCAATATGTAACTTGTTAATAAATTATAAGAAATATGATTCATCCCACATCTAACACTCCTTTACACCCATCAAACTCTACTATACACACACACATTCAGAGACAGATCATAACACAATACAACACACACACACACACACACACACATGTTGTGTGTTGTTTCCCTATTTTTTTCAATTGGTAGTAATAGATAGCAGAGATCTTCGTTAATGTTATGTAGAATTATAAGTAATGGATTTATGCTTAAATTACACTTGTAAAGTTACTTGTAAGGTTGTGTTCTGGGTTGTAAATGTCACCACTACTCATGTACTTCTACTACTATGCATACATCTCCTCTCAGATTTGTTAAACTGTATAATGGGGGTGATCTACTCCCAAACAAAACATTAATCAATGTGTGGAGAGAGTTCAGACCATAGATTTATCTTTGTGAGTGGGACCTTTAATTCTCTAGTTGCTGCTATACTATTAGCCAATAGAGTAGTATTAAAATATCAGCATTGTGTATCCAGGATTATTACTTACACAAAGACGCAGTACAATTACAGCTAAAGTAGTTGTAATCTAGTTGAACAAGCTGCCTCATTACAAGTGCCAATGGATATAATGCATTTTAATACGGCGGACATGATATCCATTACATTTGTGGCAGAGTAACCTGTCTGTCAAACTCTAAATCAGGCCATAAGCTTTCAGAATATATGTATTATTTACAGTAGTACCCACTGGAAGTTACGTGCTACTGCCTTCAAACTTTCTGGGTGATGCAGATCTTTTTTCATTTTGTTTACATATTTAAAATATTTGATTCAGCTAATATGTAGCAAACAAGAAGAATCTAAAAATCTAAAGACTCTAAAAAAAGAGCTCCACACCTGAGGTTGAGGAAAAGCCATCTTCTCCCATACATTAGCGATTCATGAGAATATTATTGCAGAAACGTAGTTGTTTACGGGTCAGATTTACTAGGGGATTTAGCAGTACCAAACCCTACCATTCACAAATTCACAGAATTTACCATCACAAAATGCTTTTTTTTTTGTTTCTAAACCCATTTTATGAGTTGATAAAGTTTTACTGACTCACAGCATGGATTTAAATACGGTTACCAATTCGCAATGTGGAAGAGTGTGTTTTTGACATTACTTCCAAATCAACTGTGAATCAAAACCATATACATCAATGGTTTGCAACCGTAATTCAAATTGCAAACCATTTATCAGTTACTGACTCCCAAGTTAGGGTGATAAATGACTTGCACAGAGGAGCTGTTACTCTTTGGAAATCAGAGTGACAACTTTGAGGCTGTAAGCTCTCGTCTAGGAGTTCACTGCCAACTCTCATTGAAGCTTTTCAAAATTGAAAAGTTTTTTGTTTTTTTAAAGCAGAATTATTTCTTTTAAGGACATTGAACTGCTTAAGTTTTGAAATGCAATCACAGATATGGTGTCTGCTCTCCCTTACAGGTAAACATCCCACTGACTGTAGTCAAATGCTGGGGATTGCAAATTGTGACCCACCTAATTAATATTCATTCGGCATGTAATTCTACCACCCACTATGATTTCTTATTATGATAACTGACCTTGATAACAGACCTATTAGCACATAATTAGATACAGGTGGCAAAACGACTGGATGCAATTTGTGATCACTTTTTGCGACCAGCATCTTAATACACCTGGCTCTATATTCTCTTGTGTCTATACAAGAAGACCCCAGCTATAATTCAACTAATTATTTACTTCACATGAATAATACCAAAGGACCAGGTCGGAAAATTTGTGCTGTTTTATCTCTAACTAAACGGAGCATATAAACCTTTCTAGGGTTCACATTGTAAGTCCCTCAACAAATAGGTATTCATGCATATTACATTTCAAACAGTAAGAGCATCAATGGGCAAAACAAAGGTCCCACCCTAATGCAGTACTGTGCATTAAATGTCAAGGTCTATTAATCCACATAAATTTCATAGTCATGCCCAAGTGGGCTACGATTATCAGACATTGTCAGGAAGTGACGAGTCCAAGATGTAATCCAAACATGCCAAAGGTTCTATGAAACATTTTTTGCTATGAATTAAGTTTGAAATTCAACAGGTTTCATGAAGAAAATGTATACTTTAATGGCAATTTGAGATTGAAATCCATCTTTATTTTATCGCAGTAGAAATCAATTTCTATTTCTTTTCACCAGCCAAGTGTGGGGCATACAATTTCCTTTAGTCTGCAAGGACAGGAGCAGCACAAAAAGCCTCCCATTCTTCCTCAGCTGCCTCCATGGCAATACACTCCAACCATTTCAGGAATGCTGAGCACTGCATTGGGGATTCTAAAATGTGATCGAGAAGACAGCCCAGCTACAAAAAAGAATGCAGGAATAAAAGAGAGAAAGAATTTGCAGAGAAAACCTGATGTAAAAATGTTCCGTTTTCAAGATAAAGGAGAGTTTAAATTGATGTTAAATGTGGAAACGAAGGTTTCGAGTGGGTTTAATTTCAAAGAAAGGCATAAGCATTCACTGTGATTTTTTCCAAATATTTTAATTTCTTAAAGTCCAATATGAATATGTCCTCAAAACTGAGATAATAGTTGTATCAGTCTATGGAACACGTCCTTTAACACCAGATCCTAGCGTATTAACGAGGAGCACAACACCGAGTTTGTGCCATTTGCAATCTTGCACAATGGAACCACTTAAAAATAAACAAATTAAAAAAAACACACACAGTCTCTATCGCGCCTGGTCATATTTCGAAGTAGTGTATAACAATCCTAGTGGCGACTTCCACGGCCCCTTAGAGACATGGGTACAGGATATTTATCAAATGCTGAAAGGTTCTTTCGTGTTACATTGCATTTGGAATGAGTACCCGAGGTACATTTTTTAGGTGAGCTTTATGATTGGAATTTTCCGTACCTGTCCTAAATGACTGCGTGAACACTATGGGCAGTTGCTGTTCTGCGTTGCTTGAGAGGGAGAGCAAGGAACAGCACCATATCTCTTTCCTGCTGCTCTGGCGCACATTGGGCTAGATTTACTAAGTTCTCACGCTGTGCAGTGCAGCAGCCGTAAATGCGCTGCGTGAGAAGGAGAGTGCCAAATGTATTGAAAGATGGCACTCTCCTCCCCTCTCCCTAGCACCGGCGCTGAAATCATGGTGCAAGGGTGTCTCCTTGAGTTTAGCATAGGTTTTGTACTGGAAGGGTAGCCTTCCATTGCAAAATACCATGCATAGACTGACTGCAACCCTTTTCCATCTTTGTAGTGTGCTGTAAAGTGCAGCACACATACAAAGTCAGAACAAGTAGGAAAAATGAAAGCATTCCTCCTTCCTTGCGCCTACTTTAAAAGGGCGCATTTTTCTGATGCTAAACCCTGTCTACTCTGTTTAGTAAATTGGGTTTGGCATCAGAAACCTTGGGTGGTTGCATGGGACTGCACATGCACCACCCAAGGTATGCCCCCTTGGCGCTAAGTAACGCACTGCTTTGCGTTACTTTTATGTTATTTCCAGCGCTAAACTAGTTTAGGGCTGGAAAGTAAATTGGAAAAAAGATTTAGCGCCGATTTGCGTCACTTTTGTGAGGCAAACACGACGTAAAATCTTAGTAAATCTACCCCTTTGAGTTTTAAGTTTGCACTGGAAAGTAAATAGTCTAACAAGACCAGTTTGCTTTACTTTGAGATTTTGCACTGACGCTGTGCCTTTATAAAGCTGCCCCTGGGATTTGTCTTTACAGTGTATTTTTGCCCAAGCATCAGTGTGTGTTGTATGGCAGAGGAGCACAGCCCAATTCACTCTTGGTGCCAAAAAAGGGGAGAAAATTAGGCAGATACCCATATCCGCCACTCAGACATTAACTCTATCCACCTCCTGGGTAGTACACAAGGCGCAGCTCAAATTTCTGTGACTGTGTCAATGCCTGTTGCACTCCTAAGCAAATTTCTAAGATGTAACCCCAAAATGGATACTGTGCAGACATTTTAAATACAATGTATGCACAATCTACTTTTAAACGCCCACAAATATAAGTTCTAGGTTCGTAATTGCACACCCGTTTCTCCAGTAAAGTGTACCTTATCACATTCCACAATATTGAAGTGAAGAAGACCGTTGTATTAGGGATTGTTTTAAGCAACTCAGGTATTTCACAATCATATTTCATCCTCTTTCCACTCCTTAACATTAAAGAACACCGAAGCTAGCGAGCTCTAGTTTGGCGGCAAGAACAAAAAAAAAACAAGGGAATGTAAAGCAATACCAGTATTTTATAAATGACACTGGAACACATACCAATGAGTCAGATCAACGAATTGACATCTGCACCTTAGACAACAGCTTTTAATAATGAGTAAATACAGCAAATACAGAGTAAGTTACCAAAGTGCTAAAAATACTCAACTGCACGCCTCTTACATGTGCCTAATAGACACCCTTCCACCAGGTGGAGTGGTCTCAAATAATCCATGGTAATACCTAGCAGTGTAGGAAATTAGTTTTTGCATTAAGCAACTTATCCACGTTTTCAGAGCTGATATAAATATTTCTCAGACTCTTGGCCTTGCCAAAACAGAAAAGCAAAGTGTCACACTTGTGCAACGCCCAATAAAAAGTGAGGTAGAAAAAAACACACGACTAACTGCCGAACTCTGCAAAACTAACTTATCCTAAGAAGAGGATGGCCAACCTTCATAATGTCATGGGATAAGTGAAGGGCTATATTATCTTGGATCAGGTAGGTATTGTGTTATGAGTGCATCTAAATTCCTTCTGTATACAAATTACCAACCAATGAGGCAATGACTTTCATAAAGGCCCTGAACAGCATAGCAAACTGGAAAGGCTTTTTGTACACACTAAGCTGGAACCACTGGCAAACTTGTCGGTTCAAAAACGTATGGCAGGGATCATGAGGAACTAGGCAGGCAAAATCACTTGCGTATCGGATCTTGAAATGAAACTTGAGCATATACTTATTATAAAACCGAGTGCCAGGCAGATGTCCTATGATGTGTGAATAAAAAGGACATGGCCATCTTCTTGGGAGACAGGGAAGGGATCCACACCGCACTACATCAGATTCTCAAATGTCATTCTCCAACACCAGTCCCTAAACGAGTCCTCAGCCAAATCATCAGCATCACTCCTGGCTCATGGGAAGAAACAAGAACATAGTAGTTTAAACATACATTGGTGTCTGAACTCCTTTGCTTGTTTTGGAAATGCAAAGCTCTACTTCATACCAAGAGATCCATCACCATGCTATCAATGTGTTGACAACCGAGATCACTCGAGCCGAGGTTTCACATGGGATAGACATACCCATGATGACACAGGTCTCCTTAAGTAGTTCGGAGGAGTGCAAATGGGATTGACATACCCATGGAGGACATCTCTGCCATAAACACTCATTAAATGTCAGTGAAATTAATGTACTGTGCAACGTTTTTGGCTTCTGTTCTACTTACAATAGTAATTTTACTCAGATCCACTTTAACATATTTAATACATACGTAACATTAAACTGAAATAAATACTAAGGAAAACACTACAACCCTTACCTTTGCCATCTAACTTGGGAGGATATAACACATTGATCAGAGGCATTCAAGATTTACAGCTATTGTTATTCATCGAGTAAACTGACCCTCCAGTACCCGTTTTCACAGAACTATTAACAGAATCCGACATTACACCAAACCTAAACATCGACAGTGGTTTCTGACCCAAGTCTACTTTCACTCCCTCACTGCCACTCGACAACACCATAGGTGTCTTTTACAAACTTGTCACTAGAGCTCTCCACAAGTTGCAGGACACACATTCTAAGAAAGTGAGATCAATAAACAGAAATCTCACATGGGAAGAAAGGGAATCCCTAGAAAGTCTAATACAGAATCCAGACATTGCATTCTATGAGGTGGATAAATGAGCAATATGGTAATAATGGACAATACAGACTATATTAACGAATTCAGTTGACAATTAACAGACAATCAAGCGTACAGTAAACTGGAGTCCAATCCTTTAAGGGACACAACATCAGAACTAGAACAAAAATTGTTGGATTGGTGTGAGCTATGTCTTATCGCAGACCTAGAATTCAAATAGATGTTTAATCTCACTCTTACTGCACAACGTATCTGAAGTCTACCAATGGTACATGAACCATGACCCTTTCTTCCATGTAGATGTCTTATTTCTGGTATAGGATCCGCTACAGAATGCTTATCTGAATACATAGGTTTCTTACCTTCAGCAAGTGGTCCAGAATCTCTCATCATTCATACAGGATACTAAAGATCTACTTAACAAACTCAATGATATCCAGTGTTATGAGGATCTTACATTTGTCACACAGGATATGTACTCCCTAAGTACGTGTACACTCAAAAGTAATGGTCTATAAGCCATAAAACGCTTTGTATCCCTACACTACACTGTACAAAACTCTAATATGTTGCTTGAGATGATTGCCCTTGTACTAGATAATATTGTTTTTCTTCACCATGGCAACTGGCATCGGCAGTCACAAGGAGCAGCAATCGGTTCAAAATTGTTCCCTTCCTATGCTAATTTATATATGGGATGGTACAAGGCCACATATATATGAAAGTCCTATCCACCTGAACTAATGGAACACATCTTGTAGTGGAGCAGGAATCTCGACTATGTCTTTATGATCTGGGCAGGTAGCACAGATTTGGTATTAAGTCTGTTTGACCATTTGAATAACAATAGCTTTAACGTTTCCTCTACACATTACTACAAGAAAACCAACATTGAATATCTCAATGTCATCCTATATGAGGGTAATAACAAAATGGGGTTCAGGATCTACTGGAAACCCACTGCACACAATCCTTTGTTACACACATCTAGTTTGCCTCCTCAATCTCAGTTTTAAGCCATACCACCGGGAAATGACACATTTATGACACAACTCTACCTACGACAGAATATTTAATGAAGAACTTTGAATCTTGGAAAAAAATATTTTTAGCCAGGGGCTACCCAAGTGCAGTATTGTACTCAGCCAAACAAAAGATTACAGGCAAAGCTAGGAACTCCTTATAAAAGAACAAACCAAAGACTAGGTTAACTTACATTTCCCTTCCCTAATCACACACAATAATAACCTATTGTAACCTCAGTAATCAGTTATATAAAATTCTGAACACAGATTGGCACTTACTGCCTATGGATGATACTCTCTCCCAAATGGTCCCTAACAAACCATTAATAACACACAAGAGTAGCAGAACAGTATGGGACATGGTATGCAGCAGATATCTTGACGTACAATAGAGCGGTTCAACTCACTCATGGTTACCAAACTTACCTAAAGGTTTATTGTTGTTTTTATTGCAATGTATGCCCCTTTGCACAGAACAAAACCACTTTTTTCCAGTGAAATACCCAAAAAGTGTTCTATATGTAACATTTCATTAATTGCAAGGCCAAATATGTTGTATATATGATTTCATGCCAATGTAACCTAATCTATGTTGTTGGCACTATCCACTCTTATAAAGAAAGAATACATGAACGCCATCTTTCATGAACGGATACAAGATTTATATGCACATAAACAAATGAGTTTTCCCCCCATTCAGTTTTCACAGGTTCACTGGGGCCAAACTTAGCCAGATACACATACACATCGTGGCCAGGTTATGATATTTAGCTAATTTTGTTTTTAACTCTAATATAAGGGCTAAATTTAGAAATCTCTCTGTCTGTATAACAATTTTATACATATAACTTTAATATGAATAAAAACTCACAAGTCATTTCAGGATGCTTTACAGTTAAAATGACATACCAATTTTAACATGCTCTTTTTTTAATCTTGATTTCTATTTACCATACAACTATGAATGTACAACTTCTCACTCTATAATGGTCACCATTGCACCAGTACAGCCTCTTGTTTTGACTTGCGTGGTATTCCATTTTGTATTTTTTATTATTATTTAATCCTAGACTGTCTTCACTTTTTTCTACCTACATTATCTCAGGATCGACTATGGAGCCACCCAACTCTTTCACACTCAAACCAATAGAACAAACAGGTCTATACTAGCTGCCTTCCGAACCCGTATTTTGATGCAAATTTATTTCAGATAATTTCAATTTGAATATTTAATTTAAAAAAATCTCTACTAAGATATGAGGTTAACCATAGCAGTATGAGCTAATTTTGTCTCCTAAAAGACATATTTATTTCAGAATCTATACGCATTTTCTGTGGAACCAAATTTTGGAACTTTGACAGACTTAAACACATGGCTACAGTTCTCTGTAGACACCCATTAATATATTTTTCTTCTCTTAACTTTACTGATATCCCTGTCTGCCGGCACAATAGGACTATGAACAACATACCCTGTATCTCTATCTCTTACTTATTGGTTACTGTTAGAAATGGGGGTCTCTAGTAGGCAGAGGTAGGTACTCCTTTGTCCAAATAGGGACCCTTGCTTCTAGTCAGGGTAAGGGGGATACACTTCTAAAATAACCCCTGCTCACCCCCTTGGTAGCTTTGCACGAGCAGACAGGCTTATCTCAGTGGCAGTGTGTAAAGCATTTGTGAACACATACAGTAATACAGTGAAAACACTACAAATGGACATCACACCAGTTTAGAAAAATAAGTAATCTTTATCTAAACCAAACAGGACAAAAACGACAAAAATCCACAATACAGTAATAAAAATATGACTTTCAAATGGTAGAAATAGTTCAGTTCAAACCAAATTGCAGATGCAACACTTTTCACACAAAGTACCTTGGGTGCATCACGCACATAAACAAAAAGGGCAGCAGGGAAGGTGATCCGTTGGTTCGTTACACTCAGGTAAGGTGATGCGTCGGTTCCTTTCTCCGGGGGAGGTGATGAGTCGGTTCCTTACTGATGCGCAGGGGAGGTGATGCTTCGGTTCCTTACCAGAGAGGAAGTGATACGTTGGTTTCTTACTGCGTGGGGAGGTGATGCTTCGGTTTCTTACTGCGTCCCCCAACAATGCAACAGATCTGGGACGATGCGTGGGTTCTTGCATCTGCACAGCGGGGCTTGCGTCAGAATCGGTGCAGTGATCTCGGACTTCGGAGATTGGTGCACTCAATGCGGCGTGCAGCGATTTCTCGAGTCGCGGGCAGTTGCTGCGACGATTTCTTCGGTGATGTTGTTGCGTTGCTTTTCCAGCTCCCAACAGCCAGAACAACCTCCAGAGGCTCAGAACAGCTACAGGCACCTCTTGGCAGGTCAGAACTCCCAGCAACGAAGTTCAGGGGAGCTGGGGGTGAAGTCTTTGCGTCCCTGAGACTTCAGAACAGGCGGCAAGCTCTTCTTCAAGCCCTTGGAGATCTTCCTCAAGCAGGGGACACAGCAAACAGCAAAGTCCTTTTTCCCTTTCCTTGGCAGAAAGTAGTCACTTCAGGCCAACCTCAGACAGCAAACAGCAAAGGGCCGGTATCCCTCCTCAGTCTCTCCAGCTCTTCTCCTTGGCAAAGGTTCCTCTTGATTTCCCAGAAGTGATCTAAAAGTCTGGGATCTGGGCCCCTCTTTTTATACAGTAAATCTCTTTGTTCTTTCCTGGCCCAGGGCTCTCAGCCCAGTACAAACCAGTTCTGGGGGGCACTTTGCAAGTGCACAACAACCTCCACTGCCAGTGTGAGCTCTGGCTCCAGATACACCACAGGGGGCGGAGCCATCATTGTGGAAGGCAGGCATAGCCCTATTCAGGTGCAGGTGCTTCTCCTCTCACCACTCCAAATGCAGACCAGGCCTATTCAGCCTAGCGCTGACTCATCCAGTCTCTCTGGAGCCACTGCACATCCCTAGCCCCGTCACTTCAAAACCAGACAGTCAATACACATCCTAGCAGAGGCACATAGGATGGCTAAGCAAGAAAATACCTACTTTCTAAAAGTGGTATTTTCAAACACAGAATGTAAAAATCACCCTCACTAAAAGGTGCATTTTAACATTTGAGTTCAGGCATACTAAACTTTATTTTCCCACCTTGTTCCCAGGGGTAGTTAGGCTTATAAGATGTTATAAGCAAACTCCCCATTCTATCCTATGAGAACAGATAGCCTTGCAATAGTGAAAAACGAAATTGGCAGTATTACACTATCAGGACATGCCACACACATCAGGGCATGTCCTACCTTTCACATACACTGCACCCTGCCCACAGGGGTACCTTGGGCCTACCTTAGGGGGTGATTAACATGTATGAAAAGGGAAGGTTAGGGCCTGGCAAGTGGGTGCACTTGCCAGGTCAACATGGCAGTACTAGGCTCCACACAGGCTCTGCAATGGCAGGCCTGAGCTACATTTACAGGCTGCAGGCCCACTAGCAGTATTTGATTTTCAGGCCCTGGGCACACACAGTGCACTATACTAGGGACTGACTAGTAAATCAAATCAGCCAATTATGGAAACACCAATCCATACATACAATATACATGGAGAGCATATGCACTTTAGAAGTTATCGGCAGTGGTAAAGTGCCCAGAGTCATAAAACCAACAAAAACAGGTCAGAAACAGAAGGCCACAAAGCAAAAAATCTGGGGATAAACCTGCTGTAAAAGCCAGGTCTAACAGTGCCTAAGTCAGTCCCTGTATCCGGCCTGCACTCCATCACAGTTGGCCTGAACTTTTTACTCTGTCCCAGTCAGGCACAACCAGATAACCCATTTAAGCCCTTATTGCTTCTCAGCGGTATTTTTTACAGTTTATTCTTTAAAAATTCATATCTCGACTTTTACTTATTGGATTTTTGTCATTTTTATTTGGTTTTATTTATAAAATTAAGCTTGAATTTTCTAACCTGGCATGGAGTCTTATTCTGGTGTTTTCACAGTGTTACTGTTTGCATTGTTGCACAAATACTTTACACATTGCCTCTAAAGTTAAGCCTGACCGTTCTGTGCCAAGCTACTAGAAGGTGAGCACATGTTATATTATTGTGTGTTTGCGACTTACCATCACTAAGATTGTGGTTGCTGTTTGACTAAGGTTCCCACACCAGACAACCGACAAACCCAATTTCTAATAGGCACCTATAGGGAGCGGGGCAGGTGAGTAAAAAAGACCCTTCTAGTTATCACCATGAAGAAAGGTGCCGTGTCATAGTTCACCCGCCTGCAGTGGGATTTCTTCCCCCTCTTCAAATGGAGGTTTGTTCACCTCAAGTGATAGACAGAGTCACACTTTCAAACCATTGTACTGTCTTTTATTAATGTGCTCTTAGCACAGATCAAAATTATCAGAGTTTACGCATTTGCTGAGGACAGCACATTATTTGTGCACCTGCCCATTTTGCGTCAGGCACAGTTTAGGGCGAGCTTTGGCATAAACAGGTACAATGTGCCAATATATATTCAGGACCAAATGATCATTCTCTATTTTCCTTTGTCTAAAAAAATACATGGGGGACCAGAAAATTTTAATGAATGTCAAAGGGTGAAAGGATCATTCACATCCAAAGAGAACTGGTTGCATTTTATGGAATTTATTGGTTTAGGAAATTGTTAAAAAGGGCTATGGCCAAGCTGTGGCCAACATATATGTTATGTTATTTGTATCTTGAGATAGCGCACAAGTCATCCCCAAAGGGACATCTCGGTGCATAATTGGCAGGTAGGTGTAATAGAGGCAGCATTAGAACAACCAGTTTTTAAGGTGTTTGAAGGGAAGACGAATGACACTGCTGCGAGATAATTATCCTCAAGATGTTTATTGGCAGGTACAGAGAGCTGTCCACACTGGCAGCATCTAAGGCACGAGGAGCAACTGCCACAGAAGGAACACACGTGGCAAGAGGCACCTGTCAACATTCCAGGTGACATCACACACAAAGCTCTGCCAGCATCACCACACCTCCCCCTTTTTAATAAAACAACTCTAAGGGGCCGATTCCGATCTCGGTCGGAGGCGCACCCAATACTATTCGGCCGGGAAAAAAGCCATGCGAAAGCCTGTTTCCCGACCGATCCGTACAGCACACCGAACGAGCAAGTACGATGCGCACAACAGCAAAATTTCCGGCCGAGCCGTACTCACCCAAACCAGGTCCTGTTCTCCGACCGAGGCGAATCCGGAAACGCCGAATCGAGTCGCACGGAAGGAAAAATGCAGCCCCGTCCGGCCGGACAAGTACGATGCGCTTCCCGTACGCGCCGAACCCGTCGCTACGCACGGCACGTCAAAGCATCCGGGAGAGGCGCACATAAGCTCCGAATCGCGCCACAACACGATCCACGGCTACGAGACGAACACGGCACCGACGAGGACGACGCGAAGCGGCGAGGACGAAGCGAAGCGACGAGGACGACGCGAAGCAACGAGAAGGACGAACGACACGAACCAACCATGAATCCCTTCGTCCCGATCATACCAATATTCTACATCTACTACCGGAACAGGCATGGACGCGTACGGCGCAGAAGGTAAGCCAGACACCAACCACAAAACACATACAACACGTACACGACACATCACACACATACACGGGGATTCTGAATATACTTACACCAGCAACAGCAGCACCATAGGGGCGGGATGCCCATCACCAATGCCACATATGCACACAGGGGCCTGAATGTGCACCACCACCCCAACCCAGGGGGCTGGATGCCTACCACTACTACCACCCTTAGCCAGGGGGCAGGATGCCCACCACTACTACCACCCTTAGCCAGGGGGCAGGATGCCCACCACTACTACCACCCTTAGCCAGGGGGCTGGATGCCCACCACCACTACCACCCTTAGCCAGGGGGCTGGATGCCTACCACTACTACCACCCTTAGCCAGGGGGCAGGATGCCCACCACTACTACCACCCTCACCCAGGGGGGCAGGATGCCTACCACTACTACCACCCTTAGCCAGGGGGCTGGATGCCTACCACTACTACCACCCTTAGCCAGGGGGCAGGATGCCCACCACTACTACCACCCTCACCCAGGGGGGCAGGATGCCTACCACTACTACCACCCTTAGCCAGGGGGGCTGGATGCCTACCACTACTACCACCCTTAGCCAGGGGGCAGGATGCCCACCACTACTACCACCCTTAGCCAGGGGGGCTGGATGCCTACCACTACTACCACCCTCACCCAGGGGGCAGGATGCCTACCACTACTACCACCCTCACCCAGGGGGCAGGATGCCTACCACTACTACCACCCTCACCCAGGGGGCAGGATGCCTACCACTACTACCACCCTTAGCCAGGGGGCAGGATGCCCACCACTACTACCACCCTTAGCCAGGGGGCTGGATGCCTACCACTACTACCACCCTTAGCCAGGGGGCAGGATGCCCACCACTACTACCACCCTCACCCAGGGGGGCAGGATGCCTACCACTACTACCACCCTTAGCCAGGGGGCTGGATGCCTACCACTACTACCACCCTTAGCCAGGGGGCAGGATGCCCACCACTACTACCACCCTTAGCCAGGGGGGCTGGATGCCTACCACTACTACCACCCTTAGCCAGGGGGCAGGATGCCCACCACTACTACCACCCTTAGCCAGGGGGCTGGATGCCCACCACTACTACCACCCTTAGCCAGGGGGCTGGATGCCTACCACTACTACCACCCTTAGCCAGGGGGGCTGGATGCCTACCACTACTACCACCCCCACTCATAGGATGGACAATGCATGACACAACAAGCACACCACAACCTAGGGAATGCAAGATTAAGACATCCCCCCACCACCATGACAAGCGTGTGTAGGCTGTGTCAAATGCCTACAACACCGAACATGACTTTGAACATACAATGTGACCCCCTAGCACATGTGCCACACATATATGTGTGTGGCACCCACAATGCAAGCAGCCCATGACCATTGTGGCAATGGGGCCTAAACCCCCATCATCACAGTGACCAAAAGGTAAGTGTGGGGTCCATAGCTGAAGCACATTTTGACCATTGTGGCAATGGGGTCTAAACCCCCATCATCACAGTGACCAAAAGGCAAGTGTGGGGTCCATAGCTGAAGCACATTTTGACCATTGTGGCAATGGGGTCTAAACCCCCATCATCACAGTGACCAAAAGGCAAGTGTGGGGTCCATAGCTGAAGCACATTTTGACCATTGTGGCAATGGGGTCTAAACCCCCATCATCACAGTGACCAAAAGGCAAGTGTGGGGTCCATAGCTGAAGCACATTTTGACCATTGTGGCAATGGGGTCTAAACCCCCATCATCACAGTGACCAAAAGGCAAGTGTGGGGTCCATAGCTGAAGCACATTTTGACCATTGTGGCAATGGGGTCTACACCCTCATCATCACAGTGACCAAAAGGTAATTGTTGACAAAGAAAGAGCTGCAACTGCCAAACTGCATGGATCATTCCTGGTCACAGAACCAAAAACTCATCTGTGGCAAAGTAGTGTATGTGTCCCATTGCAACATAAATTGGGGAGCCAAATACTGCAGTGCAAATGAAACATTCCTTTGGCCATGTGCAGACAAACAACACCCATGGGGGCTGAGACCGTCAACAGTCATCAATGACACAATTACAGAAGTGACCATCAGAATGCAGAACCACATATTTGCACCAATGGGCACACAAATGCAGATATCCTGTGGAGACAGCAGATGTGAGGTGAACAGATACCATACCATGGCAGCAATGGGACACACAAACCATGATCACTGTGCTGACCGATGACCTAGGAGTCCCAGGGACAGCAGGGGAAACACACCAAACAACATACAGCCAATGGCACACCCAAGATATGCCAATGCAGTGGTGCAGATGCACAAACACAAACAGGCAGACCAACACTGTCATCATACACAGCAGGTGAGGGGTGGGGGTGCCAGTGTCCCCAGGCAACCACACAACACATGAGGAGAGCTGAATACCAATCATACAGATGTGCATACACTGCCACACTAAGGTAACTCATGGATCCAAATCCCCTATGTGGGCAAGCAGGCATTGTCAGATGAGAGGGAGCACAAAACACACATGTCACACAGGCACGTAGGAACAACAACTGACACAGCAAGACACAGACACACCACAGCACCACCCCCAGGGCCCCCACAATGTGGTGACCCTGGGCTGAATAAAAATCCCACTGTGATGACAAAGCTAAATGTCGTTCACACTGTGAACCACAGTCAGGTGTCCTGAGCAACAAACTACCATCACACCTACACAAGCACAAATCAATCAGCATGGCCAGTAAGCCAAGGCCAACATGGAGGCAGGGGCCTAGCCGGGCAACAACTCTCATCTGCACACACTCAACACCACACCCCTCGACCTCTGACAATGTGCAGCAGTGAAGTACACATGCACTGGTGACATTGCACATGCACCCATGACTATTCCAGGGTGGTGGGTGGGAACCAAGGTGTAGAAACACATCACACATGGACACTCAACAAGACTCCTGAATGTCTGACACACTGCACACTACTCTGTACATGGACATGACGGCAATACCACACCGACCAATGGGATCCCAGCCACAGTCACACACCAATGAAGAAGCCAAGGTCACCCACAAAGAACACACATAGACAACAACCAACATTGCAGCCCGGACCCTGAGGAGTGCCAGCAGTCACACACACAACGTGTCACAATCACTGAAAGATAACACAAACTGGAAATCACATGACAGGGGCAAACAACAAGTGCCAAGGGGAAACCTGACTGTGACCCATCTGCGTCTGCACACAAACTCAGCCCTGACCGAAAACACACCTATGGGTGACACCCTGATGACCAGTAATGTGCCATGCACCCACATCACAGAGAACACAGGGAGAAGACTTTGGGGGAACATAGCTCAAGTCAGCAAGCATCACAAACAGGTACAACACTAGGGATCACAGCATGCGCAGATGAATGGAAGTGAACACACAGACATGCACATACAACACACACCTTGGGCGCAGGCAATGTCACACGTGTACACACTGCCATGAGGGGACTCCACTCCTGTGTGAGGAAAGCTGTGCCATATGTTGCCTCAGTAGGGCCCCATCATGTCAGCTGAGCACTTGGTCACACAATCAACAATTAGCACCAAATGAGGGCTCCCATCACATCAGCCTGGTCATGGATGTGCCAACGGAATCATCAGCACAGATCCAACACACTTGTATAGCAATGTTGCACTGACTACACGGATGAGTCCTTCCCCATTGATGCCCAAACCTGCATGTCCACTGGAGATGGCAACACGGTCAGGGAAGTAGACAAATGCAACAATGGCAGGCACAACAGATGTGCAGGGGTGGAAGCCACAGATATGAAATTGCCAATGTAAGTAGGAAACCCATTGCCAAATACTGAACACATGACACCCTCAGATGCTGCTATTGATGACATGGATACACCACATGATAGGACACATTCCCCCTGGACCACATGGGTTCCTGCACAGTAACACTTCATAATCATGAGACCAGATATCACCATCACTGCAGCAAGGGCATGGTTAGCAGCACCAACAACATGTACATCTGAAGCATGAGCACTAGAGAAAAGAAAGTTGCTTTATTCAGCATATGTGTTGTTTGAAAACGACGTCCAGAAAAAATAGAGCAAAGGCCAATGGCCAGTCCATTGTCAAAGTTCAAACAGGGTGACACTGGCAGATGTCACCCTACGCATGCCTGCACAAAACCAGGGACAATCCACTAGGAGGGGCAACCGGGGGCAGGCCAGGCACCGCAGGGACAGGATCAGGGCTCACCAGGGGGAGTCAGGGAAGGGGTGGTGGGTGCTGGAGAGCCACTGACAACTGCAGTGGAGGTGTCTGACATGGTGTGTGCCGGCACAACTGGGGGCATGACTCAGATGTCGTGGGTGCCGGCACAACTGCAGTGGACCCTGCAGATGGGGTGGACAGGTCCGCCACTGCAGTGCCCAAGTCAGACAGGGCGGTAGTGGACTCCACTGCAGTGCCTACCTCCAGGGGAGGAGAATGGGGAACAGGCAAGGTGGGTGGGACAGAGGGGAGGACACCCTCACCACATCAGTGGCACAGACAAGCGCAGCGGGGGTGTGGTGCTGGGAGAGCAAGTGGCAGGGGAGAAGGCCTGATCCTCTTGGGGATGGTATATCTGTGGGTGGGGGAACCTGGGGCAGGGTGTGGTGGGGGCACCTGTGCAGTGGGGGCCTGAGGGATGGAGGACCGAGACCTTGTGCCTGAGCTGCAGGGCGGTGGCGGGGTCTTGCTCTTACCACTCCGGGGGACTTGCGGGTGGGGGCCTCAGTCCGTCTGCGCCTGGGGGAGGGTGTCCGGGGGCGAGGGGCACTCTGCTCCGTGTGGGTGGGCTTCCTCTTCCCCGGGATGCTGGAGCAGCTTCATCGGTGGGGAAGAGGCCGAGGTCACAGAGGAAGAGCTGCTGTGACTTTGGGGTTGCATGTGAGGCAAGGGAGGGTGCTTTGGAGGGAGAGGGAACTGAGGACTGCGCAGTGCATGTGGATGCGTGTGTGTGTTCCAGGGCCCCATCCCCTGTGAGTCTGGCTTCAGTCCCCTGAATGTGCGTGCGTGTGCGTTTTGTCATTGGCGTGTGTGTCAGTGTGCTGGATGTATGTGTGTGTGCTGGTGTGTGCCTGTGCCGGTGTGTGTGTGCTTGGGACGGGTAAGGTGCTGGGGAGTGTGGATGGAGCAGAGGCAGGAGGGTGAGGGACCGTTTGAGGAGGGACACTGCTGCCGTCAGGGAGGAGTCCATGGACCTATTGCCCCTCTGTAGGTCAGACATGCCCGATGAGATGCCCTCCATGAACGACACCAGCTGAGTCAACAGCGCGGTGAGCGCATGGAGGACACTCAGCATGGCTGTCTGCCCTACATGGAGCTGGCGAAGGAGGTACACAGACTCCTCACTCAGGGCAGCAGGGGACACAGGGGCAGGGGTGCGGTGCCTGGCCCAAAGGAAACACGCTCCCGGACATGGGAGCCTCCACGGACCTGGGGAATGGGAGCCGATGGGAGGGCGGTGGTGGTGCTGGTGGTGGCGGGGACAGCAACACTAGCTGGGGTGTGGTGGCTGCTGACACCCGCCTCCACAAGGGAGTCATCCTCCGAGTTGCTCTGGTCCTCAGCTGAGGTGGATGCTGCTGAGGACTCCTCGGTGTGGCTCCCCTCGCCCTCCGTGCCACTGGGTCCCTCCGACCACTCCTCGGCTGCTGACCCAGTCTGGCTCTCTGGCTCCTCCTGGTCCGTGGAGCTGTCCCCTTCCGTGGCCGTGGATGTATCTGCAAACAATGGGGATACAGACAGACATCAGTCACCTGCACATAACGCACACACCACTGTGAGCACAGCACATCACAGAGCAAGCCCTGGCATCATCAGTTGTACATTGCTAAAAGTGCCCTAATTGAACAGGAGAAGTCAATTGTCAGTCTGATGCCAAGCATGGCACTCACATCCCACATGGCCTTGCACCCATCTGTCTGGTGTCTGTTGGATTGCAACACCCCAGTGTTGACACATGCACCAAGTACACAGTAGTTGGACAGTGCAGAGGACACGGTGTGGACACATCACAGCTCTTGCCACTGAGTCAGTACAGGTTTCCGGATGAAAGGGATGCCCAGAGTCAAATAGGAAATGCATGTGATGCATACCAGCGACAGACACCATGATGCACCCATGTCCTGATAGCCAGCGCCACTATGGTGTGCATGTAGCACATGTCACTCCCCTGCAGGCTC
Source organism: Calotriton arnoldi (assembly GCA_963921515.1). Classification (NCBI taxonomy): domain Eukaryota; kingdom Metazoa; phylum Chordata; class Amphibia; order Caudata; family Salamandridae; genus Calotriton; species Calotriton arnoldi. Next base: position 1,860,213 of record CAWUFW010000892.1, read on the forward strand.
ACCAATCAGTAGACACATGCCATGGCGGAGGCATGACTGCAAAGTCATACATCACTGTCTCAGTGATGTATGACTTTGCAGCCAGACAACAACACTCTGCACTGTGTCACAATAGTAGGTCATGGGGAATGCAAGTCCTGGAGCTGCACAAGTGCACATGTACATCCCCCCACAACACATCCTCTTAACCCTCATCTGTCCAGGTCATACCTATTGGACATATGGTAGACCTGTGACACTACCCTCTGGACCTGAGCCCCTCACACTCTGCTGTGCATGGGGAACAGCTGCCTGAACTTCACATTTACATGCCCCAGTCTGCATGGGCAGCTGATCAGACACCTATGTGTCATACAAGTATCGTCTCCTATGGTCACATCTCCAGTGGCATGCTGAGCCCCTACCAAGAAACTCCACAGCAGTCCTGGCGACTAATCCACAGCACACTGACACAGAGGCAGACACCTGAGGGGTCAAATCACTGCACACAATGTGTCCGCTGATACACGGGAGTGGGAGTACAGAGTGTATTGTATGGCCTGGAGTAGGCATGACTGTCCAGCCCCACATGAATGAGGGATGAGCCCTGGACTGTAGGCAGCTGGCTAAGTATGTGTGACACACGTCATATACATACTCCTGGGGCCCAAACATTGTTCCCACCCGCAGCATGGGTGTGTGCCAGATACCCCAGCCACATGTGGTGGATCAGCTCAGCAATTGGACCACAGATCAAAGTAACACGCTGAATACATGTCAGAATACAGGCATTGTGTAAGCAATGGACCCACCCATGATGCCCACCACAGAGTCAGGGAAACAGATGCTGTCTCCCACCTTGAGTCAAGCAAACTGCAAGGACACAGTCCTAAGTGACAGAATTCCCTGCATGTAAGGGCCACACCTGGGTATCAGATGAGGAGTGGGCAGTGCACAATAGAGGGACATGGCTCCTGGACAACATGACTGCTGTACTGTGGCAGTTTAACCAGGCCCGAGGAGGGCACATAGCATGTTAGACAGAGTACACAGTGCAGTCTTTGACTCACCCCCTCCTTGCTGCTCTCTGGCCTTCAGCTGCCCATCCAGGTCTGGAAAGACCACCGCCAGGATCCTGAGCATGTGGGGGTCAGGGTCCGTGTTCCGCCCCTCCTGCGAGGAGGCGACAGCTTCAGCTGGACCCGTGCAATCCTCCGGGTCCAGCCCCGAAGGTCCTGCCACCTCTTTTGGCAGTTGCGGATCCGGCGCTTGTAGACCCCCACGGACCGGACAGCCCGGACGATGTCCTTCCATATCTCATGCTTCCGATGGGCAGAAGCCTGTCAGGATGACAAAGTGATAAGGCCATTACTACACATGCAACATATCCGTGCATGACACAGTTGCATATACATGTCGCAATCACAGGGGCACATGGTGTGCACAGGCAGTGCACGGCTGCCCATGGACAGTTTTCCAGAAGTCACTACATGGTATCATTGCATGGGGAGTACAACCCTGTTCAGAAGCACTGTCACTGCACCATACCTGTCCAGTGCAAGTCACTACACACTATGGGGGTGACAACTACTCAGTGAGCCTGCTAGCCAGTGGCGTGCTGACTCTCAGCCTTGCTAGTCAGACAAAATGCACATTCAGAAAGGCAGTGCACAGGACACTCACCTGCTCCCCTGGTGTCCCATACAGCTTGCTGTACTGTGGAAGTAGGCTGTCCAGCAGGGCCTGGTTCTCCTCAAGGCTGAAGGCTGGGGCTCTCTCCACAGTACGTGCCATTGCAGGGTCCAGAGGGGCAGAGACAGCAGCAGTGCAGTGGCAGATGTCGTCCTGGAGCATGTAGTGCAGGCAAGTGGGCTCTCAGGGGAACAGCCAGCAATATATATGTGCTGGAGAGGCAGATCCTGTCCCTTGTGTCCAAAGTGATAGGTCCAAGTCGTTTGCATCCTCTGAATCTGGCCAATCCATGGAATAGCAGCACCAAAACACGCCCACAGCATCCTTCAAAACTTCAACTTCATGACATACATGATTTTGCAACATTGTTGTGGGTGACCAACTGAATTCCCAGCAACCGACTCGTTCGTAATTCGAAAACGCGTCCGTTGCCAGGCAAGCCCATTGTCAATGGGTGCGCACCGATCGGTCCATTGCGGTACAACGCGCACAGGGGTACAACGCGTACCCGCACACATTGAAGGCAATGGGCCGGCCGGAGGCACCGATCGGTCCATTGCGGTTCAACGCGCACAGGGGTACAATGCGTACCCGCACACATTGAAAGCAATGGGCCGGCCGGAGGCACCGATCGGTCCATTGCTGTTCAACGCGCACAGGGGTACAACGCGTACCCGCACACATTGAAGGCAATGGGCCGGCCGGAGGCACCGATCGGTCCATTGCTGTTCAACGCGCACAGGGGTACAACGCGTACCCGCACACATTGAAAGCAATGGGCCGGCCGGAGGCACCGATCGGTCCATTGCTGTTCAACGCGCACAGGGGTACAACGCGTACCCGCACACATTGAATGCAATGGGCCGGCCGGAGGCACCGATCGGTCCATTGCTGTTCAACGCGCACAGGGGTACAACGCGTACCCGCACATTGAAGGCAATGGGCCGGCCGGAGGCACCGATCGGTCCATTGCGGTTCAACGCGCACAGGGGTACAACGCGTACCCGCACACATTGAAGGCAATGGGCCGGCCGGAGGCACCGATCGGTCCATTGCTGTTCAACGCGCACAGGGGTACAACGCGTACCCGCACACATTGAAGGCAATGGGCCGGCCGGAGGCACCGATCGGTCCATTGCGGTTCAACGCGCACAGGGGTACAACGCGTACCTGCACACATTGAAGGCAATGGGCCGGCCGGAGGCACCGATCGGTCCATTGCGTGTTCAACGCGCACAGGGGTACAACGCGTACCCGCACACATTGAAGGCAATGGGCCGGCCGGAGGCACCGATCGGTCCATTGCTGTTCAACGCGCACAGGGGTACAACGCGTACCCGCACACATTGAAGGCAATGGGCCGGCCGGAGGCACCGATCGGTCCATTGCTGTTACAACGCGTACAGGGGTACAACGCGTACCCGCACACATTGAAGGCAATGGGCCGGCCGGAGGCACCGATCGGTCCATTGCTGTTCAACGCGCACAGGGGTACAACGCGTACCCGCACACATTGAAGGCAATGGGCCGGCCGGAGGCACCGATCGGTCCATTGCAGTTCAACGCGCACAGGGGTACAACGCGTACCCGCACACATTGAATGCAATGGGCCGGCCGGAGGCAGCGATCGGTCCATTGCGGTTCAACGCATCACTGTACATGTGACTGGCATAGGTCAGCATGCCTGTCTCAGATGGACATGTGCCAGCCACAGATAGCTCCCAGGGAGTGAGGGGCACACCTACATCACGACAACCTGTCCAAACCTTATCATAAGGCATGTAAGGCTGCATTTCCTATTGTGTGTATGTTGGTGTACATGTTGTCCTGTGGGTGTCACCTGTGGGCAGCCACCCCCAGGCTGTGCACGTGTTCATGGGGACAGGATCCTGGGTGTTACGTGTACGTGACCACTGTGATGTGCAACTGTTCATATCTGTGCATGTGTCATGGTCACATTTCACAGTGGTGTTTGTGTATGTCATGTCACATACCCCGTGAGTCCCATGTGGGACGGTATGTTTGAGCCAGGGTGTCCCAGTGGCACAATAGTGATGGCCCTCCACAGTCTTTGTGCATGTAGTGTTTACAATGTCTCTGATTTCATGTGCACAATGGGAGACAGTCTCCACATCCACGTTGTGTGTGCATGGACTCTGATGTTGTGCGTGTGTGTCACAGACGTCCATGTCTGTCCTGCCATGGCAAGTGTGGCCACTACCTGTGGGGGTCATGTTTGTTTTGTTGTGGTGTACACATGATACTCCAGGTGATGCCAGTGTCCATGTGGCATTACAGGGTCCCTGGGAATGTACCTGTCGTTGAGCTGTGGTGCCTGGGGCACATCTGTCCTCACATGTCACTGTGGGGGTGACTGTGACACAGCATCATGATATCCAATGGGCCAACCTGGGACAAATTGATGCCACCTGTAGGACCGTGTTGACAGATGTTGGCCATGTATGTACCATACATGTCGTTCCGGTACTGCACACTTCATGTAGTTGTGCCTCATGATGATGTATGTTGGGATCTTGAGTGTGTTCAATGCCGCATATGTGGGGTGACTGACGATCTTGCTTACTTCTCCTCTGCACTGCAGGGCTCCTGCTGTCCATCGGCCATTCCCAGACCTGGCAACGATGGTGGAACGGGACAGCATCCGACGGTACCGCTTCACCAGGCAGCTGATTGAGGATTTTGCAGTGCAGTTGTCCCCACATTTGCAGCCTGGCCGGCCGTATCCTACAGCGCTGACCCCCAAGGTGAAGGTGATGGCAGCCCTACACTTCTTTGCCACCGGTACCTTCCAACATACTGTGGCGTCTGCTGGTGGGATGTCACAGACCATGTTCAGCCGTGTGCTCCGCGATGTTCTTGGCGGCAATGTTGCTCTTCCTGAACCGGTACATCTATTTCCCTAGACTGCGACGACTCACTGACGTGAAGAGTGACTTTTATGCCCTGGGGAGGATGCCGCATGTCATTGGCTCCATTGATGGGACACATGTGGCTTTGGTACCACCACAGGCCCAGGAGCAGGCCTACAGGAACCGCAAGCACTACCACTCGGTCAATGCACTGGTGGTGTGTCTTGCAGACATGACCATCACACACGTGTGTGCCCGTTTCCCTGGTTCAGCACACGATGCCTTTGTGATGAGGAGTAGTCGCATCCCCAGGATGATGGCACAGATGCAGAACCAGCGTGCCTGGCTTGTCGGTGTGTACTGACTTTGTGCCATTGTGTGTGATCTGATCTGTAGTATTCCGCCCACCTTTCCAAGTCAGCTGATGTGCACTTGTCTGTCCGTAGGTGACTCGGGATACCCCAACATGCCGTGGTTGCTGACACCCCTCAGGAACCCTGTGACACCTGCCCAGATGCGCTACAATGAGGCACATGGTCGGACCAGGAGAGTGATTGAGCGGACCTTTGGTCTCCTGAAGAGCCGCTTCCGCTGCCTGGACAAGACCGGAGGGTCCCTCCCATATGCCCCTGCGAAAGTGTGCAAGATTATCATCGTCTGCTGCATGCTACACAACCTGGCAGTGCGGAAGGAGTTGCCTCTCATCCAGGATGACGATGACCAACATCCGCCACCTGTGGAGGATCCTGGCCTGGACCACGATGCCAGTGACGATGATGATGATGATGGTGATGGTGATGTCCGCACACAGCTCATCACCAACTTCTTTAGCTGAATGTGAGTATCCTGAGGTGTCATGTGAATGATGTGAGTTGGCATGATGTGTGGGTGGTGCTCTGGTGCTGTTGGAGTGTGTCCATGGGCTACTTGACAGGATGTGTGTTGCGATGTGTGGTGACAGGTGGGCTGTACTCCCCAACAGTGTTGACATGCTAACTTGGTTCTGGGTGGGTATCTTGTAACATGTATTGTGCATGAGTTTTGCTGTTCTGTCCTGTACTGCATTGCTTTTGACTGTGTGTCATTTCTGTCCTTCACAGGGTACTTTCAGATTCGTTTGGTCAACTGTGTCCACCGACGACGTGATTGCACATCCAGGCTGGTAGCTGTTGTGTCCCTACAGGTGATGTGCGCCACACCCATGGACTTCCTTCCGTCTACAGTTGTTGACTGTGTGCCCGCTACCAGGTGGGGTTACCTTGCATCTGTAGTGGTTACGGCATGTTGCTACTGTGTAATAAACCTGTGCTTCACTTAGTGATGTGCGTTGTCTGTGGTCACACATTTGACTGCCATTTGCTTACTGCACCTGTGGGCTACTTGACTACAACTGGGAATGGGTGTGGTGTCTGTGCATTGCACCGTCTTCCCTGGCAACATCAGTGTAGGCAATGAGTCAGATGGCCTAGGTGTGTATGTGTTGTGTAGCCCTGGTGGTGTGTCTCCCTCATATGTGTCACGTTGCCTGTACTCACATGCCTGTGTTGTCCTTGCTGTTGCAGTTCGCATACACAGTGTAATTTTGCAGTTCATCATCCCCATAACAGCACCCACGTTGGAATCACGACAGAGGCAAGTATGGTGTATTAGTGTGTTTATTGTGATACATCTGTGTTAATAGTGCATAGGATGGATTGTGCTGTACATGAATCTTGCAATCCCAAGTTCCTAGATGAATAGAAAGTCCAGGTAGACAGGATCCCCAGTATCGGGGCCACAGTTGTCTGACACATTGTTCCAACTTGTACTCCCCATGCAATGTGTGGGAGTAGTGTTGCCATCAACAGGGTGAACAGTCTGTGCACAAAGGCGAAAATCCAGAACAGGTTCAGGCTTCCTGGGAGTTGCGCTTGGCCATCAGCCTCTCACTTTCCCCTCCTCGGACGACCCCTCTTCTTGGGGGGGGCCCTCAAGTGCAGGCTGCTGCGGTGCAGGGGACTCTCCGCCAGAGTCCTCCTCCCTCCCTGTGGCAGTTGCAGTTTGTTCGGTACCAGATGTTGTTGGCACACAGGGAGGTGTGGACTGGTTGCTGTTCATCTGGCGGAGGCATTGTAAAATGTCCCTGTGCACCGCCGTCATCTCATGTAGTACATCCCACTTGGACTCCACGCGGGACATGTGGGAGTCCAAGCGGGCATGATGGGCAGCCTGCTGCTGTTTGATGTCTCTGAGGAGCCCCACTACCTGGCTGAGCTCTCCGGTGCTGGACTGGTACGCATCAGCTATGCGTACCAGTTGTGGGTCTTCATGCACACCAGCAACGTCTGCAAGCAGCGACCTCTGTCTCCCACCCCTCCCACCACCCCTGCTGACATGTGCAGTGTGTGCAGTTGCACGCACAGATAACCCTGGTCCACCTTGGGGGTTGGTGGTGGTGGTGGTGTCCATGGCCCCAGGTTGGTCCAGGGTCACTGCGCTGGTGTTGTTCCTTATTCTGTCCATGTCGGCAGGGATGGTATTCGTGGTGACAGTCGTTGGAGGGGTGGGTGCAGGGGGTGCAGCTGGTGGACCTGCTGGTGCTGCAGCTGGTGGTCCTGCTGGTGCAGCATGTTGACTTGCACCGGATGTGCCAGGTTGTTCATCGTCCGAGGAGGACAGAGGCTGTACGACGCCAGTGAGCTCGGCATCCTCTTGAGCCTGGGACTGGGACTCCTCAGCGTCTGCTGCTGTGTCCCTATCATCACCTGTTTTTGGGAGACACAAACAATGTATGTCATGTTTCTGCAGGCATCAGTGGTTGACACACCTGACAGTTGTGACTGTGCCTCAGGGTGCGGGCCTGTACATTGTATTGTCCTAAGTTGTCACAGTCAGGGGTTGATATTGGTGTGGCACATTGTCCTGCATTATTTGGGCATTTCTATGTATTCTCTGGGGTGTGAACATGGTCTGCATTGATTGTGTTTGGTTGACAGCCAGACCTCCTTCCCACCCACCCACCCACCCAGTCAGTTATCCCACCATGGAACGTGCTTGCATTGCAGGGAGTGTAAGTTGTCTCTCAGGATGTCAGTCAGTGGTGTCCTGCTGTTTGTTGGTGCACAGTTGGCAGCAGGGCCTTGTGCTCCCCACAGCAGTAGCCAGTGTCAGCCATCTTGTGAGTCCTTCTCCACTCCCTGTGATGTGAGCATGGTTCAGGGTGGTGTTGATGGGCCAGTTGTGAGGCTGAGCAATGTCTGTGACTACGACTCCCATCATGCGATTGCCTCCACCCCCTTCCCAGCATGCCCATGCTTCCTTCCTTTTGACTCTGCTTCCCTGTGGGGTGGGCTGGCTGTGCTGACAGGATGGCTGGGAGTGTTGTCCTGGCAGTTGTTTGGCTAAGAGTCCCAAGAGTGTCCCTGTGCTTCACACAACATAACCCAGGGTGGTGGTGCTTTGTGGGATCTTGTGTTAGGATGGAGGGCATTGCATTCTACCAGGTGGGTACTGTGGAGTTTGTGTTGGGGGGGTGTGAGGGGAGGTGCTGGTGACTATGGTCAGTGCTGCAAGTCCCACCTTCCCACCCAGCCAGCCAGATATCCCACCATGGAACGTGCTTGCATTGCAGGGAGTGTAAGTTGTCTCTCAGGATGTCAGTCAGTGGTGTCCTGCTGTTTGTTGGTGCACAGTTGGCAGCAGGGCCTTGTGCTCCCCACAGCAGTAGCCAGTGTCAGCCATCTTGTGAGTCCTTCTCCACTCCCTGTGATGTGAGCATGGTTCAGGGTGGTGTTGATGGGCCAGTTGTGAGGCTGAGCAATGTCTGTGACTACGACTCCCATCATGCGATTGCCTCCACCCCCTTCCCAGCATGCCCATGCTTCCTTCCTTTTGACTCTGCTTCCCTGTGGGGTGGGCTGGCTGTGCTGACAGGATGGCTGGGAGTGTTGTCCTGGCAGTTGTTTGGCTAAGAGTCCCAAGAGTGTCCCTGTGCTTCACACAACATAACCCAGGGTGGTGGTGCTTTGTGGGATCTTGTGTTAGGATGGAGGGCATTGCATTCTACCAGGTGGGTACTGTGGAGTTTGTGTTGGGGAGGGTGTGAGGGGAGGTGCTGGTGACTATGGTCAGTGCTGCAAGTCCCCCTTCCCACCCAGCCAGCCAGATATCCCACCATGGAACGTGCTTGCATTGCAGGGAGTGTAAGTTGTCTCTCAGGATGTCAGTCAGTGGTGTCCTGCTGTTTGTTGGTGCACAGTTGGCAGCAGGGCCTTGTGCTCCCCACAGCAGTAGCCAGTGTCAGCCATCTTGTGAGTCCTTCTCCACTCCCTGTGATGTGAGCATGGTTCAGGGTGGTGTTGATGGGCCAGTTGTGAGGCTGAGCAATGTCTGTGACTACGACTCCCATCATGCGATTGCCTCCACCCCCTTCCCAGCATGCCCATGCTTCCTTCCTTTTGACTCTGCTTCCCTGTGGGGTGGGCTGGCTGTGCTGACAGGATGGCTGGGAGTGTTGTCCTGGCAGTTGTTTGGCTAAGAGTCCCAAGAGTGTCCCTGTGCTTCACACAACATAACCCAGGGTGGTGGTGCTTTGTGGGATCTTGTGTTCGGATGGAGGGCATTGCATTCTACCAGGTGGGTACTGTGGAGTTTGTGTTGGGGGGGTGTGAGGGGAGGTGCTGGTGACTATGGTCAGTGCTGCAAGTCCCCCTTCCCACCCAGCCAGCCAGATATCCCACCATGGAACGTGCTTGCATTGCAGGGAGTGTAAGTTGTCTCTCAGGATGTCAGTCAGTGGTGTCCTGCTGTTTGTTGGTGCACAGTTGGCAGCAGGGCCTTGTGCTCCCCACAGCAGTAGCCAGTGTCAGCCATCTTGTGAGTCCTTCTCCACTCCCTGTGATGTGAGCATGGTTCAGGGTGGTGTTGATGGGCCAGTTGTGAGGCTGAGCAATGTCTGTGACTACGACTCCCATCATGCGATTGCCTCCACCCCCTTCCCAGCATGCCCATGCTTCCTTCCTTTTGACTCTGCTTCCCTGTGGGGTGGGCTGGCTGTGCTGACAGGATGGCTGGGAGTGTTGTCCTGGCAGTTGTTTGGCTAAGAGTCCCAAGAGTGTCCCTGTGCTTCACACAACATAACCCAGGGTGGTGGTGCTTTGTGGGATCTTGTGTTAGGATGGAGGGCATTGCATTCTACCAGGTGGGTACTGTGGAGTTTGTGTTGGGGGGTGTGAGGGGAGGTGCTGGTGACTATGGTCAGTGCTGCAAGTCCCACCTTCCCACCCAGCCAGCCAGATATCCCACCATGGAACGTGCTTGCATTGCAGGGAGTGTAAGTTGTCTCTCAGGATGTCAGTCAGTGGTGTCCTGCTGTTTGTTGGTGCACAGTTGGCAGCAGGGCCTTGTGCTCCCCACAGCAGTAGCCAGTGTCAGCCATCTTGTGAGTCCTTCTCCACTCCCTGTGATGTGAGCATGGTTCAGGGTGGTGTTGATGGGCCAGTTGTGAGGCTGAGCAATGTCTGTGACTACGACTCCCATCATGCGATTGCCTCCACCCCCTTCCCAGCATGCCCATGCTTCCTTCCTTTTGACTCTGCTTCCCTGTGGGGTGGGCTGGCTGTGCTGACAGGATGGCTGGGAGTGTTGTCCTGGCAGTTGTTTGGCTAAGAGTCCCAAGAGTGTCCCTGTGCTTCAAACAACATAACCCAGGGTGGTGGTGCTTTGTGGGATCTTGTGTTAGGATGGAGGGCATTGCATTCTACCAGGTGGGTACTGTGGAGTTTGTGTTGGGGGGGTGTGAGGGGAGGTGCTGGTGACTATGGTCAGTGCTGCAAGTCCCCCTTTCCACCCAGCCAGCCAGATATCCCACCATGGAACGTGCTTGCATTGCAGGGAGTGTAAGTTGTCTCTCAGGATGTCAGTCAGTGGTGTCCTGCTGTTTGTTGGTGCACAGTTGGCAGCAGGGCCTTGTGCTCCCACAGCAGTAGCCAGTGTCAGCCATCTTGTGAGTCCTTCTCCACTCCCTGTGATGTGAGCATGGTTCAGGGTGGTGTTGATGGGACAGTTGTGGGGGGCAATATGTGTGACTGCGACTCCCATGATGCTATTGGCTACACTGACTTGGCCAGCATACACAGAATTCCTTCCTTTGAGTGGTCTTCACTGTGTGTTGGTGTTGTTGTGGTGGCTACATGTGTGGATGTGTGTGTTAGTTCTATTTGTGCCACTGCCTAGCTGTAGTTGTGGTTGTGTTTGTACATGTGTTGGCACAGTTGGATGTGACTTTTTTGATGGCATGTGTTGTGTTTATCTGACTGACATACACATTATGGGATGATTCTGTTCTAGTTGCTGTGTAATTGCTATGTGTGCATGGTTTGACTCTCCCCTTGACAGTGATGTGTGTGTTTGTGGCAGTTTATTGTGTACATTTGTTGTGTACTCACCAGGCTCTGGGATGTTCTCTAGTCCATATACGCTCACTGGCGGAAGGATGGCCCGCACCTTCTCCTCCCAGGGCCTGAGGTATATTGGCTTGGCAGGAGGGCCACTGCCGGTATGTTGGCTGTTGATGTAGTCTATCTTCAGCAGGTCCCGTACCCTCCTGCGCACGTCATACCACCTGTTCTGGATGTCCGTCTTTGTGCGCCAACATGGTGATTGGGCGTTCACCCTGTTGATGATCCTCTCCCACATCTTGGTTTTCTGCGACATGGGGGTCTGTTGGACCAGAGTGCCAAACAGCTGTGGCTCCACCCTGAGGATCTCGTCTACCAGGACTTCCAATTCACAATCTAGGAACTTGGGATTCTTCTTGGGGGGCATGGTGATGGGTGGTGATGGTGAGTGATGTGTGTGTTGGTGTGCAGGTGAGGGTGTGTGAGTGTGTGTTTTGCTGGGTGTATGTGAGGTAGGTATTTGTTGGTGTGCTGATGGTGTGTGGCTTGTGTGAGGGTGAGCTGTGGGTGTGTGGTTGCTTTCTCTTGGGTGCTGGCAGTGGAATGGCATTTGCAAAGGCTCATGGTAGTGATTTGTGTCCTTTATATAGGTGGAGTTGTGGGTGTGTCTTTGTTCTCTGTCCCCACCCCCCAGTATTTATTGGCTTGCTAATTGCTTGTTTGGCCTTTTTTTGGGTGATTTTTCCTTTGTGCTGTTTGTGTATGTTGGAAACGTTCTTGTGACCGAGTCGGACCCTGCATTGGTCTCGTACGGTGTTCTCCGTTTCGTTCACGCTGCGTTTGTGCAGTTTTGTATGCTGCGTACGCGTCGGTCGCGGTGTATTGTGTTGCTTCGGCTCGGTTTTGTATGCGTGTCGGTCGTACGGCTTGTCCTCCGTCCGACTCGGTCGGGATTTCGCGCCTTGCATCGTACTTTGCGGGTTGGAGTTGGCGGGTACGATTCGGTCGGATTTGTTCCGGGTGCGTGTCGGTCGGTTGGATTCGCGTGTTTTTCCGGCCGGATTGCTATTTTCCGAGCGGCTCGGTCGGTCGGCTTGGTTTCCTGACGTGTCGGTCGGATTTATCGCGGCTTGCATCGTACTTGGCGTGTCGGGCGCCACTGGTACGTGTCGGTCGGTAATTTTTCCGGCTCCGAGTCGGTCGGTGCTTTTTCCGGCCCGAATCGGAATCGACCCCATAGTGTCTGAAATTGAGCATCTAACCACTTTTCTCATTTAATGGATTTCAGTTCTATTTTAAACAAATGCCAACGGGCTATAAGAATGGTCCTGGTTTTTTTTGCAGCACATTTTATGGAGATCCTACGTGTAGAACCTGAGGTGCTATCCTATATTGACAATGTCTATATTATGAGCAGTGACTAGATTTGTGAGAAATTGGGTTATTGGGTGGGGGGAACCCTACTCAAGCAACAGCCACAATCCTTGTCATGGTGAACCAAAGAAAGTCAACAAATTAACCTATGCTTAACCCTCTGGTAGCTTGGCACAAACGCAGTCAGGCTTAACATAGAGGCAATGTGTAAAGTATGTATGCATCACACAAACAGTAATAAAGTGAAAGCACCACACAATTTAGAAAAATTAATTGAATTGTAATACATTTTTTGACACCAAAACAACAAAAATTCAATCAGTACAGCCAGAGATTTGAAATGTTTAAGTTTTGAAGAGAAGCAGTGCTTAGAAGCAAGAAGTATCAACTGGTCGAGGTGGCCTGGGTCCAAGTCACAAGTTCAGGGTGAAAATAATGGAGCACAGGCCGGATACAGGACTGATTTGAGTCCTGTATCCAGCCTTGTACCTTGTGTCCTGGTGCATCTATAAGTGAAACCTTGCACTGGTGACGCAGAGCGGGCCTCGAGGAACTGTCAGCGGGAGCTGCAATGTGAGGTCCTGCATCAAGATTAGGGGTGGATGGAAAACTCCGATCCACCAGCGGAATTTGTGGAGTTTGCCCACTCCACGCTCCGCTTGGTGCACGGAGTTCAGCAAAAACTCCGACAGCCGTCGCGTGACGGAGTTTACCACCCATCCCTACTCCACAACTGGGAGTCGGTGAGCTTTGGACTGCTCTGGTACTGCCCAAACACCCCCGTGGACCAGATTTATGAGAGCTACACCTTCCGGGGCTGGCGAGCTCCAGGCAGTTAAGCAGACAGCTGGGTACACACTATTCTATAACTGCATGAGTGTGGGACGGAGTGCAGAGCTCATAGAGTGTATAGCGTGTGTACACTACAGTGCCGAGTGTACGCACCCTTCCCTGGACATATGAAGCTTACAAGGCCCTCTATATTATCCATTGTGCCAAGTGTATGTAGAAAGTGATGTGCTTGTACAGTGCTGAGTACAATCACACAGCCAACTGCATTTTCAGGGCAGTGTGCAAGTACACTGCTAAGTGTATGTATGGAGCCGAATATATTAGGGTGCTGGGTGCTTGTAAACTTCCAAGTGCATTTTCATTGCAGGGTGCTCATATGTTGCTAAGTGGCAGTGCATGTATGGTACTGGGTGCATGTGCACTGCTAAGTGTTTGTACAGTGCCAGCATATACACAGTATAGAGTGCGTGTACAGTGTTGATTAATCCCCTTTTCAATGTGGAGTAAATGTACATTGCCCAGTCTATGTACATTGCTGAGTGTGTGCGTGTCTACATTGCTAAGTGCATGTCACTGACAATTCGATCTACAGTGCTATATACTGGGGTTACAGTGTTCTGTGCTTCTCGCCACCTGTGCTTCCGTCAGTCCATGGGAAGAAGTGTGCAATAGCACTGAGAGAGAGTATTGACCAATCTGCGCTGTTCCTCTTCTGAGCTGGCCAGTGTCAAGCGAGGAGTAAGCAGCTTCACCCTACTATAAATAATGAATTACCTCCCCTTTCTAGTACTTATTTTTGACAAGCTCCAGAGGGACAAAAGCTGCGTTCTTTTGATACCCACTATTGACAAAGACTTCCCTTTATTGTGTTTAATTGCAAACAGTTAGCTTGTCCGATATATATATTCAGGGCCTGCCGTTTGGTGAGGCTCCAAACGCACGCGCTGCCTGTGATTTCCAGGCTGGTTTTGCAGCATGGTGCCTTGTCAAACCTAGAGTGGCATTGGGAAGGCTAATAATTGAAATTGCTTCATTAATTATTAATTAACAGCAGGGCAATGACTGTCACACATCGTTTTTCAATGAATTCCCTTCATTTGTTATGGAGGTCTTTAATTAAAGAATACGCATTTTAATTAAAATGCAGGCTTGGCCTTTTGGCCTCCAGAATAGAAAAGTGTGCAGTAACTTCAATATAGAAACACTCTTTCCTGAATAATGAATGTAGTGGGAGGGCGGGGCTCTGCTGGCTTCCTTGTGTCTCTGCAGCAGTGCCAGAGCGGCTAAATTGGGACCAGTCTGGGAGCTGCAAGCGGGAGGCGGAGCACTCAGCTCTGGTGGGGGTCAGACCCAAACTGAGCTGCTGGCCATGGCTGTGTGGATCCATGCCTTCCAGCAGGGCCTCCAGGAGCTGCTGCTGAGGGAGCGCTAGGTGAGAGTGCTGGCTGAGCTTGGCAGGGACACACTCGCACTTTCTGTTGAGGCATACTCTGAGGGGTAGGGGCTGCCCATTGGCACCCCTGAGAGCCCTGGACAAGGAGCAGAGAACTCTCCCGTTCGTACTGTGTGCATTCTCAAGCAGGAGGCCAGTGAGCTAGGCATTAGCATGAAGGGTGGTCACAAGAACCGTATGTCTGCCTATCCTGACTTCCCAAATCTTCTCGGGACTGGCGAGCAGAGCTGGGCGCTGAGTGTTTCAATGGCTGTGACCTCCATGAGGCCACCCATGATTGACTAAGCCATACAGGTGCTCAAGCGGGCTGGGAGGGAAGTGTACCTGGTAGGTAACAGGAGCGGGGGTGGGCGCCTTTGGATTATGAGGGTTCATTAAAGTGGGATAGGCTAATATAACAACCAGTTACACTTCGAGCTTGAACGGCCGACCAGATTTTCGCCATGCCTGGAACTCCGCGGAATCTTGTGGAGGTTTTAGGTAACTCCACGGAATTCTGCAGAGATAAACCCCTCGAGTTCCACCCATGACTAATCAAGATGCATTGTACTGAGCCAATGTTACTGAAGCAGTCAATGGGAGTTTGCGATGCGGAGTCCTGCGCTGAGATGCGCAACGTCAAGGTTGATGAAGCTGCTTGTGCTGTGAGGACTTACATAAAGAAGCACCTGTGCTGAACTGAGATGAGTCGAACTGGGTCTGTTTTCGGAATCAAAATTCATCAAACTGGGTCGTTGTTTGTGAATCTGGCGATAAGTAGCTACGATGTCCAGTCAGGTGTCAAAGTGCGTCGAAATGTGTCAAGCTGGGCTGGAAGTAGGCATCAAAATGCATTGCGCTGGGTTGGCGCTATGAGGCCATCAAACTAGAGCTGCAGTGCGCGGTCCTGTATTGGGATACATTGAGTTGTGTCACGTTGCACAGAGGAGCCTGTTATGTCTCTCTAACTCAGAACAGGAGGCCAGCTAGCTAGCCCTATGAGACACTCTATTGGTCTGGGTGCAAGTTGTAGATTCAGTCCTTTTTTTCCTCAGGCAGTAAGGCAGCAGAGCAGCAGGGCAGTTCTTCTTGCAGCAGGGCAGCGGAATCTGAGTCCTCTACATGTCCAGAAGTGATCTAAAGAGTTGGGTCTGAGGGTCTAATATTTATACCTGGTGTCAGCTTTGAAGTGGAAGAAACCTCTGGAGTTTCCCCCTACAGATTTGTCTGAAATTTCCTCCCTCCCTGCCCTGCTCCCAATCTGTCTAGGGGCACAACAGGCTAATGTGAAGTCCTTTGTGTGTTATGTTATGTCATAACAATTTGTACAGCGCACAGCTACTCAGAGAGTGTCCCGGCGCTCAAGGCTTAAGTTAAGGCACCAACTTGGACCTTGTCTGAATGCATGAAAAGCTAGGTTTTCAGTTTATTCTTGAAAAGAGCGAGCATGCAAACCAGGTCCTCCAGACAGGCTAAAAAAACGTAATACGTTTTGCCAAGAATGGCATGCACACACGAAAGCACACACATTTCCCTGACCAAAGGAGGAAACTTTTGACACTAATACAATTGAACACATGAGAACACACATACAAACGAAATACACAGGTCAAGAGAAAGACAGAAGAGAGACATTATTAGAACTATGGGCCATCTTTGAGAAAGCCCAGATTGACAGTCCTGCACTACAGATGGTAAGCATGACATCAGCACCTTCCCCACCATATGCAGGTATGAAGGTGCTCTTGCCCATTCTCCCCGCATTAAAATACTCCGATCTGCCAGTTGAAGAAGTCGGCGGGCCCCTTACCGAACAACGAATGATTAGGCCCAGGCATGAGAGACTAACAGGCCAGCAGGCCCAGCCAGGCCCAGCGTAACCAAAGTCTGGTGCAATTGCTCCCAGAAGTTCGACCCCCCGTCCATCGCACCCGACACATAGAACCCCAGTGATGTTGAGAACACTCACTCTCACTAATTTAGCCAAAAACACGAGTGACAGGGAGATTTGTGGCATTTCTAGATAGTGATACAGCTAGCGGGGGTGAGAAAGGGGACTTAAGTGGAACTTCCCCTACTTGCAGGAATGCCTAAAAAGATGGCAACTCCATATTAGGGAAAAACAAGTATAGCTACCCAAAGTAAGAATGTACCCGCTACTACACAAGGGCACTATATACAAATCCTCTGCACACGTTCAAAAGTAAATACATAACGTTACATAAAATATCAGAATGATGCTTGTCTTTATATTTTCAGATGTCTTTAATTCAAGATCTTTAAGCCTTCTTAGCCAACACGTGTTTCATCGCTGTTAAAGGGGATTACCCCGTGACTTCTTCAGGGCTGAGGTCAGTTTCAAGTAGTCTCTTAGTTCCGGTGATAATTCCAACCCGGAAGGGGCTCCTACTTCGTAGTTTCTTTGCTTTTCTAAATTTTATCTCATCCTGATGTTTCTTGATTATCTCATTGAGGATAGTACAGTTCTTCTCTGTTGCTTCAGGGATATTAAGCTCCCTGATCTCTGCCTCTAAGCAAGTGATTTCCCTCTGCAACTTTCTGACCTTCCTGTCTGAGTTCTCAATAAGGATATCCATTAGTTTATTTGAGTTGTATGAGAGCTCTTTTTCCCATGCAGCTAATAGGTCCTCATCCAGATCGTCAAAGGTGGGGAAGATCTGTGATCTAAGGCCTCTAGCCACTCTCTTTAGTTTGATGTATTGTTTCAATGTGGCCCCATCCCACCACTTGGATGTCTCGTTCTTTCTTAATTTTTCCAATCTTAAAAATTTATTTTTATGCCCTCATTACGTGGTGGATTCCCACTAATCATGGAAGCGCTTGCTCCTGATCCCTTACTCAGATTGTTAAAAAGATCCTCGGCTTCTCTGTCCCTATCCATTCTTCTAGTCTATATCTTTCGCTATTTTACAAGTGACCTTGGCAGCCCCCTATTTAGTAAACATTAGTTATACAGTCGGTGGTCAGCAATAGGCAAATGGCGCTCTAAGGTCTATCACAAGTACAAATCAGTTATGGCAGGTAATCTGGCACGGTGCATAAGGTAGGGAAAAACCACCAGATCCCCACATGTGTGGCCAGCAGACCACTTATGCAATATATACAAATTCTCTGCACACGTTCAAAAGTAAATACATAAAGTTACATAAAATATCACAATGATGCTTGTCTTTATATTTTCAGATGTCTTTAATTCAAGATCTTTAAGCCTTCTTAGCCAACACGTGTTTCGTCGCTGTTACAGGGGATTACCCCGCGACTTCTTCAGGGCTGAGGTCAGTTTCAAGTAGTCTCTTAGTTCCGGTGATAATTCCAACCCGGAAGGGGTTCCTACTTCGAAGTTTCTTCGCTTTTCTAAATTTTATCTCATCCTGATGTTTCTTGATTATCTCATTGAGGATAGTATAGTACTTCTCTGTTGCTTCAAGGATATTAAGCTCCCTGATCTCTGCCTCTAAGCAAGTGATTTCCCTCTGCAAGTTTCTGACCTTCCTGTCTGAGTTCTCGATAAGGATATCCATTAGTTTATTTGAGTTGTCAGAGAGCTCTTTTTGTTTACTAAACAGGGGCCTACCAAGGTCACTTATAAAACAGCGAAAGATATAGACTAGAAGAATGGATAGGGACAGAGAAGCCGAGGATCTTTTTATCAATCTGAGTAAAGGATTAGGAGCAAGCGCTTCCATGATTAGTGGGAATCCACCACGTAATGAGGGCCTAAAAAATAAATTTTTAAGATTGGAAAAATTAAGAAAGGACGAGACATCCAAGTGGTGGGATGGGTCCACATTGAAGCAATACATCAACCTAAAGAGAGTGCCCAGAGGCCTTAGATCACAGATCTTCCCCACCTTTGACGATCTGGATGAGGACCTATTAGCTGCATGGGAAAAAGATCGATCGTACAACTCAAATAAACTAATGGATATCCTTATCGAGAACTCAGACAGGAAGGTCAGAAACTTGCAGAGAGAAATCACTTGCTTAGAGGCAGAGATCAGGGAGCTTAATATCCCTGAAGCAACAGAGAAGAACTATACTATCCTCAATGAGATAATCAAGAAACATCAGGATGAGATAAAATTTAGAAAAGCGAAGAAACTTCAAAGTAGGAACCCCTTCCGGGTTGGAATTATCACCGGAACTAAGAGACTACTTGAAACTGACCTCAGCCCTGAAGAAGTCGCGGGGTAATCCCCTGTAACAGCGACGAAACACGTGTTGGCTAAGAAGGCTTAAAGATCTTGAATTAAAGACATCTGAAAATATAAAGACAAGCATCATTGTGATATTTTATGTAACTTTATGTATTTACTTTTGAACGTGTGCACATGATTTGTACATATAGCATAAGTGGTCTGCTGGCCACACACGTGGGGATCTGGTGGTTTTCCCCTACCTTATGCACCATGCCAGATTACCTGCCATAACTGATTTGTACTTGTGATAGACCTTAGAGCGCTATTTGCCTATTGCTGACCACCGACTGTATATCTAATGTTTACTAAATAGGGGGCTGCCAAGGTCACCTGTAAAATAGCGAAAGATATAGACTAGAAGAATGGATAGGGACAGAGAATCCGAGGATCTTTTTAACAATCTGAGTAAGGGATCAGGAGCAAGCGCTTCCATGATTAGTGGGAATCCACCACGTAATGAGGGCCTAAAAAATAAATTTTTTAGATTGGAAAAATTAAGAAAGAACGAGACATCCAAGTGGTGCGATGGGGCCACATTGAAGCTATACATCAAACTAAAGAGAGTGCCCAGAGGCCTTAGATCACAGATCTTCCCCACCTTTGACGATCTGGATGAGCACCTATTAGCGGCATGGGAAAAAGAGCTCTCTGACAACTCAAATAAACTAATGGATATCCTTATCGAGAACTCAGACAGGAAGGTCAGAAACTTGCAAAGGGAAATCACTTGCTTAGAGGCAGAGATCAGGGAGCTTAATATCCCTGAAGCAACAGAGAAGAACTAAACTATCCTCAATGAGATAATCAAGAAACATCAGGATGAGATCAAATTTAGAAAAGCGAAGAAATATCGAAGTAGGAACCCCTTCCGTGTTGGAATTATCACCGGAACTAAGAGACTACTTGAAACTGATCTCAGCCCTGAAGAAGTCGCAGGGTAATCCCCTGTAACAGCGACAAAACACGTGTTGGCTAAAAAGGCTTAAAGATCTTGAATTAAAGACATCTGAAAATATAAAAACAAGCATCATTGTGATATTTTATGTAACTTTATGTATTTACTTTTGAACGTGTGCAGAGGATTTGCATATATAGCATAAGTGGTCTGCTGGCCTCACACGTGGGGATCTGGTGGTTTTTCCCTAACTTATGCACCGTGCCAGATTACCTGCCATAACTGATTTGTACTTGTGATAGACCTTAGAGCGCCATTTGCCTATTGCGACCACCGACTGTATAACTAATGTTTACTAAATAGGGGGCTGCCAAGGTCACTTGTAAAATAGCAAAAAATATAGACTAGAACAGTGGTTCCCAAACTTTTGACTCCTGAGGACCCCCATTGAGTCATCACTGGAAGCCGGGGACCCCCAAGCAATTTGTATGAATTAAATTTCAAACATTAAAACAGTAATTCAAAAACAATAAACACACGTGTGCACACAAAACAAATACTCGAATTACTAAGGATTTTAGTATTTTATATTGAAAGAATTTGCAAAAAACGGGAAGGTTAGTGCTGCATCTCCGTGACTAACTTTTAAATGGTTGGTTTTATTTCGCAGTACAAGGCTCCTGCCAGGGCCAGACTGGAAACCCAAAGCAGCCATGGTAAATGTTTTCAGACCAGTCCCCATACAGTGCACACCAAGTGCAGTGAGTGAGCCTGACCACTACAAAGGGGGCTTTGGGAGGCTCTCCCCCCAAGAATATTTAGGAAACGATGGTGCATTCTACGACAAATGTATCATTATATATTGAATTGTAGCAGCTTTTAAAGAATAGTAAATGATGACCTTACTATGCACCAGGATACGACAATCTTTGTTGGGGTTCTTCAATGATTCCCTTATTATCACCCTCCAACAGTGCCTCTCATCTCTCCATAGCCCCTCTGTCACATGTTTTTCATTTGTTTTATAGCATCTCTCGTACCATTGTAGGATGTCAAAGCACTTTACATCACACACACATAGGGGCAGATTTACAAGCCCCTTGCGCCACGGGTGCGTCACAAAAAGTGACGCACCGGTGGCGCATTTTAGTGCCCCATATTTCGAAGGCAGGAAAAGCCACCCAGCGTGACTTTTCCTGGTCCTTTAAATATGGCCCACTTGCACACAGCACTTTGCGTGAAAGGGGCGTTCCATGGGTGTTGCTGTGGGTGTTCCCACGCAACACCCATGAAACCAGACACATTTCCAGATTTACTAGAAATCGTAAATCTGGAAATGTGTCTGAATGCTATGCCTCCACAGGGGAAGCGTAGGGAGGCGCAACGAGGAGAAATTTATTCATTTCTCCTTGTTTTGTTCCTCTTTCTATGCATGTTGCTCTCTGCAGCACGCATAGAAAGAGGAAATCACCTCTAGTGATTGTTTATGTACAGTAAGGTGTCCCTTCCTGCACATTAACAGTCAGTAAAACAATGACGTTTTGCAAGTTCTATGTGTGCTAATGCAGCACACTTAGAAGTTGAAAAACGCCATTTCTGATTGTTTATGTGCAGGAAGGGAGCCCTTCCTGCATATAAACAATCTCCCCACGACATGAGCATCCTTGCACCATGGTGCAAGGGTGCCTGTGCAGGCACTATGGCAGCAGTTTTGCGCCAGCGCAGGGAAGCTACAGAGATGCGACATATTGTTGTAAATATGACGCATCCCTGTGTTGTGAAAGTGACTCAGTGCGGCACAGCCAAATGGCTTGCGGCACACACTGAGTCACTTTCCTTGTAAATCTGCCCTATAGAGACAATGATTCATACGTGTAAATCAGTATATAGAAAATGTTACATAAGGCAAATGCGACTACAAGGTGTAGGATTCACGTCATTCATACTTGTAGGCATTTTTAAAGAGTGCTTCGTCTGGAGAAGCACAAACTCAGGATTCAGAACATAACACAGTGGTTAGCATTGACTTTAACAATAAAAATGTATTTCCACCCAAATAAACCTTTTTAGCAGCATCAGGATAATGAAAGACTTGGAAAAACATATGTTTCTAACTTGTACCATGCAGTTTGCAAGCAGCTCTTTGATGACAGTTTATAGGTCACTGTGCTAGATTACGATTGTCACTTATGAACTGCACAGTAACAAAAGAATCTCTGTGACAAAAGCAGTAACCCACTAACCTATGCACATAAAACACTGTTTTTAAAAAACATGGTACACGTTCTTTGCAGTAGGCATATTAACCCTCTGTGCTACATTAGATAAGTCAAAGCTGCCACTGGACAAAACTCTCCTCTCTCTCCAGCAGGTACATTAATCACTGACGTTATCTTGACACTTTTATTGTTGCTGGAAAACTGCTAATTCTACAAGGAACTTTGTTGTGCTTTTAAAATTGCTGCTTGAGGACCCCCTGGGAATGTGTCACGGACCCCTGGGGGTCCGTGGACCACAGTTTGGGAAACACTGGACTAGAAGAATGGATAGGGACAGAGAAGCCGAGGATCTTTTTAACAATCTGAGTAAGGGATCAGGAGCAAGCGCTTCCATGATTAGTGGGAATCCACCACTTAATGAGGGCCTAAAAAATAAATTTTTAAGATAGGAAAAAGTAAGACAGAACGAGACATCCAAGTGGTGGGATGGGGCCACATTGAAGCAATACATCAAACTAAAGAGAGTGCCCAGAGGCCTTAGAACAAAAGTCTTCCCCACCTTTGACGATCTGGAGGAGGACCTATTAGCTGCATGGGAAAAAGAGCTCTCTGACAACTCAAATAAACTAATGGATATCCTTATTGAGAACTCAGACAGGAAGGTCAGAAACTTGCAGAGGGAAATCACTTGCTTAGAGGCAGAGATCAGGGAGCTTAATATCCCTGAAGCAACAGAGAAGAACTATACTATCCTCAATGAGATTATCAAGAAACATCAGGATGAGATAAAATTTAGAAAAGCGAAGAAACTTCGATGTAGGAACACCTTCTGGGTTGGAATTATCACCGGAACTAAGAGACTACTTGAAACTGACCTCAGCCATGAAGAAGTCACGGGGTAATCCCCTGTAACAGCGACGAAACACGTGTTGGCTAAGAAGGCTTAAAGATCTTGAATTAAAGACATCTGAAAATATAAAGACAAGCATCATTGTGATATTTTATGTAACTTTATGTATTTACTTTTGAACGTGTGCAGAGGATTTGTATATATAGCATAAGTGGTCTGCTGGCCACACACGTGGGGATCTGGTGGTTTTTCCCTACCTTATGCACCGTGCCAGATTACCTGCCATAACTGATTTGTACTTGTGATAGACCTTAGAGCGCCATTTGCCTATTGCTGACCACCGACTGTATAACTACACAAGGAAACGTCAGGAGCTGTCTATGCACCATGGGCTCAAATGGATAAAGAAAGGCTAAGGACAAAGTTATCGCCATTTTTGGATGGAGCGGGGAAATGGATCTCATGTTTTATGAAAGACAGAACGGAAATAAACCTAGTGATAGGTGATATCAAAAGTATTCTAAGTAGTCTTATCAGAGAGTAGACTAACACAGTGTTCGCCGAGCTAGCATCCTAGCATTGCGCTGTAAAACACAGAGAATGACAGGCAGCATTCAATTCATTCAGGCACTCAATATGGACGGCCCTGAGGGAGATGTTCCCTGACTGCCCTGACGTAGGAGGGTTAATGGCAGAGACTATGAGGCCAGGGGAGACTATAACCGATTTTCTGGATAGGATGAGGGAATGATGGGGACAAGAGACAGGACATCGGTCGACCCATACGGGCCTACAAGTCACATTCTTTTACAATATTCTCAAAAGGGGGCTGCCCACTGAGATACAAAGCGGATTGGACAGCATGGTTGGGTTAGACACCAAAATCCTTGTGGGAGATACAAGCCCATATATTGCATTATCAAAAACAAAAGCAAGAGAAGGATAGAGAAAAGCAGGAGCTGGCCCATAGAGACACTGCTAAATTGGTCCAACACAAACTAAAAAAGACCGCCCTCGAGGGGGCCACATTGGCAGAGAGCATGCAAATGGCACAAGTCTTAAAGGGAGCTCTTCCACAAAACCCCAGAGGTTTTTAACCTAGCTATAGCGGCCGAGGCCAGAGAGGTTGGCAGCAACCAGACCCTAGGGAATGTTACTATTGCCCCATGATGGGCCACCTGGCAGACAGATGCCGGCTAAAAGCATACCACAAACAGAGATCGATGGGCCAGAGCCAGCCACCACTAAATCCTCATCCACAAAACCAAGCCCATGGAAACCTGAATGCACCTTACATTCAGCCGCAGGGAGGTCAGTCAGCTGCTCCACTACCGCAACAGGGAACTCAGCCCGAAATGAACCGGGTCCACAGCCTCAGCAGGGAGGAGTAACTGGCTGGGGAGGTAATGCCTTCACACAAACACAGAGTCCAAATGTCCAAATGTGCAGTAAGATAACCCCCCCAGAGTAAATACCACCCATTCACCCAAATCCCAATAGTTAGCTGTACCAGAACCAAAAGAAGGACCAATGAGACAGTGTTGTGAAGACAAGCTTGTACTTGCATCTGGGGATTCAGAGCTGCTGTATGTTCTCTGTCGATCGGGTATCCTCATGAAAGTTCACCATTAAGGGCTCCCGCTGGAGCCAAGGACCCACTCTGCTGCTAATCCTCCAGGGCAGGGTTGGCTGGTCACACCCCAGTGGGAGGGCAGTCTGATGAGGGGATGTGGTGGATCCCATACAAAGTACTTAAAAAACAGACACACATGCCCCGTGTCCAAAAGAAATGGAGATATGTTCTAGCCCAGACCAAAATTCCTTCATGGCGTGTAGCCACAACAGCATCTCCAAAAACTAGAAGCCTCCAGCATGCCCGCTAGTCACAAGTCACTAGCCACAATCCAGGAACCGCATATCCAAATGCACTGAAAAAATATGGTCCGAGGGAGAGGGGGGTGCCTGGGAGAGGGGAGTCCGCTAAGTCCATCACAGTTCCAGGCAAGAGTAGAACGCAGAATGCGCTTACCCCATATCAGGTCTGGCAATTAACCAATGCATCAGGCCTTACATAAACACCCAGAGAAAGCAGTAAGCCCCTACCTCAGACACCACATGATGGCATGATATGGGGTACATGGAGGCCACGGAACAACTTTCTGACCCTCACTGCCTTATGATAAGTGAGATAGCAGATCATGCGAGATCTAGGGAAGTGCCCAAAAACCAACTAAAGTAGCCCAAAGTTAGTCCAAAAAGAAGTCTCTAGAGAAAGAGCGGCGCCACAGGGGAGGGGCACTTTGCACTCTGTATGCCGAGAACAGAGAAGAATACACACATGTGATCTTGTGGCACTTTGCAACCACCAATAACATTTAGCAGCAATACGCCCCCACTGAAAGTCTCCCGCACCGATGGTGCCCCCATGCACACACCAGGGGAGACAGGGTCTGGAAAAATTGGCGGCGCCCATAAAATCCTAAATAAAAACTGATACGATCCATCCCTTTGATCACAAGACCACTCCATAAACATTTTGCAGTAATCCAAGCACCCAGTTAGTTACGAAAAAGGGGGGGGGGGCTCAACGGCTCATAAAATAGATGAATATGTCTGATCACCAATAAGCCACCTTTAAGTTTTAACTATAAAAAATATACCACTATCAGGGCCACCTTCCGTGCCTCACTAAAATTGCATAAATGGGAGCAAGGAGAACACACCTCTAAAGGGAAGTACAGGTACCCCGAAGAAAAGATCATTAATGACGATGCAATGTTTTTCTGAATTAACAAATGAACCAGGTTCTCATCCAACAGGTCTGCTATCGAACCTCCAAGTGCACCACCTTTCAGCTGTGACATCACATGCAACTGATTGTGCCACCCACTTAAGTAGCCTTTCAAACCTGTCCCAGGCATGCCATTACAGCCTGTCAGTGCAGTTTTAAACTGCCATTTTGCCCTGGCAAAGTAAACCTTTCAGACAAACTGGTGACCGGTGTGGTTCAACAGTCCCAAGGTGCACAGTCATTGAATGGGGCCAATTGGCCCATGCAACCCCGAATACAATCAAAGTAATTCTGATGTATAAACCCCAAATTGTGATTTGGTAAGCTGTTACCAAATGTAATTTGGGTTTGCAAATCTGTATTTTTAAGAGGAGTATTTAGAGTGTCCCTTCCATTTCGCAGTGGTATATATGAATGTTTGGTGAATAAAATGCGGTCGCTAAAAACATTTGCACTTTACTGCCAACTCAAAGTTGGTGGCAACCCATTTGCAAATGTAAAGGGGTTCCCAAGGGACCCCTTCTCATTTGATAATGGTTGAAAAAATATTTTATTAAGAGCAGGCATGCCTACTACAATAAAAAAAAATGAAACTCAAAGTTTAATATTTTCTTTTTAAATGCATCCCGTTTTCCCTTGAAAAAGTTGTTGCTTGAAATAGATAAAATTTGATCCATCAGTTCCTACACTAATAGTGTCGGGTAAATCCTTCTGTGTGTGAGGGTACATTGTCGATTTAGCACATTGGCAATTAAATTGATTCAGAGATTCAAACGGAAAAAAGATTAAAAAAATAAACAGCTCTGGGTAACGGTGGGCTTCTGAGACAAGCTTCCTATGGCCCGTGCTCAATACACCACAGCCAATAGAATTAAGGGAATTCAATCTGAAGAGAACTGTGAGGCCGACTTAGCGGCAAAGACAGTGGTTGATACTTTTAAAGGACATGGGGTAACCAGATCTCAAACCAAGATCGACACAGACAGATTGGCAGCGATTCAAGCAACAGCAAAGGGTGAAAATGCTACAGATTGCTTTCCCTGCAAATACTCCTATACTCTCAATCAAGATCATACTCCAATTATTTCCCAATGAGAAGTGCCAGATAGACAAATTAGTAAAGAGCAGTTTAAATTATACCTAATCAAATCTGAGCTTAAGGAGTACGTCTGCCCGCTCTGGCATGAGTGCCATAATAGCCCTGCTCCAGCAAAGAAACTGTATCCTTATCTACCTAAAGAAACAAAAAGCTATGTATGAAAATGTAACATTGGCCAACAAATAAAACATTCTACTGTTTCAAGACCAGCAAAGGCTACCCTTACTACTAATTGCCCGGTTGGGGACATTTTCCTTGATCATATTGGGCCAATCAATCCAGTACCACAAAATAGGTATATAAAAGTTGCTGTTGGTTTATGCTCCCGATTCCTGTGGGTTTGGCCACAAAGAAATATTGATGCTCAAGTGGTCATAAAAGACTTGCAGTGTTTAGTAGCAATAGACAGAGTTCATACCTTTCACTCAGGCAACGGTCCTGCATTTATAGCGAAGGCATTCGGGATGCTATGTCTGATCTGGGAGTATGTTTGCATTACTTGCACCTGTTTTGTGCAGAGTGCGCTGGGTTAATAGAGTGTGTCAATGGTACACTTAAGCAAGCTGTGACCGCTAGAGTATTAAGTACAAGACTGAGTTAGTTACATAAGTAAGAGAACATTGATTAATTTGCATGGAAGAGTATTAGGTAGTTGCACTACATGTGAGGTGCTTTTTTGAGTATTAATGCATATGCCCGATCTTGATAGCACTTGGAAGGTGATAGAAGAAAAATAATTTTACCTGGACTATTGCTTTAATGTCGTACAGAATGTCCACAAGGCCAGAGACAAGCTATCTAATGTGAAGCATTTTGACACTACCACTGGCAAAAATAAGGTTCAAAGAGCTGCTAATGGGTGGCTACCAAAAGTGAATGAACTAGCACATTAAAAGGTTCCCAATAACCAAGTAGTTGGGCAATTCTTCACACCACCTGTTCCAGTTATTGGGGTAGAATGCACAGAAACTGTAATTCTGCCTCTACTGCATGGTTTGAAGCAAAACCAGGAAGTGTTCATTGATCACATTAACAATCATTATGTGGCCAAATCCGTTCAGCAGACCTCTCCCTACTCTGTAGGAGCTACCCCAAGAAGGGAGCATTCATGCTTCAATCTCAAGTCCCACTCTGGAGACTGTAGAGCCTTCTGTCTCTCCAACTTTACACTAAGCACTTACTTCCATGGAAGAGTCAGATGCTGCGATTTTCAAAAATCCCAACAGCTTCAACTAATGCTATGGTTTATTATGAAGCACCAAATGAGTCAATCTCAAGTTAAATGATGCCTTTGCAAGAAATAACACTTTATAGCAATGATTCTGACTTTGAATTATATAAAGTACTGACACACTCCACAGGGGCTGAATGTCACAGTTGGCTCTTTCTTTGCTACTGGTTTTGTGATAGGTATCTTACACCATTATGGTCCTACTTCTGAATTGCTACTGGAGTGTTGTTCCTCTGAATGTGGATCATCATGGTGAGCACAGTGTTTCTGTAAATTAATAGACATGATATTACTGATAAAACGTATCTGTTTCCAATAGGTCAAGAATAGCAACTGCATTCTTCTCACAAAGCATTTTGGGTCACCTTTCAAATTTTATTCACTAGACTTGGGTTTTAGAAATACATATTTTAAAGTTTATGTACCCTTCTCTTAATGCTATTTTCAGTATGTTATTCATTTAGAAAAGAGGGTTTGGAGTTCCACTATATTCTTGAACTCATCTACTGGGACTAATCGTCACCATAAAATGTCGCCTGCACAGCATTGCTCATTGGATTTTGCATGGGTCACAGTCCAACTGGATTTCTAATTCATATTGGTGCATTGAACTGAGTCCTTGTACCAGAGAGTTAGAAATCCGACCCCTCTGACTTTGGAGAGGGGCCCCAGATCATGACAAATTTTTCACAAGAATCAAGCAGCACCTCTTGAGTTTGTTTCAACCACATGTCACTGAAATGTGACCTCCTGCTCTCTCTGCTAGGTGCTTTGAGAGAACAAGGCTGGGAAAACTGTCACAAAAAAGTGACAATGATACTCAACATGGACACCTCAGAAGAGATCGGCTCCCGAAGCTTAAGCAACAACCTCGTCAAACATCAGATCAGTCTATTTTTGTTACTACAAAGTTATGTTCTGTTTAAGGAAAAAGTGATCTGGATTGAGTCTAGCAAATAACATATATGAGAATTGCAACAGGATTTCCTTTCCTGAGAAGTGTATGTGAGCATAGGGGAGGGAACAAGACCCACACACCCACACTAATATGTATTTAGAACTACAGATCAAAATGTATTTGGGCGGTGAAGAAAGGATTCCTTGCACCACATTCTGCTTGAAAATCTGAAGGAGGGCTACAGAGCAGATACTGGCGTTTGGGAACTAGTGGTGAGGGGCGAAGGTGGGCTTGGTGTCTTCTGTAGTGGAGACGATTTGTTAGTTAAGTCCCTGTGGATAATTGGGCCTCTCTGTATTGTAGCTAGCTATGGATATTGATGCTTCTGAGGGCAGTGGGGGCCATTTCTGGGGGGTGGCCCCTTCTCTATTCAGGCTGTGTAAGAAAGGGGTATTTCAATAATAGAGGTAGCAAGACTACTGGGGCCAGGGAATTCTCCAAACTCTGTATCCATGAGCGTGCTCTGGTCTGCAGCTTATTGGAACCTGAGCTCACCGCTGAAACTTAAAATGTGTACTCAGTGTCTTTATAAAATGCTCTCAATTAAGGAATACGTATCATATTTTAATATTGGTATTTCAGTTGTTTATTTGACTAATTCATTTTCTCATTTACTTTAGCAGCAGTGAAAGGTCTACTTGGACAGATTCAGAGGGTAGAGGTAGTGATAATGGTAGAAGTCATGATAACGGTCGTAGTTTGAGATTGAATTCCCTATCACCGCAAAAATTTAAAGCGGGCATGTTTTGGTGAAAGTGAAAGAAGCCACATATTATATGCCACTCCAAAGATGTGCACTGGGGTGTGGAAAAGGCCTACCAAAGCCAACCAGTCCTCTGTAAAAGACCTTAGTATCACTGGTAGGAGATAATTGCTTCCTTAATGGTAGGAGAGGAAGGGTGGGTTTTGTGTGTCCCAAAACATATGATAGCCTCATTAGTATTCCATGATTCTGTGTCTTCAGAAGCGGGTAGAGTGACCATGCATTGCAGTATCATGCAGAATCTGAAAGGAAGTGTGGCAGGGAAGCAGGGTCTTCTTGGATACATAGGAAAGACCATGTGGGATTACAGGTGGTGCCAGATATTCCTACAAGTGATCCAGGTGCTTACACTGAAGAAATGTTTGGTTCACACAATGGCAAGTAACTCATCACTGGGTAGTCACTAGGCTAGGAATTTGTACCAGTGAGAAATAAGAGATTCTGTACGTCATTTATTTCTATAGGTTTACATCCTCAGGCTGCATGCTATCTCAAAAGCCCACTATGCTTCTAAAACCCATTCCAACTATGTTCATAAAACCCTGCATGAAAAATTGGCCTTGACTTAAAGCTTTCAATTATTTCCCCGCCTTTCCATCTTGAATGACCCTCTCCTTACGTTTCATCTTTTTCCATGCCTCCTTTCTCTAACAATGGTCTACTAAGTCAAAATAGGAAATGGAATTCTGACACCAAGATTCAGCAAAAGGTTTAAAATTAATTACAATTACTCAAAGTTCTAACCAAGTTTTGATAATTATATATGGCATATTGTAGGAATTTCAACACACTTTTATGTTATGTGTATTTGTAGAGCGCTAATATCACCCGACGCTCACCCTGGCACCTAAACATAGTCAAGCTTGAGACTAAGAGTTCTTGTCCAAATAATAAGGTCTACAGATTCTTGCGGGAACTCAAAAATGTAATAGGTGGCTCTGATGTGCATGCAGCAGGTCATTCCAGTCTTTAGGAGCTATGTAGGAGAAAGCCTGTGTGCTGAACCTGGTTCTGCATATGCATGGGGTGTGCAAGTAGCAGTCCAGCGAATCAAGTTGTCTGCCGTGTTTGTGGAAAGAGATGCAGGTGGCGAAATAGGCTGTGCCTGTATTATGTACGGCTCTGAATTTGTTTGAAGTGAGCTCATTTGTCTATGGGCAGTTAGTGGAGCTGCCTGAGGTGTGGTGTGATGCGCATGTTTCATGGAAGGTTGAGTGTGAACCTGGCTGCTGAGTTCTGTATGGTCTAGAGGCATCTTATCAGTTGAGTGCTGATTCCAGCATGGAGGTTGTTTCTGTAGTCCAGTTTGCTCTTGATGAGGGCTTGGTTGGTGGTTCTGCAAGTACTTGCGGGTGATGGAGTGGACATCTCATGGTAATCTCTCATTGCAAAAAACACCACTACCCTTATTTCCGCTCAAGGGGATGGATCTTTTCCACCGAGTGATGACCAAGAGGACACCTACATAAACATGAGCATGTCAAATGCAATTAAATATTTAAGGCAATATTTAGAGTTGTGAGTAGTTTTAAAGGTATTTATTTTCCAATCAAAATTTAAGTTTCTCTGGCTCATCATTCATTAGTCAGATATCAATCAGGTTACAGAATTGAAAGTAGAAAAAATAGAGTCAATACAGAGCATATCATAAATTGCAATGCAGAGCGTTCCATAAAGGAAGGAATCCCTATCCTAAGGAAAAATGTGGCATAAATGATGTCAGTCATGACTCATGAAGAGTTCAAGAAATACAAAGCAAGAGTGAGCTTAGCATGAAGCTAAATCAATAATTAATAATTGCAAAATCTCCCATAAAGAGAATAAAGCAGAGGGCAAATAAGTATTGGCAAAGCCAGTTAGTCAAAGCATAAAGCTTGGGGATTTTAGCAAAAAAGCCTGCATCTAAATCTGCCCTTGTTCCTTTACAGCTGATTCCCTCTCCTCTCGCTGAGCTACATCTCCATCTGAGCCTCTCTGTCTCTCCGCAGAGGCTGCCTATGGCACCCTCCTTCCTCTGCAGAACTCAAAATCCTTCTAAAAAGAGAGAAAAAGCCTCCACCTCTCTGATAGGAACGCGTATATAGTTCAGCAAAAGAAATTCAAAACATGTGACTTTTGGTCTTCGTGCTTCATCCAATTGAAGTGCAGAAAAACATCACCCCTGGGCTGACTGCTCACGTCGTCAATCAGGCGAGTTCTTGTAACATATTTGAATTTTGCTCTAAATGATTTCATCACCTAACTTTCTGCTAAAGATTTTTTTTTATTTCAAATAAACAGAAAACATTTACTCCAACAAGAAAGTAATATTTAGGCAGAAACAGTAAATAGACTTTACAATAATGTGAAGAAAATGTGTGCTTTGCAGTTTTACTCTACGCTATGAAATGAATGAGGCTTTGTTTAAACAACTGAATACTGATAAAAGCAAGCTACTGGCTGTAAATTATAAGAAGCTTATTTCTTTCACTGAGAAAATGAAAGGACAAACATTCCATTCTTATCTCAAGAACTGCGCTGAGGCTTTCAAATCAGACTAAATCACGAACATCACAAGTTGTATTTCAGCTTTTCTACACTTTAAAATGTGTGTTAATTCAGTACAAACATATATGCTACTTTGCAAGTTTAAAACATGTTTTGCAAATGAAATCTACATTCAGTAGTGAGGTCAAATCTAATGTAAACACATGTAAATCAGCCATGAGTTAATTGTGCATGGTTTTACATTATTCATAAAATGGTAAGCCTCTGACCAGGCCTGATGTTTTCACTTTTTAAGCACCAAATGTCTGTGTGCCACTTTTTAAATGCAGTTTTATGTCTGAAGCTCAAGGCAGCTTTTATCATTAGTAATGCTTAAATCTATAGGAGATATTTACGCGCTCACACGGGGAACCATTTGAAGATCTTCTTCAGCATTTCTAGGGTGTGGGAGCAAGAGGCGGTGACAGTTTTGACTTGTGGGGACATTGTGAGCTGATTGTCAATAATAATTCCAAGGGTCTTGGCATTGGCGCTGTGGGTGGGACCCACTTCTGCTGGCCACCAGTTAGAATCCCATTGTGATGTTTATCTGCCAGAGATCACATCTCCTGTCTTGTCTGTGTTGAGTTTATGACTGTTATTTTTCATCTGGTCAGCGCCATTGGTCATGATGGTGTTGAACTTGGTTCTGGCGTTCAATGTTTTATCCGAGAGGGAGAGTATGAGCTGAGGGTTGTCTGCATAGGATAGGAGGTTATGTCTGTGTGTGCAGATGATGCAGGCGAGTGTGGTCATGTACGTGTTGAAGAGGGTCGGGCAGAGAGATGATGCTTGTGGTACTCCAAAGATGAGTTAGTGGGTATCTGAGAAGTATGGGGCCAGGCTGACTGACTAGAATCAGCCCAAAATGAGAAAGCTTGTCTGACAGAGTGCAGGTCCTTGAATGCCAGTTTTGTGAAGTTGTTTGAAGAAGATGGGGGGGGAGGGGATACTGTGCTGAACGTTGTAATGAGGTCCAGTAAAATGAAGGCTGCGGTGTCTCCTCCATCTATGACCATCCTGCTGTCATCTATAGCAGCAATAAAGGCTGTTTCCATGCTGTGCTTGGATCTGCAGCTGGATTGGGTTATTTCAAGGAGGTGGTTCTTGTTGAGGTAGTTTGATAGGCACTTGTTGATTAGTTTCTCCAGGGCTTTTACTGGGTAGAGTAGCAGAGAGATAGGTCTGTAGTTGGCCTGTGTCAGTGGGTCTGGGGAAGGTGTTTTGAGGAGGAGGAGTACCGTGACATGCTTCCAGGTCTCTGTGTAAGTGGCGTTTGTGAAGGATGCATTAAGGATCAGGGTGAGTGCTGAGCTGATGGGATGCAGTCCTTTGACAAATGTGTGGCTTGCAGAAGGGTCTGAAGGGGCCCGAAGTGGATGGACTGCATGGTGGATGCAGTTTCTTCTGTGGAGATGACTGACCACGTCGTCAGTGGGGTTCCTGTAACTGAGAAGGCAAGTTACGAGCTCCATGCGATCTAGTTGGGGATATTAAGTTGTAGTATAATCTTGAGGCAGATAATTGTGGCAGTTTAGTGCAGAAGTCTTTGATGTCGGTTGAGCTGGCTGCTTGGGAGGTGAAGTCTCTCACAATGGGGAAGATCTTTTTGCTGCTGTTGGAGCTGGCACCAATGAAGTCTGCGATAGCAGAGACCCTGGTCACTTGGACCTCCTATTGGTAGCACCTGAGGTCAGATTTAAAGGTGTTCCTGTCCTCGTTATCCTGGCTCTTCCTCCAACTGCACTCCAGTTGCTCGCACTGTTATTTGGTTATCTTGAGTTTTTCTTTGTACCAGCTCGCTTGAGGTCTGAATCTTGTGATTTTTAAGGGTTTCAAGGGTTCAAGGGTGTCGGAACATGCGGTTATCTAGTTGTTGGAGTCAGAGTTGGAGATGGCATCTGGGAGGCTACTGCTGACAGCACGCATTGCTTCAGGAGTTCTTTGTGAGAGGCTTCCTCTGAGCCCTTGTTCCAGTCTTGGTGGTATTTTTGATGGCGTTGGGTCTGTGGTGATGCAAGATGGAAATTGTGAAGCTAATGAGAGTGTAGTCTGTCCAGGTGATTGATGTTTGCTTGCTTACCAAGATGTTGTTGAAGGTGGTAAATATCTGGCCCAATTGGTGTCCTGTGGCCTGAGTGGGGCCGTCTAGTCATTGGGTGAGGCAGAGGTTTTCTAGGTCTTCTAGTAGGGCAGTGGTATTTGGGTAGGTGTGGTCTTCTAGGTGGAACTTGAAGTCTCAGAGAAAGATGAGAGTGCTCGAGTCAAGGATGAGGGGAGCAACAAAGTCTGCATTGGTGCTGACAATGTCGCTGGGTGGTTCTGGTGGTTGGTAGACCCTGACCCTTAAAACAAACTGTCTCGATATTAGTGTTCTTTTGTTAAATAAAGGATCATTTTATCAGGCAATGCATCATGTAATTCCCATTATAGGATACTTGTTTTATGCATACAGAGGGTCTTTCTTTGTATTATATAGAGTGGCGTCTCTTTCATAACAATCTCAGGTATTACTCTTTGTTCCGAAAAAAGAAGGCCACTCTTTTGCTACCTTTAACAACCCACAGTAAACCCTCCTTATTCTATTGCCTACTTTATCTTAGCCCACAACAATATTGTATCAATACCGGTGACCTGCTCCAATATAAACTTTTACCGTATATTACTTGCATTGGAATCCTAGCTAAACATAGGTATATCTTTCCCCTGAATATTCTTCAATAAAGTTCAAAGAAACCTTTATACCATCTATCTAACTATATCTAACTATTTTTCATTACATTTTCCACTATGTATCTTCTATTTTTCTTCCTTTTCTTGTATTCTCACACTGTTCACACAATTTTGCAGTCACGACCTTGCATAGAAACACATGAGAAGTTTTTTCACAGTGTGAAAACCACATGTACTGTGTCTCACCAGTGTTCTTTGGCCTTCAAGAAAAACACCTCTGCTGCTAGTAAGCACCAGAATATTAGTTCCAACTTTTTAATTGTCATTTCAGTCCTGAAAATATCATTTATGAATCATATCCATATATTACGGTCTTAAGAAAGCCGCATAGGGAGAAACACGTGTTGGTCTCCCTATTCCTGTAACTTGCGAAAGGTCTGAATGAGAAAGAAATGGAAATAAAAAGTTATTGTTTTTGAATTCATAAAATGTGTTTTAGATGATTAGTAACCTGCAATTTGAAATATGAGCAATTGCAACTCATTTTGATGTTTTTGCTGAACCTAGGTCTCATCGTTCCATTTCAGGTTTTATTTACTTCTTTGTGTACAAGTCAATCAATCAATCATGGAATTGTATGTGCGCTACTCACCCGTGAAGGGTCTCAAGGCGCTGAGGGGGGGGGGTCCGCAGATCTGTTTAGCCGAAGAGCCAGGTCTTGAGGGTCTTCCTGAAGGTGTTCAGGAGAGGGCGCGTCTGATGTCTGCCGGTAGCTCGTTCCAGGTCTTGGCTGCAATGTGAGAGAAGGATCTTCCGCCTGCTCTGGCTTTGTGGATGCGCGGGGTTTCGGCCAGTGTGAGGTTGGAAGATCGGAGGTTTCTTTTGGGTACGTGGAAGTTGATTCTGTCGTTGAGGTATTTGGGTCCGTTGTTGTGTAGGCATTTGTAGGCGTGAGTGAGGATTTTGAAAGTGACTCTTTTCTCCACGGGGAGCCAGTGGAGACTTCGTAGGTGTTGGCTGATGTGTTCGTGTCGGGGGATGCCAAGGACGAGTCTGGCGGCGGTGTTCTGTACTGTCTGGAGTTTGCGGAGTTGGGACTTTTTGATGCCTGCGTAGAGTGCGTTTCCATAGTCCAGTCTGCTGGTGATGAGTGCGTGGGTGACTGTCTTCCTTGACTCATGGGGGATCCACTTGAGGGTCTTGCGGAGGGTGTTGAAGCAGCTGGAGGTGACGGCGTTGACCTGTCGGTTCATGGAGAGTGATGAGTCGAGTACGATACCGAGGTTCTTGGCGTGGTCTGAGGGGGTAGGTGCGCTTCCGAGGGCGGTCGGCCACCAGGTGCTGTCCCATGCAGAAGGGGTGGTACCGAGGACGAGGACTTCTGTCTTCTCGGCGTTGAGCTTCAGGCAGCTGTTGGTCATCCAGACTGCGGCGTCTTGCATTCCTTTCTGGAAGTTGAGTTTGGCAGTGGTGGGGTCTTTGGTGAGGGAGAGGATGAGCTGGGTGTCGTCGGCGTAGGATACGATGTTGAGGCCGTGTTGTCGGACGATGGCTGCGAGGGGGGCCATGTAAATGTTGAAGAGGGTGGGGCTCAGTGATGAACCCTGTGGGACTCCGCAGGTGATTTTCGTGGGGTCGGAGAGGAAGGGTGGGAGTCTGATCCTTTGGCTTCTTCTGGTGAGGAATGATCGGATCCAGTCCAGGGCTGTTCCTTGTATGCCTGCGTCGTGTAGTCTGACGACTAGTGTGCGATGGGAGACGGTGTCGAAGGCCGCTGATAGGTCGAGTAGGATGAGGGCTGCGGAGTGGCCTTGGTCCAGGAGGGTGCGGATGTCATCTGTGGCGGCGAGTAGGGCGGTCTCTGTGCTGTGGTTGCTTCGAAATCCGGATTGGGACGGGTCGAGGACGGCGTTTTCTTCAATGAATCGTGTCAGTTTCCTGTTGACTGTTTTCTCTGCAACTTTGGCTGCGAAGGGGAGGAGCGAGATGGGCCGATAGTTCTTGAGGTCGGTGGGGTCAGCTGTGGGCTTCTTGAGCAGGGGTCTGACTTCTGCGCGCTTCCAGTCATCTGGGAAGGTGCCTGTTTTGAAGGTGGTGTTGATGGTGCGTTGTAGTTCGGGTGCGATGGCGGCCACAGCTCTGTGGTAGATGTGAGGGGTCGGTGGGGGCCCCCGAGTGGATGCTTTTCATGGTCGAGGCGGTGTCTTCGGCCGTGATCGGTGTCCAGTTGGAGATGGTGGGCTGGCTGGTGTTTCTGGGGGGCGGGGGGCCGTCTGTGGCGCCGGGTGGATGGTCGATGAAGTTGTCGTAGAGGTTTTTGATCTTGAGGTGGAAATAGGTTCCAAGCTTGTCGCAGAGGTCTTGGGATGGGGTGATGTCTGTGGCTTCGCTGCGTGGGTTGGTGAATTCATGAATGACACTGAAAAGTTCCTTGGAGTTGGTGGAGTTGGCCAGGATTTTGTTGTGGATGAAGTTCCTTTTGGTGGCTCTGATCTGGTTGTGGTAGTCCGTCATGGCGTCCTTGTAGGTGGTGTGGTTTTCGGTTGTCTTGGTGTTTCTCCAGTTCTTCTACAGGCGCCTGCAGGTGCGTCTGGCTTCTTGGAGAGCGGTTGTGAACCAGGCGGCTTTCCTGGGGCGTTGTCTGTCGGGGTTGCGTAGCGGAGCGAGCTCATCTGCGCAGTTGGAGATCCAGGTGTGGAGTTCTCTGGCTGCATCGTTTGCGCTGTTTGCGTCGGGTGCCCAGGTGTGGTTGTCTCGGTTGAGGGTGGAGTTAAGTTGCTCGTCGGTAACCTTGCTCCAGTTCC
The DNA here is from genome assembly GCA_963921515.1 of Calotriton arnoldi. Taxonomy (NCBI): domain Eukaryota; kingdom Metazoa; phylum Chordata; class Amphibia; order Caudata; family Salamandridae; genus Calotriton; species Calotriton arnoldi. Next base: position 1,897,758 of record CAWUFW010000892.1, read on the forward strand.
TTCGTGGTGGGCGTGGGGCTGGTTTGGGTGCCTTGGGTTTGTTGATGGCGAAGTGTACGCAGTGGTGGTCGGTCCATGGCGGCTGCGTTGTGTGGCTGAAATGGACGCTGTTTCCTGCCGCGAAGATGGGGTCGAGGGTGTGTCCTGCTCTGTGGGTCGGTGTGTTGACGAGTTGTTTAAGTCCGATGCTGGCGAGGTTGTCACGAAGGATAGTGGAGTTGGGGTCGCTGGGGTTGTCGAGGTGGAAGTTCAGGTCTCCAATGAGTATGTAGTTTGTTGAGGTGATCGCGTGGGGTGCGATGAAGTCGGTGATGGTGGAGGCAAAGGGTGTTCGGGGGCCGGGGGTCTGTAGACGAGGGTTCCTCGGAGTGTGGCTTTGGGGGTGGTTTGGATCTTGAAGTGCAGGTGTTCGGCGGAGGGGAAGGTTTCGCTGGAGGTGGTGAGGCGGAGGGTGCTCTTGTGGGCGATGGCGAGGCCCCCTCCTGGGTGGTTGAGGCGGTCTTTCCTCTGGATCTTGTATCCATCTGGGATGGCGGTGCTGATGTCGGGGGCGGAGGATGCGTTGGTCCAGGTCTCTGTGAAGAAGGCGATGTCGGGCGAAAGAGAGTCGAGTAGGTTCCAGATTTCCATGGCGTGTTTGTGTACGGAGCGTACGTTGTGGAGGATGCATTTTAGGGTGTCACCGGTGCTGGCGTCGGCGGTGTTGGAGGCCGGGGTGGCGGTGAGGGTCTGGCGGCAGTGGAGACAAGAGAACTGGCTGTGGGTCGTGTTCGGCGAGGCCTGTTGGCATTCTCTAAGTCTTCCAGGGTTGAGTGCGAGGAGGGTGGTGGTGTCGTAGCGATGGGTAGTGGGAGGGCCAGGGTTCCTGGCGCTGGCCGCGGTCGGGTCGCGGACGGGCGCAGACGGGCTTGCCTTTGGCGCACCGGCAGTGCGCCCACTGCGCGCGTCCGCGCAGCGGCTGCCATTAAGTAGGGGAGGTGGGAGGGAGGAGAGGCTGGGAGGCGGGAGCAGGGGAATTCCGGGGGGGAATTCTGGGGGGAAATTCCGGAGGGAAATTCCGGGGGGGAATTCCGGGGGGGAGGGTCCGCAGGGGCAGCAGCGGCAAAAGGCAAAAGGAACAGGCAGGCACGAGAAAATAAAAACAGTGGTGGAATTAGAGCAAGACACAGATGGACACAATAAGTGGCACAACAGGGAAAAAATTAAGAAAAAAAGCGTCTGAGAAAGGTTACGGTGGTTGGAGGCAGTCTGGTCCCAGTTGGAGTGGGCAGCAGGCGCAGGAGCGGGCAGCAGCCTCGAACCTCCCAAGGAGGAGGTCAGGGTCTGGAGGCAAGAGACGGCACAGTGGAGCAGTGGGGAGAGAGTGGACCTAGACCGAGGGTAAATTACTATTCAACTTTAATTGAGCCGTACAGCGAATGGACCAGGCTTTGGGACTCCTCCATCTCATTGATCCCACTCTACATTGCGTGCCGGACTGCCTGGATATCCATTGTTGTATTTCTGCAAACTGCCCACATTTCATAGATCACAACCTCAACTTCTTGAAACCATACCCTAGCAGTACTTATTCAAGTATAGTTTACATATTCATCCTAACAACCATGTGCAGGAGTTCACATAGACCGAATATTGATCACAATTAACGCCTATTCATCTAATCTGTCACAAGGAAACTGGAGTAAATGCATGGAATGGCTTCTTGAGACTATAAGGCTGATCCCAATAACCAATACTAACCAATAACCACTGGCCTTGGGTTGCAGAGCAGCGTACTACTTGCCGTAAAGTGCTTCAACGTCTTGTTAAGGGTAATAAATGCTAAATAAATGCAATTATAATACAATACAATAATGTACAGTATCAGTTCGTTTATGGGAAGCAGTTTTGGTTTTGAATAGTGAGTTCTGTTTTGTCTATAGCAAGTACATTGCAAATATGATCTGCATGTTATTTTACGTTTCTCTATAAATCCAAAGAAGCAATGTTTAATGGGTGTATTACAAAAATCCAAGCATATGAGATGTTATGCTTCTTTGTAAGGTTTCAATACTTCTTGCTTAATGCTCTCCTGTTTAGGAACCTGCCGCTTGCAATTGTCATCTCCATGCCCATGGTGACAATCATTTATATGCTGACAATCCTAGCATATCATACAGTGCTGGATGCACAGTCTATCCTCGAGAGCCATGCAGTTGCAGTGGTAAGTTATTTAAGATAACCCATCTGATGATAATAAATATGTACATTAGTTAGCGCTGGAAAACTGTTGCTGTCTTTTATCGCGATGCCTGGAAACTTAGCTAAACACACCTAAAATCCAACTTTTATAAACGTATTTTCTTACGTAATGATAAGACTTGCTCACAAAGGGGCCAATTTACGAACTTGTCGTGCAGCGCAGCAAGTCACCTTGCTGTGCTGCACTGCAAGACAAGTAAAGGGCAGCAATGCACCGTATTTTAAGGAAATATGATGCATTTCTGCCTTTTTTCCCCTGCAGTGGCACCTTTTGGCAACCTAGCACCAATACAGGCACCGTTGCACCATGGTGCAAGGTTGCCTGCGTTGCATCTTCGATTGTTATTGTGCTGGAAGGGACTTCTTCCTGCACAAAAATAATCCTGAGAGGCATACTCCTCTTTCTATGTGTGCTACAGAATTCAGCATACATTTAAAGAGGGTGTAACGAGGAGAAATAAAGATATTTCTACTTGTTACGCCTCACCTGGGAAGGTGTATCTTTTTGTGCGTAGTAAGGCAATGCAGCGATTTGCTCTGTGTTGCTTTACTCCAGATTTATGGAACCACCCAGGGCCACGCAAAGTGGCCTTGCGTGGCTTCATAAACCTCATTTAGGACTTGCGTCACTCTTGCACCACCTTGTGTGGTGCAAAAGCGACGCAACTCCACTCATAAATATGCCCCTCTGGTTCTATTGGTTATCCAGGTTAAGTGAAAATGTATGTTCTACTCTGCCCAGCAGGTAGTTGATCAAAAAATATATTTAAAAATGCCAAAGGAAGCCTATTAACAAGCTTCACCTGTCAAATGTATTTATTATGTTCATTTATTGAGAGGCAGTTTCACCACCTTCACACCAAGTCGATTTACAGAACTTTGAGTTTCTTTATATAGAATAGTGTGGTAGAGAGGTAGACTTATACCCGAAGTGATCAGTTGCGGTGTAGATTCATAGCAGTTTTGTGAATACACGGTCAAAGAGAATACACCTACCACTGTTCAACACGATCTAGTAGGACATGGAGGTGTCTAACATGGTTATTTCATGGGATGGATCGAATATTGGAGCTTTCACCTGTGGTGTTCTACTTGGAAGAGACGTAATTTCAATGTTTTTTTAACACCTCGTCCAAGGTCCACTGCCTTAGTCTTTAACCAATCCCATGTGTAAGGGGGTGCCTGGGGGCTCTCTGGTACCCCTCTTATCCACACCCAAGAAGCATTCCAATGGGGGATACTGATTGTGAAACACCTCATATGAGGCACACAGTCAGTGTCTGCCTCTAGACAGGCTTCTTGTCTCTGCACCCATGTCTGTAATAGCGCATGGGTGTAGAGGCAAAGGGGTCCCTCATTTGCATGGGTAAAAAAAATGAATATTCTCCCACAACAAGATAGACCTAAGATGGCTTGTGTTTCTGATATAATAAGACCCCAGATGGATATATCACACACCTTGTCATGTGTCCTTTGATCATAACCTTTCCATCTCCATTTACCCCACTGCTGAACAACCCAGAGTTCACCCCAGCTCTGGACGCAGTACAGTACGCAGTCTGGTGACAGGGTGATTGTTCCATGCAGAGAAATTGTTTTAAGGGTCCCACAATGAAATATTCTATGCAATGTAAGTTAGGCTATGGCATACCAGCGACTGAAATCTTTGGTACTGTCAAATGTGACATTGGGCCCTTATGCTTTAAACAAGGCAGCAGGAATTAGGGAGCTCACACATTTAGAAAAATTGTAGGCCCTTCCTGATAGATATGAATGGCCGTAAATTCACAAGTGGGAGAACGTGTTGGATACTGCAATATCCCAATAGTGGTAGCACAGGCTCTTGTAAGATATACCGAAACTAATGAGGAATGTGCTGGGAAGAGAAGCTTTGTTTAAAATAATGTATAATTAATACTTGACTCTGCACAAATTGAAGTAAATTCACCCTAATATACACAGTTGTTCTTGGAGGGGATGTGGGGAGGAGTGCAAGATGTTGCATGTGTGATTGGCGTGCCCAAGGTTACAGATATTCTGGAAAGAGATACTGTTAACAACAACTTATTCTCTAAAATTCAGGACAACCTATAAAAACATCCTACCAGTACTGCTTGAGGACCAAAAAAGGAATCAAGTTCTAGTTATATATGTATACTTTCAACTGTCTTTAAAAATGGATAAGATTCAATATTGATACTGTTAGAAATGGGGTTCTGGTTGACTAGGGTATGTACCTAAGCCAGGCAGAACCCACCACTCTAGTCAGGGCAAGTGAGTTACACTCTGAAGATAACCCCTGCTCACCCCCTTGGTAGCTTGGCAGAGCAGTCAGGCTTATCCCAGAGGCAATGTGTAAAGTGTTTGCGCAACACACTCACACAACAGTGACACACTAGGCACACCACAAAAGAGACTCCACAAAAGGTTATACAAAAATATCCTTTGTATTATCCATAAAAACACATTAGATCACAATCACATATAGTACTGTGCCACTAGGCACTTGTCATGACTTCAAAGGGATTACATAAATCACTTGGCCAATCGGGCCACCATCATAAACATCACAGGTAGGGTAACCAGTAACTACTGGTACGATTCCCTTTAGCATAAAACACTATGCATAAAAAGCACCAGTAGTGCCCTGTAGTACACACTTGTAGAGTGCGCACATTAGAAAAATAGCATAGAAACCTTCTGCGTACACACCAGCACTGAACATAATCAGCAGTATGCAGAAATACCATAGTCACAATGTACCCAGAAGGCATATTACACTACAGCCTCCTCTAGGCGATAGGGTACCTCACTCGTGTGCCTCTACTAAGGAATGTGGTACGTTATCCCAAAGTAATGCCCCCGAAGGTGGAGAGACCTCGCTCAGTCCTCCTCCACCTGAGAAAGGGTCACCAGCAGCCCTGCAGGCCTGCGGTGTAGCTGCTGACAATGAATGCATCGGTTCAATTGTAGTTGGGGCCAACGGTGGGCCCAAACGGGCTCACCATACGGGAGACCTTTCCTGCACTTGAGGAGAGCAAACGGCAGCTGGAAAAAAAAGAGCAGAGCGAGACCTCCATCGAGGGTTCACTTCCCCGCTTGGCTAACTGACCTTGGTTTCCCAGGCACAAGGGGCCCTCGTTGTCAGGACGTTTCCTTGGACTTTTCCTTTCCTGCTCCTGCAGCCTGCGAGCCTCCGTCCAGTTATGGGCGGGGCTTGAACTGGGCGGTGCTGGGGTGTAGGCTGATTCCCTATTCGGCTGCTGCCGCGGCTGACAACGGTCGGCGGCCAGCCGTGCCTCCTTTCACCTGCTGGGGCTCTCACTCTCTCCCTTCCAGATCAGGTGGTCTACGGGTCCCAAGGTCAGCGCTCACCACTCACTCCCGACCTGGGATCCGGGCGGCCCTCCTCGCTGGCACCACAGGGGTTCGGCCACGTGCTGATCTCTCTACCATATGCTCCCCCCTGCTTCCACACCCTCCGACTCCTATGAAAGACCTTCAACTGGATTCCCCTTGAACACAGGAAAACCTTCACCCACGCCCTTACCAGCAGCAGACTGGACTACGGCAAGGCATGCTACGCTGGAATCAACAAGAACCTCACACGCAAACTCCAAAATGTCCAGAACACCACCGCCAGACTAGTCCTCAGCCTTCCGCGCCACTGCCACATCACCCAGCACCTGCGGACACTATATTGGCTTCCCGTGGAGAAGAGAATCACCTTCAAGCTTCTCACCCATGCCCACAAAGCCCTCCACAACACCGGACCTGCCTACCTGAACCACCACCTCTCTTTACACGCACCCCAAGGATTCCCTCAGCTCAGCCCAGCTCTCCCTCGCTACGCTACCACGCATCAAGAAGACCAGAACGGGAGACTGTTCCTTCTCCTTCCTCGCGGCCAAGGCATGGAACACCCTCCCTCTCCACCTCCGTCAGACGCCAATGCTCTCCAAGTTCATGAAGGATCTCAAGACCTGGCTCTTCGATTGATCGCCGTGAACTTCTGGGATCTGCACCCCCAGCGCCTTGAGACCATCTCGGGTGAGTAGTTGTGCTTAATAAACCCTTGATTGATTGATTGACACTCAGCGCTCAATATGTGCTCCTGAAAACGTGTGCTCCACACATTTTACGGCAGTATGAACCCACACCTGGGGCTCAGGCAAACAAACCCCAGCACGCCTCAAGCCCAGGTTCAGGGCACAGAGCCCAAAAAACCCAAATCGCTAGAGTCTGCCCAGACCAGGGACACAGCAGCACTCCTGAGAGAGCACCCGGCACTACACGGGAAAGACGCTGACCTGTTAAATAAACTTTCATATCCACCAGTCTGCGTCTCCAGCTCAGGTGAAATTAGAATTTGGCATAAACAACGAAACATTGGGGAGGATGTACACAGCCATTAAGCAATGGTACAGACTGAAACAAAACACAGCAGACTCAGAATTGCAAAAAGCTTTGTGGGAGGAACTAGAGAAGGAAAAAAGTCTCCCTATAATCATTATTTACAAAAAGCTTTTTTAGCAACTTGTACAGGAGATCTTTGGAACACCAATTTGTCGTACTCATCCTTCAAACAAGCCTTAAATAAATCTGCAAAACTCCATTCTCTGCTAGTAGATAAAAATATCTTCAGCAAGAGAAAGCATGCCTGGATGGTAATTGCTAATTATAAGACCCTTACTCCAGCACCATACTTAAATATTATATTCTCGGTCCATCGTAAGCTCCAACTGATGGCCCTGCGACTAGGCAAACTACTCTCCATCGCGGATCAGCCAACATGGGTCCATAAAGGGCCGAAAGAGTGCAGACTATGTGGCAGTGGCAAAGAGGACTTCATTCACTTAGTCTGTATATGTCCCAAACTTTCAAAAGCATGTGTCACTTTATTAAAAAATGCAATGAACACCAGAAGAATAAGGACGTGCATATCAGCCATCATAGCTGGGTTGGATCCAACTGATACCGTAATGAACTGTCAACTGATAAAGTTCCTCACCTCACATGAGCAAGCATTAAAAACTGAATCTCCAGTCACTGCCCAGTAATGTGTACCGGGAGGGTTGGATCAAGTGAGAGCCATACGCCAAGTTAGAACCATGTCTGGAAAGTATCTTTTGAACGTCACAGTGGAACAAGGATTAATTATTGCTCTGATCAATTAATTGGTTATTACATATTCTTGTACATACTTAATTATTATTAATTGACTCATTAATAACTTATTATACATCCTTGTCCATACCTGAATATTAATAAGTGACAACAAAAGGCTTTTTGTGATTTTAAGCAATTTTACGAAAAAAAGGTTTTTAACTGTTGACTTTTTTTTTTTTTTAATACAGGGAACAAATTGTAATGGTTTTAATTAACTGAAACAATAAACATTTGTAACACGCTAGCAGGGTGCAGCCAGGCAGACCAGCACAAGGGTCCCAGAACAAAGTGGCAGTCTTTTTCTCAGCCCAAGAGGCAGCAGGCCAACACTCTACAATAGTCCAGTCCCAAGGCGGTTTCTCCTGGAAGTCCCATGCAGTGTCTTCTCTCCTCAAATGGGGTCACAGCCCCTTTACTTATAGTCCTAGTGTCATTGTTCTGGGGGCACTTTAAAACTTATTTACAAGTGCACAACACCCCCCATTCACATTGTAAGCCCTGGCCCCAGACACACCACAGGGGGGTGGAGCCAGCATTGTGGAAGACAGGCACAGCCCTATTCAGGTGCAGGTGCTACTTCTCCCACCACTCCAAATGCAGACCAGGCCTATTCAGGTGCAAGTGAAAACTCCTCCTGCTACTCTAAATTCAGTCAAGGTCTATTCAGCCTAGCGCTGAGTCACCCAGGAAAGGCAGGACACACCTCAACCCCCCTTGTGACTGGCTGGAGTGAATGCACCTCCCCTCTCCTATGTCAGTCAGAACCAGACGGTAAAAACACATCCGGGCAGGGCGCAAAGACACGTAGTACACAGAAATGCCCACTTCTAAAAGTGGTATTTCTAAAATAGTAATAATAAATATGCTTTCACCAATAAGCAGGATTTATCACTACTATTCCAAACATACCAAACATAGTCACGCTACCTCTTTAATGTCAGGAATTATCACTGAAGCACATTTTAGGGAATCCCCAATGCATCCCTATGAGAGGGCAGCCTCGCAGCAGTGAAAAACCATATAGGCTGTTTGTCACTGCCTGTACATGCCAAACAGTTAAGGCACATGTCCTACCTTTTACCTACACCGCACCCTGCCCATAGGGCTAGTTAGGGCCTACCTTAGGGGTGACTGATATGTAGTAAAAGGGGAGTTGCAGACGTGGCAACCACTTAGTATATGCCACGTCACGGCGGCAGGAAACTACGCGCGCAGGCCCTACAGTGGAAAGAGGCCTGAGACAGGTTTGAAAGGCTATTTCGTGGGTGGCACAAGCAGCACTGCAAGCCCACCAGTAGCATTTAATTTACAGGCCTTGGGTATATGGGATATCATTGTACAAGGGACTTACAGGTAAATTAAATATGCCAAACAGGTGTAGACCAATCTTACCAAGTTTACAAGAGAAAGCACATGCACTTTAGCAATGATCAGCAGTGATAAAGCTCCCAGAGTCATAAAACCACCAACCACAGGTCAGAAAAAATACAGGAGGAAGGCAAAAAGTTCTCGGATGACCCTACAAAAAGGGCCAAGTTCAACAGATACCTACTTGATAACTTGGAGGATTTCATTGAACTGAATGGTAGACATCCAATAATTTTAACAGGTGATTTTAATCACAACTTATTTCATCCTATTAATTTGCCAATGTCTGAAGATCAACCAGATGAAGCTTTGAAGATTCCTTTGATGTTCTCAACTAACATGAGGAAGAATCCAATGCAAACAGAGAGGCAAACTCTTATTGTATAAGGTGGGTTATCGATCTTTAAATGGAAGGTTAGAGCATGATCGATTGGTGCATCCAACCTTCAGCTCTGGTCTTCAGAAATCAGCCATTGACTATTCCTTCTTTCACTGCTCACAATTCCATCTTTGCAGGAGCTATGAAATTAGACATAGAAGCGATAGTGATCATGACTCTCAGATATTCATATTATATTTTAGTCTTAATCAATTTCCTCTAAAAACCGACTCAATTGACTGTAATTTAATGTCAATACATAATATGACCATTAGATGGAATTGAGATCTCAACTGAAAATTATCTCACCTGAAAGAAAAAAATTGTATGATTGATTTTGCAAATCATAATTGGCTGCAAGAATGGGATATCTCTGGAGGTAAAACTTTGAATTTTTTACCCGACATCTATGACAATAATCGTCTGGTTAGTAATAATGGTGCAAATAACCTTCTGTCTCAGAGGACTAGACACGCAAAGCAAATGCATTGGAAGACATTATGGCAACCACATGTAATGTGTAGATCAAACAAGCTAATTGTGCTATTACGAAATAAAACACGTACACTGCGATTTGACATGGATGAATCTAATCGAGGCCATTAAATCAAACCAATCTAAAACATTTAACTATAAATGTTCTGGAAAACGATCCTATTCTCTGTAGTGTTTTTCTGTATTGTTTCTTCTGAAGAATCCTGCAGTCTGGCATAATACCGCCATCTTGGAAAGAATCTATTATCCATCAGATCCACAAAAAGGTGAAAAAAGTGATCCAAGGAATTACAGACTCATTGCCTTTTTGGACTGTGATGGTAAGAGCTTCACAAATTATCTAGTTCAAAAACTGCCTGACTGGGCTACTGAGAAGAGTTGTTAGACCTGTTAAACGTTTTGCCTGCTTAGCTCCAATTTTCTTTGCAGAAATTCATTTTTGTTGGTCTTAGGTGCCATTTACCACTGCTAACCAATGCTAAAGAGCTTGTGCTCACTCCCCTAAACATAGTTTGATTTGATTACATCGAATTGGCATATTTAGTTTACTTGTAAGTCTCTTGCAGAGTGGTATACCATGTACCTAAGGCCTGTAAAGTAACTGCTATCACAGACCTGCAGCACTTATTGGGCCACCCGCTTAAGAATCACACTAAAACATGTCCCAGGCCTGCCACTGCATCCTGAGTGCAGTTTTAAACTGCCATGTTGAATTGGCATTTAAGCCCCCTTGCAAGCCTTAAACTCCCCTTTTATTACATATGTTACCCCTACGGTAGACCCTAGGTAGCCGATAGGTCAGGGTGCTGTATAAAGGTTGGACATGTGCTTTTAGGTTTACATGTCCTGCTAGTGAAAACTCCTAAATTCATTTTTCACCACCTTCCCTAGGATAATATTGAGGATTCCTTATTATATTTAATAAGCTGTAATTCCTTATTGTGAGCAGGTAGATACATCAAGTTTGGTACCTATGAAATTGTAATTGTAATTTGTAATTGTAATTGCATTTATATAGCGCTTACTACCTCTGACGAGGCATATGGGGTACCTCTTTAACGGTAAAGTCAGATTTTGCATTACAATTTTGAAAATGGCACTTTAGAAAGTTGACATTTTCCTGCCCTTATTCCTTTGTGCCACATCCTGCTTTCAGTCACATAACTGGATGTAGCTGGCAGTCAGACTTTGTGAATTCCCACAGACAGTCATACAATAGAGAGATTAGGTGTGTCTCAATGGGCCATCTGCTGGCAGGATGGGGTTCGGAGCTGAGCACAACCCCACTGACACCTGAATAGCCTGTGCTCTGCCTTCACACAAAGGGCCTAATGCCCCTGTATTGTCACTGCAGCCAGCTTGGAGCCAGGGCAGGGGAGTCAGGAAATTCCAACCACTTCAAAGAACTTTTCCAGAAGCTTATCCCACCTTCCAGAAGAAGGGCACCAGGGTATAAAAATATTACCTTCAGACCTACTCTTCAGTTTACTACTGGGCATGAGGAAGGACTTTCAGAGGACTGCCTGCTGCTGTAATCTGATGTGCACTCTGCTAGACTGCTGCTGCACCTGAAAGGCCTGCTTTGCTGCCTGGAGCCTGCCTGGAACCCTCAGGCACCAGCCCTGCTATTGAGCCCTGCATCTTCACATGCACTCAAGACTACCAGAAGTGACACCAAGGGCTAGTTTGCTGGCCTCTTGTTTAGAGCCACGGGACATAAAAGGCTTCCTCCATCTTGAACCCGCACCTGGACCCAGCCTGAGTGAGCCATCAACTCCTAAGGCCCTCTGACAACGAAACTGCCTTCTCTGACACTTCCTGCAGCCTTGCCCTGCTGAACTTTACCTTCTCAGACACTTTTTATCAGAATTTATTCTAAGTCCAAAGGTAAGCGATGACCGGGCCCAATGTACTTTTTGTATCTGAACCGCGCTCCTTCACAGTCCACCATATTTGTTTTACTTTTACCTGGTCTCAAGCGACTAGATGTCCAAGGGTGTTGCTTTGAACTTTTAGGTGCTAGTTCTTACTAAAATCTTTTAAAATTCATAACTCCGGTTCTACTAATTGGATCTTTGTCAATTTGGTGTCAAACAACATACTACAATTTACTCTATTTTTCTAAATTGGTTTGGGATTTTCTTGTGTTGCGCTTTCACTTTGTTACTGTTTGTGTGCAGCATAAATACTTTACACATTGCCTCTAAGTAAAGCCTGATTGCTTTTTGTGCCAAACTACCCAGGGTTAAGCACAGGTTAATGAAGTGACTTTTTCTGGTTCACCCTGCAAGGGATTGTGGCAGTTCTTTGACCAGGGATCACACCCCAGTCAACTAGCAACCCAATTTCTCACAAGCGTCTAATAAGATCCATCAATCAAATTTACGGCCTGGATGCTCTACCATCGATAACATCGCTGCCTTGACAATGTTAGCTCAGAATGCCATAGACATGGGCGTTCTTTGTTTGCCTGTTACATCAACTACAGTACGGAATTCGATAAAGTCAACCACTCTCTTCTAAGGTCCAAGTTGTAAGACTGGTGAATCGATCATTCCCTTCTTCACTTATAAGGGCCTTGCATGAAGATATGCAGAATGGACTAAAACAGTGCTGTATGTACACTCCTCTCTTGTTTACCCTTTATAGTTCTGATCTTCATACCCATCTGGAACATACAGACGGCATACCAACAAAATTAGGGAAAAAACTAATAACACATCTAGCTTATGCAGATGATCTGGTATTTTTTCATTAACTGCCAAAGGCCTACCATTTCATTTATTAAAACTACATGAATTTAAGACAAAGAACTTCCTCCTGGTTAATCAATCTAAATGAAAAGTAATGTGTTTTGGGAAAAACAATCAGCAAAAAATATGGAAAGTTGGCTCAGTACAAATACATGAAGCAGGGAGCTATGAGTATCTTGGTATGTCCTTAAATGACAAACTAAAACAGAGATTGTACATCCAAGCAAAGAAATAGAAAGAAGGCATAGAAAAAAATGCCATCAAGAGTTTCTCATGGATGTATGGCAGAAAGGCTACTGATCAGTCAATCAAAGATTGCAATGTAAAAATAACGAAATCACTGTTGTATGGTTCACAGTTTTTTAAACTCTAAAACAATAACCTACATGAACACAATATATATGCAAGCAATAAGATCTTTGTACAATAATCAGCTGGTAACTCAAAGAATGCTGTGTCTTAAATTGAACATTCCAATCACAATAACACTCGACAGAGCAGGAGCAATAAACTATATTTGTGACTGCAGCAGGGCCAACATTGACTCCCTTAAGCGGCACAAACCTAGACATGAAGGGGAGGGGGGCCTTAACTGCTTGGTAAGAAAGAAATCAATGGAGGCACACAAATTACCCCAACTAAATATTCTCAGTCGGATGACCAAAGGTATTTAGAAGAGACAAATAAAGAACTCGCTGTTGAACAACTGTTGTGACAAAGATCTTGTGGCATCTATGAAATACAAACATTTAGATTTAGTTTTATACTCCTATGCTACTGTAAGGCAACCATATATTATTTCAAATTGAGATGGTCATGTAAAAATGAAATATTGGAATGTAGATTGTTGTATATTCCAATTTCTCAAATTTGAAGGATCATAGAATGCTTGTTGTCCTGGAACCTTGGAATATAGTTTGTGTGTCTGTAAGGATGAGTTGGTAGGATTCATGTTCAGTCTGTGCACGAAGCTTCTGGATATTGAGAAGAAGTACCTACAGCACTATTTCTGATAACTCAATGCGAGGACAACTGAAGACGCTATTAAATCCTGTTTCACAGAATCTAATTATTGTTTTATTGGTAATCTTACAAAATTCCTTGATCAAACCTATCTCCATTTTAAACAAATCAGTAAGAGACCATGGTTTTTATCCATGTATTGACTTAAACTGAGGACAACTGAAGAGACTGTTAAATCTCATTTTACTTTGTAATCTTATGAAATGTTTCGAACAAACTTATTTCCATTCCAAATAAGTCAGTAAGAGACCATATTTTTTAAATAGTTACTGATTTAAACCCTCAAACTGTTTGATTATCTTATGATGGAATCGTAGTTGACGTTTTTAAAGGGGGATATTTGAATAAGGGGAATATTAGATTTTGTGTCTCGGTTTTAACTGTACTTGATAATTTATATAATAAACTAATGTCTTTAACCTAGGAATGAGGTGAATTGCAAAATAGTAGCTGCTGCCTTCTATTACCTTTCTTGTAAATCTCTTTATCTCAGAGATGTAGAATCCAATGTATGAGCGTGTGTGGAGGGAGGGAGGTGGGGGGTTATAAGTAGATTTTTGTGTTACTACTTAAAGTCAATAAAATGTTTGAAGAATAGCCACCAGTTCATGTTAATCATGACTACTTTCCTTCGAATGTTGAATACACACTTCTCAAGTCTCTGTTCTCCATTTTCTTGCACTCATCCTGTGTCATTTGCACAAACATATTTGAGCATTTTCTAATACTGCTCCAGAAAAACAATGGAATTATTCTGTTACATGTGTGCTGCTCAGTGGATGAAATCCTGACATTCACCTGAATTACTACTTTTCTTAGAGTCCCCCTGTCACCTGCATCTCTCTCCACTGAAGAAGGGCATTTGTATCACTGAAACACACCTGGTGATTTCAGGATCCCGGGACCCCTCTTAGGAGAACATGACAGGGACTCCAGAAGCCCTCAAAATCTAAGTTACCTCAGAGGCTATAAGTCCAAATGCCTCTATCACAGTTACCTGCACCTGCACAATCTGTTTCTCCTGGCCTTCGCCCATTTTCTGCTTCTACTCCTAACTCTATTTTCTTCAGCTTTCTGCGCCCAACCAGCTCATTCTCCTCTCAGCACCAACATTCTATTGATGACATCACAGATGCTTCTGCAGCATCTGACTCCAGAATTTTCTGCCTAACAGCAGTCACACAGACATCTGCCATAAAGACGGGTACACCAGAACTAATTATACTCTGACACATGCAACTTCTGTTTGACAAAGAACCAACTGCTGTATTAAAGACTGTTCAATCTAAATAACACTGACATTTCACTGGGGTACAAGCATTACTCCTGGTGCAGATAGTAAAGGGGAGAAAACAGTTCATAGAAAGGATGTAATATCCTTTACGGGTCTTGGGTACTTTTATCCTCAAAGCTGAGAGAATAGTTTAGGAATAACTACTACTGTCCTTCCAACTGATTAATTCTACTTCCCCTGATAACTTGACATTTACCTCTGCTAGTAATCTTGCTATCATTTTTGCCCCTCCATATACTTCAAAAGCAACACAGCTAAACAAGCACAATATCAATTAATAAACATGTGCAATATCTGCCAACACATTCCATTCAATGCAACTAAAATACTCATCAACCCACTTGTGATTTACAGACAGCACTACTGAGGTCATAAGCAGTGCATGGTGATTGCATGAGTTATACTCTTCCTAGTATAACTGGGGAATATCAGTGACTTTTGGGATTAGCATTTTAACTATAACATTACTGTTATTAACTTCACTTCTATGTATCTTGATGATAAAGGTTGTCATGGTAAGTCAATATAATGGTAAAACTATACCTCTACACACTTAACTTTACAATATACTGGTAGTCGATAATCGGAAAATGATATTTTTGCAGGTTGAAATAAAAAAAGATAAAGACTTGTGCAGCATCTTCATGCTCAGTAATTTAACTAGGATCAACTTTGGATTTTCCTTTGGCTATGATTTAGGTTAAAATAAGCACGTATGTGCACCTCCTTCAAATGCAATAGCATTCTTCAGAATCACAAAAAAATCATTTGTTATTTCACAAAAGCCTTAAGAGTTTACCTTTTCTGAAATTCTCAAGGAGTACAGATATTCTAATGTCATATGTCCAACTCCGACTATCGAGTTCAGAAAGTATTATATGTGCCTAAAATAACAAGTTTTAAGGCTGCATCCCTTCTAGCTCTTTGACCCCTCCATCCATCCTTCCTGTCTTACACACACTGATTGCTTAGCTCTTTCAGTAACAATTTCCAGTTTTTGTTCATGGGTATTAATAGCCAAACTTATTTACTTCATCATTTCAATTATTTCTCTATCAGAACTTACATTGTTAGTATTGCCGCTAGCATGCATTAGGTCAAAGATTTTCCTTGATTCCCCTTAAATTTCCATGCAAAATGTTTGTTTTTTAGTGATTAGCGATTATTTTCTTGATGCTTCAGTAGTGTTGAAAACAAAACACAACATTTTGGGAAGTCTAATGTCCAACAAGTGTTTATTGCAAAATAGCAAGCAACAGAGCAATAGATCAACAATTGTCAATCAAAATAACTTTATTCTATTTGATATTGCAGATCATAAAAGTACAATAAAAAAAAATCAGTATCATCATTTAAAATCATTTTCCAATTATTAAAATACAATTTCATGAGTAAGAATGAAACACCCCTGGTAAAAACCACAATAAATAGCAACAAACAAACATTATCTAAAAATTTACGATACATTAGGGCTGGCTTTGCTTGCTTAAAATTCAGGTGCAAAAGAAGGGGACGGACACACTTGTGTCATAAGCCGGCCCATTTAGGGCAGATGAAGGTAATGTGTAAAGTGTCTAGTGCACCAGCCATATCAAATGAGCAAGACGGAGTATCTGAGATTTTGTGCCACCCTACTAGTAGTTGAGGGAACAAGTTCAAATGGAAATATGTTGAGTCTTCTGTGCATAACCGGCATATCAAATGTTAAATACAATTCAGTTTTACTCAAAGATTTCACAATAGCATATTAGGTGCACAGGCTTTTGGATTTTTTTCTCTTTCACAGGCTTTTTTTTCTTGCATGTGTGCCAAGAAAGTCCCTTTGCCCAAACAATATCTGATTTAGAGATCAATCCTGGGTCACTAAAAAGTTGTGGTTTACCCAGTTCTCTTCAATTGATTTTTATGTAATTCAGCCAAGGTATATGATGACAATAATTCAGGCCCAAACAGTCTCTTAAAATCTTCCTGTTAGACTCTAGTCGCTTTTTAGCCATACTGAAAACCACAAGAGTATGAGGCAAATTTGTATGTAGTCTGAAATAAAGCCAACACCCAGTTCATCGTGCACAATCTCTGAGGGCACATTCTGGGTGATCTGCAGTATTGTCCTAAAAAAAAATATTTTCTGCTACTTGTATCAGAAGGCATGGCTTATAACCCCAAATCCCCACCCCAAATTACACTATTGATGCACATTTCGCTTTGTAAAGATGTAATATTGACTTAATGTGGCTGTGTCCTAAGCGCCTAGAGAAAGCATCAATACTGTGAGCTACCCTGTTAAAAGATTGGCCCTTGGATCTCATCAGAGGGTCCCAATTCATTTTACAGTCCAACTAAATACCAAGGTAAAAAAGTGTATCCACTTTGCCAATACGATGATCCTTAATTGAATATGTTTTAGTTTTGACGTTTTTTGGGCCTAGTGCCATGGTAAAGGATTTGGTGTGATTGATTTTCAGACCCAGTTTTTCCATAAAATCATAAAATTGATCTAATAAATGCTGCAAACCGTTAGCTGTATGCGCTATAAGGACGGTATCAACCGCGTACAGTAATGCTGGGACTGGTCTATTTCCTACCTACGGTGCATCTTTACATGAGCCCTTAAAAACTGCTGTAGCTGGTTAATATAAATGATAAAAAGCATAGGAGCCAATATGCAGCCCTGCCAGACCCCCTCTCTAATTGAAAATGCATTCTCCATTTGGCCCAAATCTCACAGAGTCTTTAAGCCCTGTGTGCAAATAAAGCAGAAAAGCTATGATAGCATCATCCACCCCCATGTCCCTCAGCACAGCCCAAAGTTTTGACCTATCCACTGTATCGAACGCTGTGCTGAGGTTCATGAATGCCAGAGGAATGCTTTCCTTTCTTAAATCCGTATATTTGGTGATTAATAAATAGAGGTTCAGATTCTGTTCCACTGTTCCTCGCCCTGGTCTGAAACTATATTGAATTTCAGACATAATTTTTTTACTATCTGCCCATTCAATTAGATGATTGAGCAAAATCCTACCAAGAACTTTCACTTGGGCGTCTATTAAATGAATTGGTCGATAGCACACTGGGTCTTCTTGGTTCCCTTTTTAAAAAATTGGGACAATAACTGAATGCTTCCAAGATGTTGGAAAATGGCTTCGCGCTACTGCATTTAGATGTTGAGTAATCAGTGGGGCCCAGAGGTCAACCCATGATTTAGAAAGGTCCCCAGGGACACCGTCCATGCCAGGCGCTTTGTCTGATGTGAGAGCCACTATTCCTTCCCTTCCCTCACCTCAGCCTAAACCAATTGTAGTTTTAACTCCCTATCAAAAGGTGCTGTTGTTCACATAAATATGTTCGGAATAGGCAACCCATTTCTGAGCTGGGATAGTTTGGCTCAAGTCTGGTGCTACTACCTCATTAAAGAGGGTCTGGTTCACAACTTTCCAAAAGGCCGAACTATCTCTAGAGTTACAGGGCTCCTTTATCTCTTCCCAAGCTTCCCTTTTGAGGGCAATCTTCCGATTCCTAGATGCCAGCGCAGATAGCCTTCTAGCTTCCTTTACTGCTTCTTTCAATCTTGACTTATGTTGGAGGGCCAACTTCAAATCTTTATGAGGCTTTGTACAGCTCTTGTCAAACCATTTTGGGCCATATCTGTCTAACCTTTTGCTTTTCTTAGTTAGGGCAGTGTGAACCTCTTCACAGATATTTGAAAATGAACCCAAAATAGCTTGATCAGGGGAATCTATTTGCAGGCATACTTTAAAATTTGGACTCCATGTGCGTACCGAATTTCTCATAAAATCCTCCAGGATAATCTTGCCCCATCCAATTTTCCACCTTGCTCCTTAATTAAAATAGTTCCTTTCAATGTATTGACAGTTTTATCCCTAAAATCATACCAGCTGAACTCTGCTGTAAGTGGGTTATGGTCATTTGTAGCACTCCACTCTGTCATAAACTTAATAAGAAAAGGAATCAGGCATGCAGACACAAAGATAAAATCAATAGTGTAATTGATCACTCTACCCTTAAATGTAGGGACTAAACCAAGGGAGTCATACTCATCTTTAGCCAAAAGATGAATAAGGTTAAATTCAGTTAACATAAGATTTAAAATATCTCCTGGACAGGAGTTACTTAAATGGACCTGCCTTAGATCCTCAAGCTGGCCTTGTTTCCACCTATAAGTGCTACATAAGGAACACGGATGGATGTTAAAATCCCCTGCTAGCAGAATTATAGGCAAAAAAGACCAAACAAGTAAAGTCTCTTCCCAGAATTTTTTAAGCTCAGCTTCCAGCAATACCTCTGATATTAATTACCAAACCCTCACCTTGTGCGGGAAAGATAGAAGAACACCCACAATGATTCTTGAGTCAAAGGATACTAGCTCCGTTTCATAACCTAACCCTAGACTCACGAATGTCATCCCAAACTCCCTTTTGCTATACCGTGTAGAGAGGCTACGGCATTGACCGGAAATGCCATGAACCCATCAATGAAGGAAGTCCTCTCAACATCCCAGGTCTCTTGGAAACACACGATCCCAAAAGACTTACATAAATCAATCCCCAGTTCATCAGCCAGTAAAGATCTTATCCCTGCTACATTCCAGCAGAGTACTCTCAAATTGTTATGAGTCTCCAGGGAATCCAGGTTGCCCTTGGGAACCTCTTTTGTGCTGGCTTCCTCCAAGCTCACACTTACATCAGCAGCCACATATAAAAAGCCAGCCTCCCCCATAATAAGTCAGTCTATATCTGCTAAAACATCAAACCGATTAAGCGTGGGGATCCCAAATGAACTAGCACTGCAAATATTTGACGCTAGTGAGGCTATTGACAACCCTCTCCCTAATTGGTTAGGGACCCGAGGAGAGACCCTAGCAGCTTGGGGGTCTGGTTTATAAAAATAGCTCAGGGGCAGCCATGCAATATTCTTGGGTTCAAACTGGATACTCAAGGGTCCAAAAAGCAGACTTTTAGCCAAGTATGGTGTTTTGAAATTAACAATAATGCAATCCCCTTGTCGGTCCACTGGCCCAGTTCCAATCCAACCCACTCTCCTTGTCAGCAAAACATTATTGGCCAGTGTGGATGGAAAATGTCTGTGACAACCATGCCAATTCACAGTCTTATTGATTGAGAAACTCTTTATACGTCTCCATTTGACCCTGCTGCAAACAGGGAACTCCCGAGAGGATTATCACATATGAGCTGGAGGCAAGAGGGAGGCCTATTACCGGCTGTTTTTCCAATTGGACACCCTCCCTCTGGAATTTTCTCCAACCCCTCGCACCTGTGTTGTGTCAGTGGGCTGCCCCCAGGCTGAGTGCAGCTGTTACCTTCTGCGTTCCCCCCTTGACTAATTGAATTAACATGGGTATTTGAGCCAACACATGTCAGGTTCAGATTGGTTAACAGCACACCAGCCACTAACCTTCAGATACAGCAGGGGTGATGTAGAGTTCCCAGTTCCCAATAGCACTACCTCCCAGGAAGTATATAACACCCTACCCTGCATGGAAGTACAAAGGGGAAAAGGGAAAGGGATATAACAACAAAAGATAGCGGTCCACCACCACAGGGTCTCTTCGGTCCCTTCCTCAATATGAGAAATCCTTCCTTCTCAATATGCAATGAAGCACTGGTGGCACCCTGTTTGCAAGAGAAAGTACAGCTATTAATAACCTTAGACACCCCGCTACGAACATCAATGTGAATGGAAGCTGTAATTAACCGTCCCCACCTCTATGACAAACTTACATGCATTTCATACTGAGAAGGATTGAACCACAGATTATTGTCACCAAAAAATAGGTACCCATAAGGGCTGTACATATCTATTGACATCCAGAAGGGTTGGTTACAAGCCACAGCAGCCCTATGATAGCATTCAATAGTGTAAACAAAGTAGCAACTTTAAATCCAGGAAAAGATTCAAATGATGAAAAATAATGCAAAAAGAAGTCTGAGCTCAATTCCCACTCTCGTCCTGAGCGTGCGCGCTGGCTCAACTGTTAAAGAAACGTGCCTGAATATACAAAAATAATGTCAAGCGCGTAAAAGAGCAAGAGTTAAAAATGAAAAATAAGTCAGCGAAAAGAGAACGTTGGCTTTAGCTCTCTACGCAGCACTTCGACACCGCGGAGCGGAAGCGTGCTCACAAGGCACGGTAGGAGGTTAGAATGAAGGGACTTCCAGTTTGAAACAAGCATTCGAGAAGCAAACACACTGGAAAGCTCCGACACCACGGAGCAGCAGAATCAAATCCTTTCGAGTCTGCAGGAGAGCGCTCCGGCTCAGCAGAGAGCCTGCAGCTGAACGCACTGAAAGCGGAAAGGCGCTCTGACTCAAAGGAGCGGCTGTTGCTTTTGAAATGAAAGAAATTGACAAGAGCTCCAACACCGCGGAGCTGACTTAGGCTGGAACGAAAAATCCACAGGAAACGAAGAAGGTTTTTCAAACTAAGAGCCTGTCTCCAATGGCTCTCAAACAACGATTGACAAGCACAGAGCCCTCTCCAGGGGAGGGGCTTATATAGGAAGTCCCAAACCCTGGAGAAGACACAGTGGCTGTCCCAATGCCATATGTGTTTCTTCCATTGCAACATTCATGTCACGGTCACACAGCACTATCTGTCTCTCTGCTTTCTGTGGTGGTGCTTCTACCCGTTTCCTCTTCCGCTACAGAGGTTCATGACTGTACTCCTCCGCAATGTGCGCCATCCTGGCGGACATCCTGGCTTGGAAGGATGAATAGCGTGGAATCGTCAAAGGAGATATGGGCAATGTAGGTTGTGAACAGGCTCCCATGTCCAATCTTCTGGACCGAACCCTTTCTAGTCCACCAGATAATATCCTCCCTCTCCTTCTCCTGGAATCTAGTATACTCCGCACTTCGTACTCCAGTTGACCGTCCACTTCAACAGGTACTGGAGTGCTAGATACTCTTGTGTGCGGTGGACAAAGATGCAAAAGGGAGACATAAAAAAACAGGGTGTATATGCCACAACAGTGGTAGAGACAGTTTCAGAGCTACTGGGTTTATGATTTTAATGATTGGGTATGGCCCTACTTACTTAAGTTTTAGTTTGTTGACTCCCTTTAGGTGTAGGTTCTTAGTGGCTAACCAATCCATATCCCCCACCTGATAAGAAGGCTCTTTTGACCATTTCTTGTCTGCAATGTGCTTACTAGCTTCTTGGGCCTTGGCTAATTGACCCTTTTCTTCTAGGAGTACTGCACGGAGATGCGCATGATGCTCTTGTATGGAAGGATGTTTTGCAACCACTGGCCCTTCAGAGGGAAGCATATTGGGGTTATACCCATACAAACAAAAGAACGGAGAACACCCCCAACGTGGTGTGTTTTCCATTGTTGTAAGCGAATTCAGCAGTCCACAGAAGGGTACACCATTCTGTTTCATGTAGCACTGAGAAACATCTTAAGTACTGTCCAGGGTTTGGTTCAAATGCTCCGTCTTCCCATCGGTTTGAGAATGGTAGCTGGTGGATAAATGAGCATGGATTTTCATGGTTTTGCAGAGTTCTTGCCAGAATCGTAATGTGAACTGTGTTTCTCTATCAGTTATAATCACAGATGGTGTACCATGTGCTCTTACCACGTGCTGCAAGAAGACACCTGCTAAGATGGGAGACATAGATATCGACTTCATCGGAACAAAGTGACCCATTTTGGTTAGATGATCACTGAGTGTTCATTGCTGGGTGGCATCTCTACGATGAAGTCCGTAGAGACAGTGTGCCATGGAGCGGGTGGAATAGGGATAGGACACAGCAGTCCAGCAGGTTTTCTATTACTTGGATTTCTTTGGGCACAACCTGCACATTCCTTGACATATTGCCTAACAGTTGCGCGCAACCCCGGCCACCAGAAATTACTTTCTATGGGAGCAATGGTTTTGTATATAACCATGTGTCCTCCCAAGGTAGAATCTTGGGCCCACGTAAAGACTCGTTCTTGTAACGCTGCTTCTGGTATGTATAATGCGTGGAGATGGTACAACAGATCCTCTTTCTCGCTTCTATTGACAGAGTCTTCTCCCACCCATGCCTGTTTGTCAATAGCAGACAAACATACCCTCAGGTCTTCCAGAAAGTCTTCAGTAGTGATCAGGGCTATTTCTTTTTCCAGGAACATGGCTTTATGTAAGATGGAAGGAGGCTCTTCTGCAGGAGTATCCTCTTCTGCTAAGATGGCTTCGGTTCTGGATAACGCGTCTGCTTTGCCATGTTGGGGCCCTGGTCGATATTTAATGATAACATCGTAATCCAAGAAGAAAATGGACCAACACAGCTGCTGTGGAGTGAGGGCCCCAGCCTTCTTCAGGAATAACAAATTCCGATGGTCTGTATAGATCTCAACTGTATGCTTGGCCCCCAGTAGATAATGTCTCCACTCTTCACATGCCCTTTTGATTGCCAACAATTCTTTATCCGTGATGTTGTAATTCATTTCACAGGGGGTGAGTTTTTTTAGAATAAAAGGCCACAGGATGTAACTGGCCTATCTCAGGATGTCTCTGTGACAGAATACCCCCCAAAGCATGGTAGAAAGCATCTGTTTCCAATACAAATGGTAGTCGAGCATCCGGATGTCGTAGTACTGGCGCTTGAGTGAAACAGGTCTTCAATCCCTGGAAGACTGCTTCAGCTTGGTCCGTCCAAACGATGGACACCCCCTTTCTCAATAAATGGGTGAGTGGCTGTATAGTCTTAGAAAAGTCCTTGATGAACCTCCTGTAGAAGTTGGCGAAGCCGATGAAGCTCTGCAAGGTCTTGAGACTTGAGGGAGGTTTCCACTGTGTGATCGCATCCGCTTTCCTGGTGTCCATCCGTATACCCCTGGCGTTGATAACATATCCTAGGAATTCCACATCAGAGGCATGAAACAAACACTTCTCTAGTTTGGCATACAACGAGTTTTTTTGCAGTCTCTCCAGAATCGCTCTTACATGTGTCACATGCACCGTAGGATTGGATGAGTATATTAGGATGTCATCAATGTATACCACGCAGAACATGTCTAGGTGTCAACAAATCACCTCATCCATGAAGTACTGAAATGCCGCAGGAGCATTACACAGACAAAAAGGTATCACCTGGTATTCGAGGAGCCCAAACTTCGTTCGGAATGCCGTCTTCCACTCATCTCCCTGTTTCATTCTCACCAGATGATAAGCGCCATGGAGATTCAACTTTGTAAAGATAGTCGATTGTTTCAGCTGATCCAACAATACCGGAATAAGAAGCAAGGGGTATCGTTTTTTTATGGTGACTCTATTAATAACTCTGTAGTCGATACAGGTCCTTAAATCGCCTTTCTTCTTCGGATTGTAGAAGAGAGGAGAGGAAGCAGGGGATGAAGAAGGACGTATGAATCCATTGGCTAGGTTTTCGTCCAGGTATTCCCTTAGATGTTAAGTCTCTGGTTCCGTCAAAGCGTAAATACGGCTACACGGAATTGCTGCTCCTGGAGTCAGTTCAATCCAGCAATCATACTCCTTATGGGGAGGGAGGTGACTCGCTTCCTGTTTATCAAATACAGAACGGAAATGGTCTTACTCGGGAGGTAAAGACGTAACACAGCATTATATCCCGGTCTTCACATCTAACAGACAGAAGGTGCGCTTGGGAATCCTATGTTTTCGGCGGCACTGCTCTGTTCTTGGTACAATGTTCTCTGCAGAAAAGGGAATCCATTGTCACTGAACGACTGGCCCATCCTACCGTGGAGTCATGCAGCATCAACTATGGCATACCAAGAATCAACCAGAAGTGCGGAGCATCTATCAGGTCGAATTGTATACTTCCATAGTGTTCCTTTCCAAACTGCATTAGTACGGGTTGTGTATATCTGACGGGTCCTGATGTTAGCGCTGTTCCGTCTACCGCCTTCACAGGTTCGGGTATCTCTTTCTTTTGACAAGGCACTCTGATGTCTTTGGCTTATGTCCTGTCTATGAAGTTACCCGTTGCTCCTGAGTCCAACAAAGCTGGTACCTGTGACAATATTCCGTCCTTCAACCAAAGTGATACGCACACATTCAAGTGAGGAACCGAATGCTGTATGGTATTTGCGATCAAGGGAGAGACCTCTTCGTCTTTTATCTCTGAGCTAGGGGTCTCTTGCTGGCTCAGGTTCACTTGTTTTCTGACTCTTCACTCCTGTTCCATTGCCCCTGTACTATGGCCTGAGTCTTAGACAGGGGTGTTCTTTCCAGAGATCGAGTTCTGGCCTTGCAGTCTTTGATAAAGTATCCTCCTTTTCCAAAGTAAAGACAGAGGGGTCGATTCCGATTCGGGCCGGAAAAAGCACCGACCGACTCGGATCCGGAAAAAATACCGACCGACACGTACCCGTGGCGCCCGACACGCCAAGTACGATGCAAGGCGCGAAAAATCCGACCGACACGTAACGAAACCAAGTCGACCGACCGAGCCGCACGGAAAATAGCAATCCGGCCGGAAAAACACGCGAATCCAACCGACCGACACGCACCCGGAACAAATCCGACCGAAACGTACACGCCAACTCCAAACCGCAAAGTACGATGCAAGGCGCGAAAACCACGACCGAGTCGGACGGAGGACAGGCCGTACGACCGACACGCATACAAAACCGAGCCGAAGCAACACAAAACACCGCGACCGACGCGAACGCAGCATAGAAAACTGCACAAACACAGCGTGAACGAAACGGAAAACACCGTACGAGACCAATGCAGGGTCCGACTCGGTCACAAGAACGTTTCCAACATACACAAACAACACAAAGGAAAAATCACCCAAAAAAGGCCAAACAAGCAATTACCAAGCCAATAAATACTGGGGGGGTGGGGACAGAGAACAAAGACACACCCACAACTCCACCTATATAAAGGACACAAATCACTACCATGAGCCTTTGCAAATGCCATTCCACTGCCAGCACCCAAGAGAAAGCAACCACACACCCACAGCTCATCCCTCACACAAGCCACACACCAGCAGCACACCAACAAATACCTACCTCACATACACCCAGCAAAACACACACTCACACACCCTCACCTGCACACCAACACACACATCACTCACCATCACCACCCATCACCATGCCCCCCAAGAAGAATCACAAGTTCCTAGATTGTGAATTGGAAGTCCTGGTAGACGAGATCCTCAGGGTAGAGACACAGCTGTTTGGCACATTGGTCCAACAGACCCCCATGTCGCAGAAAACCAAGATGTGGGAGAGGATCATCAACAGGGTGAACGCCCAATCACCATGTCGGCGCACAAAGACCGACATCCAGAACAGGTGGTATGACGTGCGCAGGAGGGTACGGAAACTGCTGAAGCAAGACTACATCAACAGCCAACACACCGGCAGTGGCCCTCCTGCCAAGCCAATATACCTCAGGCCCTGGGAGGAGAAGGTGCGGGCCATCCTACCGCCAGTGAGCATATATGGACTAGAGGACATCCCAGAGCCTGGTGAGTACACAACAAATGTACACAATATACTGCCACAAAACACACACACATCACTGTCAAGGGGAGAGTCAAACCATGCACTCATAGCAATCACACAGCAACCAGAACAGAATCATCCCAAAATGTGTATGTCAGTCAGAGAAACACAACACATGCCATCAAAAAAGTCACATCCAACTGTGCCAACACATGTACAAACACAACCACAACTACAGCTAGGCAGTGGCACAAATAGAACTAACAAACACATCCACACATGTAGCCACCACAACAACACCAACACACAGTGAAGACCACTCAAAGGAAGGAATTCTGTGTATGCTGGCCAAGTCAGTGTAGCCAATAGCATCATGGGAGTCACAGTCACACATATTGCCCGCCCCAAAACTGTCCCATCAACACCACCATGAACCATGCGCACATCACAGAGAGTGGAGAAGGACTCACAAGATGGCTGACACTGGCTACTGCTGTGGGGAGCACAAGGCCCTGCTGCCAACTGTGCACCAACAAACAGCAGGA
This sequence comes from Calotriton arnoldi, assembly GCA_963921515.1. Taxonomy (NCBI): domain Eukaryota; kingdom Metazoa; phylum Chordata; class Amphibia; order Caudata; family Salamandridae; genus Calotriton; species Calotriton arnoldi. The sequence continues at coordinate 1,924,492 of CAWUFW010000892.1, forward strand.
CACCACTGACTGACATCCTGAGAGACAACTTCCACTCCCTGCAATGCAAGCACGTTCCATGGTGGGATATCTGGCTGGCTGAGTGGGAAGGGGGACTTGCAGCACTGACTATAGTCACCAGCACCTCCCCTCACACCCCCCCAACACAAACTCCACAGTACCCACCTGGTAGAATGCAATGCCCTCCATCCTAACACAAGATCCCACAAAGCACCACCACCCTGGGTTATGTTGTGTGAAGCACAGGGACACTCTTGGGACTCTTAGCCAAACAACTGCCAGGACAACACTCCCAGCCATCCTGTCAGCACAGCCAGCCCACCCCACAGGGAAGCAGAGTCAAAAGGAAGGAAGCATGGGCATGCTGGGAAGGGGGGTGGAGGCAATAGCATGATGGGAGTCGTAGTCACAGACATTGCTCAGCCTCACAACTGGCCCATCAACACCACCCTGAACCATGCTCACATCACAGGGAGTGGAGAAGGACTCACAAGATGGCTGACACATGCTACTGCTGTGGGGAGCACAAGTCCCTGCTGCCAATTGTGCACCAACAAACAGCAGGACACCACTGACTGACATCCTGAGAGACAACTTCCACTCCCTGCAATGCAAGCACGTTCCATGGTGGGATATCTGGCTGGCTGGGTGGGAAGGGGGACTTGCAGCACTGACTATAGTCACCAGCACCTCCCCTCACACCCTCCCCAACACAAACTCCACAGTACCCACCTGGTAGAATGCAATGCCCTCCATCCTAACACAAGATCCCACAAAGCACCACCTCCCTGGGTTATGTTGTGTGAAGCACAGGGACACTCTTGGGACTCTTAGCCAAACAACTGCCAGGACAACACTCCCAGCCATCCTGTCAGCACAGCCAGCCCACCCCACAGGGAAGCAGAGTCAAAAGGAAGGAAGCATGGGCATGCTGGGAAGGGGGTGGAGGCAATAGCATGATGGGAGTCGTACTCACAGACATTGCTCAGCCTCACAACTGGCCCATCAACACCACCCTGAACCATGCTCACATCACAGGGAGTGGAGAAGGACTCACAAGATGGCTGACACTGGCTACTGCTGTGGGGAGCACAAGGCCCTGCTGCCAACTGTGCACCAACAAACAGCAGGACACCACTGACTGACATCCTGAGAGACAACTTACACTCCCTGCAATGCAAGCACGTTCCATGGTGGGATATCTGGCTGGCTGGGTGGGAAGGGGGACTTGCAGCACTGACTATAGTCACCAGCACCTCCCCTCACACCCCCCCAACACAAACTCCACAGTACCCACCTGGTAGAATGCAATGCCCTCCATCCTAACACAAGATCCCACAAAGCACCACCACCCAGGGTTATGTTGTGTGAAGCACATGGACACTCTTGGGACTCTTAGCCAAACAACTGCCAGGACAACACTCCCAGCCATCCTGTCAGCACAGCCAGCCCACCCCACAGGCAAGCAGAGTCAAAAGGAAGGAAGCATGGGCATGCTGGGAAGGGGGTGGAGGCAATAGCATGATGGGAGTCGTAGTCACAGACATTGCTCAGCCTCACAACTGGCCCATCAACACCACCCTGAACCATGCTCACATCACAGGGAGTGGAGAAGGACTCACAAGATGGCTGACACTGGCTACTGCTGTGGGGAGCACAAGGCCCTGCTGCCAACTGTGCACCAACAAACAGCAGGACACCACTGACTGACATCCTGAGAGACAACTTACACTCCCTGCAATGCAAGCACGTTCCATGGTGGGATATCTGGCTGGCTGGGTGGGAAGGGGGACTTGCAGCACTGACTATAGTCACCAGCACCTCCCCTCACACCCCCCCAACACAAACTCCACAGTACCCACCTGGTAGAATGCAATGCCCTCCATCCTAACACAAGATCCCACAAAGCACCACCACCCAGGGTTATGTTGTGTGAAGCACATGGACACTCTTGGGACTCTTAGCCAAACAACTGCCAGGACAACACTCCCAGCCATCCTGTCAGCACAGCCAGCCCACCCCACAGGGAAGCAGAGTCAAAAGGAAGGAAGCATGGGCATGCTGGGAAGGGGGTGGAGGCAATAGCATGATGGGAGTCGTAGTCACAGACATTGCTCAGCCTCACAACTGGCCCATCAACACCACCCTGAACCATGCTCACATCACAGGGAGTGGAGAAGGACTCACAAGATGGCTGACACAGGCTACTGCTGTGGGGAGCACAAGGCCCTGCTGCCAACTGTGCACCAACAAACAGCAGGACACCACTGACTGACATCCTGAGAGACAACTTCCACTCCCTGCAATGCAAGCACGTTCCATGGTGGGATATCTGGCTGGCTGGGTGGGAAGGGGGACTTGCAGCACTGACTATAGTCACCAGCACCTCCCCTCACACCCTCCCCAACACAAACTCCACAGTACCCACCTGGTAGAATGCAATGCCCTCCATCCTAACACAAGATCCCACAAAGCACCACCACCCTGGGTTATGTTGTGTGAAGCACAGGGACACTCTTGGGACTCTTAGCCAAACAACTGCCAGGACAACACTCCCAGCCATCCTGTCAGCACAGCCAGCCCACCCCACAGGGAAGCAGAGTCAAAAGGAAGGAAGCATGGGCATGCTGGGAAGGGGGTGGAGGCAATAGCATGATGGGAGTCGTACTCACAGACATTGCTCAGCCTCACAACTGGCCCATCAACACCACCCTGAACCATGCTCACATCACAGGGAGTGGAGAAGGACTCACAAGATGGCTGACACTGGCTACTGCTGTGGGGAGCACAAGGCCCTGCTGCCAACTGTGCACCAACAAACAGCAGGACACCACTGACTGACATCCTGAGAGACAACTTACACTCCCTGCAATGCAAGCACGTTCCATGGTGGGATATCTGGCTGGCTGGGTGGGAAGGGGGACTTGCAGCACTGACTATAGTCACCAGCACCTCCCCTCACACCCCCCCAACACAAACTCCACAGTACCCACCTGGTAGAATGCAATGCCCTCCATCCTAACACAAGATCCCACAAAGCACCACCACCCAGGGTTATGTTGTGTGAAGCACATGGACACTCTTGGGACTCTTAGCCAAACAACTGCCAGGACAACACTCCCAGCCATCCTGTCAGCACAGCCAGCCCACCCCACAGGGAAGCAGAGTCAAAAGGAAGGAAGCATGGGCATGCTGGGAAGGGGGTGGAGGCAATAGCATGATGGGAGTCGTAGTCACAGACATTGCTCAGCCTCACAACTGGCCCATCAACACCACCCTGAACCATGCTCACATCACAGGGAGTGGAGAAGGACTCACAAGATGGCTGACACAGGCTACTGCTGTGGGGAGCACAAGGCCCTGCTGCCAACTGTGCACCAACAAACAGCAGGACACCACTGACTGACATCCTGAGAGACAACTTCCACTCCCTGCAATGCAAGCACGTTCCATGGTGGGATATCTGGCTGGCTGGGTGGGAAGGGGGACTTGCAGCACTGACTATAGTCACCAGCACCTCCCCTCACACCCTCCCCAACACAAACTCCACAGTACCCACCTGGTAGAATGCAATGCCCTCCATCCTAACACAAGATCCCACAAAGCACCACCACCCTGGGTTATGTTGTGTGAAGCACAGGGACACTCTTGGGACTCTTAGCCAAACAACTGCCAGGACAACACTCCCAGCCATCCTGTCAGCACAGCCAGCCCAACCCACAGGGAAGCAGAGTCAAAAGGAAGGAAGCATGGGCATGCTGGGAAGGGGGAGGAGGCAATAGCATGATGGGAGTCGTACTCACAGCCCTACATCCCCCACCACATGGCCCAGCAAGCTCACACTCACGCATGCACATCCCACAGAGAGTGGAAAGGCCCATAAAAGATGTCTGACACTGTTGCTGTGTCGTGGGGAGCACAAGGGCATGCTGGGTACTGCACACCAACCAACAGCAGGACACCACTGTCAGCCATCTTGCCATTGCCCTCACACCCACACCCACTGAACTCCACACAAAAGCAAGTAAGTATGGGAATGCTGGCAAGTGGGGTGGAGGCAATGGCATGATGGGAGTCGTAGTCACAGACATAGCTCACCCCCACAACTGTCCCATCAACACCACCCTGAACCATGCTCACATCACAGGGAGTGGAGAAGGACTCACAAGATGGCTGACACTGGCTACTGCTGTGGGGAGCACAAGGCCCTGCTGCCAACTGTGCACCAACAAACAGCAGGACACCACTGACTGACATCCTGAGAGACAACTTACACTCCCTGCAACGCAAGCACGTTCCATGGTGGGATAACTGACTGGCTGGCTGGGTGGGAAGGAGGTCTGGCTGTCAACCAAACACAAGCAATGCAGACCATGTTCACACCCCAGAAAATACATAGAAATGCCCAAATAATGCAGGACAATGTGCCACACCAATATCAACCCCTGACTGTGACGACTTAGGACAATGCAATGTACAGGCCCGCACCCAGAGGCACAGTCACAACTGTCATGTGTGTCAACCACTGATGCCTGCAGAAACATGACATACATTGTTTGTGTCTCCCAAAAACAGGTGATGATGGGGACACAGCAGCAGACGCTGAGGAGTCCCAGTCCCAGGCTCAAGAGGATGCCGAGCTCACTGGCGTCGTACAGCCTCTGTCCTCCTCGGACGATGAACAACCTGGCACATCCGGTGCAAGTCAACATGCAGCACCAGCAGGACCACCAGCTGCAGCACCAGCAGGACCACCAGCTGCACTCCCTGCACCCACCCCTACAACGACTGTCACCACGAATACCATCCCTGCCGACATGGACAGAATAAGGAGCAACACCAGCGCAGTGACCCTGGACCAACCTGGGGCCATGGACACCACCACCACCACCAACCCCCAAGGTGGACCAGGGTTATCTGTGCGTGCAACTGCACACACTGCACATGTCAGCAGGGGTGGTGGGAGGGGTGGGAGACAGAGGTCGCTGCTTGCAGACGTTGCTGGTGTGCATGACGACCCACAACTGGTACGCATAGCTGATGCGTACCAGTCCAGCACCGGAGAGCTCAGCCAGGTAGTGGGGCTCCTCAGAGACATCAAACAGCAGCAGGCTGCCCATCATGCCCGCTTGGACTCCCACATGTCCCACGTGGAGTCACACATGTCCCGTGTGGACTCACACATGTCCCGCGTGGAGTCCAAGTGGGATGTACTGCATGAGATGACGGCGGTGCACAGGGACATTTTACAATGCCTCCGCCAGATGAACAGCAACCAGTCCACACCTCCCTGTGTGCCAACAACATCTGGTACCGAACAAACTGCAACTGCCACAGGGAGGGAGGAGGACTCTGGCGGAGAGTCCCCTGCACCGCAGCAGCCTGCACTTGAGGGCCCCCCCCAAGAAGAGGGGTCGTCCGAGGAGGGGAAAGTGAGAGGCCGATGGCCAAGCGCAACTCCCAGGAAGCCTGAACCTGTTCTGGATGTTCGCCTTTGTGCACAGACTGTTCACCCTGTTGACGGCAACACTACTCCCACACATTGCATGGGGAGTACAAGTTGGACCAATGTGTCAGACAACTGTGGCCCCGATACTGGGGATCCTGTCTACCCGGACTTTCAATTCACCTAGGAACTTGGGATTGCAAGATTCATGTACAGCACAACACATCCTATGCACTATTTACACAAATGTATCACAATAAACACACTAATACACCATACTTGCCTCTGTCGTGATTCCAACGTGGGTGCTGTTATGGGGATGATGAACTGCAAAATTACACTGTGTATGCGAACTGCAACAGCAAGGACAACACAGGCATGTGAGTAAAGGCAACGTGACACATATGAGGGAGACACACCACCAGGGCTACACAACACATACACACCTAGGCCATCTGACTCATTGCCTACACTGATGTTGCCAGGGAAGACGGTGCAATGCACAGACACCACACCCATTCCCAGTTGTAGTCAAGTAGCCCACAGGTGCAGTAAGCAAATGGCAGTCAAATGTGTGACCACAGACAACGCACATCACTAAGTGAAGCACAGGTTTATTACACAGTAGCAACATGCCGTAACCACTACAGATGCAAGGTAACCCCACCTGGTAGCGGGCACGCAGTCAACAACTGTAGACGGAAGGAAGTCCATGGGTGTGGCGCACATCACCTGTAGGGACACAACAGCTACCAGCCTGGATGTGCAATCACGTCGTCGGTGGACACAGTTGACCAAACGAATCTGAAAGTACCCTGTGAAGGACAGAAATGACACACAGTCAAAAGCAATGCAGTACAGGACAGAACAGCAAAACTCATGCACAATACATGTTACAAGATACCCACCCAGAACCAAGTTAGCATGTCAACACTGTTGGGGAGTACAGCCCACCTGTAACCACACATCGCAACACACATCCAGTCAAGTAGCCCATGGACACACTCCAACAGCGCCAGAGCCCCACCCACACATCATGCCAACTCACATCATTCACATGACACCTCAGGATACTCACATTCAGCTAAAGAAGTTGGTGATGAGCTGTGTGCGGACATCACATCACCATCATCATCATCATCGTCACTGGCATCTTGGTCCAGGCCAGGATCCTCCACAGGTGGCGGATGTTGGTCATCGTCATCCTGGATGAGAGGCAACTCCTTCCGCACTGCCAGGTTGTGTAGCATGCAGCAGACGATGATAATCTTGCACACTTTCGCAGGGGCATATGGGAGGGACCCTCCGGTCTTGTCCAGGCAGCGGAAGCGGCTCTTCAGGAGACCAAAGGTCCGCTCAATCACTCTCCTGGTCCGACCATGTGCCTCATTGTAGCGCATCTGGGCAGGTGTCACAGGGTTCCTGAGGGGTGTCAGCAACCACGGCATGTTGGGGTATCCCGAGTCACCTACGGACAGACAAGTGCACATCAGCTGACTTGGAAAAGTGGGCGGAATACTACAGATCAGATCACACACAATGGCACAAAGTCAGTACACACCGACAAGCCAGGCACGCTGGTTCTGCATCTGTGCCATCATCCTGGGGATGCGACTACTCCTCATCACAAAGGCATCGTGTGCTGAACCAGGGAAACGGGCACACACGTGTGTGATGGTCATGTCTGCAAGACACACCACCAGTGCATTGACCGAGTGGTAGTGCTTGCGGTTCCTGTAGGCCTGCTCCTGGGCCTGTGGTGGTACCAAAGCCACATGTGTCCCATCAATGGAGCCAATGACATGCGGCATCCTCCCCAGGGCATAAAAGTCACTCTTCACGTCAGTGAGTCGTCGCAGTCTAGGGAAATAGATGTACCGGTTCAGGAAGAGCAACATTGCCGCCAAAACATCGCGGAGCACACGGCTGAACATGGTCTGTGACATCCCACCAGCAGACGCCACAGTATGTTGGAAGGTACCGGTGGCAAAGAAGTGTAGGGCTGCCATCACCTTCACCTTGGGGGTCAGCGCTGTAGGATACGGCCGGCCAGGCTGCAAATGTGGGGACAACTGCACTGCCAAATCCTCAATCAGCTGCCTGGTGAAGCGGTACCGTCGGATGCTGTCCCGTTCCACCATCGTTGCCAGGTCTGGGAATGGCCGATGGACAGCAGGAGCCCTGCAGTGCAGAGGAGAAGTAAGCAAGATCGTCAGTCACCCCACATATGCGGCATTGAACACACTCAAGATCCCAACATACATCATCATGAGGCACAACTACATGAAGTGTGCAGTACCGGAAGGACATGTATGGTACATACATGGCAACATCTGTCAACACGGTCCTACAGGTGGCATCAATTTGTCCCAGGTTGGCCCATTGGATATCATGATGCCGTGTCACAGTCACCCCCACAGTGACATGTGAGGACAGATGTGCCCCAGGCACCACAGCTCAACGACAGGTACATTCCCAGGGACCCTGTAATGCCACATGGACACTGGCATCACCTGGAGTATCATGTGTACACCACAGCAAAACAAACATGACCCCCACAGGTAGTGGCCACACTTGCCATGGCAGGACAGACATGGACGTCTGTGACACACACGCACAACATCAGAGTCCATGCACACACAACGTGGATGTGGAGACTGTCTCCCATTGTGCACATGAAATCAGAGACATTGTAAACACTACATGCACAAAGACTGTGGAGGGCCATCACTATTGTGCCACTGGGACACCCTGGCTCAAACATACCGTCCCACATGGGACTCACGGGGTATGTGACATGACATACACAAACACCACTGTGAAATGTGACCATGACACATGCACAGATATGAACAGTTGCACATCACAGTGGTCACGTACACGTAACACCCAGGATCCTGTCCCCATGAACACGTGCACAGCCTGGGGGTGGCTGCCCACAGGTGACACCCACAGGACAACATGTACACCAACATACACACAATAGGAAATGCAGCCTTACATGCCTTATGATAAGGTTTGGACAGGCTGTCGTGATGTAGGTGTGCCCCTCACTCCCTGGGAGCTATCTGTGGCTGGCATATGTCCATCTGAGACAGGCATGCTGACCTATGCCAGTCACATGTACAGTGATGCGTTGTACCGCAATGGACCGATCGGTGCCTCCGGCCGGCCCATTGCCTTCAATGTGTGCGGGTACGCGTTGTACCCCTGTGCGCGTTGAACCGCAATGGACCGATCGGTGCCTCCGGCCGGCCCATTGCCTTCAATGTGTGCGGGTACGCGTTGTACCCCTGTGCGCGTTGAACCGCAATGGACCGATCGGTGCCTCCGGCCGGCCCATTGCCTTCAATGTGTGCGGGTACGCGTTGTACCCCTGTGCGCGTTGAACCGCAGTGGACCGATCGGTGCCTCCGGCCGGCCTATTGCCTTCAATGTGTGCGGGTACGCGTTGTACCCCTGTGCGCGTTGTACCGCAATGGACCGATCGGTGCCTCCGGCCGGCCCATTGCCTTCAATGTGTGCGGGTACAGCGTTGTACCCCTGTGCGCGTTGAACCGCAATGGACCGATCGGTGCCTCCGGCCGGCCCATTGCCTTCAATGTGTGCGGGTACGCGTTGTACCCCTGTGCACGTTGAACCGCAATGGACCGATCGGTGCCTCCGGCCGGCCCATTGCCTTCAATGTGTGCGGGTACGCGTTGTACCCCTGTGCGCGTTGTACCGCAATGGACCGATCGTTGCCTCCGGCCGGCCCATTGCCTTCAATGTGTCGCGGTGCACGCGTTGTACCCCTGTGCGCGTTGTACCGCAATGGACCGATCGGTGCCTCCGGCCGGCCCATTGCCTTCAATGTGTGCGGGTACGCGTTGTACCCCTGTGCGCGTTGAACCGCAATGGACCGATCGGTGCCTCCGGCCGGCCCATTGCCTTCAATGTGTGCGGGTACGCGTTGAACCCCTGTGCACGTTGAACCGCAATGGACCGATCGGTGCCTCCGGCCGGCCCATTGCCTTCAATGTGTGCGGGTACGCGTTGTACCCCTGTGCGCGTTGTACCGCAATGGACCGATCGGTGCCTCCGGCCGGCCCATTGCCTTCAATGTGTGCGGGTACGCGTTGTACCCCTGTGCGCGTTGTACCGCAATGGACCGATCGGTGCCTCTGGCCGGCCCATTGCCTTCAATGTGTGCGGGTACGCGTTGTACCCCTGTGCGCGTTGTACCGCAATGGACCGATCGGTGCGCACCCATTGACAATGGGCTTGCCTGGCAACGGACGCGTTTTCGAATTTCGAACGAGTCGGTTGCTGGGAATTCAGTTGGTCACCCACAACAATGTTGCAAAATCATGTATGTCATGAAGTTGAAGATTTGAAGGATGCTGTGGGCGTGTTTTGGTGCTGCTATTCCATGGATTGGCCAGATTCAGAAGATGCAAACGACTTGGACCTATCACTTTGGACACAAGGGACAGGATCTGCCTCTCCAGCACATATATATTGCTGGCTGTTCCCCTGAGAGCCCACTTGCCTGCACTACATGCTCCAGGACGACATCTGCCACTGCACTGCTGCTGTCTCTGCCCCTCTGGACCCTGCAATGGCACGTACTGTGGAGAGAGCCCCAGCCTTCAGCCTTGAGGAGAACCAGACCCTGCTGGACAGCCTACTTCCACAGTACAGCAAGCTGTATGGGACACCAGGGGAGCAGGTGAGTGTCCTGTGCACTGCCTTTCTGAATGTGCATTTTGTCTGACTAGCAAGGCTGAGAGTCTGCACGCCACTGGCTAGCAGGCTCACTGAGTAGTTGTCACCCCCCATAGTGTGTAGTGACTTGCACTGGACAGGTATGGTGCAGTGACAATGCTTCTGAACAGGGTTTTACTCCCCATGCAATGATACCATGTAGTGACTTCTGGAAAACTGTCCATGGGCAGCCGTGCACTGCCTGTGTACACCATGTGCCCCTGTGATTGCGACATGTATATGCAACTGTGTCATGCACGGATATGTTGCATGTGTAGTAATGGCCTTATCACTTTGTCATCCTGACAGGCTTCTGCCCATCGGAAGCAGGAGATATGGAAGGACATCGTCCGGGCTGTCCGGTCCGTGGGGGTCTACAAGCGCCGGATCCGCAACTGCCAAAAGAGGTGGCAGGACCTTCGGGGCTGGACCCGGAGGATTGCACGGGTCCAGCTGAAGCTGTCGCCTCCTCGCAGGAGGGGCGGAACACGGACCCTGACCCCCACATGCTCAGGATCCTGGCGGTGGTCTTTCCAGACCTGGATGGGCAGCTGAAGGCCAGAGAGCAGCAAGGAGGGGGTGAGTCAAAGACTGCACTGTGTACTCTGTCTAACATGCTATGTGCCCTCCTCGGGCCTGGTTAAACTGCCACAGTACAGCGGTCATGTTGTCCAGGAGCCATGTCCCTCTATTGTGCACTGCCCACTCCTCATCTGATACCCAGGTGTGGCCCTTACATGCAGGGAATTCTGTCACTTAGGACTGTGTCCTTGCAGTTTGCTTGACTCAAGGTGGGAGACAGCATCTGTTTCCCTGACTCTGTGGTGGGCATCATGGGTGGGTCCATTGCTTACACAATGCCTGTATTCTGACATGTATTCAGCGTGTTACTTTGATCTGTGGTCCAATTGCTGAGCTGATCCACCACATGTGGCTGGGGTATCTGGCACACACCCATGCTGCGGGTGGGAACAATGTTTGGGCCCCAGGAGTATGTATATGACGTGTGTCACACATACTTAGCCAGCTGCCTACAGTCCAGGGCTCATCCCTCATTCATGTGGGGCTGGACAGTCATGCCTACTCCAGGCCATACAATACACTCTGTACTCCCACTCCCGTGTATCAGCTGACACATTGTGCGCAGTGATTTGACCCCTCAGGTGTCTGCCTCTGTGTCAGTGTGCTGTGGATTAGTCGCCAGGACTGCTGTGGAGTTTCTTGGTAGGGGCTCAGCATGCCACTGGAGATGTGACCATAGGAGACGATACTTGTGTGACACATAGGTGTCTGATCAGCTGCCCATGCAGACTGGGGCATGTGAATGTGAAGTTCAGGCAGCTGTTCCCCATGCACAGCAGAGTGTGAGGGGCTCAGGTTCAGAGGGTAGTGTCACAGGTCTACCATATGTCCAATAGGTATGACCTGGACAGATGAGGGTTAAGAGGATGTGTTGTGGGGGGATGTACATGTGCACTTGTGCAGCTCCAGGACTTGCATTCCCCATGACCTACTATTGTGACACAGTGCAGAGTGTTGTTGTCTGGCTGCAAAGTCATACATCACTGAGACAGTGATGTATGACTTTGCAGTCATGCCTCCGCCATGGCATGTGTCTACTGATTGGTGAGCCTGCAGGGGAGTGACATGTGCTACATGCACACCATAGTGGCGCTGGCTATCAGGACATGGGTGCATCATGGTGTCTGTCGCTGGTATGCATCACATGCATTTCCTATTTGACTCTGGGCATCCCTTTCATCCGGAAACCTGTACTGACTCAGTGGCAAGAGCTGTGATGTGTGCATGTCCACATGCCACACTGTGTCCTCTGCACTGTCCAACTACTGTGTACTTGGTGCATGTGTCAACACGGGGGTGTTGCAATCCAACAGACACCAGACAGATGGGTGCAAGGCCATGTGGGATGTGAGTGCCATGCTTGGCATCGGACTGACAATTGACTTCTCCTGTTCAATTAGGGCACTTTTAGCAATGTACAACTGATGATGCCAGGGCTTGCTCTGTGATGTGCTGTGCTCACAGTGGTGTGTGCGTTATGTGCAGGTGACTGATGTCTGTCTGTATCCCCATTGTTTGCAGATACATCCACGGCCACGGAAGGGGACAGCTCCACGGACCAGGAGGAGCCAGAGAGCCAGACTGGGTCAGCAGCCGAGGAGTGGTCGGAGGGACCCAGTGGCACGGAGGGCGAGGGGAGCCACACCGAGGAGTCCTCAGCAGCATCCACCTCAGCTGAGGACCAGAGCAACTCGGAGGATGACTCCCTTGTGGAGGCGGGTGTCAGCAGCCACCACACCCCAGCTAGTGTTGCTGTCCCCGCCACCACCAGCACCACCACCGCCCTCCCATCGGCTCCCATTCCCCAGGTCCGTGGAGGCTCCCATGTCCGGGAGCGTGTTTCCTTTGGGCCAGGCACCGCACCCCCTGCCCCTGTGTCCCCTGCTGCCCTGAGTGAGGAGTCTGTGTACCTCCTTCGCCAGCTCCATGTAGGGCAGACAGCCATGCTGAGTGTCCTCCATGCGCACACCGTGCTGTTGACTCAGCTGGTGTCGTTCATGGAGGGCATCTCATCGGGCATGTCTGACCTACAGAGGGGCAATAGGTCCATGGACTCCTCCCTGACGGCAGCAATGTCCCTCCTCAAACGGTCCCTCACCCCTCCTGCCTCTGCTCCATCCACACTCCCCAGCACCTTACCCGTCCCAAGCACACACACACCGGCACAGGCACACACCAGCACACACACATCCAGCACACTGACACACACGCCAATGACAAAACGCACACGCATGCACATTCAGGGGACTGAAGCCAGACTCACAGGGGATGGGGCCCTGGAACACACACATGCATCCACATGCACTGCGCAGTCCTCAGTTCCCTCTCCCTCCAAAGCACCCTCCCTTGCCTCACCTGCAACCCCAAAGTCACAGCAGCTCTTCCTCTGTGACCTCGGCCTCTTCCCCACCGATGAAGCTGCTCCAGCATCCCGGGGGAAGAGGAAGCCCACCCACACGGAGCAGAGTGCCCCTCGCCCCCGGACACCCTCCCCCAGGTGCAGACGGACTGAGGCCCCCACCCGCAAGTCCCCCGGAGTCCTAAGAGCAAGACCCCGCCACCGCCCTGCAGCTCAGGCACAAGGTCTCCGTCCTCCATCCCTCAGGCCCCCACTGCACAGGTGCCCCCACCACACCCTGCCCCAGGTTCCCCCAGCCACAGATATACCATCCCCAAGAGGATCAGGCCTTCTCCCCTGCCACTTGCTCTCCCAGCACCACACCCCCGCTGCGCTTGTCTGTGCCACTGATGTGGTGAGGGTGTCCTCCCCCTCTGTCCAACCCACCTTGCCTGTTCCCCATTCTCCTCCCCTGGAGGTAGGCACTGCAGTGGAGTCCACTACCGCCCTGTCTGACTTGGGCACTGCAGTGGCGGACCTGTCCACTCCATCTGCAGGGTCCACTGCAGTTGTGCCGGCACCCACGACATCTGAGTCATGCCCCCCAGTTGTGCCGGCACACACCATGTCAGACACCTCCACTGCAGTTGTCAGTGGCTCGCCAGCACCCACCACCCCTTCCCTGACTCCCCCTGGTGAGCCCTGATCCTGTCCCTGCGGTGCCTGGCCTGCCCCCCGGTTGCCCCTCCTAGTGGATTGTCCCTGGTTTTGTGCAGGCATGCGTAGGGTGACATCTGCCAGTGTCACCCTGTTTGAACTTTGACAATGGACTGGCCATTGGCCTTTGCTCTATTTTTGCTGGACGTCGTTTTCAATCAACACATATGCTGAATAAAGCAACTTTCTTTTCTCTAGTGCTCATGCTTCAGATGTACATGTTGTTGGTGCTGCTAACCATGCCCTTGCTGCAGTGATGGTGATATCTGGTCTCATGATTATGAAGTGTTACTGTGCAGGAACCCATGTGGTCCAGGGGGAATGTGTCCTATCATGTGGTGTATCCATATCATCAATAGCAGCATCTGAGGGTGTCATGTGTTCAGTATTTGGCAATGGGTTTCCTACTTACATTAGCAATTTCATATCTGTGGCTTCCACCCCTGCACATCTGTTGTGCCTGCCATCGTTGCATTTGTCTACTTCCCTGACCGTGTTGCCATCTCCAGTGGACATGCAGGTTTGGGCATCAATGGGGAAGGACTCATCCGTGTAGTCAGTGCAACATTGCTATACAAGTGTGTTGGATCTGTGCTGATGATTCCGTTGGCACATCCATGACCAGGCTGATGTGATGGGAGCCCTCATTTGGTGCTAATTGTTGATTGTGTGACCAAGTGCTCAGCTGACATGATGGGGCCCTACTGAGGCAACATATGGCACAGCTTTCCTCACACAGGAGTGGAGTCCCCTCATGGCAGTGTGTACACGTGTGACATTGCCTGCGCCCAAGGTGTGTGTTGTATTTGCATGTCTGTGTGTTCACTTCCATTTATCTGCGCATGCTGTGATCCCTAGTGTTGTACCTGTTTGTGATGCTTGCTGACTTGAGCTATGTTCCCCCAAAGTCTTCTCCCTGTGTTCTCTGTGATGTGGGTGCATGGCACATTACTGGTCATCAGGGTGTCACCCATAGGTGTGTTTGCTGTCAGGGCTGAGTTTGTGTGCAGACGCAGATGGGTCACAGTCAGGTTTCCCCTTGGCACTTGTTGTTTGTCCCTGTCATGTGATTTTCAGTTCGTGTTGTCTTTCAGTGATTGTGACACGTTGTGTGTGTGACTGCTGGCACTCCTCAGGGTCCGGGCTGCAATGTTGGTTGTTGTCTATGTGTGTTCTTTGTGGGTGACCTTGGCTTCTTCATTGGTGTGTGACTGTGGCTGGGATCCCATTGGTTGGTGTGGTATCGCCGTCATGTCCATGTACAGCGTAGTGTGCAGTGTGTCAGACATTCAGGAGTCTTGTTGAGTGGCCATGTGTGATGTGTTTCTGCACCTTGGTTCCCACCCACCACCCTGGAATAGTCATGGGTGCATGTGCAATGTCACCAGTGCATGTGTACTTCACTGCTGCACATTGTTAGAGGTCGAGGGGTGTGGTCTTGAGTGTGTGCAGATGGGAGTTGTTGCCCAGCTAGTCCCCTGCCTCCATGTTGGCCTTGGCTTACTGGCCATGCTGATTGATTTGTGCTTGTGTAGGTGTGATGGTAGTTTGTTGCTCAGGACACCTGACTGTGGTTCACAGTGTGAACGACATTTAGCTTTGTCATCACAGTGGGATTTTTATTCAGCCCAGGGTCACCACATTGTGGGGGCCCTGGGGGTGGTGCATCTGTGTCTTGCTGTGTCAGTTGTTGTTCCTACGTGCCTGTGTGACATGTGTGTTTTGTGCTCCCTCTCATCTGACAATGCCTGCTTGCCCACATAGGGGATTTGGATCCATGAGTTACCTTAGTGTGGCAGTGTATGCACATCTGTATGATTGGTATTCAGCTCTCCTCATGTGTTGTGTGGTTGCCTGGGGACACTGGCACCCCCACCCCTCACCTGCTGTGTATGATGACAGTGTTGGTCTGCCTGTTTGTGTTTGTGCATCTGCACCACTGCATTGGCATATCTTGGGTGTGCCATTGGCTGTATGTTGTTTGGTGTGTTTCCCCTGCTGTCCCTGGGACTCCTAGGTCATCGGTCAGCACAGTGATCATGGTTTGTGTGTCCCATTGCTGCCATGGTATGGTATCTGTTCACCTCACATCTGCTGTCTCCACAGGATATCTGCATTTGTGTGCCCATTGGTGCAAATATGTGGTTCTGCATTCTGATGGTCACTTCTGTCATTGTGTCATTGATGACTGTTGACGGTCTCAGCACACATGGGTGTTGTTTGTCTGCACATGGCCAAAGGAATGTTTCATTTGCACTGCAGTATTTGGCTCCCCCAATTTATGTTGCAATGGGACACATACACTACTTTGCCACAGATGAGTTTTTGGTTCTGTGACCAGGAATGATCCATGCAGTTTGGCAGTTGCAGCTCTTTCTTTGTCAACATTTACCTTTTGGTCACTGTGATGATGAGGGTGTAGACCCCATTGCCACAATGGTCAAAATGTGCTTCGGCTATGGACCCCACACCTGCCTTTTGGTCACTGTGATGATGGGGGTTTAGACCCCATTGCCACAATGGTCAGAATGTGCTTCGGCTATGGACCCCACACTTGCCTTTTGGTCACTGTGATGATGGGGGTTTAGGCCCCATTGCCACAATGGTCATGGGCTGCTTGCATTGTGGGTGCCACACACATATATGTGTGGCACATGTGCTAGGGGGTCACATTGTATGTTCAAAGTCATGTTCGGTGTTGTAGGCATTTGACACAGCCTACACACGCTTGTCATGGTGGTGGGGGGATGTCTTTATCTTGCATTCCCTAGGTTGTGGTGTGCTTGTTGTGTCATGCATTGTCCATCTTATGAGTGGGGGTGGTAGTAGTGGTAGGCATCCAGCCCCCCCTGGGTGAGGGTGGTAGTAGTGGTAGGCATCCAGCCCCCCCTGGGTGTGGGTGGTAGTAGTGGTAGGCATCCAGCCCCCCTGGCTAAGGGTGGTAGTAGTGGTAGGCATCCAGCCCCCCTGGGTGAGGGTGGTAGTAGTGGTAGGCATCCAGCCCCCGGGCTAAGGGTGGTGGTAGGCATCCAGCCCCCCTGGGTGAGGGTGGTAGTAGTGGTAGGCATCCAGCCCCCCTGAGTGAGTGTGGTAGTTGTGGTAGGCATCCAGCCCCCCCTGGGTGAGGGTGGTAGTGGTGGTAGGCATCCAGCCCCCCCTGGGTGAGGGTGGTAGTAGTGGTAGGCATCCAGCCCCCCTGGGTGAGGGTGGTAGTAGTGGTAGGCATCCAGCCCCCCTGGGTGTGGGTGGTAGTAGTGGTAGGCATCCTGCCCCCCTGGCTAAGGGTGGTAGTAGTGGTAGGCATCCAGCCCCCCTGGCTAAGGGTGGTAGTAGTGGTAGGCATCCAGCCCCCTGGGTGAGGGTGGTAGTGGTGGTAGGCATCCAGCCCCCCTGGGTGAGGGTGGTAGTAGTGGTAGGCATCCAGCCCCCCTGGGTGAGGGTGGTAGTAGTGGTAGGCATCCAGCCCCCCTGGCTAAGGGTGGTAGTAGTGGTAGGCATCCTGCCCCCCTGGGTAGGGGTGGTAGTAGTGGTAGGCATCCTGCCCCCCTGGCTAAGGGTGGTAGTAGTGGTAGGCATCCAGCCCCCTGGCTAAGGGTGGTAGTAGTGGTAGGCATCCAGCCCCCCTGGGTGAGGGTGGTAGTAGTGGTAGGCATCCAGCCCCCCGGGCTAAGGGTGGTGGTAGGCATCCAGCCCCCCCTGGGTGAGGGTGGTAGTAGTGGTAGGCATCCAGCCCCCCCTGGGTGAGGGTGGTAGTAGTGGTAGGCATCCAGCCCCCCAGGGCTAAGGGTGGTGGTAGGCATCCAGCCCCCCCTGGGTGAGGGTGGTAGTAGTGGTAGGCATCCAGCCCCCCCTGGGTGAGGGTGGTAGTAGTGGTAGGCATCCAGCCCCCCCTGGGTGAGGGTGGTAGTGGTGGTAGGCATCCAGCCCCCCCTGGGTGAGGGTGGTAGTAGTGGTAGGCATCCAGCCCCCCTGGCTAAGGGTGGTAGTAGTGGTAGGCATCCAGCCCCCCTGGGTGAGGGTGGTAGTAGTGGTAGGCATCCAGCCCCCCTGGGTGTGGGTGGTAGTAGTGGTAGGCATCCAGCCCCCCTGTCTAAGGGTGGTAGTAGTGGTAGGCATCCAGCCCCCCTGGGTGTGGGTGGTAGTAGTGGTAGGCATCCAGCCCCCCGGGCTAAGGGTGGTGGTAGGCATCCAGCCCCCCTGGGTGAGGGTGGTAGTAGTGGTAGGCATCCAGCCCCCCTGGCTAAGGGTGGTAGTAGTGGTAGGCATCCAGCCCCCCTGGGTGTGGGTGGTAGTAGTGGTAGGCATCCAGCCCCCCTGGGTGTGGGTGGTAGTAGTGGTAGGCATCCAGCCCCCGGGCTAAGGGTGGTGGTAGGCATCCAGCCCCCTGGGTGAGGGTGGTAGTAGTGGTAGGCATCCAGCCCCCCGGGCTAAGGGTGGTGGTAGGCATCCAGCCCCCTGGGTGAGGGTGGTAGTAGTGGTAGGCATCCAGCCCCCTGGCTAAGGGTGGTAGTAGTGGTAGGCATCCAGCCCCCTGGGTGTGGGTGGTAGTAGTGGTAGGCATCCAGCCCCCCTGGGTGTGGGTGGTAGTAGTGGTAGGCATCCAGCCCCCCTGGGTGAGGGTGGTAGTAGTGGTAGGCATCCAGCCCCCCTGGGTGTGGGTGGTAGTAGTGGTAGGCATCCAGCCCCCCTGGGTGAGGGTGGTAGTAGTGGTAGGCATCCAGCCCCCCTGGGTGAGGGTGGTAGTAGTGGTAGGCATCCAACCCCCGGGCTAAGGGTGGTGGTAGGCATCCAGCCCCCCTGGGTGAGGGTGGTAGTAGTGGTAGGCATCCAGCCCCCCCTGGGTGAGGGTGGTAGTGGTGGTAGGCATCCAGCCCCCCCTGGGTGAGGGTGGTAGTAGTGGTAGGCATCCAGCCCCCCCTGGGTGAGGGTGGTAGTAGTGGTAGGCATCCAGCCCCCCCCTGGCTAAGGGTGGTAGTAGTGGTAGGCATCCTGCCCCCCCTGGGTAGGGGTGGTGGTGCGCATTCAGGCCCCTGTGTGCATATGTGGCATTGGTGATGGGCATCCCGCCCCTATGGTGCTGCTGTTGCTGGTGTAAGTATATTCAGCATCCCCGTGTATGTGTGTGATGTGTCGTGTACGTGTTGTATGTGTTTTGTGGTTGGTGTCTGGCTTACCTTCTGCGCCGTACGCGTCCGTGCCTGTTCCGGTAGTAGATGTAGAATATTGGTATGATCGGGACGAAGGGATTCATGGTTGGTTCGTGTCGTTCGTCCTTCTCGTTGCTTCGCGTCGTCCTCGTCGCTTCGCCTCGTCCTCGTCACTTCGCGTCGTCCTCGTCGGTGCCGTGTTCGTCTCGTAGCCGTGGATCGTGTTGTGTCGCGAATCGGAGCTTATGTGCGCCTCTCCCGGATGCTTTAACGTGCCGTGCGTAGCGACGGGTTCGGCGCGTACGGGAAGCGCATCGTACTTGTCCGGCCGGACGGGGCTGCATTTTCCTTCCGTGCGACTCGATTCGGCGTTTCCGGATTCGCCTCGGTCGGAGAACAGGACCTGGTTTGGGTGAGTACGGCTCGGCCGGATTTTTTGCTGTTGTGCGCATCGTACTTGCTCGTTCGGTGTGCTGTACGGATCGGTCGGAAAACAGGCTTTCGCATGGCTTTTTTCCCGACCGAATGGTATTGGGTGCGCCTCCGACCGAGATCGGAATCGGCCCCAGAGTTGTTGCTTACGTCTCTTTTCTCTTTCCTCGGCTGTAAGGGGTCCTCGTATCCCATTTATTTGCATGGGTTCCACTCCTTCTGTGGCTTTTGCCACTTCTCCGGGACCTGGTCAACCTCGAGGAACTAAGTACTTGATATCACCTCGGTTTTTGTCATTCTTCCTTTCCTGCATCCAATAGTTAAGCTGTACTGTGAGTTTGATCAGTTCATCACATTTGTGGGGCAGGTGGATCACTTCGGCAAGAACGTCTTTCAGCTCCCCACGAAGCCCTTGATAAAACAAGGTGGTTCTCTTTTCTTGTGGCCAATCCGTTTCAATCAAGAGGCGATTGAACATGGTGATATACGTTAGAAGGTCCTGAGAGCCTTGTTTTAGAGTTATTCATTCTCAGTCTGAAGTGAGCAGATGCGATTTCCTATAAAATAACTTGCGCATCTCCGTGCAGATGTCTGTAAAGCTATACAAAATGGGGTTGTCTCTTTCTATCAGTGGTATTGACCAACTAGCTGCATTCCCACCCAAGTAGGACATAAGAAAAGCAGTTTTGGACTGGTCATCATGGAATACCGTGGGCTTGCACAAAAAATGCAACCAACACTGACTGAGGAAAATTCCATACTTTTTTGGATCCCCATAGAAACTTTCGGGGCTGCCAAAAAAATCTGTGGGGACTGAATAACCTGGATTGCTGCTGGCCCTGATGCCGACCATGGAGGAGAGTGAGGGGTAGTAAAGTACCCGGCTCCAGCTGCTCTCCCTCCTGTTGCAATGGGTGTTGACGGCCTTAGAGGATCACCTGTTTGTGGGTGTTGTGGCAAGGGCAACATCCACTCCCTGATATAGGACCCCCCACCATGTTGTGACTTACCCTTTCTAACTAGTCTGGCCAACTCTCTCCGTATAGAACCCATTTCTTTTCTTAGGTAATGTTCTCGGTTCCAAAAGCGTTAACCTCCACTCTCATGGAAAACATGGTCTCTAGAATGGAGGATAGGACCGCGTTGGTGTCCATTGCCCAGGCTGGGTATGCTACTTGGGCTTGTCAATCTGTCAGGTTCAGATTAGTTAACAGCACACCAGCCACTAACCTTCAGGAACAGATCCAGAAGGGGCGATGTATAGTTCCCAGTTACCCCTAGCACTACCTCCCAGGGAGTATATAACACCCTACCCTGCACGGAAGTACACAGGGGAAAAGGGAAAGGGATAAAACAATAAAAGATAACGGTCCACCACCACAGGGTCTCTTTGGTCCCTTCCTTAATACGAGAAATCCTTCTTTCTCAATATGCAATGAAGCACTGGTGGCACCCTGTATGTAAGAGAAATTACAGCTATTAATAACCTTAGACACCCCGCTACGAACATCACTGTGAATGGAAGCTGTAATTAACCCTCCCCACCTCTATAACTAACTTACATGCATCTCATACTGGGAAGGATTGAACCACAGATTAATGTCACCAAACAATAAGTACCCATAAGGGCTGTACTTATCTGTCGTCATCCAGAAGGATTGGTTACAAGCCACAGCAACCCTAAGATGGCATCCGATAGTGTGAACAAAGTAGCAAACTTTAAATCCAGGAAAAGATCCAAATGATGAAAACTAATGCAAGAAGAAGTCTGAGCGCAATTCCCACTCTCGTCCTGAGAACTCGCGCTGGCCCAACGGTTAAAGAAACGTGCCTGATTGCCTAAATAACGTCAAGCGCGTAAAAGAGCAAGAGTTAAAAATGAAAAATAAGTCAGCGAAAAGAGAACGTTGGCTTTAGCTCTCTACGCAGCACTTCGACACCGCGGAGCGGAAGCGTGCTCACAAGGCACGGCAGGAGGTTAGAATGAATTGACTTCCCCTTCGAAACAAGCGTTCGAGATGCGAACGCACTGGAAAGCTCCGACACCCTCGGAGCAGCAAAATCGAATCCTTTCGAGTCTGCAGGAGAGCGCTCCGGCTCAGCGGAGAGCCTGCAGCTGAACGACATGGAAGCGGAAAGAAGCTCCAAATCAAAGGAGCGGCTGCCACTTTTGAAATGAAAGAAACTGACAAGAGCTCTGACACCGCAGAGCTGAATTAGGCTGGAACAAATAATCCACAGGAAACGAAGAAGGTTTTTTGAATGAAGAGCTTGTCTCCAACGGCTCTTAAATAACGATTGACAAGCACCAGTCCTCCCCAGGGGAGGGGCTTATATAGACAGTCCCAAACCCTGGAGAAGACACAGTGACTGCCCGAGTGCTATATGGAACTTGTGTTTCTTCCATTGTAACATTCATATCACGGTCACACAGCACTATCTGTCTCTCTTCTTTCTGTGGTGGTGTTTCTACCTGTTTCCTCTTCCACTACAGAGGATCATGACAACACATGGGGGGGTCAAGCGTAGGTCTTGAAGTGGAAATGAGTAATTGGCTCGAGGGGTACCCAGATAGATTAGGATGTTGTGAGACTTGAGACCCATCTTTTTCTGTAACTGTTATAGCTGAAACACAAGGGTCCTGTTCCGGAAGTTCCTTTAGCTTTTTAAGGTCCGATAATGCATGATCTACGGTGTACAATCGTGAGAATATTGGGAGCTGTTCCACCTGCAAAAGCTCCACAATTTTACCAAACCATTCCCAGCCAAGTTCCTTGACCCTCCGGTATCCTGACCCGCATCATCTGCCTTTTTCCCCTTCTGTGATAAAATTGGGTGGGCTTCTGCTTTATCCGTGACAGCAGAAGAGCACAGCGGGAGCAGTATACTCTGGGAAACCTCTTTATTTTCTTTGAGTCTTTTGAACTGAAGCGTTCATCTGGCGAGCAGGACAACAAGGGAAGGTAAGGGGGTTGTTTTTAGGGCCCAGCCACGGCAGTAAGAGACAGCCTCCTTTCTGTATGCTCAATTTTATTCCAAAAAGCAGTCCCTGCACGCTGGATCATTCTAACGAGTGGAAGTGGGTGCAGGGGTGGGGTTGTCGCAGTACTTGGGCCACCTCCCAGTTTCCTCTTTTCCATCATAGCTGCTCACTGCCATTCTCTCCTCCACACTAGTAAAATCAAAACACGTACCTCGCACTAGGAAAATAAAAAAACCAGGAGGGGTGGCCCAGCCTTCTCTGGGCACGGACGGGCCCACCCTTTGCTCGGGCACACCCGCGCTGCGGAGTCCCTGGGCCCTTTTAAAGCGTCAGCACCTGGCACCTCATACGATAACAGGGTGAGTGCTGGGGGACCGAGTCCCACCCCAGCAGGGCAGCAGCAGGAACCAACAGGCAGGTGAGCATTGCAGGCCTTGGACAGCCCGTTAGAAGTATCAAGAATTGTCATTGCGACTGAACAGGGCTCTCATTAGAAAATTATCAATTAGAGCATAATGCTAAATTAATAGAAAATTAGACCAGTAAAAACATGTCTTTCTCAATACAAGTCAATGGAGCTTATTTATGTGACAGAAACATGACAGAAGAATGATACTCTCAGTGATGAGTAGGTGGCAGGATCTTCACCTCAAGGAAGTGCTCAACTTCCTTGAGGAGAAGACGTCATTCATACATGCAGTACTAGTTGCATTATTCTCCTGAAATCCCACTTCCACTTGACAGGTTTGAAAGTGAGGTTGCGATACTAGAAAATATGCAAGGGTACAGCCCTGAACTTTATGGCTTCCAGGCATAGTCATTGCATAGCCCGCGCATACTTGGGTCCCGTACTTACTGAGTCACTAGAACCAAGCTGTATATGGCTGATAAGCCCATAAACTAGGGCGAAACCGGTTCTAGGTTTCTTGAGTTCCGGTTCAGAGTCTTGGCAGTTCCGGCTGGACTGTTCCCATAAGGAGCAGGGTCAAGACTGATTTGCATATGGCTGGGTCCAAACTGAGATGATATGGTGAGCAAAAGAACAATAGGTTGGAGTGCTACCTGAGCTATTGCCAGTGGTTTGACTTATTGCAAGCAGCCTCCCATAACCTTTTGTTTGTTTCATGTACCTCTGTAAGTGGCCTGGGTATGCCCAGACGTGGGACCCGCGCCCACAGTGTCAGCTGGAATCAAGCTGTACCCAGCTGAGGACCCAGAACTAGGGCAAAAAAAAAGTCCTGGGATGATTGTTTTTTGGTTAAGGGAAAACCTGACTAGGCAGTTTGGCCTAGACTGTTCCCATGAGGAGCAGGGTCAAGACTGATTTGCAAATGGCTGGGTCTAAACTGAGGTGGAATGGTAGCAAATGAACGATGGGTTGGCTTTGTATCCTGAGTTATTAACAGTGGTTGGACTTATTTCAAGCAGCCTCCAATCACCTTTTGTGTGCTTCATAGTCCAGGCGTAGCCATGAAAATGAGCAAGCATACTCAGTGCCACAGAAACATCAAACTATTATAGACAACATCCATATTTGATTGGGAAAGTTTACACTTTCAGAGTTGCCTATGCAATTCTTAACACTGTTTTATGTAGATGAATATGACCATGATACAGGCAAGATTTAAGCTTTGACGGTAGTAAAAACAATATATTCAGTATTGTAATTAGACAATTAAGGCCCAATTCACAAAGGTAAACGTAGACCTGAAGTCTAAGGGCCTGATTCACAAAGGTAAACTTACACTTTTGTGTAAGTTTACGATTGTTTGCTAGTCACAAAGGGATACACGAGTAGTATCTTTACAAGTGCGGAGTCTCCAAACATAAAAAGATTGGTCTTTTTTTTGTGTGGAGACTCGGCACTTGTAAATAAATTACTCGTAAATCCTTTGTGTAGCAGACAATCGTAAACTTACATAAAAGTGTGAATCACCTTTGTGAATCAGGCTCTAAGTTTAGACCAGAAGTCTAAGCTTAGACCTGCAGTGCAAGGGCCCAATTCACAAAGGTAAACTTAGACCTGAGGCCCATACCAATCTATACTTTCCTGCAATCCTGAAAATCCAGTTGAGGTGCAATGGTAATGTAAGGTGTGGGTGTGAATTTGTATACCGTACCAGCAGATTGGCTACATGCATTGCTTCTGTTTAAAAGATCATCAGTGGTTGGCTTAGTCGATGGGCCCCATTGCATCTTTTAAACCCTGTCAACATTGTCTGGCTATATAGTTTTGAAGGAGGAGATTTAAAATCTCCTTCTTCAAAAAAAGCTTCTTTTTATACTCATCATACACTGTTTATATATTTTATCTGAGCGGCTGTAAAAAGAAGATGAGGACTGTGAGTCGTAAACAAATTTTACCAGTCAGTTGGACATTAACTTTCAGTTAAAATCACTGATTGCCAGGATAAAGTATAAATCTAATTGTTCATTATCAACACTTTCGTCATCTGCTTAAAATGTGTTAAAATTAGAACTATGCATCATGTTGCATCTGATCTTTTTTTCAGGTGCCAAATGTTCAACAGAAGTATTTCTGTTCTTAATATCTCCAATCCTTAGGTGCAAAGGATCTGCCTAATTCTCTGACCCTCTTGCTCCTCAATGATTTGAGGAAGGACCTACCTTTGGTACTGAGTGTTCTAATTGGTAGGGTAAGCTTTAGATCTTTTTCAGATATCCTGGTGCTTTTTCACACTAGTTTATGTGTGGCCATGGGTCTAAAATGTAATGCTAGCCTAGTCTGGCAGCCAGCGTATTCTTTCTACTACTGGGGAAATATTATCACTCTATTTGTGACAGAAGCTGTAGCAGTTATGGCTCATTTAGTAGTTAGAAGATAAGGCAACTGCATTAAAATGTGGGAACTACGAGGACTCCTGGAAAGGGCGTTCTCATTGGGTCTGTTGACAATGAAAATATAATCACAATTCTATTCAATGGTGTGTATTTAGCTGGTTCACATAGCACATTATAAGGGGATACTGAGGGCCATATTTATCATCTTTTCACGCAACGCAATGCTTCAAGACACCTTGCTGCGCTGGGCTGTGCTGCGTGAAAGGGAGAGGGCAGGAATGCATCATAGCTATCAAGATATGGAACATTCCTGCTCTCTCCTTGTGCTGGCGCACTTTTGGCTGCCCAGCACCAATGCAGACTTAAGGCAGGATTGTTTTTGTGTGGGAAGGGACACCTTCCTGCACAAGAACAATCCTTTGAGCCTTTTTCCTCGGTGCAAGGGTGACACAAAACCTTTGATAAACATGCCCCTTAGTGTCTCCAATGGCAAACATTTTTTTGCGTAGAAAATCTTCATATGAACTTTGAAAGGACAACACAACTAATCTTTCAGACTAGTATCACTTATCTGATTGAGGATCAAGAAGTCCTGACTCTCTTGGTCAAAAGAATATGCTGCCTTTTGGTCATAACACTGCTCCAAGAGCTTCTAGCTCACTTACAGGTTATCCATTGCCTTCTGATTCACATCTGCCATATTCTTCCATAGGCCTAGAACATATTCCATCATCCTGTTTTAGTCAAAGTGAGGAGTCCAGATTGTGTAAAGCTCAAATGCAATTTGAAGAGGATATTACATCTCCTCTTCAAGGCCTTCTTGAAGGTGCTCATTAGCTCCACTAAAGTGTTTGGTTTGGTGGCAGGGCAAACTGATAAACATGCATGTTTGTCCCTCATGGCTTCATGTAACTGGACTTTAAGGGCATTCCTTGGTGGGACATCACCTTTTAGGTGAGACCAAAACAAGGAAAGATGGTTATGGATATTGCTGGCACAGTAGTGCTCCTCAAAGTTACAACATCAGGGTACTATTTGGTTTGTTTCATGACAACAAGAATATACCTGTTGCCTTAGGTTTATTGGTGAGTCCCTTGGACCATCAGTGTTTACTCACTTTTAAATTAATCAAACTTCACAGGTTTGGCAGCAAGCTTTTGTTATTTTCTGACTTTCTACTCTGTTGGCAAGTCGAGCCATGTATCCATGCAAATGTTAGACTAATGGAAAAGAAGATATACCAGGATGTTACCATGTCTGTGAGAGGGCAAGCAGCAACTAGTAAATATCACAACTGGATTCCAAGTGCTCACTTCTCTTACAATCTTGAAACTCCAAGAAACACCATGATTGTCATGAAGCTCATTCCGTTCAGAGCTCACTGGTCTGGCTGGATCTTGCAGAACTCGAGGAATTGCGTTCAAGCAAATTGCTCACAATTTCTGTCCTGGACACTCTTTTTTTCCCTGGCTGATTTAATATCTTGAACATGCCCTCTCTGGCTCAAATTTTGTTAGTTAGCAGTTAGCCTTGATTGCCAGTTATTTAGTGTCAGCAATCTGCAAACCAGACAAGACCTGTCACAGTACACAAGGTAGGTGTCTCAAAGTTGACCCTAAAACCGGGTCCACCAGTCCCTCATAAGAATGTACCTTTATCACGTCCATCGATTGTCTCAAAGTGCTATGCACTCTTTGCTTCTTTGTTTACCATAAGATATCAGAACTATTCTGGGTACATCTGAAAATGTTCAAGTACTGCACAAGACAAGCCTGAATCTCTTGCATTTGTCAAACATTTGCCTTTGTTAAGGTCTATGTAAATCTGTGCTATTTTGGCATTGTTACAATCACAGAATGAATTTGTGAATTTCGTAGATCTGCTTCCACCTGCATCGAAAGACAAAGAGGCGAAAGGCAACTAATAGTTTTGCAGTGATCCACAAACCACTGCAAGACTTCCAGACCCACTGTCATAGGTGGACAATGACATTTCTGAATAATCTAACATCAGCCAATGAAAAATGATCTAATGACCACCACCCTGATCTGATTAGATGATGGCACCAAAACATAATTACTCAAAAAGACAGAAACAACAAGCTTTTGTAGTAATTCTGACTGGATGCTCTCAGTCAATCAGGAAAGATCTCTGTAGTTAGACCCTTCCAATTGGTTGATTACAGCTTGTTCACTAATACAGTGGGCAGCCTTTGCTTCTCCATTGCCCCTAATTATGAGTGTCCTGTATTCTCTGATGGATCAAGTAACAGAAGTTACTTGGGCCATTAGTATTCTGAGTTTTGGGTTTTCACACAGATTTCAGCTGAAAGCTTTGTGTAAAACTCCAGGAGAAACGATACAGGAATTTCCTGAGAAAAACTGACTCTTGAATGTTATTCTTCAAATCCATGTAATCCCCAACAATTTCCCACCACAGCAATTACTGGGACCTACAGCAATGGTAATTATGGGACGAGGAAATAACAGTCATTTTAACCGGAAGCTCAAGAGGGCACAGGTGTTTTTTAATGTTTTGTAGTTCAAATTCATCATTTCTTGTAATTTGCTCACCCAGTAAATTTAGATTGATTTTTACAATTAATCTACTCCGTTGGTCACCTAAAAAGAAAGACTCCGACTATTTTACTGTTAGACCTTACTTCCTTGGTGTGGTATTCCCCAAAAACCTTTTTCCTTCAGCCTTCCTGCTTTCTGAATTTGTTTTGTTGCCATTAGGACTCTGTGCTCTTTACCACTGCTAACCAATGCTAAAGTGCTTGTGCTCCCCCTCTGAAACATGGTAAAATTGGCTTACACCTGGTTGGATAATTTAATTTACATATAAGTCTCTAGTATATTGTACTATATATACCCAGGGCCTACAAACTAAAGGCTGTTAGCGGGTTGCAGCACTCATTGTGCCACCCACTGAAATAGCCCTTTAAAACATGCCACGGGACTGCCATTGCAGTCTGTAGGGCAGTTTTAAATTTCCATTTTGAGCCTGCAATGTAAAATTATTTCCAGGCCAAACACCGTCATTTTGATTACATACAAGACACCCCTAAGAGGGCCCTAAAAGCCTATAGTGCAGGGTGCATTGTATTTAAAACGTGTGGGTATAGGTTTTACATGTCCATCTCCTAAAGTCATTTTTCACTATTGTAAGGCCTACCTCTTCCATATATTTACATTGGGTTGCCATATTAGATGTAATAAGTGCTAACATTTGATTGCAAAGAGGTAGGGATGGCATGTTTACACTCAAATGAATTGTGATTTGAAATCCTCTTCAATTATAAAGTTGGATTTTAAGTCACAATTCTGAAAATGCTACTTTTAGAAAGTTGCCATTTTCTTGTCCTAACCATTTGTGCCACTGACAGTGTCCTGGGGCAGAAGACGGTGAATGGCTCTGCTGTTGGGCATTGCACATTCCTCCCAGACAGTGCCAGAATGGCTGAGGGCAGAGCTCTACCCAGCCCCACTTGCGCTTGAAAGGAGCTTGCCTCCTGCACAGACAAAGGAACCTCACACTAGTATTCTGTCACCCCAGACATCGTGGAGCCTTGACAGGGGAAGAGAAGAACTTTCCAGAAGCAGATGTGGGGAGTACTATAGGGAATCTGGTTATAAATACTGGACCTTCAAACACCTCTTCAGTACACTTCTGGACCTTTGGAAAACTTTTAAGGACTGCCCTACTGCTCATAGAGGGCTACCCTGCTGCTTGAAGAACTTCCTTGCTGCTTGAAGGAGAACTGGACCATCTTCTTGAACCCAGGGCCACCAGAAGTGACTCCAAGAGCTAGTTGACTGGCCTCCTGTGTGGCCCACAGATGCATAACAAGCATCTGAAGCCTTGATCCCTGCACCTAGCCTCAGCTGGAGTGAGTCTTAACCCCCCTAGTGGTGCCCCCGAGGTCTTAGACCATTCATGGTGGTATTTGTAGTACTCACCAAAAACCATGAAAATGTCACCAAAAAGTGCCCTGAGAACTGACAGATGACCAGTACCGGTCTGCCAGCCGATCCTCCAAAGTTGCATCACTGGTGGGCCTGACTTCGGGATAGCTCCCTTTACCTTCTTCTCCACAGCAGCAAATCCCTTTCAGCTGGACCTCTCAGCGATGGTATCCAGCCTCATGGAGCCCTCTTTGGCTACAGCCTGCAGCTTCATCCAGCTGGAGATCTCAAAAGTTGACTAAGTCCGAAGATAAAAATCTTCACTTTGACTTTGTCCAGCAGCTCCCTAATGACAATGCCTCCTCCTTGGACACCACCTGTTGCCTTGTTTCGCACAACTCTACCTTCTCAGAATCTTTTCTTTAGGATGTTTTCTAAGTCAGAAGGCAAGCTGAGACCTGGTGTAGTTATGTTTCGTATATAGGCCCTAATGTAGACCCGTTCATATATGCCATAATGTAGAAATACTCGTATATACCCTATTATGGTCATACTCGTATATGCCCTATTATGGTCATACTCGTATATGCCCTGTTATGGTCATATTCGTATATGCCCTATTATAGTCATGGCTCCTAATATAGGCATGATCTTTCACCTACATTGGCTCCTTACAGTACACAACGAGCTCCGAGCTCTGAGGGATGAACGTTATCTAGTCTGTGGTTAGAACACTGCAAGGTCGTTCCAGAACACAGGCCTACAATGTACTCATAAATTATGCATGAGTATTCACCAGCTACATCTCCCGCATAATATGTATGTACAAAGTTCACCCCTGACGTCTTCCTCATGTCCAACAAAGACCAATACAAACCATACTGAGGGACAAGACACTTTAGGGTATAAATACACCACATCTTGCCACGGTAAGACAGAGGGAACCGAGACTTCCATGCTGACACACTGACCAGAGACGCTGAGGCTCCTGCATGCAGTCGCTCCAGCTGACAGCGGTCTAACACAGCCCTTGCGGGGTGTCCAACTCGAGACCAGGACGGGGTCCCACACTCTCTCTATTCAGGTATGGGGGTTCGACTAAATCCTAGAGGGATTCTTGGCTCTTAGGCTTTAGACCTACACATATGCTAGGTACACTCAGGTACATCTAGTTAGGCATCGTAGGAGTATGCACACTTTCATAGTGCCTTTCATATTCATGTATGTATTCATGATTATTGCAATATGGTAGAACTGTTCTATCCTTTCACTTTGATCGTACTGCTGGTAATATATCTCTGCTATTGTCTGCTGATTACTGCAGCACATATATTTTACACTAGAATAACAACTGTTCATAAAATACTTATTGAAACGCCCAGACTGTTTATTCTGTGTAACTCTCTGAGACAAACCGAATAAGTGAGCAGGATTGACTGAGCGAAAGGTAGTACATTGTGTTATGCCTTGCATAGTATACTTTTGTCTTACAGTTCACCAGTCCATCTGCTGCTCAGCCACTGTGTGTGTTTGGAGTAGAATGTTGGGAATGCGGTGATGCGTGGAATGTTGGGTGTTTGACTGAGTGAGGTATGACAGTCACTGAGGGGCTGAGCAGCAGGCAGGCTGCTCCTGGTGGGGTTGCTGTGGCATAGGACCAAGGGCTGACTACTGGACTAACCTACATCATTACCACCTGTTTATCCGGTCTACCAAGCTGATGTGCCTACCTACCATCTTGCTGTACAACTGGAATAAAGATACTTAAGAACTTACATGGCTACCAGCGTTTTCCATAGTGCGCAACACGCAGCCCCTACACAGGGGTGGGTTCACCCTTACACGGGGTATGTTCTCCCTTACATGAGGGATGGTCATGGTTTGGGAACTAGCCCCTTTCCATAGTGCGCTACACGCAGCCCCTCCTCAGGGGCGGGTTCATGGGTTATATTCCCATTTACAGTTGGTTGGGTACGTTCCTATCAATAGTACATTTAACCCTCACAGGGTTGGTCTTAATGGGTCTATTCCATTACATTACGTTACGCATAACCCCTACACAGGGTTGGTTTGCTTGGGTTGGGTCCCTTCTACATCTATACAACGGTCAAGCATACACAAGATGTGCTTCCATGGGTGTTGGACCCATATACAGTGGCGGGGTGTTTACCTTTTGCCTTACGCAATGACATGTTTAGTGGCGGGGTGTTTACCTTTTGCCTTACGCAATGACATGTTTAGTGGCGGGGTGTTTACCTTTTGCCTTACGCAACAACTTTTTCTCAGTTTATCTTTTGGGAGAGGATGGGTTTTCTGTACTCAATTTTTCAGTTGTTGTATTTTATCCATTCTTTCTTCTTTGAATGGCTCATACACTCTCGTGATGTTCTCTTAATTGCACATCCCTGGGTTTTGAACCATACCTTACATTTGTAATTCTGCAACCTTTGCAAAATTAGTAATCTGTGCATTATGCAACAGAATGTTTTATAGTTTGGGACTAGTGTCGCGGGGTTTGTTCACCCGTTGCTATTCCCCACTAATTGTCTCATTTTTGTCTTCTTTTGGGAGGATGGGTTACATTGCACTCTGTACTGTATTATTTCTTTCTTCCTTTTATGCATCCCTGAGTTCTGAATTATTTCTTGCAAATGTAATTTTAATTGTGTATAGTTTTCTCTTTTTGCATTGTTGTCTCTCAGGTACCAATGTCACTTTCGTTTTTCATTTTTAAAGGAGGGGGATATGTTATGCCTTGCATAGTATACTTTTGTCTTACAGTTCACCAGTCCATCTGCTGCTCAGCCACTGTGTGTGTTTGGAGTAGAATGTTGGGAATGCGGTGATGCGTGGAATGTTGGGTGTTTGACTGAGTGAGGTATGACAGTCACTGAGGGGCTGAGCAGCAGGCAGGCTGCTCCTGGTGGGGTTGCTGTGGCATAGGACCAAGGGCTGACTACTGGGCTAACCTACATCATTACCACCTGTTTATCCGGTCTACCAAGCTGATGTGCCTACCTACCATCTTGCTGTACAACTGGAATAAAGATACTTAAGAACTTACATGGCTACCAGCGTCTACTTTCTACCACAGGACACAACACATTGTTTCCACGATTCTGAGGAATTTGGGTTGTCATGATCTAAGGTTGCCAGAAACTAATCTCTCCCCGAGAAGAGGAGATTCTAGTGGCACTGTGACTAAGTTAATGCAAACCAGGCTAACATATGCGGTGGGGGTGCACAGAGTCAGTCTAACACCAAGCCCACAGTATATGTTATCCAAACGTGCAGGTCCTGCAGGGGTACTATAGAACTACACGACATGGCGCCGCCAACGTTGGTTGGGTACTTATTTAACAGTAGAATCTGAGTAGTTCAGTCATGCTATTCTCAGAGAACCTACTCACAAAACGCCAGAGTGGGTCTGGAGTGGGTGGGCACATACTCCGCCACAGCTGAGTAGGCGAGATATCCTATTTATCGGCTGTTGGTTAATCAAGCTTGAAGGACATTTAGTTCCTAAATTGTGCATAAAACCTTTATCTTGATTCTCTTGTAACAGACTTTCTTTTCAAAATGACTGAGAGCGATGAAGAAAGAGTAAATCTGCAGGTCTCAGCCGGAGAACCACCCGAAAATGCAATTGAAATTGCACCTAAATTCAGACATACGCTCACCATGAAACTATTGAAAAATGGTTTACCTCACAGGGGTGGCATAGTAGCTCTCGTGATTGAGGCACACGAATCAAATAAAACAGAGGTATTCTATTCATGGGTTACATTCCCAGCAGCAGATGCTGTAACAAAGACATTTCACTACTACGTAGAAGGAGATGCACCAGAGGAATACTGTCCATTCGATGACATAAAGATTCCACTCACGTACCAGGAACACTTATACTGGTTTAAAGGTGCCCTACCCCACATAATAAACAGAGTAAGATTAGGCCCGCTCGGAGGAGACAGGGCCACATGGCCAATACTAGCGACTTACACACCGCACCCTTACATTGGAACAATGCCACAGCCAGAATTACTCGTACAACACAGAGATTTAATTAAAATCTACAGAAACCTGACACAATTCGTCATGAGGACTCTCACAGTTCAACCAACAACAGTTGCAACAAACGGGACCCAATTCCAGGGTACTGCAACTAAAATTACTCCTCAAAAATTACACGTGGTAATGGGCAAAATGCCCGCAAAACGCGAACAAATACCATTCTGGATAGCTCAGAAAATAACTCAGCTTGAGGCAGTATTCCCGAATACTACCACCTATGATAAACACAGAATTCTAACAATCTGCTTGCCCATGGGGATCACACCACAAGTAGAGGACTGCACCTCTTGGGGTTCAGTCTTTGTTGCCATATATACCAGAACACATGGTATCCTGTCCTTAGCAGTAGTGCCAGACGTATTGAGACAGATACAAAATGAGTACAGAGCAGAGCCTGCCCTAAACTTAGGGATGAAGTTACTAAACAACTTTGATCAGGTATCAACCATAATACTAGCTAACATTAAGGAGGAAGCAGCTTCAGTGGCGATCCGCCAACGCCTAAGGGAGTTCGGTCCAGTAGATCAACAACACGAACTACCCAAAATAATTGAAACTGCATGTGCAGAATTAGGCAGAGACAGTCTAGGTGGGAAGGCATTAAAACCACAACTAGTGGGCAGTCCTGAAAAGGACACTACAAAACAGACATCTACTTCTTCTAAGAAGAAGTGGGAAAATAAAAAACAACAAAATTCTAAAGACAGCAGATCTCAATCCAGAGGCTGGTCTCCTCAACAGGAGCCCTCTGAAAGGAGGTATAACCTCAGGAATAGGGATAATATTAAAAACCCTGACAGGTATCAGGATACTGATACACGTTCCTCTCGTTCCTTTCAGGGTTCATCAAGAAACTCAGAGAGGGAAGGACGGTCAGAACACAGACAAGAGGAGTGTACAAAGTCCAGAGACACGCAATGCGCTGCAGACTACGCACCTAAAAAAGGAGATAAACAAAAACAAAACCTCAGTTCAAAAAGAAGAAGGTAGCAGGTCTCAAGATCAGACATGCCCAGAATTCTGAGGACACAGCTTCTGAACGGGGAATGGGCTCTGACGATGCTAGACAGCGGAGTTGAGTGAGTATATCACGGTGGAAACACCTGATACTCGGGTAAGTGTCCCACATAAGTTACATGAGATAACACTCCGGATGGAGGGGTACAAGCCCAGAAAAGTTAAAGGTCTATTTTGGGAAAATTTGTCATTTGGATATGACATCCTATTTGCAGAGCAAGACTGGCCGCCAGCATTCGTCATGGAGTGCCCAAAGGGAGAAAAGGTAATTTTTCCAGCATTTTCCGACCTCGTTACCATACATCTTAAACATGCATATGCGCAGGAGTGGGTGGTTGCCCTAGCTCCAGCATTGTACAAAAATCATGCTGGTTGGGATGAGGATTCAACCCACCACGTGATCCCATTAAAAGTTTCCCCAAATGCTCAAAGACAATACCCTATAAAGCAGGAAGCTAAAAAACAAGTCAGGGAGATCTAAGATCAACTTGAATACCAAGGGGTGATAGAAAATTGCACTTCACCTATGAACAATCCTTTGTTTCCCGTATCAAATCCCGATAACACATATCGTCTAGTTTTAGATTACAGACATTTAAATACCTGCACAAAGACATTTGCAGTTCAAAATGCACACAGTGCCTCATTAATGAATAACATTGTGCGACAAAAATATAAAACAACACTTGATATCTCAAATGGATTTTTCTGCCAAAATATAGCGCCTGAAAGCAGGTATCTGACCGCATTCTCAGCGCTGGGGTCACAACAGCAATTTTGTCGACTCCCCCAAGGGTATAAGAATAGCCTGGGGTTGTTTTCAGCAAGAGTAACAGAGTTACTCCAAAATTTGGATGAAGAAGCATTGTCCTATGTGGATGATATTTATCTGACGGACGATGACTTACCGAGGCACTTGACCAGGGTGAGCACCATTATTATGGGATTCGCCTCTGAGGGCTACAAATTTAACTTCAAAAAATCAAAAATTGCCCACCTCAGTGTCCTGTTTTTAGGATACGAGCTGTCAAGTGAGGGAAAAAGCCTAGCAGCTAACTTTTTAGAAAAGTGTGCGCTGCTCCAACCTCCAAAATCATTAAAGAATTTACAATCAATTCTGGGATTCCTAAATTTTGGTCGAACATACATTTTGGATTACGCAGAAAGAGTAAAACCTTTCTACGACTTAATAAAACCTGATTTTTCAGTCAGACAATGGACACAGGAACATACAAATATCCTGCGTTCCCTACAGGAAGACATGATAGCTTCAAAACATTACAGACATGCGTAAACGCACAGAATTTAGTGATCCGAGTAATAGCGGGTCAATGCGGGTACACTTATTTGACTTTCAATGAAGGTGAAACGGTACCAATCGCATACAAATCATACCGGTACACAAACGCAGAATGCGTTTCACTTCAACAGAAAAAATCCTGACAGCAGTGCAGACCGCATAATTGTCGTGACCCCAGTACCAGCTTTAGAAGCTGTTACAAAAGCTAGCATTCCAAATGTGAAAGCCTTACATCCAAGATGGATACAATGGGCTAATTCTCTTACTGCAACTGATGTTGAATACAGATTTGATCCAAGCTTAAAAACACAGGCATTCCTGCAATACGAACAAGAATATCCTCTACCAAATGAAATTTTGCCTCTAGATCAGTATGAATACATTATTTACACTGACGGCTCTGCTCAACCGGCCATAGGGAGTAAGCAAGCTTACAGCGCAGCGTGTGCAATCGTTAAAGGTCGCATGCGTGATGGCAAGTTCCATCCAAGCTGTACTAAAACGCAATCTCTAGGAGACGGCTCAGTTGGCAGAACTAAAAGCACTGATACTGGCACTTATAAATACGGATCACGAATTCCCCACACTAATTGTGTATGATTCCTTTTACTGTGTACAGTCGTACAATGAATATCTACATCATTGGGAACAAAACGGGTTCAAAGACGCAAAAGGTGGCACAATTAAGCATAAAATGCTATGGGAACAGGTAGTGGAGTTGAGAAACGAACTACCAAGGGCTCACGTGATACATACACTGAGTCATCAGCGTGATGGCGTTCACGTTGAAGGGAATTCATTGGCTGATGAAGCCGCAAAGGGGGCTGTACGCACAGCGTCCGTAGCTGCAATCACTCGTTCCAAAACGAGAATAGACGGCGAGATTATGGTAGCTGTCAATGCTTTGCGCGAAGGCAGCACAGCAGTACCAAAATAATTTCCACTCAAGTACTCCTACAAGTTAGATGCACAAAACATTCCATATGCTCAGATTCCTGGAGTGGGGGATAGATTAATACCAAATATGGATCGTAGGCTAGGCTTAATTCTAGCAGCACACAAGGGTTTGGGTTCTGCGCATACAAGCGTTACAGCGACTATTTATTTATTGAAACAGCGCTATTGGTGGCCAGGGTTAACAAAGCAGACTAAAGACTATGTCTTGAAATGCGACATCTGCCAGCAGATGAAAGGCTCCACCGTAACACGCCCAGCACAGACACCATTACTAAAATCAGACAAACCTCTCGCATGTGTATATTTGGACCACTGCGGACCCTTACAATCTGATGGGTCCAAGAAATATATCATGTTTGCAGTGGATTCCTGCTCTAGATTCCTATGGGTTTGGCCTCAGCGCTCGGCTGACGCTCGAACTGTTATAAAAGATTTGCAAGTCTTTATCGGCACATATGCAGTTGGCACGTTACATTCTGACCGTGTTCCGGCGTTTAGCTCTCGGGCTTACAAAGAGGCCATGGAAGGAATGGGCGTAGCATTGCGGTACTCCTCTCCGTATCATCCAGGGGGAAATTCTGTTGTGGAGAGGAAAAACCGGGATTTAAAGCAATCTTTAACAGCTAGGGTATTAGGCAAAGGCGGTAGATGGGCCAATCACCTTTATGGGGTCCAACAAGCTATCAACAATCAGCCAAGAAGCTCTCTAGGGGGTGTCACTCCTTACGAGGTCCTATTTGGGACAAGAATGTGGGTACCTCATCTTGATTGTGAAGGCACAGTGGCGGATGAAAAACCATTTGATATCCATGATCGTTTGGCTGTTTTACAGGATCTAAATGATTCCCGGACACAACAAAGTAACGTGCTCCAGAAACAGGCCGCCACTGAGGAAGTCAAGGCAGTAACGGCAAGACCTGTCTGGATCCCAAAAGTCGGGGATGTGGTCAGAGAGAAGATTGCTGACAAGAAAGAATTTGGGCCATCCTACAGAAAGCCTGTAACGGTCCTAGCAATCCAAGGCACAAGAACTATACTGCTGCCGCATCTTGCCGGGAAAAAGGAGAAAAGATTTGTCTCAATCGACTTAATCAAACCACACTATGTGGCCGATACTAAACAGTAGGCCTTGTGGACTCCACAGTAACAGACGCCCTCCTCTTGCTACAATCCAAGAAGTTCAAACAGAAAGACTCATCACGTTTGAAGAGCCACCTGTACGGAATGAAGGACTAAGCAACAATGCTATGGAACTCGTTCCACTTCAACAAGAAATTCAACTTCAAAATGAAAACCAACTTAACAACCAAGTTGCAATCAGACCGACTACAGACATCTACGTCAACGTGCCTCGTCAAGAGCAAAATCCGATTTCAACAAATCCCGATGCAATTCCGACAATTGATCGAACTGCTTCTGGCTATTTCATGAACTTTGATACGTTTTCACTGGACCCAAGTGAGCCGGAAACGACGCCAGCCAAAAAGTCACTCAAACAGAAACTCAATGACTTTCTGAACTTTTTTAGAAAAACTTACCTGGTGTCACCTTGGATTGAACTATGGTATATCACTGGGATTTTATTTTTTCTTTTCTGGGTAGGTTTAACAATAACTTTTAGTATGCTTATTAATGGACGATACCTCCAACAAAGCTCTACAGCCCAAAGAGTCAATTTGATTTTAAAACCACACCAGTCTTCACATCATGAACCAAGAGACTTGTCTTCAGTGAACATCACAGCAGTTCCTATACCGGACGGTATAGTATGGGACAAGATTGATTATGATGTATTCGGTCCGACTGAACTTTTAAAGCTTAAACATGTATTTAAAATTTCTTTAAGTGATATCATTACCTCCAGTACATTTTCTGATGATTGGGACACTGAAACGGTAAACAATTTAATGTCTGATTTAGAAAAAACTGCAGCATTTCCGAACAATGACATGTTAGAAGGTACTTCAGACTATGATACATTGTACT
The DNA here is from genome assembly GCA_963921515.1 of Calotriton arnoldi. Taxonomy (NCBI): domain Eukaryota; kingdom Metazoa; phylum Chordata; class Amphibia; order Caudata; family Salamandridae; genus Calotriton; species Calotriton arnoldi. The sequence goes on from CAWUFW010000892.1 coordinate 1,962,924, forward strand.
GTTACCAACATTATGGTCATCATTTCTTGCACAAATCTATAACACCTAGAAATGTATTCGAATACCACCAGTGGGAACACTGCCCAACTCCTCCAAAAGGTAGTTCGCAAACTTTTGCACAGAAATTCACATACTTTTCAGGGTTCAACACATCTGACCCAAAGTCATTTTATTACAAAGTGGCAACAACATCAGCACAGAAAATTATGTTGACTAACACCAAACAGATTTACTCTGCTTCCTTTATGGCCCAGTTGTCTACACAGGGTTTCGACATATGGAAGGACACTATAGATTCCAAATCAATCTGGGGTTCTAGGGACTGGCAAGTCCAGGGAACAGAAGCACTTTTTAGAGCATGACTCATTCCACAGCAGATAATATTTCTGAATGAAACTGTGCAACAGACATCCTGTCTTGGATTAGCCAAGAATAAGGAAATGAACACACCTGGGTTTCCAACACCATCACCGATGGGTGGGGGGCAGAATTCAACTACACATGGGGTAAGATTAGATGACATTCTCCAGTACAACAGGTCAGATCCCAATTGAACAGGATGGCTGATTTGGCCCATTGACACAAACACATGTCAACAGAGATTCCTAGGTACACCCGAGGTATTTAGTATCCATAGGCCAGATCCTCGCTATGTACAGAGACAACACCCAGGGGTAGTGACATCCTATAGTGTTGGGAAGTTGTGCCTTGATTGGCTAGAAACCTCAACACTCACAGAAGTGAAACATCATTTGACCCTACTCACACCTGATGTAGACCTTAGGGATTTTTTACTAGGCCCAAGGAAAACACGTCAGAAACGTTTCATATATGCTGGCCTTTATGCCTATTATAATGAAAACTGGAAAATATCCCAACAGGAGGCCGCAGAAAGAATACGGGAAATAGACCGTATTAACTTAGAGAAGGCATTAGCTGTAGTGGATAATGGGTTAACAACTTTGACCTCCAGGATTTACTCCTTAGGCAACATTGTATCTTCGGCAATCGACATATTAGAACAAGATCTGGCCTTGTTACAACACGGGCAATCTCAGCTACGTTCTATTATGATGTTAAGCTGGACGCTGCAATATTTGCGTTCAGGCTACGTGCCCTGGCGTTTTATAAACACCACGTCTCTGTTTTCAGAATACAATCTGACTGATAAACAGACAGAAATGGCACAAAGGGGAGCCAAATATACAATGCTGCGTATTGAGAAACTGGAAAGGTTAGCATTCACTGTAGCCAAATCACCATCAACAGAACGGCTAATTCATGGCCAGATCACTCTGCCGGTCACTACGTTTCAGTTTCAATATTGCCTTGAGCAAAGGCAGGCAGGCAAATATGAAAAGATGGGTAAGGGATACATCAAGGAAACTTGGGAGTTACCATATAGATATCGATGCCGGAATGGGGATCGAGAAGTGTATCTGAGTGGTACAAACTGCAAGAACGCTTTAAGCGGTTCTCTCATGTGTCAGGATATTTCTCTACATGGAGCATGTAGTGGTTCGGTAGCGAACTTATCTTGTCACATGTCAGGGACCCCAGCGGCCATGATCACGCCGGTTTTCCAGCTGCTCTTGAATGGGAGTTACTTAATGCTAAATGATCAAGGTTGCTGTGGGATGCTTCCGGGCGTCGCCTATCTGGTCACTGTTAACTCCAGGGTTACTTGCTGTATGCAAGTATTGTTTCCACCACTGAACACAGTCAGGGAGGCGCCGTTATGGCCTTCGTTGAATGTTTCCTTTATACAATTTGATACTCTGAGCAGATTGAAAGCTATGCTTTTACAGCAACCCGTGCCCTTAACCTCCGCTCGAGAAATTTTTGAACTTCAAGTTGCAAGGACCTCGACTGAGATACAAGCGCTTATACGAACGAACTGCCCCTTTCATTTAGCAGAAATGGTGGGTCGTATCTTTAACATGTCTGATACGAGCGGTATTGTACACCTATTTAAGACCATAGGGTCAGGACTATTAAGCACCTTTCAGACTGTCCTCGGAGTAATCCCAAATTTTATACACTCCGTGCTGGGAAGCGTCTTTGGAGGTCTCCCGCTTATCCAGTTCCTAATTGCAGGAGTCCTGATTGTAATATTACTGCTACGCAATGGACAGCCCCATTTCCGAGGAAATGGCGAACACGCTCATGGAACGGAAATATCGTGAACGCATGGTGCAGCTTCTGGGCATATTTTGCCTACGAGAACTGAACGCCTCTTGGTTTCTATCATTTAGACCAGTCTGGGTGGACTGCATCTTACCTGTTCTTCGATGCCTGTTCTGCAGAGAAGAATGCACGTTGGATCTCTGTCTAACGTTTCCATCGGATACGCCACTGGACCTAGATGCTATGCTGGACCCACTAAAGGCCCATGCTCTGCGTTGTCCTCAGCGTCTTCCAATTCTGATGAATGCATTCCTTGAGAATCCACAGGTGCCATTTGCTCCTGCTGGGTTAGGTGGCTCCTCCACAGGCACCGGGGTAACAACTGCCGCACAAGCTGCTGCAGCAACGACTGTTGGCAGTGCCGAATTCCATCTATGTGCGATTGATGTTCTCTGTGAAGCGTTGGATTTGTCGTCTGCAGTAGCTAACACCAATAATGCTGTATCTCCCAGCCAGGACACTTAATCTTGAATTGGCTCATCGCGTCCTGGGAAAGAATTCGGCTTCTCCACTTCATTTCATAAATAAATGAACAAAATTTGGAACATTTCCTAGATTGACACTTTCGCTTGGAAAAGCATGGCCTTCTTCAGCTTATAGTGATGCAACCAGTAGCGGCCCGTGGAGGGAGTTCCGTGGGGCGGTGAGGCGGGGCGGGGAGGGGCAGGGTGGGGGGTAGTAAACACCGGAATATGGATGAACGGAGGTAAGTAAACATTTAAATAAATAAAACGAATTTCGTTGTGCGCGCTGCATTGCAAAATGCATTGCAGCGCGCGCAACAAAATTCGTTTTATTTATTTAACTGTTTACTTACCTCCGTTCATCCATATTCCGGTGTTTACTACCCCCCACCCTGCCCCTCCCCTGCCCCACCTCACCGCCCCACGGAACTCCCTCCACGGGCCGCTACTGGATGCAACTTTATAGATGGGACATACTTTGACTTTTTCAAGTGGTAATTAGAAAATAGTTTTTCACATTTTTTAAACATTTTTTAAAGTCTTTTTAAAATCTGTGTTTTAATCGTTTTAAGTGAATATTTTTAAATTGTCCAGATTTTAAGTATGGTCATTGTCATCCAATTCGGAAGTGGAGTGGGTTTTATGTTTCGTATATAGGCCCTAATGTAGACCCGTTCATATATGCCATAATGTAGAAATACTCGTATATACCCTATTATGGTCATACTCGTATATATGCCCTATTATGGTCATATTCATATATGCCCTATTATAGTCATGGCTCCTAATATAGGCATGATCTTTCACCTACATTGGCTCCTTACAGTACACAACGAGCTCCTAGCTCTGAGTGATGAACGTTATCTAGTCTGTGGTTAGAACACTGCAAGGTCGTTCCAGAACACAGGCCTACAATGTACTCATAAATTATGCATGAGTATTCACCAGCTACATCTCCCACATAATATGTATGTACAAAGTTCACCCCTGACGTCTTCCTCATGTCCAACAAAGACCAATACAAACCATACTGAGGGACAAGACACTTTAGGGTATAAATACACCACATCTTGCCATGGTAAGACAGAGGGAACCAAGACTTCCATGCTGACACACTGACCAGAGACGCTGAGGCTTCTGCATGCAGTCGCTCCAGCTGACAGCGGTCTAACACAGCCCTTGCGGGGTGTCCAACTCGAGACCAGGGCGGGGTCCCACACTCTCTCTATTCAGGTATGGGGGTTTGACTAAATCCTAGAGGGATTCTTGGCTCTTAGGCTTTAGACCTACACATATGCTAGGTACACTCAGGTACATCTAGTTAGGCATCGTAGGAGTACGCACACTTTCATAGTGCCTTTCATATTCATGTATGTAATTATGATTATTGCAATATGGTAGAACTGTTCTATCCTTTCACTTTGATCGTACTGCTGATAATATATCTCTGCTATTGTCTGCTGATTACTGCAGCACATATATTTTACACTAGAATAACAACTGTTCAATAAAAAGAAATACTTATTGAAACGCCCAGACTGTTTATTCTGTGTAACTCTCTGAGACAAACCGAATAAGTGAGCACGAGTGACTGAGCGAAAGGTAGTACATTGTTTCCACGATTCTGCGGAATTTGGGTTGTCATGATGTAAGGTTGCTAGAAACTAATCTCTCCCCGAGAAGAGGAGATTCTAGTGGCACTGTGAGCTAGCTAATGCAAACCAGGCTAACATATGCGGTGGGGGTGCACAGAGTCAGTCTAACACCAAGCCCACAGTATATGTTATCCAAACGCGCAGGTCCTGCAGGGGTACTATAGGAACTACACGACAGTGTGAGCCACCTTGTGTATTCAACCCACGCGTTATTGCGGTCAGCCTTAACTTTTGACTTTGATCCGGTCTTGTGCAACCAGATTCTGACGGTTTACACTTTGATCTTTTAGGTCCTGTTTTACTGATTGGATTTTATTTGTTTTGGTGTCATTTTATTTATTAAAATGTTCTCTATTTTTGTAAACTTTTTGGGTAGTTTTCTTGTTTTGTGTTTTCACTTTGTTACTGTTTGTATGCTGCATTAACACTTTACATAGTGCATCTAAGTTACGCCTGACTGCTTTTGTGCTAAACTACCAGAGGGTTAAGCACAGGTTAAATTAGTGCCTTTTGTAATCATCCTTGACAAGGATTGTGGCAATTGCCTGAGTTGGGCTTTCACCACCCTCAACCAATAACCCAGTTTCTTACACTTACACAAATTATTTTGCATATCCGTAATTATTGCCATCAAGAACCAAACAACCTAGGCCTTTATTACGAGTTGGTCAGAAAAAGCTGTGGTATACATAGTGGCCAAAATTAATATTTCCAGCTGATAGATAAATCTAATTATTACAAGTTATTTGGCCCAAAATGTGAAATAACAAACCAAACTACTGATTTTAATGGGTAAAAAGGCACAAGCATGTCCCTATTCTTGACCACATATCAGGTCCTTTCCCTCTCTCATTTACCACTTGCCTTAGGCAGATGAAAGAAGTTAGCTGTAGATTTCTTCAAGTAGAGGACAGCTAGTGGAGTAGGCATCTGGGACAAGGGCAGGCTCTTTCAATCCCAGAGGGAGCACTGTCTGTTTCCTTGTGATGGTGTAGGGGATTGGATGGGGCTGGGAGGTGCCTCAGCCTACAGTCTCTGCCCTTAAGGTATTACTGTATGTAAATCTGCTCCTGATAAAAACAGGCATAGTGTTCCCACACCCAGTAATCCCAGATACAAGGATACCAGGCAACTCCTTGTCTGATGGAGTGGTAAACCCACCAAGGGGAATACTCCTCTGCCAGATTTGTAACAACTGTGCAAGAGTGGTGAATGAAATGCTTGAATTAATTTCAGCCACTGGTAATTACTCAAAGTTGCATCCCAGTCCATCATAAGGCAGGCCTTTGTCTAGAGTGTCATAATGGGCAAAACATGAGACTGGAATGCAGCCCCAATGGATTGCTTGTGGGTGAGATTAATTCAAGTACTCCGTCCATCTACGTGTTGTTGTTGCAGTTGGTGCTCTAACTATGACAGTTATGCCTAGACCTGGTTCCTGAGCTCACTGTCCTAAGAAACTCAAGCTATGCCTTACTGAGGAGCCCCAATTATAGTGAAACTAGTCCGGTGTTGCTTGTGGTCCCTTCTGCAGCGGGACTCAAGTGGCAGTTCAGGATGGACCGTCACTTGAGGAGCTGGGTCAAAACTGATTTGAATAAGGCAGGCCTTTGTTTGTAGTGGCATGGTTGGCGAAATACAATGGTTTGGAATGTGGTTCAAGTGATTATCTGTCGCTGACATTAATTTAAGCATACTGTTCATCAGTCTGTTCTTGCAGATGATGCCCTAAATGTGATGGAAATCCTCAGATGTGGATCCCATGCTCACTGTGCCATAGGACTCAAGCAACACTCTATTGACAAACCCAAAGTAGGGAGAAACCAGTCTGGGATTGTTTGTAGTCCCTTCTGGAGGGGATGTCGTCTGGCAGTTTGGGTCGCACTGTACCCCCGAAGAGCAGGATCAGTACTGATTTGAATAGGGTGGGCCTTTGTCTAGAGTGGAACGATGCACAAAAACGATGGACTAGAATGAGGCCCGAGAGATTGTCTTCAGCTGAGATTAATTCAAGCATTCCATCCATCACCTTGTTGTTGATGCAGCTGATGTATTAAGTGAGATGAGTATGCCTGTGTGTGGATCAGATGTTCACTGTGCCATAGGACACAAGATACACTCTTCTGACAAGCCCCAATTAGGGTGAAACCGGCCTGGGGGGAGCTTGTGGTTTCTTCTGCAGCGAGCCTCACCTGGCATTTCAGGACAGACTGTTCCCTTGAGGAGCAGGGTGCATACTGATTTGAATAAGAGGGACCTTTCTCTAGAGAGGCATGGTGGGTAAAAACTGATGGATTGGAACATGGTCCAGTCTGTAGCTGAGATTAATTCAGGCATTTCATTCAACACCTTTTTGTTTTTGCAGACTTGTAACAAAGGGCACAATGCTATTTTCTTAGTTTAATTTTCAACGTCAAATGCCAACTCACACAAACGGTATTGGTCCACAAAAGCTCTTTAGACTTATTAATGTAAGAGAATAGAAGATAACTGGAGCTGTATCGGGTCTGTGGTTGCTTTAACTTCCTCTGTGTTTAAGGGCCTCATTTAGGCTATGGCCGGTAATCTTGCTCAGGTCTTGAGAGTAGCCATCATCATTGCAGCTTCTCTAAAGGTGCTAAAGGTTTACTGATCGGCCTCCATGTTTCAGGTGGCAGCTCAAACATTTTTGTTTTCTGAAAACAAATTCCCATAATTGGAGTTTGTTTTTTAAAAACGAAAAGCAAATACCCCTGATAGCCTGGATGTTTTCTCACAGAATGTGGAAATCATTTTCCCTGGTGGTCCCGAACAGAAAAAAAAGTACGTCGTACCATGAACTCAAAATTGGGAGGACAGTCTGTTGCACCTACACCAGAAGCCCTGATTCTTTTGAGACAGTGCTGTATGATTTCTGACGACAGAGCTAGCAAAGGCACCATTGTCAGAAACATGATGATTCTCCCGACTCAATAGAGTGGGCAGCCCATTATTTGGATGCCATTATTTGGCATCGCGGATGATCAGGCAAGCGACTAACCAATACCCTAAAAGGCCAACTCTTCCCTCAGAGAAGTGGATTGACCCATGCGGGCATCATCCGGCCGGAATTGGAGAACCACTCCCTACCCAAACGCCCCCTCCAGACCCATTAGATCTAAGAACAACCTATCTGACACTGACATTCTCTCCCTCCTCCTAGCATACAACTCCACTCAAACTGCCAAGCCAGACATTCCTGGACCTATTCAAACTATTCCACTAAACCCTCATAGAGATCCCAGACATAACTCAAATGCCTTAAATTCTGCTAACCTTATGCAAGTTCACATCACACAGCCTACTCCCACTGAGTCCAAAACACACTTGAAATGCATGCTTCTCAACTGTAGATCAGCTGTGAAACATGCCACGGACATCGCTGACCTCATCCTAGCTCCGGAACTTGACCTCCTAATCCTTACCGAAACTTGGCTAAATGACTCCTCAGGACCTGTCTTTGACATTCTAGTCCCTCCTAGCCACAACATTATCAGACTTGATAGAGTTAAGAGATCTGGTGGAGGCATCGCTTGTATATACCATAACAGTCACACAGCAAAACAGTCTCCCTCCGCAATTCTCTCATCTTGTGAATATCTGTGCATAGACATCATCAGCAAACACAGACCGGTATGCAACCTACACATCTTTGACATTCCGCCAGGAGACAACCTTCCTCTGGTCAAACAAACTATGGAAACCATCTCATCCAACCTGGGTTTACATTGTCCCCAGATCTTCCTGGGAGACTTCAATCTACATTGAAATGACCCGTATGATCAGGCTGTGAATAGTCTTAAAAACTTCCTAGCTGACCTAAACCTGACTCAAATTTGTGACAGGCCAACGCACAACTTGGGCTTGATCCTTGATCTAATCATTTCCAATCCCAACTCCATTCAGCTGGAATCGATTGCCCCGTGTGATTGGTCTGATCACCACTATATCACCATCCTCATCTTAGAACATTGGACCACCAAAAGATTCCAACCCAAGAAACAGAGACACTGGAAAAGATTGGTGCAAAACGCTAACTTGAATGAACTCATATCCCATTGCAATATGTCCTTGCCTCCTCCTACTTTCATGTCTGACATCCATGAACTCACTGAGTACTACAACAATTCTATGTTGAAGGTTCTTGATGCAATTTCCTCCCTACAACAAAAAAGAAAGTCCAACAAAGACTCCAAACCATGGTTCAATGATAGCTTAAACTCAGAAAGACGCAACCTGAGACTAGCAGAACGTTCATAGAGATCCTCCCCCTCAATTGAACTCCTTAAGCTTTTGAGATTGAGGAGTCTGTACAATAAACACATCAGAACTGAGAAAGCGACCTTCTTCAGAAGCCAATTGTACAAAACTAGAAATCGCCCCAAAATACTGTTTGATCTGATTAAACTTCAATCCAATAACAATCCCATTCTATTGCCATTGATCTCCAATCCACAACCAAACTGTGAGGACTTTGCCTCCTTCTTCCTTGAAAAGTCTAACAAGATCGAATCTGATATAAGGTCTGCCTTGATCGATCTATCATTCCTACCAGCCTCCCCCCTTCCCCCGCAGCCCCATCTTGCAACATGTCACGCCCCCAAAAACAGTGCTTATTGGAGTCTATTTTCAACCTTCAACGATACATCCATTCTCAACATTCTTTCTACCCCGAAACCCTCAAGTCCCTTCAACGATATCCTTCCCTCCAATTTCTTTAAGGAGCTGATAAGGTCACTAGTTCCACTCTGGACCAAGATTGTTAATGCCTCCCTACTTCAAGGTGAGATCCCTGACTGCTTAAAGTCCGGTCAGGTTTTGCCCATTCTCAAAAAATCTACTGCTGATCCAGAGGACCTTAATAACTTCCGACCAATCACAAACATCCCAACTCTGGTTAAGCTCCTTGAGAAATGTGTTCATGTACAACTGTGTAACCACATTGAGGAATTCCAGCTTCTTGACCAATTCCAATCGGGCTTCTGTCAAGGTCACAGCACCGAAACAGCTATCACTCATATAGTCGATGACGCTCTTATAATGCTTGATCGGAACGAATCCTGCCTATTAATCCTCCCCACCTCTCATCAGCTTTTGATACTGTCAAACATGTCATTCTCCTGAGCCTTCTGGAACATAGGATGGGGTTCTCCCGCTCAGTGTTAAAATGGTTTGCCTCGCTTCTCCATAACAGAACACAGAGATTTAAAGTCAATCAATCCCTCTCCAATTCCAGTCCTTGCACTCTGGGGGTTCCCCATTGGTCCTCTCTCTCACCCACACTCTTCAATCTATTCATTGAACCTCTTACTGAAATCCTCAAAGCATCTAACATCCATTATCACATGTATGCGGATGACACCCAATTGTACATGAAAATCTCTTCTCCTGATGATATCAAGACACTCAACGGAACTCTGCATAAAACCCAAAACTGGCTAACCTCCAACCATCTCAAACTTAACACCCTCAAAACTGAATTCCTCCTTATCTTCCTTCCCAAGCAAGCCCCCATTTTGGAGAAATATATGAAAAATCTATACGCTCTCAACTGCAGACCACATATCATATACTCTACGAGATCTCTGGGAATAGTACTGTATAAGTACTTTAACATGGAGGATCACATTCAGCGCATCTACGTCCAACTGAGCATCCTAAGGAAAATAAAACCCTTCCTTCCCCCTGATTACTTCAAGTCTGCTGTGCAAGCATTAGTCATCTCAAGGTTGGAATATGGCATTGCAACCCTCTGCGGTCTACCTAGGGACAGACTGGCCCCTCTTAGGGCTTCCTTGAATGCTGCTGCCAGGCTCATCACAGGCTCCAAGAAAAGCAACTACATTTCTCAGGATTTGAAATCTCAAAATTGGTTACCTTTCGAGGCAAGGATACAACTAAAACTTGCCTGCATGACCCATAAAGCCCTTCATCTCAACACGCCTCTGTACCTCGCACAAAAGCTAGATCTTTCGGGCGGTGCTCGATCCTCCAGGAGCTCCAGTACCTTGTTGTTTAAACCAAACAGAGGTAAAAAAATTAAAATGTATAATCGGACCTTCTCGGGTATTGCCCCGAGAATCTGGAACTCCCTGCTTACGGAAACCAGACTGAATCCTTCAACAGTGTCCTTCAAAAAGGAAGTGAAAGCTTTACTGATGAATATTTTTCGGAATTAGAGGTTTAGCCACTGCCTATTGTCGTGTCAGCCAAGCTCTGGCGGGGCCTCCTAGCCCAATGGACTGCTCCAAATCATCTATTGTCCCGGCGGCTCATTTTGCTGTATTCAACAACTATGTTCTTCTGCCTACCTTTTCATGCTCTTCTGCTTACTTATGATATCTTGTACTGTTGCTATACTGATCCCCTCCACTATTATGGAGGTACGTACCTGTATATGTTTTGTCCATTTTGCTGTCTTACTACAATTGTCTCCTCCTACTTGTTTCGCAATTTTCTGTAAAGCGCTCTGATACCCTCTAGGGTCATGTTGCGCTATACAAAACTTTAAAAATAAAAATAAAATAAATAAAGGGTACTCTGCCATGCTTCTGGTGAGGAACCTTTTTCACCAATCTCTAAATTGGGCCCTAAATCTCTAACGTCCGGGCAGCAAAAGTGTCTTCACTGCTAGAGCTTTTTCCTTTTTTTGCGCTCTTCCCACATTCCCTTTCATCAAGAGGCTGCTGTTCTTCCGTGTGGTCACAACTTCAGAAAATGCAGCCCTGCATGGGCTGGTACAAAAGTCAGTTGCAGCCCCCACATAGGCTAGTCACTCCAGGCAGTTAGGGCTATGCACGGGCTGTTCACAAGGCTAGGCCATTGCGGCCTTGCTCAATCCAACCCATATTTTGCAGGAGTGACCAAACACACACACTGCTCACAACTCGAGCAGATGTAGTCACACACAGGTGTTAGGGTGTTGAGCGCCAGGTCCTCAAATATCCTTTTCTTTTTGTCCAAAACAATCATGTGATAGAGATTCCTGATTTTTTCATTCAAGCATAAAAGAGTCTCATTATTACTGAAAAAATTCCAGAACACTTTTGTATTTTCTATGTATTTATGTCTTTACTTTATAAAGTTCTCCACAAATAACATCTTTGTAGATTTTTGTTTTTAAAGGTGCTCAACTTAGAAAGGTTTTGTTTTCTTAGCCAACACGTGTTTCACCCCATGGGTAGCCTCTAAGGCTGGGGCTTTTTCAAGGCTAAGGAAGTCAAAGTATACAGTGTTAGATTTATACATGTTTGGGAACCCAGAAGAGAGGAAAGGATAAAACCTTTTGTGTGGTGAAGCCATGGGTTTTATAAAGGCGAGACCAAAAGTGCTCAAAAATAGTGCTGCCTTAGTTTCAAGCTCCAAAACGGGGGAAAGAAATTAGAAGTAAAAGAGATTTTGAAAAAAAATTTGAATAAGAAAAGTGAAAAGGGAGAAAGAAAACTGTTACATTGTTTGTTATGACAATCCTTAGAGTGGGATATACTGATTAAGTATGTGCTCGAGGTAAGAAAAGTGTTAAAAGTGTCACGGTAGCCATCATTTAATGTGTAGTTATAGATGTCAGGGACAGTCCTCCTGTACAAAAAAACACATGACACAGACAAACACTGGCACATTGAAGTCGAATATGTATTTTACCTATAGTAAAATCGCACACTATCTGGTCATATGTAATATTGATTTGTAATCTGTAGAGAAATAAAGTAGGTGTAATGTTTCAAGTATGTCGCCGCATCTGGGAACCCCACAAACATCAATGTGCTAGATGCACCCGTGAGATTAAATAAGAACAGAAGAAAAAGAAATACCCAGCAGGCCATCAGCTTATTGGCTGGACTTTTTTTTTTTTTTTTAAATGCAGATTTATATAGCGCGAACTCGACCCGAAGGTATTGGAGCGCTTTACATGAGCACCGGTTACGTTACACAAGGACACATTCAGGCACGGGGAGATTAAGTGATTTGCCCAGAATCACAGGATGTGGACGCGACCCGAGGCTCGAACCTTGGTTTCCAGCACCAAAGTCGGCAATCTAGCTGACGGACCACATCCTCCTCCCATTGCTCCGGCCCAAGTCGAGTCCCGGAGGAGCTGCCATTTGAGCCCACCCGCTTGGAACGACACACTGGGCCTGCTGCTGCCGTTGCCTATGGGCCACACGACACAGTGCAGTAACAGCGCAAGATTACCAGCCACCTGCGCCAGGGGGGCTCATCCCACAATGTACAGCCCGGTGCAGCAGCACCCAACAACCTAACAACAAAAAAACAAAAAATCGGCTGGTTCAACTACTTTAACGTAACGTCTGGATGAGTAGCCAAGCAGCAAGAAGAAAAAGGGAATTAATGGAAGAGGTGGGCACAACTCAACGTACCAAGTTACGCAAAAGAAAACCCCTGAATTATGACCGCTGGGCCTTGGCCGGAGGGCAGCAACGACCAGACCCGCCACATCAGCTAAGACCCACAGCTTTATGGTCTGGAAACCTCCTAAGAGTCTCCGTGGAAGCAGACTCCTCACCAGCAGGGCAATCGCCGTGATGCTAAATAAAAGGATGTGGCAGGCAGCAGCTAGGCCGAAGCAGAATACAAATCTCACACCGGAAAACATGCCAGCAAATGCAAATGGGGACAACAGAAGCCCAACAAACAAACCACAGTGTACGACTTGCGAAGTTGGTCACGGATCCTGAGGCCCACCTCCACAGAGAGCAGAACAAAGCCCAGCCACACAAGCTGCCATACAACTGGGATGTCCAAGGCGTCCAAGGCATCCAAGGCACAGGAATCAAGGCCTATTTTTTAAAAAGTGATCAAAGTCTGCATCCCCGAAACTGGTCCTAGGATGCTTGTTTCCGGTCCAAGGAGGACCTGGCTTGGCAGTTCGGGCTGGACTGTTCCCATGAGGCACAGGGTCCAGGCTGATTTGCATTTGGCCAGGTCAAAACTGGGGTGGCATAGTGAGAAAAAGAATGATAGATTTAACCCAGATCTCTTGACTGGGGGTGAATGCTTTGATTTTCTCCGCATTCCGCCCATCAATTGTGCTTCATTTGCTTTCTCGACCTAAGTGCGCCGTGTATGCTCAGATGTGGGTCCCAGGCTCACTGTGCCACTGAATTCAAGCTTTCCTGGCTGATGAGGGTTGAAACCCCGAAACCAGTCCTAGGATGCTTGTTTCCAGTCCAGGGAAGACCTGGCTTGGCAGTTCGGGCTGGACTGTTCCCACGAGGCACAGGGTCAAGACTGATTTGCATATGGCCAGGTCTAAACTGAGGTGGCATGGTGAGCAAAAAAATGATGGATTTAACCCAGATCTCTTGTCTGGGGGTGAATGTTTTGATTTGTTCTGCATTCCGTCCATCAATTGTGTGTCTTTTGCAAAGTCTTTATCCAGGCACAGCATTTGGAGCACCGACAACAGAGCCATTCCATCCAACAGTCACCCAATGAGCACCCAGCCGTTCAAAGGAAGCTAGTCAATCCTGGGGGAAAGAAAGGAACCACTCTTGTATTAACTTGGGGGATTCCTGTGACTCAATCATTGAGTTTTCCTCAACCTCACTAAACCCCACAGCCATTTCCCATGTTACATCAGAGGGCAGCAAGAGCCCACCTGACAATTTAACAACTTCCCCAGAAATTCCGGCTACACAAAGAAAAGTAGCCAGGGCCAAGCGGCATCAGGAAACAAACGCATGTAAGGGCAATGAGGGAACAAGTATCCCCCTTTGAGCCTGAATTAATTTAGTCGTTGCAGAGGTCGCCCTCACTCCTGCCACTAGAACTTTCATACGCACAGAACAACCTGCTAAGGCAGGTCAACTCTTCCCTGGCGGCAGCCATAAATGCCTTAACATGGCAATCAGAAAAAACTTGAAATGCAGATGGAAATTATCCAAGTAATGGCACTTACAATGGCTGACATAGCTAGAAAAGTTGACAAGATCACCAATGTCAGTAACAGCGTGACCCCTACACTGGACTGCCTGTGCCCAGAGATAGCGGACAAACTGGCCTCACTTCCGACTGTACTTACCTCACTGGTGGTGGAATTGAAACTCATTAAAAAAACTGCCCAGGCACTCGGATTCCCGACTCGGCTCCAAATAATAGATCAAGGGCGACCATCGAACCAAGCCGGGAAATAGATCTTCAAAACAGCCAAACCTTCTCACAAATGAGTCCAAAAGAAGTCCCATCATCACAGCCCGCCCCCACTGTAGCGCCCAGCAACCAAACTGTGGGGCCCAAGAACAACAACGGGGGGCATTGGGATTGGGCAAACCCCCCACACTGTACCACCATTGACCCGGAAACAAAAGAAACATCCCAAGACACAACAGAAGCACTCAAAACGACAGTTTACAAAAACAGTACTCACCAAATCACGCAAAATGGCAGATAAAAAGGAATCAGTAAAACAAACAACCCCGGCAAGAAACAGCGCTCCCACCACAGCACTTTATCCTATATTTCAAATGAGCGCGCAACGACTGGACCCATCAATACAGGGTCACACGGCCACAAAAACACCAAATACACCATCATACGCCCAGGCCGCTCAAGGGGCTACCATCTGCCAGTCGACCACAGCCCCACAAAGGGACAAAATACAACAGACCTGGAAAGAAATGCCCCTTTTAAACAACAGAGAAAGCGTTCCATCAAGGCACAAAATGCAGGGATGCTCTACTCAAGGCAACACATTTTGCACCCCTGATAACGACTCAAACTCAATTTCGCAAGGCCAGCACTCTGATATACTCCAACCCATTTTCAACCAAGCCTCACCTGAAGGCCACATAGGACCTCTGATAAAAAATAAAGCTTCCGCCATAGCCGACACATGGAGGCACCCCATCAATCAGAGATGCCCCATAAATACGGAGCCAATGCCAATAACAACAAGGGCACTAAACGACCCAGTAAAGCAAATAACACACCAAGGAAGCCTGGGTAGTATCGACAGAACAATGGAACAGCTCCACGGGCCCCTGACAGATCCCAGGCTAACAGAAATCCCATGATTAGCACAAGGGATAGAATCTCATCTTTAAGGACACAAGATCCAAACTAGCACCCAACCATATGTCCCTATATTTCAATCAGCACAAATGGCTCCCCACAGTGACATTTGTCTATAGCCAAGCAACCGCATCCCAGGAAATGGCCAATCGTCAAAAATGAGCATGACCCCGTTGTACACATCCATAGGCAAAATGGACACCTTAAATAAAGCAAATATTCTAAAACTCCTGCAATACATCCAAACGTTGTCTCACATCACTAGCACTGATATCACCAAGGTGCAGTTTGACTTCCCGGCCCCAGACACAGGGAGAGAGCCGACAATCATAACATGGTGAGACGCCAGTACATCAGCAAGGGTATACAATGAAAAAGGGCATTTTGCTGATTGGGGGATACATATTCAGATAATTGACAAGGAAAAGTACCCATTCATACTGTAAGCACCCCCCAAAAACACTTTCATTGCGTGTATTTTGAAGGGGACCAGCCGAGCCAGGACTCTAATTGAACATGAGAACATGATTATCAGGTATAGGCTGGACGGCCAGAATGGGGATAGGCAAGTAACCACTACTACCACACGCAGCGTATTCTCTCACCCACCCCCTCTCCCAATTCAGCCTACTGGGGCAGGGTCTTCTCCAACCTGGCCGAAAAAATAAATGCAGTCACGCCCCTAGTATAGGGCCTTTCCACTCCAACAGTATGGAAGGTAGAAAACTACCCTTTAACATCATGACATGGAATGTTGAAGGCATCTATAAGACTCTCCAAAGTTTGGCTGTGACAACATTTCTTGAGGGGGCAGACCTCATCTGTGTGGAAGTAACGTGGGCACTAACACCAACCCCACTACCAGGATACGCAGAATTTCATACATCCGCCAGGAAAACCAACTTATTCAGGAGACTTTCGGGAGACATCTCCATATACATTAAACATTCTCTAAAGTGGAGCTTTGCTGAATTAAAAAACACCTACGATGTGCTCCTAGCAGGCATTTTAAAAGGTTTAAAAAGCACTGCAGGCCGCTTAACCATACTAATAATTAATGAATGCCAAAACCCTCAGGGCCCAGGGTCCACCGATAAGTTGGACCAACTAATTGAGCAATTTGAAACACTAACAGCACAGCACACATCCCTGGAAATCATTATTATCGGAGACTTTAACATGCACCGGCTAGGAGAATGGAACACTCACTGCAGGGTCGCCGGCGAGATGGTGAGATTTAATACCCTCCTCCAGACTCGCAATTTAGAATCAGCACAATTCACACCAAAACAGGCCCGACCCGGGCCAGTTTACCCACCCACTTTTAACAATTAAACAACTACTGACTAAATCTTCCTGAGCCAGCGCATGGGCAAAGTCATGCTAAGTTATGAAGTGCTCCCACAGGATGAAAGCGATCATGCAGCCTGGCTGCTCTGCCTGGATGTAACATCTGGATCACAACACATCCTCTCCCCTCTCGGGAGGTCTAATGGCGAGGAATAGCACAGACCTCTGCAGAGAATAAAATGGTCACAAACGTTCACCAATAAATTTGATAGATGGAAGTCTACCTGGAAAAGCTGGCCATCAGTGATGAACAAGCTGGGCATCATAGAGGCCTGGGAAAAGCTTACACTAGAATTGGGCACGCTGCTCAGAGGAAAAAGGCCAAGAACAAAAACAAATATGGTAACTCACACCCTTGGTACAGTCCCGGAGATCAAAAAAGCACGCTGTTGCTAAAGACAAAACAAAGAGCACATAGGAAAATAAAAAGCGAAACCTCAAAAAAGCAGTTAAACTCAGCAGCAAAGCAACATAAACAACTTAGCTGGAAAATCAAACTGAAAACACATGAGGAAAACTGGCCCCGGTAAAACTCAACAATTTGGGAAATAATTGAATAATCTAACCTATGGGGCATCAAATAGAGGAAACTCGGATTCAGCTGAGACATGGGTTGCACATGTAAAGTCACTCTACACCAGAGACCAGGAAAACACCTGCCTAAATGAATATATCCCACGGAGAACATGAGAAGAAACGGGAGCCGAGGCATCCATGTCTCCTGCAGTATATGCCGGCCCAAGCAAAGCAGCAGTACGTATGGTCCTAAAAAGAATCAGAGAAGATGGCGCCCCATGCCCAAACGGCCTGCCAGCCTCCCTATTCAGAGAGTGGACATGAACATTTGGGCCACAACCCTTACACCGTTGTACGCAGAATGTAGGCTACTGGAGGAAGTACCAGACTCATGGAGAGGCTCTCTTCTGCAGGTTATATTTAAGAAAGGGGCAAACACTGACCCAAAAAATTACCTCATGATTGCCCTACTGGACATCGAGGGAAAGGCTTATGCCAGCACTCTCTTGCTGGAACTAGCAGACTGGGTACACACCGAAGGTCTCCTACCATTTTATCAGACAGGGTTTCGACCAGGGGGCATGACAGTTGATAACATCACAGTCCTCTCATACCTAGCCCAATAAGCAGTATCCTGCATTTCCGCCCCAGTTTTCACCTGTTTCATTGACTACTCAGCAGCCTTTGATGGGATAGTCCATAGCATCCTCTGGTGAAAACTGGAGGGGTGGAACATCTGCCCCAAATTATTGCGCGCTATTAGGTCACTGTACTATAGAACCTGGGTAAGGATTAAAATCACCAGTGAAACTCCCATGGAAAAAATTGCCACAGACCGTGGGCTAAAACAAGGGTGCATGCTGGCACCATTATTATTGAACCTATACACCGCAGATCTGTGCCCGGCTCTATGTTGAGCCTCTCTTGTCACACCAGGAATTGGAAACAAAAAAATCCATTTGATGCAATCGGCAGATGACCTAGTCGTTCTGGACCACACCAAAGTAGAACTTCAAAAAGCTTTCAATACATTGGCTCAATACAGCCTCCAGAACGAGCTGGATGCCAACGCAAGTAAATCTAAAATAGTGATCTTTGGCGGCCACCCAAAAAAAGGCTCACTAAATGGCAGCTGGGAACACTTACGTAATATGGTCACGTACACCCTTTGCAAACTAAATGCCACCCTCAACAGTCCTACAACGATGGCTATATGAAGGGTAATACGGGCCAAACTGCTCCAGTCGGTCAACTCCGCGCAGCAGGCATTCCCCAGCATGCTAGCTGAGGATCTGGAAAAAATAAAATGCTCAGCTTACAAGAAACTATTCCATATTCCTTGATCTGCCTAGAATTCAATCTTATCAACAGAAACTAGAGGGCTGGCTGCTCTCGCACAATATTTTCACCTGGCAACCGCGGCCCCAGACAGCTCTATGAAGGCCCTCATAAAAACCATTCATACCAGACTGAACAACCCTTGGTTTGCAAAACTCACGGCAGCAAAAAAATCCTTGCAACTGGCCAAAGAGAACTGGGATTTAAATATTATTGATTATACAACTGTTAAAACAACGATAAAAAAAACAACTACGCCTTCAGTCTTGTACTTTAGATTTGGAATCTCTCCAGGCAAGGGATCTCCATGAAACCATGAAACTGTCACAAACATTCTCAACAACAAAGCCCCACCTCAATCAGGACAAGGGGAGACGGGCCCTAAACCAGATTTGAGCAGCAAGGCTGTCCCCGCTTCCCTTAGGAGAACTGTATCCAACCTGGAAGCCGCTCATATGCATCATAGAGTGCAGACTATGTGAATACAAAAGGGGAATAACTGGTACAAATAATTTTATGCTGCCCAGCACTGCGACAGGACAGCTGAAATACATCTCAGGCCTATCTTCCTCCTTCAGGGCACTCATACAGTAAATGAAGCTGTTCGCCAGCTTTATACCTTGGACACTGTGAAAGATATGGCCAATTTTGGTAAATTTGTACAGCACACCTGATCCCTCCTGAATGACAAAATGGCCATAGCAGGGAGAGATCAACAGCCAGACGAGTTGCATGCCACTAGGGACCCTGCTTCTACATGATTTTCCATTGCCCACAGGACCCAAAGCCTTCATGGACATCTTTGACCTCATACATTCCAATTCAATTCAATTTATTTTATTTATTTTGTTATGGAACTCCGACGGAGGTCCACAAAAACACACCAACAGATTAAAAAGACAAACTTTACATATAATACAAAATTCTTCCTTTATACATCGCTGCCCCTAAGGGAAATTCTTATATCAAGCGTACTGTATAATGTGCAAATAATGCAATAAATACATGAAACAATCGGATATCCAACCATCAAATGTTTTGACATAGAAATAAAATTACTATTAAAAATTTCCTAATAAATAGACAAAAATGTTTTAAAAAATTGATAGATCTTATGACAAACCATTTCATTCGGAGGAGACAGAACCAAAGATCGGGCCTCCTGGGCAGAGTGAATATTAAATTTGATAAAAAATGGCTTTAAGAACACACGCTTAGCACTTTGCAACTTTGTACATACAAATAAAACATGATTTAGATCCTGGATTTGTGACTGGCACATTTTGCAAATTCTCTTCTCTCTTGGTATTTTATCCCAGATACCAGTGACTTCTCTTAGAGGCAGCAAATTAAGTCTCAGTAGGAGTATCAGCCTTCTAATCCCGTGAGGGATATTCCAAGATAAATAAGGCTGTGATTTATTCTCCAAGGCACTCCCACTGACCACCTCATTGCTGGACCTAGACTGACTTAAAGCAGCATCTCTCACCAAACTGATGGAGGGTATGGACTTCTTTAAAAGCTGTTTCAGTACAGATTTAGGTATAGGAGGGGCGGGGTTCAGACCAAGACCAAAAGTTTCATTTGCATATACAAAGGACCTAAAAACCGTTGATTGATCTTTTAGTGTGTCAAAAATTTCTATTCTCAGGGCAGCCCTAGGTGTACCCTCCTCCCCCCAAGAGAGGGAGTTACCCCATCGCAGAGCCGCTGCCAAGGATAAAATAAAAGACGAGACTAAACCAAATTCAAGACGTAGTACATGTGGGGCGGCCAAAGAGTTTAAATTGCAAATTTGACGCAGGATTCGTCCTTCCGCCTTATCAAAGGAGAGCCAGTAATTCATATCCAATACCTCAGCAGCATATATTAGTGAATGAGGGATTTTAACCTTAAAAACTGATAAAACATGGCCAAAATGGCATCTCCCACAAGTTTTGTAGAATCTATTTAATGCACTCGCCTGGGAGACAGCCTTACTAACACAATGTTTAATGTGCTCCAAATCTCGGCCTGTTTTAGAAAAAACCTTCCCCAAATATAGGTACTAGTCAACCAATTCCAGCTTTTCAGAACCAAGCATCCATTTTTGACATCTCTTTATTCTGAGCCCCTTCTTGCGGAAGACTAAAATCTTGCTTTTTGCAATATTAATTTTCAAGAAATGGGCCTCTGCATATTTACTTAGGGCATCCAGATGACGTTGCAGGCCAATGGGCGTTAGACCGAATATTGCAACATCATCTGCGTATAATAGAGAACCAACGGGCATTGTACCGATTCTGGGGGCATCCCCCCTCACAGAATTCAGGGCGCCGGAGAGATCAGCAATATACAGAGAAAACAAAAGAGGTGCTAATAAGCAACCCTGCTTAAACCCATTGTATGTTCTAATTTTACATGATAACCCCCGAGAACCTCCCATTAGAACTTGGCACCAGTTATCTGTATGCAATTCCATAATAAGGCCCAGAAGATGATGTGGTATGCCAAGGAGAAGGAGCTTTCTCCACAGCGTTTGGCGATCCACTTTGTCAAACGCCATGGAGAAATCAATAAAAGCTGTATACACTGACATACCTCGTGAGAAAACATATTTCTCCACAATAGTCTGAACGACCGCTATATTGCCCAGGGTGCCATGGTTCTTTCTAAAACCAGCTTGTTCCGGTGGTAGAATATTCTGGTCATACGCCCATTGTTGTAAATGACATAATAAACTTTTTGCGAATAGTTTGCCTGAGGCATCCAGCAGGGCAATCTGTCTAAAGCTAGCCGGCAGAGTTTTCGGTCCCTTTTTGTACAGAGGGACTATAGTACTCCCCTTCCAAGAGGGGGGGATGTTATTCATAAAAAAAACTGTAGTTAAACAGTGGCTCTAAAAAATCACCCCATGCATCTGGCTCCTTTTTGATTAGTGCAATCGGGATTCCATCCGGCCCTTGTGTGCCAGAGGTTCTTGCATTCTTTATACAGCTTACCACTTCCTCTTCTGACAAGGGCCCAAATTCAGTAAATTCGGTAAAAGTGGATTTAACCCCATCAGTCATCACGGGAGAAACTGGGCTGTTAATTTTTTTATTATAGGGAGATGTAGTCCATCCAGTCCTTCTCTGGGATCGGAATGGGTAGAGCCCTCTGCCTAGAGTCACAATATTCCCGATCAGGTGCCAGTACTTTCTTGAGTCTTTGGCCCTTGCGGCTTCCCTCAGCCCAATCCACTTGGCGTCAAGCTCCCTTCTTTTTCCACTAAGCATACAGCGTCTTCTTACTCGCTTGAGATGGTTGATTTCCTGCTGCCGACCAGTAAGGAAATGTATATACTGTTTTCGGACGAGACTGTTAATGGCTTGATTTAAAGGTATCAAAGGGGACGTACCCTGTTTAGGTAGACGAGGTCCAGAAGATATAGAACTTAAATTACATATCTTCTCCATTTGGGCCTCAAAGAAGTATATAATATTGGCGTGAGCAAGACCCTGCTTTTCTACATAAAATTTCTTCACAATCGAGCCTACTTCAGAAATGTTTTTTTGCGTCCAAAAGGATCGACCATTTGCTTTGTTAAACATAGCCGTGCCCTGACCAATATTCCCCGGATCCAATATGGGTAAATCAAAATCCACTGTCATACCCACTATGCTATGGTCGCTCTATATCGATGGGAGGACAAAGAAGTTATCACAAGCCCCACACATTTGATAAGAAACAATCACATAGTCTAAGAGGCTCTGAATGTGATGAGAGTGAAAAGTGAAATGTGCTATTTTGTCCGCGGCACTCTCCCGTTTAGAATAACCAGATCTAGACTTCTGATGCTATCAAGCAGGAGGAACCCCTGTTTGTCTGTTTTTATTTTATTTGGTAATAAAATCTTGGGAATGTGCCAGATTTCCTCTTTGTCAGTATTGGCATAAATCCCCGATGCAGAGTTCGAGATTTTGGCATTTAGGTCCCCCACTATTGTCACTAGGGGGAATTCTTCCCTAATAGCTATATCCTGAGTAAAAGAAAAAAGGGCACTCAAAAAATGATCAAAATTTCTCCCAGGAGGGATATACAAGTTTGCCACAAGGAAGGAGGTGAACCTGCCGGAATCTCCCAAACATGCCAGCTTCACACATATACAAAGGTTTGAGGGTTGGCAGAAAACCTTCTGGTTCCAATTAATGGAGTTTTTAAGCAAAATGGAGATCCCCCCACTAGCGTGTCCCCTTTCTGAACGCTTGGCAGAGCAGCAATAAACAAAGTAGCCATCACATTCAAACTCTTTAGAGAACCACGTTTCTTGTAAGCATATTATTAAAGGGTTCACTGTTTTCAAGGAGTTCAGTTTCGTTTCATTGGGTCCCAGGCCGGCCATATTCCAAGACAAGAGTAGCCCACCCAGGCTACCTCAACGGAGCGTTCTGTGCTACTTTCGGATGAGTGTTATTCAGAGCTCTTGCAACCCAGCTCCACTGGGCGGATTCATCTTCTATGTCCGGGGTCTGAGGGGCAACTGGCACACAGGACACAACATTTATTGTGCGTCCCCTCCTGTCTACGGAGATCACTATATCTTTGGTGTTTACCACAGAGTACTCAGTATCAGGGCCCAATGCATCTAGCTCCATTGAATTAATAGCCCTTGGAGCTTTCAGATGATGAGTTTTAGAGCCCACAGTTTGATATTCATCATGTTCTATAACGGATGTTATGTCGAGCCCTTTTTTCAAAAAATGCTCACAATTCTGCAAGACCAGATCGGCCACTATCAAGGAGCCAAAAGTGACCCTAGAATGAGGAAGAGTGTCTTGTACATTAATCATCACGTTTAGAATATCCTTACTTGCTATCAGCTTTAATGCCTCTAATTCCGAGAATAAGCTAAGTATGAATCCTCTGTTTATCGGAGTGGATTCATTATCAAATAGCCAGGTAAAATCCACAATAGGAGATAAGCCGGTCTGTACACTACTAGATTTATTTGGAGTGTCCCTCCAGGGGATCCAAAGAGGGACCCTATCGGTGAGGCTGATCGCTTGTGTACCACCATGTGGTTGGATGTTCAAGTATGGGACAATATTGTAAGTTGATGCCTCAATATTTCTATTAAAAGAAGATGTGGTTCCTGTGGGTGTTCTATTCAGCCCAGCCTGCGTAATAATTGGAAGTTGGGGCCCTCCCTCTAAGTTACCATCCACCCTGGAATCAATGACCCCAGACCCTGGCTGTAGCGAGGGAACCCCATAACCAATTTGCGTTTCCCCTCCCAGTTGATCAACTATCTCATTAGGTAAGGAAGAATGGATTGCCTGGAGGGACTGCGACAACCGGGTTGGTGGGGGTACTACTGGTCCAGAGTCCCCTAATCTCCCAGCTGGTACCATGGGCGCTCTGGTGGGATCTCTTGCGTTGCCATCTGCTAACGGAGACTTGGGGCCTTCCTTCTCCATTATTAGATGAGTATCGCTCTGGCTTTCCAAGAAAAATGAAATTTTGACGCTTTTTGTTTAGAGAATCGTCTCATTTTTTTATGTTTCTTTTTCATGTTTTCACCCTTATGATTTATTACTGGGCTGTCCCTCTTTCTTACCTACTTTCAGTCCTACCTTCCCTGGCAGTATAGGGGAGTGTACCTGAGTGCCTATAGGGGAGTGTACCTGAGTGGTGGGAGAGATTAGAGCCTCCCCCTCCCCTCCCACCCTCCCTACCTGCTTGATTTGCTCGGTTTGGCCCCTTGTTTTCTCAACTTCTCCGGCGCCCCCCATTCTACCCTTCTTAAACAGAGGGAAGATTTTCAAGGTGGACTTCTCCGGTGGGGGGCTCATTTCTGCCTCCTCGAATAGTGTACTCAAACAGAACTCTTCCTTTTAAAGATTGCACAAGGGAACCATGGGGGGCACCAGGAAATGAGGAGTTCCTGCCTGTACGGAGGCGTCTCTCGAGTCTCCCGAGTGAACATATGGTACTGGTCTATTGTTTGGCCGCTCTCCCATCTGGGGGTGAATCGTAGAAGTAGGTTTAGTAGTGTCAGACTTATTTACCTTTTGAACTTCAAATTGCATTACAGAAATCATTTTCAGTATGTGGTCAGAGCTCAATACAGATTTCTCTAATAAAGACAATATAGAATTTAAGATTTTTTCAATACAAACAAGATATTCTGAGGGCACACCATCCCTCTCATTTCCCCATTTTGATTGTGAGCCAGGCAGAAATACATTCCACGCCTGGCTGCATAGACACGCTGACAGCAAAATACTGTTCTCTCCACTGCGGCATGTTGGGCTAAAAAGCACTGGCACCTTACTGAAGACCCCCAAATAAAAATAGCCTAATCTTCTTAGTAGCTCCCTTTTAATTCACCACATAGAAAACTATTCAGCCACAAGATACTGGTACGAGAGTTAATTTATTACACATCAAATCATTGACATGATATTTACTGAGCATTTTTGTATTTAAAATTGTTTTAAATTTGACTGTTCTTCTGCCTTTTCAGTCTTTTAAAATTGTAATGATTTTAAGGAATCACTCAAATAAATTAACTAATTAATTAATTAATGTTCCAAGTATGGTGAAACTAAGGGGATGTAATCCTGTAAAAGAGACTAATGCAGCACTTTTTCCCTAATAATATTTACATTAAGCTTAAGAATGGAATTTTTTTAAAGAGAAATCTACCAAAGCAATTAATGTGGGACCCGGTGGCCAGTGATGTTAGCGAAATATTTGTGGCGTATTTGCAATAAGGATGCCTGCATTGGTACATAGTAAAGAAAGAGAAATTAGGCTGTTCAGCTGGCAGAACTGACGTAAAAAGTTCAGGTGATGATGAAAGAGTTAATGAACATAATTCTCTGCTAAAAAATGATGCCAGGCAAGGCATACACGCGGGATTGCGATTTGCAGGATGAAGTCTGCACAGTAACATGTATTAGAATATTAGAAAAGGGGTGTTGATTTATTACTATTTTATGTTAAGATTCATGCTAAACTGGCTCACTTAGGGCGATGTCGGCCAGGTTAATGCGCTTAAACTGCAGCGTTCTCAGCTTGCATAGCATTATCCCCATACATGACAAGATTTTAGATTAGGCAAGTGGGAGATTAAAATAAAAAAATAGCCGAGAGAATGTATTTTCCTCCCTGACATACTGGAGCAGAGGCAATCTGCCGGAATCAGGCCTATTGGTATGTATGGTGACACACAATCAGCATTTCAGTTTTGGCAGTTCAATAACATAGCGCAAACAAAAACACAGTTCTAAACTCTGGCAAACAAAAATGTTTTTGTTTGCGCTATGTAAATAAAATGTTGAGCGCTCACATGCTATACTATCCATCCTCCAAGAATAAAGGACAAAGCGTTACCTTTGATGTCAGAGGTTATTCTTGGAGGGGGAGATTGGAGCGTGCGGGGCAGATATCAACATTTTATTTCTAGCAGTGTTACAAAACTTCGACTCTGGTTTCTGCATACAGAAATCGAAAGGCGTGAGACTAGCCTTGAAATCGGTAGTCTCCCGCCTGAATCGGGAGGGTTGGCAATGTCACATGTTCCATACAGGGCCTATTGTATTTTTCCCTATGTTAGCCTCACTGTGCACGACAAAGGCCGCATTAGCTTTGCACACCTTACTTAATAATCACCTTTGCTTCTGTGCCACATTATATTGTCACAAAGAACCTGGAGTTGTTTTCTCGTTCTGTTCTTTCCTGTGATTTAGTCTGAACAGCAGACAAGGTCAAACAACAATGTCCGTTGTTATTTTGTTCAGGTCAGGCACTCGCACCTAGACACAACACAGAAATGCAGCTGTTGTTTATGAACATCTGAACCTTGTCATATAGGTACGCACAGTCATGTAACACAGAGAGAGAGATCAATCAATCAATCAATCATGTCACTTATAAAGCGCACTACATACCCGCGAGGGTCTCAAGGCGCTGGGGGAAGAGGGGGTGGTGCTGCTACTGATCGAAGAGCCAGGTCTTGAGGAGTCTTCTGAAGGCCAGTAGGTCTTGGGTCTGTCGGAGGTTGGTGGGGAGGGTGTTCCAGGTCTTGGCGGCGAGGTGGGAGAAGGATCTGCCGCCGGCGGTCGTTTTCCGGATGCGGGGGACTGTGGCGAGGGCGAGGCTGGTCGAGCGGAGCTGGCGGGTGGGGGTGTAGAAGCGGAGTCGTCTGTTGAGGTAGGCTGGTCCGGAGTTGTGGAGTGCTTTGTGTGCGTGGGTGAGGAGCTTGAAGGTTATCCTCTTGTTGACAGGGAGCCAGTGCAGGTCTCTCAGGTGGGGTGTGATGTGGCTGCGTCGGGGGATGTCGAGGATAAGACGTGCAGAGGCGTTCTGGATGCGTTGCAGCCGTCTCAGGAGCTTAGCCGTCGTTCCTGCGTAGAGGGCGTTTCCGTAGTCCAGCCTGCTGGTGACGAGGGCCTGGGTGACTGTTTTTCTTGTTTCGGTGGGGATCCACTTGAAGATCCTGCGGAGCATTCGGAGGATGTTGAAGCAGGATGAGGAAACGGCGTTGACCTGCTTAGTCATGGAGAGGGTGGGGTCGAGGATGACCCCTAGGTTGCGTACGTGGTCGGTGGGTGGCGGGGCTGTTCCCAGTGATGTTGGCCACCAGGAGTCGTCCCAGGCTGAAGGGTTGGAACCAAGGATGAGGACCAATATATCTTGAGAGAAGTCACGGCTGTATCTTAGATGTAATACATTCATCTGTGTATGCTACGGTATGGGGTCCTCTGCTAAACCCGCTGCTAAACTTCTGTAGAAGGGGATAGCGTTAGACTATACTGCCTATGACAGGGCATTTCCTGATATACAGTTTATAGACAATGCTGATGGTATTCTTGCTAGGTAGTTTTTTTCTAATTGTAGTACGTATACTGCATTTCATAGCACAATATTTTAAATAAACATTTCAAACTTCCTTCGTGTCTTTTTCATATCTTATTGTGGAAAAGTACGAGTGTGTGAGCGAAAGGGAGTGTCCTGTCACTGCAATCCCTGAGAGGTTCAGGAGTGTTGTGTTCTGGAGTGTCAATTCACTTGTTCCTCTGGTAATGATTAGGAGGGCAAGTGAGACACTATATAGTTAGTCGTACTCGGGCTGATGGTACTGAGGTGGTATGGTGACTCAGTCCCTAACTGCTGATGTTCTATGGTCCCTAGCATAGTTATGTTCATGAACAGAATCCCTGCAAAAGCATTTATTATCTGCACTGTACATACTATGTTAAAAACTGTCGACCAAGGTCCTACACCTTAAAGGTCGATGCCCAGTAAGCGTGGGCTCATGTTTGAACCTGCCTGGTTATTAAAACCCAATTGGGGTAATGGCCTACATTCTGATGGAATAGAAGCTGTCAAAAAAACACTCTGCACAAGGTCAGTACACCTCTCGGAAAGAAACCAGATAATCTTAGAAATGCACAAATTTTGTTTCCAAACAATTTTTTCACCTTCAATGGCTCCATCTTTCTACAACAGCGAGGTACCACAAAGACCCTTTTAAGATTGTGCGTCCTTTAGGGTAGGCCATTACCCCAATTGGATTTTAATACTCCGGCAAGCTCAAACATGAGCCCATACTTACTCTGAATTGACCTTTTTTACGGTGTAGGACCTTGGATGACAGTGTTAAACATTGCATGTACAGTGCAGATTCTGCTATCCCAGCTGAGTACACCGCAGTTTAAGAGCATTGACCTGGCCTGCATCACCCTGACTGAGTGAGCCAGTTTAGCATGAATCTTAACATAAAACAGTAATTAACACTCACTTTTCTAATATTCGAATAAACATTACATGCAAAGTTTATCCCGCAAATTGGGAATGCCGTGGTTATGCCTTGCCTGATATCATCTAAGAATCATGTTCATTAACTCTGCCATTGCTTGTACTTTTTAAGTCAGAGCTGCCAGCTGAACAGCCTACTTTCTCTGTCTTTGCCATGTACCAATGCAGGCATTCTTATTACAAATACACCACAATAATTTCGCTAACATCACAAGCCACCTGGTCACACATTAATTGATTTGGTAGATTTCTCTTTGCAAAAAAATCCATTCTTGAGCTTAATGCAGATATTTTTAGGGAAAAAATGCCACATTAGTTTCTTTTACAGGATTACATCCCCTTATTTTCACCAAACTTGGAACATTAAGCCTACTTCAATTCTCTACAGACTACCAATCGACATTACATATGACCCGATATTACTACAAGGTAAAATACATATTTGACTTCAATGTGCAAGTGTTTGTCTAAGTCATGCTTTTTGTTCAAGAGGACTGTCCCTGACATCTATAACTACAAAGTAAATGATGGTTACTGTGACACTTTTAACACTTTTCTTATCTTGAGCACATACTTTATCAGTATTTCCCACTCTAAGGATTGTCATAGCCAGCAATGTAATTGTTTTCATTCTCCCTTTTTGCTTTTCTTAGTCAAGATTTTTTTCAAAATCTCTTTTACTTCTAATTTGTTTCTCCCATTTTGGAGCTTGAAACTAAGGCAGCACTCTTTTGAGCACTT
Organism: Calotriton arnoldi; assembly: GCA_963921515.1. Classification (NCBI taxonomy): domain Eukaryota; kingdom Metazoa; phylum Chordata; class Amphibia; order Caudata; family Salamandridae; genus Calotriton; species Calotriton arnoldi. The sequence goes on from CAWUFW010000892.1 coordinate 1,992,010, forward strand.
TTGGTCTCTCTTTTATAAAACCAACCCATGGCATCACCACATAAAAGGTGTTATCCTTTCCTCCCTCTTCTGGGATCTCAAACATGTATAAATCTAACAGTGTATACTTTGATTTCTTTAGCCTTGAAAAAGCCCCAGCATTATAGGCTACCCATGGGGTGAAACGTGTTGGCTAACAAAATGAAAAGTTTCTAAGCTGAGCACCTTTCAAACAAAAATCTGTAAAGATGTAATTTGTGGAGAACTTTACAAAGTAAAGACATAAATACATAGAAAACACAAAAGTGCTCTGGAATTATTTCAGTAATTATGAGTCTCTTTTCTGAATGAATGAAAACAGCAGGAATCTCTATCACATGCTCGTTTTGAACAAAAAAGAAAAGGATATCTGGGAACCTGACTCTCAACCCCCTAACATTTTACAGATGAGGTGGAGTAGGCCCAACCCCTAGGAGTGTCACTGAGTTCCCCACAAAAAAACTAGGTGAATATAAATAGTACCAAGAAATTCTAAGGCATACCGGGTAGGATATAGAGAGGGTCGGCCCTGCAATAAGTTGTTTCTTTACTACAGACACGCACAGGCCAGTCTTCAGCTGGAAGTTGCGGCCTTGAACAGGCTGGATCTGACACACAATCACAGAACCGACTGGGCATCAGCAATTGCAATCACAGTTCCTACCAGGAACCAGCATGGAGAAACTGCAGACAACCCGACACAAGGGACCGACAGATCGCTCTCCTTAGTCTTCTATTATGGGTGCCCCACAGACACACAGGGAACATGCTGCTTCTCTGGGACAGACAATCCTCCTACATGGTTGCCAGGCTCCTTCCCATTTCCAGCAGGCAGGATTTTAATTGATTCAGAACTGTTATACAGCTCCTCCAGCAATAGATTCAGGCTCTGCTGATGTCACCGCTGGGAAACTGACTGTCAGGCAGACTCCACCCCTGGTTACAAGCACTACTCTGAGTACTTTGCAGAACAATTCCAACTGTGACTATAGAGGACCTGGAACTGGAACAGCAGGTAGGATAGAGGATTCACACTTTTATACACCAACATCTGACAAGCGATGCGCATCCATTGCCTGCAGCTGTATAAATGGTTTATGGTGGTTCGCCATTCAAGTTTCCTTGCCAGACTGCTCTTCAGATACCGCTTTTATCTATAGTAATGCTTCTCCCACCAGGGAAGTCTCCAAACTGGAGCATCCATATGAGAGGCACAAATAGGTGTGAGGTTTTTGCATTTAGCTATCGTTAGTCTTCTGAGGGAGTAAACAGAAAACACAAAAGGGAAGGTGTCACCAAAAGGCTTCCTTGTACAACAGAGTCTCCAGTCCCATCTCATACTCCTAAAATTCACTAAAGCGTAGCTTTAAGGAAGACTAATGAGCATCTCTTTACTAAGCAAATCATAATTAAATAACTAAAGAAGCCCTGTCTGTGCTTTCCTCACTTCATTATCCTGGTCTCCCCTCTCCTGCTTCAGGAATGTGAGCAATAGACTTCCACTGTCTGCCCAAACTACCCTCTCCTCCATCTTAAGCAAAAGCTAGGCGAGGGATATTCACAATGGATCCCACAGGCTTCAATACTCTGATTCACTCACACACACAGTGTGTCTACAATGCAGGCTTCACGCAACAGTACTCACAACATGCACTTGGGACATTAGGAACCATGTTGGGACCCGCGGCAAATCCGTGGATCCTGGAATGGATGAAACAGAAATTGGGCAATTTTTTGCCCACCAGGGGTTCTGAAGGCACCCCTCCATATGTCCTGTAGGGTCAGGATACCTGTATCTTTGACCTCTTTATATGTTTTGCACTCTTTTTTCCCACCACCCCAGCCGATGGGAAAAACAAAATGACGGCCGCAACTTTTCTGTCAGGTTGCAGCCATCCAATCCCAATCTTTCTTTGATGAGGGGATCCACCCGCGAGGATCCGCATCCCTATATATCTAGAGTTTTTTTTACCTTTTATTATCTCTAAAACTACTGAACGGATTTACACCAAATCACAAAAAGCCCGCTTTCTGGACCAACATCTAGTTTTCTGCCAAATTTGGTGAAATTCAGTTCAGCGGTTTGGGCTGTAGTCGTGTTCAAATGTACTGTTTTTCTCGGCCACTTCTTGACGAATCACCCCTAAACTTTCAACACAGCAGCTGAACCAACTAAAATATATGTTTGAAAATTTCATGATGATTCGTCAAGGGGCGCCAAAGTTATTGACAAAACAAAAAAGGCTCTTCCTATGGAAACTAGGTCCTAACTATAATTATATAGCTTCACGGCTCGGTCTGCTCTCCAATCTTGGGGCTTTGGACGTTAGGGACTCGAGGGAGGCTTTCAACACTGCATTTACGGGGCCATCAGCCGCTACACGGCCCCCCCTTTGCGTGGCAAAAATTTGGCGCTCATGCGAGCAACATCGGATCCAGCTGCCATATGGATTTCATCTGGTGTATGCTGGGAGCTGTAGTTGTTCATCAGACTGCAGCTATCCCAGGCAGCAGGGTCAGCTGATCTCCCACCAATGGGAGTGCCCATGTATCTACAAAGGAGGGAGGAGGTGACACCCGTGATCAAATCAGCATCTGAGGAAGGCGAGATAGCCGAAATGCATTATGCTGTTTGTATCTGTGAATAAAGGCTCCCATCGAGTACCCCGCTGTGTCCTTGGATTACTGGTGAGAAGGTGATCGTGTGGCATATATATATATATATATATTCACTGAAACAACCACAGGTTTCAGGGACGTTATAGTTAGAAATTAGCATTTAAAAAACCTTAGAACTTCACTAAAAAAACCACAGGTTTCAGGGACGTTATAGTTAGTTGGACATTTCACTCATACAAAACCAATGAAATTCGGCTGTTATAGTGAGTTCAGCTAACTATAACTCGCGCCCCTACAATGCACTGCTGATGACGTCACATATTACATCACTCATGACATGGTCAGTGACATCACTGATGACATCTCAAATGACATCACTGATGACATCATCCAGTGACTGTGTGTTTCTGTAAAGTTTAAATATGTTTAATATATATAGGCCAAGGTATATTGAAGAATGAGTGGGTGTATGAGTGTCTGAATGGATGATTTACTAGGTGCGTGACTGACTCTATAAGTGAGTGATTAAACGTATCTTACTGAATGCATGGGTTAGTGACTAAACTGTGTGAATGTCTGTATCAGTCTGTCTGTTGGTGTGTAAGCAGCTGCATGGGTTGGTGAATAGCTACATGAGTGTCTATATGGGTTATTGATTGGTTGTTTGAGTATCTGTATGGGTACCTGAGTGTTTGTGTGGGTGGGGGTGTGTGACTGTGCATAGATGTGTGAGTGGGTGAATCACTGGGTGTATGGATTCAAGAGTGCATCTGTGATGGACTGTATGGGTGGGTGAGTGTGTGTATGGGTGTGTTGGTGAATGAATGGATGTCTCAGTGGTACATGTGTGAGTAACTACATATGTGAAAGGCAGTATATGTGAGTGTTGGAGTATATAAATGACTATATGTGAGAGTGAGTGATTGTGAGAGTGGCTGTATGGATGAGTGTGTGCTTGTATCAGTGATTGTATAAGAGCGTAAGTATGTGTTAGTACCTTAATGAATAAGTGAGGTGGTGTGTGTATAACTGTATAGGTGAGTAAATGGGAGTGTGATTAATTCTTTGCATGACTGATTAGGTGTGTGAGTAACTCTATGGATGAGTGGCAGTGTATGAGTGTCTATATAGGTGTATGAGTGCATATTGTAGTCCTGTACTGATGAGTGACCGAAAGTATGAGTGACTGTATGGGTGAGTGAGTGGATGGGTGTGTAGACCTAAGAATCAGTGAGTGGGTATGTAGTTATTGGTGTTGGAGTGTCTATGGTTTTGAGAATGGCAGTCTGTAATTTAGAGTGGGTGTATCAAAGGTTATATTAGGGTGTGAGAAGATGCATCAAATTATCACGTGGATGATGTGGATGATGATGCTTCATTGAAGCAAGAGCAGGTTTTCCTGCTCTCGCTTCAAGGAAGCAAAGCAGAGTTTGCTATGACAGGGCGGGAGCCGTGCTCCCACCCTGTCATAGCAAACAGCAATGTCCCGGGGGTGGGCACCCCGGGACATTGCAGGAGCCGGCCCTGGGGGTTGGCGGTCCCCAGGGCCATCAAGGGCTCCGGGAGGGGGGCCGCGCGGCCCCCCTCCCTCTATTTTCAAAGCCCCTGGGAGGTGGTGGTCCCCGGGGCAGTGTGGGGGGGCTTGAGACAAATTTGGCAAAAAGGTAGATCTTGGTTCAGAAAGCGCCCTTTTTTTTAAAATGGTGTAAATCTGTTCAGTAGGTCCTGAGAAATTCAAAAAAAATGTTTTTATATATATATATGTGCGCACCGAGGAGGATTCGCGAATCCTCCCGAGCACAAGCTTAATTCTGATTGGCTGCCAACACTCCAAACCAGAATGTGTTGGCAGCCATCTTGTGACTCGGTAACCGAGTCACAAGAAAACAGTAAAAAAAAGGTTAAAAAACAAGAAAAGGGGGCAGGGTAGAAACCCCCTGACCCCCTAGGCCTGCATCCTTTCTTAAAGCCCCCGGGTGGGCCAGGTCCCGGGGGCAATGCCAAATTAATTAGCAGGGGTCTGCCACCTCCCCAGGGCTTAATTATTATTTATTTGTTTTAAGCGTGGAGGATCTCCTGCCCCCCTCACGCAGCCCCGGGGACCGCCACCTCCCCAGGGCATTCTTCATTAAGGGCGGGGGGCCTCACGGGCCCCCCAAGCTCCAGGGACCGCCACCTCCCCGGGGCATTGAATATGTAAATTCAGGGGTCCGTAGCCGGCCCCCGGCCCCGGGGACCACCACCTCCCCGGGGCTTTAAACACTAAGGGAGGGGGGCCACGCGGCCCTCCTCCTGCAGCCCTCTAGGCCCTGGGGAACGCCACCCGGGGCACTGAGTTAATAAATGTGGGGGGGCCTCGTGGGCCCCCCAAGCCCCGGGGACCACCACCTCCCCGGGGCTTTAAACACTAAGGGAGGGGGGCCGCGTGACCCCCCTCCTGCAGCCCTCTAGGCCCTGGGGACCGCCAACCCCCAGGGCCGGCTCCTGCAATGTCCTGGGGTGCCCACCCCCGGGACATTGCCGTTTGCTATGGCAGGGTGGGAGCACGGCTCCCGCCCTGCCATAGCAAACACTGCTCTCACTTCAACGAAGCAAAGCAGAATTGCTTTTGGGCAAGCGGAGCGGCATGTTAGCAGCTCCCCTTGCCCAAAAGCAATGCCGTCTCCTGCAGGAGGCAGGGAGCCGGCAGGGACCGTGGGGGCATTGGGGCTCCCCCCACGTTCCCTAAATTGAGGGCCAGCCCTGGGGGATGGGGTCCCCAGGGCAGAAGTAGCCAGGGAGGGGGGCCACTCGGCTCCCCTCCCCTTTAATTTATTTTTTATTTTAAAAAAAATGAAAACGGAAGGCCCCCCTCCACAAAAAATTCCAGGCTGGCCAGGCCCCAGGGGATGGGGTCTCCAGGGCCAGAAGTGGCCCATGGGAGGGGGGCCACACGGCCCCCCTCCTGGCAAAAATTTAAAAAAACGAGGCCAGGCCCTGGGGGATGGGGTCCCCTGGGCCAATAGTGGCCCAGGGAAGGGGGGTCACGTGGCCCCCTTCCCATTTTTTTTTTAAATAAAAAAATGCTCAGGCCCTGGGGGATGGGGTCCCCAGGGCCCAAAAAATGTTAAGAGAAGGGGAGCCACACAGCCCCCCTTCTAACAAAATAAAAATAAAACAGAAGCCGGCATCTCGCCGGAGGCCCCACCCCCTCCCTGCACCACTCTGCTAACGCGCCTCCTGGCGTGTTTTGGGTTGGGGGAAGAAGTCCCCTAGAATCTTATGGGTCCTTAGGGGCCAACTAGCCCACCAGGTACCTCCAGTAAGCCCCACACAGTGGGATTGCTGAGATGTGGTCTGAGGCCACGCCCCTTTTTACACCACTCTGCAAACACGCCTCTTGGTGCATTGCTGGTGGGGCGATGAGGTCCTCTTTTTGTCCTGAGGACCTCAGGACTAAAGTGGACTTCATCCCGAGCAGCAGTGGCCTTTGAGCACTCTCAGCAATCTAGCTGTATGGGGCTTACTGGAGGTAACAGGAGGGCTAGTTGGACCCAGGGACCCTCAGGAGGAAAGGGGACTTCATCCCCCAACTAAGAGCACGCCAGGAGGCGCATTTGCAGAGTGGTGGAGAAAGGGGGCGTGGCCTCTGTCCACCTCTCAGCAATCCCACTATGGGGGGCTTACTGGAGGTAAGAGGTAGGCTAGTTTGCCCCTAAGGACCCCAGCAGCGAAGGGGACTTCAATCCCCATCCAAGAGCGCACCAGGGAGCGCGTTTGCAGAGTCGTGGGCAAAGGGGGCATGGCCTTCTATGAGAACTTAGCAATCCTGCTGTGTGGGACTTACTGGAGGTAATAGGAGGGGTAGTTGGCCCCCGAGGATGTCCTTGGGGGCCAACTAACCCTCTTGTTACCTCCAGTAAGTCCCACACAGTAGGATTGCTAAGACGTCTTCGGAGGCCATGCCCCCCTTTCTCCACCACTCTGCAAACGCACCTCCTGGCAGACTACGAGATGGGGGATGAAGTCCAATTTACTCCTGAGGGACTTTGTGGGTCAAGAAGCCCTCCTGGTACCTCCTGTAAGTCCTATGCAGCAGAATTCCTGAGCGCTGGTCGGAGGCCCAGCACCCTTTCTCCACCACTCTGCAAACGCGACTACTAGTTAAAGAAGTGTTCGCAATGTAATAGGTTTCACATTTGCGAGAGTTAGAGCTATTGGTGTTGTAAATGTAAAAGTTTTTTACTAATGTTTTTTGGAGTGGAGTGGATGTGCATTGTGTGTAGTGGAATTATGTGGTAAGTTGTGCAGTGAAATTATGTGGATAGAAAGTATGTGGTATTTATTTTATAGGAATTATGTAGAGTGGGATTATGTGTTATGGAGAGTAATTATGTGGTATCGTAGTCTGTGTTGTGGAGTGGTAACCTCAGGTTTAGTCTTCCTCGTTTCCATAGAAGCTCAACTATGAACTCAGTGAGACAAAAAAAGAAGGAATCACTGAGGAACACTTGTGGACCTAGTCAGAGGTATGAGCAGGGCCACTGGAATTATGTGACTGTTTGGCTGCACCGACTGTTGCACAATTATACATTTTCCGCATTAGCCACATAATTCATCATCTGCTCCCTAATCTGCAGATTTGAACAAAAAAAGCCTTGTTTCTAGCTCAAACGTTACCAAAAATGCAGCGACAAGTGTTACAGCATGGTGGAAGGCCCTTTGCAAACCTAGAATGGTCACCTGTTACTTATTGCTAAATGTGGGTGTTAAATTGGTACTAATGGTGTGCAAGCCACTCTTGCTTCCTTCTGCACCTCTCTTGCCTCTTTCTGCATTTCTGTTGCTTCTTTCTGCACATTTCTTTCTTTTTCTGGACTTCTCTTGCCTCTTTCTGCAAATCTATCCTACTTTCTGCACCTCTCTTGCCTCTTTCTGCACCTCTGTTGCCTCTTTCTGCACCTCTGTTGCCTCTTTCTGCACCTCATTTGCTTCTTTCTGCACCCCTCTTGCCTCTTTCTGCACCCTTCTTCCCTCTTTCTGCACTTCTCTTGCCTTTTTCTGTACCCCTCTTACGTCTTTCTGCACCCTTTTTGCCTCTTTCTGCACATCTGTTCCTTCTTTCTGCACTTCTTTTGTTTCTTTCTGCACCTGTCTTGCTTCTTTATGCACCCCTCTTGCCTCTCTCTCCACCCCTCTTCCCTCTTTCTGCACTTCTGTTGCTTTCTTCTGCACTTATCTTGCTTCGTTCTGCACCTCACTTGCCTCTTTCTGCACCGCTCTTGCCTCTTTCTGCACCTCTCTTGCCTGTTTCTGCACTTCACTTGCTTCTTTCTGCACCCCTTTTGCCTGTTTCTGCACCACTCTTGCCTCTTTCTGTACCTCTGTTCCTTCTTTCTTCACCTGTCTTGTCTCTTTCTGCACCCTTTGTGTCTCTTTCAGCACCTCTGTTTCTTCTTTATGCAGTTCTCTTCCTCTTTCTGCATCCCTCCTGCCTCTTTCTGTACCCCTCTTGCCTCTTTGTGCACCTCTCCTACCCCTTTCTGCACCCCTCTTGCTTCTTTTTCTACCTCTGTTGGTTCTTTCTGCACCTCTTGTGCTTCGTTCTGCACCTCCCCTGCCTCTTTCTTTACCCCTCTTGCCTCTTTCTGTACCCCTCTTGCCTCTTTCTGCACCTCTGTTGCTTCTTTCTGTTCTACTCTGGCTTCTTCCTGCACCTCTGTTCCAAATTTCTGCATCCCTCTTGCCTTTTTCTGCACCCCTCTTCCTTCTTTCTGCACCTCTCTTGCCTCAGTCTGCCCACCTGTTCCCTCTTTCTGCACCCTTTTTGCCTGTTTCTGCCACTCTTGCCTCTTTCTGCACCCATCCTTCCTCTACCTCTCTTGCCTCTTTGTGCACATCTTCTGCCTCTTTCTGTACCTCTCTTGCCTCTTTGTGCACATTTCCTACCTCTTTCTGCACCCCTCTTGTCTCTTTTTGCACCTCTGTTGGTTCTTTCTGCACTGCTCTTGCTTCTTTCTGCACCTCACTTGCCTCTTTCTGCACTTCTCTTGCTTCTTTCTACACCTCTGTTGCTTCTTTCAGCAATTCTCTTGCCTCTTTCTGTTCTTCTCTTCCTTCTTTCTGCACCCCTCCTGCCTCTTTCTGTACCTCTCTTGCCTCTTTGTGCATATCTCCTACCTCTTTCTGCGCCCCTCTTGCCTCTTTTTGCACCTCTGTTGGTTCTTTCTGCACTGCTCTTGCTTCTTTCTGCACCTCACATGCCTCTTTCTACACTTCTCTTGCTTCTTTCTATACCTCTGTTGCTTCTTTCAGCAATTCTCTTGCCTCTTTCTGCACTTCTCTTCCTTCTTTCTGCACCCCTCCTGCCTCTTTCTGTACCTCTCTTGCCTCTTTGTGCACCTCTCTTACCTCTTTCTGCACCCCTCTTGCCTCTTTTTGCACCTCTGTTGGTTCTTTCTGCACTGCTCTTGCTTCTTTCTGCACCTCACTTGCCTCTTTCTGCATTTCTCTTGTTTCTTTCTACACCTCTGTTGCTTCTTTCAGCAATTCTCTTGCCTCTTTCTGCACTTCTCTTGCGTGTTTCTGCACCTCTCTTGCGTCTTTCTGCACCTCTGTTGCCTCTTTCTGCACTTCCCTTGCTTCTTTCTGTACCTCACTTGCCTCTTTCAGTACCTCTGTTGCTTTTTTCTGAAGATCTCTTGCCTCTTTCTGCACCTCACTTGCCTCTTTCAGCATCTCTGTTGCTTTTTTCTGCAGATCTCTTGCCTCTTTCTGTACCTCTCTTCCTTCTTTCTGCACCCCTCCTGCCTCTTTCTGTACCTCTCTTGCCTCTTTGTACACATCTCCTACCTCTTTCTGCACCCCTCTTGCCTCTTTTTGCACCTCTGTTGGTTCTTTCTGCCCTGCTCTTGCTTCTTTCTGCACCTCACTTGCCTCTTTCTGCACTTCTCTTGCTTCTTTCTACACCTCTGTTGCTTCTTTCAGCAATTCTCTTGCCTCTTTATGCACTTCTCTTCCTTCTTTCTGCACCCCTCCTGCCTCTTTCTGTACCTCTCTTGCCTCTTTGTGTACCTCTCCTACCCCTTTCTGCACCCCTCTTGCCTCTTTTTGCACCTCTGTTGGTTCTTTCTGCACTGCTCTTGCTTCTTTCTGTACCTCACTTGCCTCTTTCTGCACTTCTCTTGCTTCTTTTTACACCTCTGTTGCTTCTTTCAGCAATTCTCTTGCCTCTTTCTGCACTTCACTTGCTTCTTTCTGCACCTCTCTCGCCTCTTTCGGCACCTCTGTTTCTTCTTTCTGGACTTCTCTTGCCTCTTTCTGCACACACAGGGCTACTTTTAAGCTGACCTCAGGCTCAGCACTGCACACATGCAAGTGCAGAAAAGGGCTGCTGGCCTCTAAACTGCCATGCCCTATTATATGCTAGGGACTTAGAGGTAGTTTTAATCTCCCTGCCCTATTATGTACTATGGCCTTACAGGGGAGGTCATGCCAATCACAGGGGTACCCCAACCCATATTGTACCCTAGTGTATGTAGGTGTTTTCACTGTATTCTAAGTGTCTTTCAGGATAGCACTGGCTCCGGGCCTGGTTAGTCAGAGTCAGTTACCACCAGTACCAGTCAGCAAAAAGTTGGGGGCACAGGATGACTTTGCAACAAGGCCTCTTTCTGCACCTCTGTTGGTTCTTTCTGCATATCTCTTGCTTCTTTCTGCACCTTTCTTCGTCTTTCTGGACTTCTGTTGCCTCTTTCTGCATTTCTCTTGCTTCTTTCTGCGCTTTTCTTCCTCTTTCTGCACATGTCCTACCTCTGTAGGCATAGTTAGAAATTATGATTTAAAAAACCTTTGACATTCACTGAACAAACCATAGGTTTCAGGGACATTATAGTTAGAAATTATGATTTAAAAAACCTTTGAAATTCACTGAAAAAACCATAGGTTTCAGGGACGTTATAGTTAGAAATTAGCATTTAAAAAACCTTAGAAATTCACTAAAAAAAACACAGGTTTCAGGGACGTTATAGTTAGTTGGACATTTCACTCGTACAAAACCAGATAAATTCGGCCGTTATAGTTAGTTGAGCTAACTATAACTCGCACCCCCGTAATGCACTGCTGATGACGTCACATATTACATCATTCATGACATGGTCAGTGACATCACTGATGACATCTCAAATGACATCACTGATGACATCATCCACGTGATAATCTGATGCACCTCCTCATACCCTAATATAACCTTTGATACACCCACTCAAAAAATACAGACTACCATTTTCGAAACCATAGACACACCAATACCAGTTACTATATACACACTCACTGATTCCTAGGTCTACACACACATCCACTCATTCACCTATACAGTCACTCATACATGCATTCACTCATCAATACAGCACTATCATATGCACTCATACACCTATACAGACACTCGCACACCGCCACTCATCCATAGAGTTACTCACACACCTAGTCAGCCATGCAAAAAATCAATCACACTCCCATTTACTCACCTATACAGTTATACACGCACCACCTCACTTATTCATACAGATACTAACACATACTTACTCTCTTATACAATCACTGATACAAGCACACACTCATCCATACAGCCACTCTCACAATCACTCACTCTCACATATAGTCATTTATATACTCCAACACTCACATATACTGCCTTTCACATATGTAGTTACTCACACATGTACCACTGAGACATCCATTCACTTACAAACACACCCATACACACACTCACCCACCCATACAGCCCTTCACACATGCAGTCTTGAACCCATACACCCAGTGAATCACCCACTCACACATCTATGCACATAGTCACACACCCCTCACCCACCCACACAGACACTCAGGCACCCATACAGATACTCAGACAACCAATCAATAACCCATATAGACACTCATGTATCTACTCACTAACCCATGCAGCCACTTACACCCCAACTAACAGACTGATACAGACATTCACACAGTTTAGTCACTAACCCATGCATTCAGTAAGACATGTTTAATCACTCACTTCAGTCAGTCACGCACCTTCTAGATCATCTATTAAGACACTCATACACCCACTCATTCTTCAATACACCTTGGCATTTATATATATAAAACATATTTAAACTTTACAGAAACACACAGTCACTGGATGATGTCATCAGTGATGTCATTTGAGATGTCATCAGTGATGTCACTGACCATGTCATGAATAATATAATATGTGACATCATCAGCAGTGCATTGCGGGGGCGCGAGTTATAGTTAGCTCAACTAACTATAATGGCTGAATTTCTCTGGTTTTGTACGAGTGAAATGTCCAACTAACTATAACGTCCCTGAAACCTGTGTTTTATACCTTTTATACCTTCCCACAGTCAAACATTCACATGTAATATCAACCCCTAATGGGTCCCTGGAAAAGATATTAAAACAGTGTCATATTCGGAACTGTTTCAAAGTTTCAAAGTTCCAACACACTTCAAAATTGATTTCAATTAAAACACAAACTGGATAGTCCCGAGCTGTGAAGACAGGGTGAAATTTTCGTGATAGTCTTTGTCCCAAATTAAGACGCACTCAACAACAGTTATATGTACAGCAGCTGATGTTGTCTTTCAATCATCGATCTTGTGACTTCTGTTTAAGCTAGGAGCTCACCTATACAAGTTTCTCTAAATTGCTAACCAGGTATTGCAGGAAAGTCTGCCATATTGTCACATTCAGCTCCCGCGTGCAATTATACAGAACTACCAATCCCATAATGCCGCAGTGAGATCCACATAGGTCATTTCAGGAATCATGAAGTCATTTTGATGATTCTACGCCACATCTGGCAGCCCAGCAATTACAGTTTCCGAAGTTGGGGAAGGCCTTCCCATCAAAGATAACCAAAGTCAACAGACCTCACCGCTTGAGAAATGCTTGCACGGTGCCCTGTCACCAGATCTTCACCGGCATTCTGAGTGAGGCTGCAGGCTCACAGCGGAGAAACATGGTCCCCACGCTGAAAATCAGAAGACTTCCCCATGCCGAGTCCTCGTCTCCACCTTGGACCACCCCTCTATATATATATATATTTCCAGAACCTGGCGCCGCAGCACCAGAATGAGGGAACACATTGCAGTGCATTCCCTCATACTAGTGTTGCGGTGCCAGGTTATGGAAATATTACCAACGTGGTCCTGCCAGGGGAGAAATGCACCGCCAATATCGAGAGTGCTATGTCCGCCCACCTGGGACCAGCACAGCGGGGATATATATATATATATACACACACACATATATATATATACACACATATACACACATATATATATATATATTTTTTTTTCAAACAAGAAGATGTCGCACTCCAGTACTTTATGAATCTGAGGGTTTTATTCACCACTGCCACCAACGCGTTTCACCATCAAGGCTTGTTCACCGTGAACAAGCCTTGATGGTGAAACGCGTTGGTGGCAGTGGTGAATAAAACCCTCTGATTCATAAAGTACTGGAGTGCGATATCTTCTTGTTTGAAAAAATTACATGGGATCTGATTCCACCTAATCTTGATGTATGCACCGGATGGTGGAGCGCGCTGCTTGGCTAAAGGAATCAATTTGTTTGCTCATATATATATATATATATATATATATATATATATATATATATATATATATATATATTCAGCTACAACACTTCCCGTCATCACAAGAAGTTACGGCACTCCAGATTGCAGTTGTGTAAAGTATTTATTTAACCAGCAGAGTCAGAAACACCAACGCGTTTCGGTGCCCAACAGCACCTTTGTCACTGCGTTTTCTTCTTAACAACACACATTTTTTATACTGTGAATGTACTAGTGTTTGCATAAAGTTAATTACAATCAAAAGAGGACTATTCATTATTCATGGTGGCCATCTTTAAACATGTTTTGTAATAATGCTTTACGGTAAAAGTTGATTCATACCACATTTAAATTGCAAAAGATATCCAAAATATACAATATTGTTGATTTACACTCATCTATTATTGCAATAGCATTTACAATTTTTGTCTAAAATAAATTATTAAACAAAATCAAACCTTCATATTAATTCATTGGGTGTGTGAGCTAATCCTTATTAATGTGACCTCACATTATGTATTGCGCCCTAGTGGGCTTTTTTTGTGAACAATACCGGTGAAACAAAATATATTGATATTACATAATACCATTCATAATATATACATGTCTTTTTACATATTTAAGCCGTAATGCCCCCGTGGGCATACTATTAATCACCAGGATTGCAACGTTAAGGAGATCTTCTTTGTACATTACTCCCACATACCCAGGATTAAATAGACATTATAGTAGTCCTACAGAAAAAGGAAAGAAAAAACATAAAAGAAACACAGGTTAGCACCTTCCTGTGATTTCCATAAAAAGCAACGCTAAGTACTCAATATCACTAAAAACATTCATAATTCATTACTGAGAAGGCCAAAGGAGAACCTATAGATGGATATACATCTCTTCATCAATATTAAGGCCCTGTGGCTCTTTACTATCCATTTCCAGAATGTATAGGGACTCAAGTCTCCTGAGCTCCCTTTCTCTGTCACCATCTATTTTCATTTTCGGCACACTGTCAATGACACTATATGTCAATAATTTGTGGTCACCACCATGTTTCTGTTGAAAATGCCGCGCTACTGGATAACTCATATCGTTATTTTTAATGGCTCTCAAATGTTGTAATATGCGCCTATGCACTGGAAGGATGGTACTACCAATGTATTTTTTAGAACAGGGGCAGCTCAATGCATAAACCGCAAATTCAGTTTTGCAGGTGAGATTTTGCCTAATCACTAATGTTTTCCCTAATGGGGTCTCTAGAGAAGTTAGGTTTTTACCATTCTCACAGGCTTTGCATTTACTGCATTTTTTAAAACCTGGTTGTGGTTTAAGCCACATTGGTGCCGTAATTTCTACCTCGCTTTTGACTAAAAAATCCCTCATCGATTTAGCTTTTCTGTAGGTAATTTGTGGTAGTTTTGGAAAATCTTTACCTACTATCAGATCGTTGGTAATAATGTGCCAATGCTTAGTCAAAGCTTTCCTGAGTAACCCATGTTTTTTATTATATGTAGTGATAAACCTTACTCCCTCCTGCTCAAGTTCTTCCTTGTCAGTCTGTTTATCTACAAATAGTATATCTTCTCTTGTTTTTGGATGACTTTCCTATGTGCATATTGCAGTGTTTCCGATGCGTAACCTCTCTGTTCTAGGCGTAAACACATCTCTCTTTCAATTTGTGTGTAATTCTCTTCTGTGCTGCAAATGCGCCTTGCCCTGAGTAGCTCCCCATAGGGGATACTTTGTTTAAGGCTATGGGGATGGAAACTACTCGCGTGCAAAATGCTGTTACCAGCCGTTGGTTTTCTATAGACTGTAGTAGTGATTTTAGACCCTTTAACTTCAAGGAGGACATCTAGAAAATTTAATTTTTGGTTACTTATTGTACTTGTGAAATGCAAATTCAGTGTATTGTTGTTAATTCTCCTAGCAAATGCTTTAGCTGATGTTTCACTGCCTTTCCACAGTACAAAGACGTCATCTATATATCTTACCCATAATACAATGGGTTCCACCATTTCCTTGAGATCTGGTCCATTGAGCACCTGCTCCTCCCACCAGCCCATATGCAAATTAGCAAAGCTGGGGGCGAAGCAAGTGCCCATCGAGGTTCCCTGTAGCTGTTGAAACAGAGTTGATTTGTTTAAATTTACCCGTAAACTACGTTTGAAAAAATTCTTCCGAATGAGACCAAGAACTAGTGAGAACAGAATTGGAAATGAAGACCCTGGGGGAGGTCTTACCGTAAATGATGCCCAAGGGTTGGGAGTACTGTTATCATTGGAAAATTCAACACAGAGAGACAGTAATGAAAGAGAACTGTTAGAGTCAGCCGGTATCAATATTGGTGAAGGAGGTAATACAAATCTTAGAGTTCAATCGAGATTTGTACCACCTATTCTTAATGATGGGATTGAGTTATTCTCTGATTTATTGTGTAATGAATTGAAAAAAATACAAAAAAAAGTCTATGTAATAACAAGGGTAACTGAAAAACAGAATCAAATGTTCAGACAAGTTATCAACAAGTGGAGTAATGCAAAGAATTGTGTGGTGAGACTTTCTGATAAGGGAGGTAATGTTGTTCTTTGGGACAAACAAATGTATATGAAAGAGGCTTATTTGCAGCTCAATGATAAAACCTGCTACTCAAGGATTGGCAGAGCGGAGTATGAGAGAGGGAAAGAGCGTTTTCTCATGCAGCTGGTTGAGTGGAGAAATGAAGATCTGTTGAATTGGGATGAATGGAAGTATTTAAGTAAAGAACACCCAATAATTCCTGTGTTTTATCTTATACCTAAGATACACAAAGACAGGAATAAACCACCGGGAAGACCAATAGTGGCAGCGAATGATAGCCTCTTTGAAAATACCTCAATTTACATAGATAAGTTTCTACAACCAATAGTTAGGAACTTAGCTTCATATGTCAAGGACACCACAGAATTTCTTAAAATTGTTTTTGATGTCATCTGGGAAGATGACATGCTGATGATGAGTCTCGATGTAACTTCCCTATACACGAGTATTAGGCATGGGGACGGCTTGAAAGCGGCACAGTATTTTTTGAGACCGAGAGTCATCAAATACTACAAACATAATGAGATGCTGTTGAAAATGATGGAATGGTGCCTGAGTTATAACATCTTCTGGTTCAATGGGGAACTGTTTCAACAGCTACAGGGAACCTCGATGGGCACCTGCTTCGCCCCAGCTTTGCTAATTTGCATATGGGCTGGTGGGAGGAGCAGGTGCTCAATGGACCAGATCTCAAGGAAATGGTGGAGCCCATTGTATTATGGGTACGATATATAGATGACGTCTTTGTACTGTGGAAAGGCAGTGAAACATCAGCTAAAGCATTTGCTAGGAGAATTAACAACAATACACTGAATTTGCATTTCACAAGTACAATAAGTAACCAAAAATTTAATTTTCTAGATGTCTTCCTTGAAGTTAAAGGGTCTAAAATCACTACTACAGTCTATAGAAAACCAACGGCTGGTAACAGCATTTTGCACGCGAGTAGTTTCCATCCCCATAGCCTTAAACAAAGTATCCCCTATGGGGAGCTACTCAGGGCAAGGCGCATTTGCAGCACAGAAGAGAATTACACACAAATTGAAACAGAGATGTGTTTACGCCTAGAACAGAGAGGTTACGCATCGGAAACACTGCAATATGCACATAGGAAAGTCATCCAAAAAACAAGAGAAGATATACTATTTGTAGATAAACAGACTGACAAGGAAGAACTTGAGCAGGAGGGAGTAAGGTTTATCACTACATATAATGAAAAAAATGGGTTACTCAGGAAAGCTTTGACTAAGCATTGGCACCTTATTACCAACGATCCGATAGTAGGTAAAGATTTTCCAAAACTACCACAAATTACCTACAGAAAAGCTAAATCGATGAGGGATTTTTAGTCAAAAGCGAGGTAGAAATTACGGCACCAATGTGGCTTAAACCACAACCAGGTTTTAAACAATGCAGTAAATGCAAAGCCTGTGAGAATGGTAAAAACCTAACTTCTCTAGAGACCCCATTAGGGAAAACATTAGTGATTAGGCAAAATCTCACCTGCAAAACTGAATTTGCGGTTTATGCATTGAGCTGCCCCTGTTCTAAAAAATACATTGGTAGTACCATCCTTCCAGTGCATAGGCGCATATTACAACATTTGAGAGCCATTAAAAATAATGATATGAGTTATCCAGTAGCGCGGCATTTTCAACAGAAACATGGTGGTGACCACAAATTATTGACATATAGGGGTCGATTCCGATTCGGGCCGGAAATTTCTCCGACCGAGCCGGACCGGACAGATTTCCGACCGAATCGGACCCGTGCAGTCCGACCGAACGAGTACGATGCGGCCGTATGTTATCGGACTCGAGTCGGTCGGACTCCCATTGAAGTCAATGGGAGCCGGTCGTACAACGCGTACGCGGGCTCCCATTGCCTCAATGGGTGCGAGGCGGACAAGGGCGCCCTACAGCGAGTACGCCGCGAAGCGCTCGCGGCGTACACGCACAGGTAGGGGGGACCCATGGGTCCCCCTGTGTGCGACTCGCGCGGGTACGCGTACAGGGGGTCCGACACGGACCCCCAAAGTACGGCTCCGACAGCGAGTTCGAGTCGGACGGCGCGAGTCGGTCGGAGCGGTCGAGGTGCGCATCGTACTTACCCGGCCGGAAAACGTCTCCATTGCGCGGTGCGAATCGGGTCCGAGCGAGTCGGTCGGAGCGGTACGATCCGGGTACGAGTCGGTCGGAGCGGTCGGGTCGCCCGGACGAGTCGGTCGGCGAATTTGCATCGTACTCGCTCGGCCGGACCCGCGTACGATTCGGTCGGGAAAAAGGGCTCCGAATCGGATCCGGTAAAGCCGAATCCTATTCGGAGCCCTACCGGCCGAGATCGGAATCGGCCCCATAGTGTCATTGACAGTGTGCCGAAAAAGAAAAGAGATGGTGACAGAGAAAGGGAGCTCAGGAGACTTGAGTCCCTATACATTCTGGAAATGGATAGTAAAGAGCCACAGGGCCTTAATATTGATGAAGAGATGTATATCCATCTATAGGTTCTCCTTTGGCCTTCTCAGTAATGAATTATGAATGTTTTTAGTGATATTGAGTACTTAGCGTTGCTTTTTATGGAAATCACAGGAAGGTGCTAACCTGTGTTTCTTTTATGTTTTTTCTTTCCTTTTTCTGTAGAACTACTATAATGTCTATTTAATCCTGGGTATGTGGGAGTAATGTACAAAGAAGATCTCCTTAACATTGCAATCCTGGTGATTAATAGTATGCCCACGGGGGCATTACGGCTTAAATATGTAAAAAGACATGTATATATTATGAATGGTATTATGTAATATCAATATATTTTGTTTCACCGGTATTGTTCACAAAAAAGCCCACTAGGGCGCAATACATAATGTGAGGTCACATTAATAAGGATTAGCTCACACACCCAATGAATTAATATGAAGGTTTGATTTTGTTTAATAATTTATTTTAAACAAAAATTGTAAATGCTATTGCAATAATAGATAAGTTTACATCAATAATATTGTATATTTTGGATATCTTTTGCAATTTAAATGTGGTATGAATCAACTTTTACCGTAAAGCATTATTACAAAACATGTTTAAAGATGGCCACCATGAATCATGAATAGTCCTCTTTTGATTGTAATTAACTTTATGCAAACACTAGTACATTCACAGTATAAAAAATGCGTGTTGTTAAGAAGAAAACGCCGTGACAAAGGTGCTGTTGGGCACCGAAACAGGTTGGTGTTTCTGACTCTGCTGGTTAAATAAATACTTTACACAACTGCAATCTGGAGTGCCGTAACTTCTTGTGATGACGGGAAGTGTTGTAGCTGAATAATTAGCAGCGCGCGGCGAAGCGCTGCAGTTACGGCACCACCGGCGTTCAGGCAGCTTCGAGGAAACACGCCGAACGGAGAATATATATATATATATATATATATATATATATATATATATATATATACACACACACACACACACACACACACACACACACACACACACACACACACACACACACACACACACACACACACACACACACACACACACACACATATATACACCAATTACTCTCCCAGGTAAGGAAGAATGCGACACAGCTCCGGGGTAGACTTCAGAAGAGGCTTTTAATGATGTAATTTGCGCCCAGTATAAAGGTCCTTGAAACGCTGGCAGACGCGTTTCAGCCTCCAATACGGCTTTCATCAGTGCCCTGTTCCAAGTGGCTTCTCTTCTCCATGGGGGTCCGCTGTTGCGGTGATATAGCTGAGACCACTCCCAGTCAGGTGGTCACTTGCCCCTCCTCCGCCTCTGTGATACGAAGCACCTCGCGCTCCTCCTGCAGCCCTGCTGGGTGTTAGAGTCCTCCGAGAAAACCCATTGAGTAATGGGACATTTCGAACATCCAGTGACGTTCCACTCTTTGTGGCCTGTGGGCCCCACACCACCGCAGCTGTCTGCCGGAGTCAAAGTCTCTTCCAGTCCCCCTTCTCAGGCATTTAAATAATGCCTCCTCTCTCCCCACTTACTCGTACCTTCCAAGTGGGAATCACAAGTACCGGGGGGCTCCGGCATTGCAGATGCCTGCACAACCAACAGTGCAGGAAGACCGCGGTGCTCCAGATCGAGAGGGCGTGTCGTATGCCAGCTCCTGCTCCGCTGGCCAAATACAGAAACCAATTACTCTCCCAGGTAAGGAAGAATGCGACACAGCTCTGGGGTAGACTTCAGAAGAGGCTTTTATTGATGTAATTTGCGCTCAGTAAAAAGGTCCTTGAAACGCTGGCAGACGCGTTTCAGCCTCCAATACGGCTTTCATCAGTGCCCTGTTCCAAGTGGCTTCTCTTCTCCATGGGGGTCCGCTGTTGCGTTGATATAGCTGAGACCACTCCCAGTCAGGTGGTCACTTGCCCCTCCTCCGCCTCTGTGATACGAAGCACCTCGCGCTCCTCCTGCAGCCCTGCTGCATGCTGGGTGTTAGAGTCCTCCGAGAAAACCCATTGAGTAATGGGACATTTCGAACATCCAGTGACGTTCCACTCTTTGTGGCCGGTGGGCCCCACACCACCGCAGCTGTCTGCCGGAGTCAAAGTCTCTTCCAGTCCCCCTTCTCAGGCATTTAAATAATGCCTCCTCTCTCCCCACGTACTCGTACCTTCCAAGTGGGAATCACAAGTACCGGGGGGGCTCCGTGTTGCAGATGCCTGCACAACCAACAGTGCAGGAAGACCGCGGTGCTCCAGATCGAGAGGGCGTGTCGTATGCCAGCTCCTGCTCCGCTGGCCAAATACAGAAACCAATTACTCTCCCAGGTAAGGAAGAATGCGACACAGCTCCGGGGTAGACTTCAGAAGAGGCTTTTATTGATGTACAGAGAACAGTACCGTTCCCATGTTCGGCCTGGGATATTTGGTGAATGTTGCAGCTTACAATGTGAGAATGGAAAGAACGATGAAGCCACTGATGATGAGAACAGAGGGGTGTTGCTTCTGGTGGAAATAGCTAGTGTTCACACTGTCTGAGTTGAGGCCAATTTCCTTTGGACTTTGAGAGGTTTAGACCTCTGTGCTTATTCCCTTTGATTCTTTATTGAGTGTGGCTTAAGCTCAACACTGATTTCCCTGACCCAAGAAGACTCTTGACCGGGCTTCTGAAATGCTGACACTTTCTGCATTTTTCATGCATTTTCCTAATTTTCAGCATTTCCCTAATTTTTTATTTCCTGTTAGGTTTAGAAACCATCCTCCTTAGTTTGGACTTAAATCAGAGACTCTTCTCTGAGCATCAAAACTTGCTATTGATCTTTTGTATTGCTGTGACTGAACTACTGCTTTGCCTTATACTGGTACACCTAAACATCTTTAGGAGGTTGGATTACCCAGTTGTTATTCTGTATCTTATTAGCATGGTACTGAGATTTGTTTATCTTTACCTGACTGCTAACTTGTAATAAACCTTCTTAACTATAGTCACTGATTCCTGGTCTTTATTGTGTTACCAAAAGGGCTACACTTAATTGAAATTGATTGATTTAATGCCAACTCCCTTTACCTCTCAGTCGGTGAAGAAAAGGTCCATCTGGTGACAAATGGTAAGAGGGTTGGACCAGAGCTAACTTGCAGTCTAACAATTTTCCGCATTATTATCAACAGCTTCTCCATTCCAGTAATGGCCATCGTTTTACTCTTGATCGCATAAACAAGATTAAAGATGGTGATAAGGCTTTTTTTTGGTAGCCAAAATTTAGTATTTCCTCCCTGAACAGACTCATATCTGTCCTTTAGGAGACATCCTCAAACCTATCTGTTCTTTCTTAAGATGTTTCGGAACCGTTGTTATTGGTCTGTCTCAGTAACAACAAGATACTTATGGTGATGAAATACTTTGCAAAACAAATTCACATAAAATGTACAAAACTGGATGGGATTTCCCGTTGGTTCATTGTATGTTGTTTTCTTTGCTCCACAGTTGGGGGCAATTTATTATACACAACAGTCATTTTGATCCTTGGTTTCCTGGCGAGAAGGGCAACAGGGAGAGCCTCCCTGACAACAGAGGGGCAGTGCGTTTTCTGTTATTGCTATGATAAACAATGTACGGGCAAGAGGGGACTGTCAATCACCCGGTTACTTAAGACACTGTATTTTTCTCTTGCTTCTGGTTGAGAAAGGGTGGGAGGCGGTGGCTATCTGCATGTTTGCTTCGTACAAACTTTAGCAGCACTGATCCGGCCCTAGCACGGAGGTGGAACTTTTGATGCAATGTTATATGTTGTATTTTGTGAAAATTGCAATAAAAATATCTTTGACAAAAAAATGTACAAAACTGAGTACAATGTTGAGGCAAAACTGTGGGGCCCTAGGTTCGAACTCTTAAAAAAGTTTACAAATTTTGCAAGGAGCTGAAGAAAAGCATGTTATACCTTGCCATTGTAGGTTAGAAAAAAGAACTATCTCACTCTGCCAAGTCTTCTTAGCTAAAGAAAATGGAACTGAAATGTAAGAAAAAGCTTAGCCGAGAACCTTGCTCTAGTACAAGTTAACTCACCACAGACAGAAACTAGGGGCTCTGAAGTAGCTAAGAAATGATGGTGCCTACAAAGTAAACTAATAAATAAATACATACCTTGGAAGGAAAATGATGTGACTAATGCGAATTTTGTTGCAAAATTAGATATGGAAACAATTACAAATTAACTTTGATAAATAAAAATCTTAAGCTTCACCAAAAATTCAACGTTTAACTATTTTGGCTACAAATAAACATATTACAGAGGGGATACCAAATTTCTCACTATCATCGGCATTACTAAATATATGAGAGTTGTATAAAATGGTCTCCTAAGCTAACAGCATACCTCAGCAATACTTCAGGCTCCTAAGAGATATGAAGACCCTTTTCTCCACAATGACCACTGGGTCCACAAAGCTACAGACTTCTCACATGACACCCCCATTAAAAGGAAGACGTTCCTTGCACTGTAACCAAGACTGCAACAAGAAACACAAAGTGTGTACTTCCAGACCCTTCTGCTATGATCATGACCATTAATGAAGAAACCTTAGAATTCTTAGAGGCTGCTCATCTTGCTGCTTTCTTGGACAGTCTGACATTGATGTAGGTCGCACCTTTTCAGCAGGATTGAGATGGCCTAAAAACTGTACATGACAAAACAGAGTGGTGCCCCTTGGGCCTACTCCCACCGACTTCAGACCATGGTAGGCATCTAAGGTGGTTGGACAGAGAGAGTCTTGACAAACTAATGGAAAGCCTAGTATAGAATAGAGATACATCCTGCTCCCCTCTGACTGTCTAATAATTGGAGACAGCCAACCCTACTGAACTTAAATTATGAAATGTATGATATCATTGAGTTGACAGGAGTGGGCTGATTGGGGGTGGGAAGCATTGTAAGCTTAGCAAGTGTTGTTCTGTCTTTCCTAGTTTGCTCTGGCATTATTCAGCTACATTGTTGTTGATATGCAGGGCTTCAGATTGAATAGCTGCTCTTAATTGTCTATTGATTCACCACTGTGTTGCTATACTACAGTGTCCTTTCCTCTTTTCTGGTGGGCTATCCCCCTATTTGAAGGTTAGGGAGGAGCAACTCCCTCCAATAGTTATTCACTCCATACTTCTCTATCCCTGCATTATTCCCGACATAATGAGCCAAGCAATAATACACCCTTGGTTCTTAAATGCCATGCTGTCTATGTTCTTTCCTTTACTGACTATGGTCCCATGGATTTATATCAGAGTTGTCCCTCTCCAAAAATCTTCATATATTTCTTGACTCAGGATCTGTGGTGTGTTAGATCACAGGATAAAAGTCAGTCAGTTTATTATTTGAGTTTCCTTTTTATTTAACTGAACAGTTCTTGTTTAATTTATGTACACACTACCGCATACACACCACTTCCAGGGTACTAACACCACTTCAGGCTATCCCATACACTCACCTCTTTTCAATGTCATTATTGCTCTCTCTGTACCATCACAGTAGACTCTCTAGAGAACTACAGAACAACTGCATTCTACCGGGACATTGAGTTATTCATTGTAGGACTTCTCAACTGTTCCGTCTGGACTTCATGGAGGTATAATGGCTACCAGGTCCCCTTATGTGGTGCCTATGCATTAAATCTCCATGAATGTGAGTGGATTGATTAGCTCTGTTAAGGGAAAGAATATTTAGTTCTATTTGAAAAAAGTGAGGGCAGATATAGCTCACTGACGGAAATACACCACCCAGGGAAGCTTGATAAACTGAAATAGAGTCGAAGCTGGGACTCCTCCCTGTGCTAGAAGATATGGTGTAGCGGTTCTGATCTGCAAGACCTTTCCACACAGAAACATCAAATACTGGACTGACCATGAAAGTACGTTTGTCTATCTTAAGCTCAGGATATGCTAGACAGATGCTGATACTGGGGTTCATATATGTTCCCAGCACCAATGATTACTGAAAATGACTGCTCTTTTTTAAAGCAAACATAGGGAAAGGGATGTTAGCATTGCTAACTGATAATTCATACTTTTGTTTATACATTTGAGATTATAGTTGGATATTGGATTGAAGGTAGAGATGAAAATCAAGCAATTTTTGGAAATTAAATGCTCTATGGCTTCAGAAGCATATTCTCAGGGTACGACCATGGTCTTTTTATAGCATTTGTGATCAATCATTTAGGTTATCCCCTATTGCAAAGTTTGTTACCCACAATTTCTACCTTTGCAAATTAGTCCTGTATTATAGTATAATTCACGACAACATGAACAAACTGTCCATAGCTTATGTCACATCTTGGTGCTCAAGGATGATGGCACAGATAAAAGAGAAAAAAAAATTCTGTAGTTTTTTTTTAGAGAGACATATAATGAAGACATTATCCACCTCCTTGATGTGAGGTTAAATTAATTAATAGACTGAATCAGTGAAAAATAGATCTCTGCTGAATTGTATAATCCATTTAAAGAAGATTTTGAGGTTGATTCTTGTGCCACTCCAAACCACATAGACATCATCTACATAACACAAGCAAATAACAGCAACTATTGGGTAGGTAGGGATTGTACTTTGAGAAGATCAATTGTCTTTTGAAAAAGAGAAAGGTTGTTCGATTTGGAGCAAAGGCAGCTCTCATTTCAGTCTCTTTGATTTGTAGAAAAATCTCATCTTTTGTAGATTAAATAGTTGCGACCCAGTGCCAGATAATGTAAAATGACAATTAATGCAGTAGTTATATTATGTGGACAAAGTCTGGACTCTAAACATGCCCTGATTACCTCAATACCTTCAGTCTGTCGGATATTCATTTAGAGTTTCTCAGTTTTAAAGGTAACTAGAAAATCTGAAAGAAACAGTTAGTTATAGATTCCTTACCTTAGAATTACCCCCAGGCATCAGACTGGAGCCGGAAAGTTTTTCGTCAGCAGTACCTCTCCATGTCGAAAGGTGGCGTCGGTCGGCTCCGCATCCGTCGTTGGCGTCATGGTCACCGGGATGACGTCGCAGTAGCTACTTAGACGCCGCCCTTGCGCGCTGACGTCAGTTCTTTCTTTTTCCGCGCCAGGCAGCGCAGATCCGGAGAGAGCAGTACCTCAAGTCATTTTTTGACTGAACGCTTTGAGCGACTTTTGTCGACGTCTTTTTGAGTCCTACCGACTCCTGGTGCACATAGGGATGCCCGGCTTCAAGGCCTACGGTTCCTGTTCCCGAATGACATCGGTGACGGATCCACACCGCGTGTGCCTCTTTTGCCTAGAGCGTGACCATGACCCCAAGTCGTGCTCCGACTGCCGGACCATGGCTCCGAAGTCTTTGTGGGAGCGGTCCCGAAAGCTTCTTGAGCGCCGGCAGCCACGTGCGGAGCCTGAAGGGCCGACTCCGAGTTTCCCTCCCTTTCCGGGACCCGGAGCGACCCCTGCCCAGCTTTGACAGTTTTACGAAGCCATGCATGCCATCTTTGGGCAGCCTGACTCCGCCAGCGCGCCTTCGGGCCCCGCGGACTCGGTTGGGGGCCCTTGGCTTTCCCTGCTGTCAGAGCGGATGCGGTGACGGTGGAGTCGGCACCGGTGGAGGTGTCACAAGGTCGACCGGCGCCGATCCGGATCCAGGCCTAGATCCATAGGGGCCCTGTGACGGTCGACCTTGTGACACCTCCACCGGCACCGACTCCACCGGCACCGTGTCCGCTGCCGACGCCGCCTGGCCCCCCAGCCGGCGTCGACCCCGGCTTCTGACCCGACGTGGACACAGAGCCGGACCGGCGTCGTCCGAAGCCGGATCCGGCACCGATGGGTACTTTTGCCTCTGTGTTCCACCCTGGCCATTTTCAGCCAACCTGGCAGCCAGAGGAGGGTGAGGAAGACTGGGAGGGGTCTGGGGACCCTTTGTCAGACCAGTTGGAGTACGATCCGGACTGGAGAGAGGACCTTGGGGATGCCAGTGGTCTGGATACCTCCCCAGACCTTGGCATGTTGTCTCCTCCTACCGTGGCTACGGAGGAGGGAGCGTCATACGCACTGGTGTTGCGTAGGGTGGCCGAGGCTCTCAACCTCAAGCTTCCTACAGTGGCAGTCAGGACTAACCTCCTGACAGAGGTGCTTCAACCGGCAGCGAGCTCTTCGGAGCCCCTGCTGCCGTTCAATGAAGCCCTGACCGACATCCTTTTGGGCACTTGGTCCAGGCCCAACACGGGGGCTCCCGTGGATAGGATGGTTGCCCGATGCCACCGCCCGGCCCCGGGCGACCGCACTTTCCTCTCCCAACACCCCACCCCGGAGAGCTTGGTGGTCCAAGCTTCTACTTCCAAGAGCGCATTCCCTAACGCACCTCCAGATAGGAAATCCAAGAAGCTGGATCATCTTGGGAAGAAGGTTTTCTCTTCCGCCAGCTTGGGACTGCGGTCAGTAAACACTGCATGTCTATTGGGCCGTTATTCCCACTCTGTGTGGGACACGGTTGCGCAAGTGCTGCCTCAGTGTCCGGAGGAGGCCCGGACCGTACTCTCCCAGGCCGTTGCCGCAGGGAGAGATGCAGTGAAGTTTACCATCAGCTGTGGGCTGGATACCGCCGACTCTCTAGGCAGGACGATTTCCACGTCTGTAGCCCTTCGTCGCTACTCCTGGATGAGATCGACTGGCTTTTCTTGGGATGTCCAGAGCGCTCTTCTGGACATGCCCTTTGATGGCCGTCGCTTTTTTGGCGACAAGGCAGACCACACTCTAGAGCGTTTCAAGGACTCACGGGCTACGGCCAAGTCCTTGGGCCTCTCCACTCGCTCTCCGCAGGCTGCTTTCCACCCCTTTTGTGGCTACGGAAGGGGTGCCCCACTACGTCCCGCCCAGAGCCACAGGCCGGCGCAAGCTGCACAACCTTTGCGCGGCCGGGGACGTGGGAACCACCGCCGTGGTTCTGGGGGCCAGCGAGCGGGCCAGTCCACCAACCGCCCCCTCTGCTTCCGCTTCCAAACCTTCCTAGTCCAACCTTTCAGGTCCATAAATCTCCAGTGGGCGGCAGGATCCGCCATCACCTCCCCCACTGGCGCACAATCACGTCGGACAGGTGGGTTTTGCAGATAGTCCGAAGGGGCTACTCCCTCCCCTTCGAGGCTACCCTTCCAGCCATGCCACCTCAGTACCATCGCATGTCGGAGGATCACCTGGGCCTTCTCCAACAGGAAGTTATGGCTCTCTTGGCCAAGGGAGCCATCGAGCGCGTTCCTGCCCCAGAAGTAGGTCGTGGCAGCTATTCCCACTACTTTCTGGTACCCAGGAAGGACAAGGGCCTGCGTCCTATCTTGGATCTCAGGAGCGTCAATCGCTTCCTCCGGAAGGAAAAGTTCAAAATGTTGACATTAGCTCAGGTCTTGCCTGCCCTGGACCCTGGAGACTGGATGGTAGCGTTGGACTTGCAGGACGCCTATTTTCACATCCCCGTCCTGCCGGCCCACCGGCGTTACTTGCGGTTCATGGTAGGCCACGAGCATTTTCAGTTTACCATGCTCCCCTTCAGCCTTACCAGCGCCCCTCGGGTGTTCACGAAAGTGATGGCGGTGGTTGCAGCTCATCTGCGCAGATCAGGGGTCCCAGTCTTCCCCTATCTCAACGACTGGTTTTTAAAGGCGGGCTTGCCCCAGGCAGTCGTCTCCCACCTCCAGACTATGGCCGACCTCCTGCATTCGCGGGGGTTCTCCATAAACGTGCCGAAGTCACACCTGATTCCCTCTCAGAAGCTCCTCTTTATCGGAGCGGTTCTGGACACGACGCGGTTTCAGGTCTATCCTCCCAAGCAGCGAGTCCGGGATATCCGATCTTTCAGCCCTTATCCCGGGTTTCGGTCAGGATGACCCTCCGGCTGCTGGGCCTGATGGCCTCCTGCATCCTACTGGTGGATCATGCCAGGTGGCATATGCGGGCTCTGCAGTGGGACCTGAAGTTCCTGTGGGAGCAACATCAGGGTTATCTGTCTGATTGCGTCCAGATCTTAGAGGGCACTGCACACCAATTGCAGTGGAGGCTCACGAACCAGCATTGGGTCAACAGCAGATCCCTCTCCCTTACTTAACCAGAGTTCACAGTGGTGACCGATGCATCACTGCTGGGATGGGACGGCCACATGGGAGAGGCGGAGATCAGAGGCCTCTGGTCTCCGGCGGAGTCCGGGCTCCACATCAACCTTCTGGAGCTACGGGCGATCCGGCTTGCACTGAAAGCATTCCTTCCCTCTGTCCGGGGAAGAGTACTGCTGGTGTTCATGGACAACACCACCGCCATGTGGTACTGCAACAAACAAGGCGGGGTGGGGTCGTGGACCCTATGTCAAGAGGCCCTCCGCCTCTGGACATGGCTGGAACATCAGGGCATATCCCTGGTGGTTCAACACCTGGCAGGTTCCCTGAATGCCAGGGCAGACGAACTCAGCTGCAGGTGCATGATGGATCACGAATGGCGTCTTCACTCGGAGGTGGTGCAAGGTCTCTTTCAACAGTGGGGAGAGCCTTGGTTAGATCTATTCGCCACCGAAGAGAACGCGCAATGTCAGCAATTCTGCGCGTTGGAATTTCCAAGGCGACGCTTTTCGTCGCGAGTGGAGTTGCGGTCTGTTGTACGCCTTACTGCCTATACCACTTCTGCCCAGAGGGCTGAAGAAGATCAAGCGCGACCGGGCCCAAGTCATTCTTGTGGCTCCGTATTGGGCATGAAGAGTCTGGTATCCCGAGCTACTCAACATTGCCATCGATCCTCCGATCCGACTGCCTCTTCGGGAAGATCTTCTGTCGCAGCAGCAGGGGACGGTCCTCCACCCGAACCTGTCCAGCCTCCACCTCCTTGCATGGAGATTGAACGGTGGCAGTTGACGTCATTCGACTTGCCTCCCGAAGTTTGTGATGTAATCTTGGCAGCCAGGCCTTCCTACACTAAGACGGTATACGCCTGCCGATGGAACAAATTTGTGGCATGGTGAACAGCAAAGGCTGTGAATCCCCTTTCTTCCCCCCTTTCTGAGATCCTCTTCTTCCTACTTTCTTTGGCCCAGCAGGGCTCTGCTCTGGGCACTATCAAGGGCTATCTTTCTGCCATTTCTGCCTTTCTTCGGCTTCCTGATCAGCCTTCTCTCTTCAAGTCCCCGGTTGTTAATCGTTTCTTAAAAGGCATAACTCATCTCTTTCCTCCTATCCCCTTCGTTATGCCTCAGTGGGACTTGAATCTGGTCTTGACCTATTTGATGTGCGCTCCCTTTGAGCTGCTTCACAACTGTCCTTTAAGACTTTTGACTCTTAAGACTGCATTCCTGGTGGCCATCACATCTGCCAGAAGAGTGAGTGAGCCCCAGGCTCTTTCATTCAAACCTCCTTTTCTGGCTGTACATCCGGACAAGGTTGTCCTAAGAACTCGTCCATCCTTCCTTCCCAAGGTGGTCACCTCCTTTCATATTGGGCAGACCATCACTTTGCCCACCTTCTTTCCGCCTCCGCATCCTTCGAAAGAGGAAGAGAGGCTCACTATCTGGTCCCAAAACGTGCGCTTTCCTTTTAACTGGATCGCACCAAACAGTTCCGGGTGGATGACCAGCTCTTTGTTGGCTACGTGGGCGCCAAGAAAGGTCGGGCCATACACAAACGGACCATTTCTAGATGGGTCATTTTGTGTATTAATGCCTGATATTCTCTAGCTAAATAGGATCTTCCAGTGGGGCTACGTGCCCATTCCACCAGGGCGACGGCAGCCACTACTGCTTTGGGACGAGTAGTTCCTCTGCATGATATTTGCCAGGCAGCAACATGGGCATCCTTGCACACGTTCACTAAACACTGTTGCCTGGACAGCCAAGTCCGGAGAGACGGCTTCTTTGGCCGTTCTGTTCTCCAGGACTTTCTGGTGTGAACTTGGTTCACAGACCCACCTCCGGAGTTGGTATTGCTGGGGTATCTATTCTAAGGTAAGGAATCTATAACTAACTGTTTCTTTCAGATGAACAAGTTACTTACCTTCGGTAACGATATATCTGTAAGAAACATAGGTTAGTTATAGATTCCTTACCGCCCCACCCATCCTCCCCATTCTGCGAACCGACTTCTAGGGTTAAGGACATCCTTTCAGGGCCCTAGTTTTGTGCACCAAGGGTCAGTGTCTTGCATGGCTCTGCGTTTCTGGCGCGGAAAGTCGTGTACAGAACTGATGTCAGCGCGCGAAGGCGGCGTCTAAGTAGCTACTGCGACGTCATCCCGGCGACCACGACGCCAACGATGGACGCGGAGCTGACCGACGCCACCTTTCAAAGCGCAGAGGTACTGCTGACGAAAAACTTTCTGGATCCAGTCTGACGCCTGGGGGTAATTCTAAGGTAAGGAATCTATAACTAACCTATGTTTCTTACAGATATATCGTTACCGAAGGTAAGAAACTTGTTCTTCCGGATCAGAGTGTAAACACTCTATCACAGTTATGAATCATGCACTGTTCCTAACAAAAGATTAAGGGGCACATGCATCAAAGCTTTGTGCGATCGCAAACGGTGCGATTCGCAAAAATCGTCCGTTTGCCATCGCAAAATGGGCTTTTGCGATGCATCAACAATTTGGCATGCGCAATTTCGGTAATCGCAATATTTTGCTTTTTCCCAAATTGCGATTGCATTTAAGGAATCGCAATTTGCGATTCCTTAAATGCAATGCAAGAAGCACTTTCAAATAGCGATTTCGCTATTTGGGGCCGCAATTTACCGTGAAATAAAACAAAACGGTATTTTGCAAAAACTTTGAAAAGTGCATTTTTCAAAGTTTCATGTCACATACACACATGCCCTTGGGGCATGTGTGTGCGCAACATGGGTGCACAGTATAATTTCAGGGGTGCAACAGGGTGTCCTTTTGACACCCTTGCACCCTGAAATTGCATGCGCAATTTGCGAGTACCAATTGGGACTCGCAATTTGCGCATGTACTTCCCATTCATTCCTATGGGCCTGTAGGCCCATAGGAATGAATGGGAAGCCATTCCTTAATTGCGACTCGCAATTTGCGAGTCGCAATTAAGGAATGTATAGGAATCGCTATTTTTATAGCGATTCCTACATGCATAGGCTTTTGCGAGTCCTTAATTGCGATTCCTTAATAATCGCAATTAGGGACTTGCAAAATCCTACCTTGATGCATGTGCCTGTTAGTAGCTGGGACGAATTCCTTTGATAAAGGAATCCGGGCATTTACAGAGTGGTTCCAGTACTGATCCACAGCCAGAAACAATAGATCTGCACAGTAGGGCTGCCAGGCTTTAGTGTACCATTAGGGGAATGTTAAAAGAAAGCATTTTGAGACATTTTACATGAAGGAAATGGAACACAGTTTTTACTGATAAAGCCCTCATTGACCGCTGCTCTCTTTACATTCTGGATGTAATTTTAAAGTAGTAAGTGTGGCCATAGGTATTTGTTATAGCATATTATTCAAACGTCTTGTAATGTCTTTATTGTAATAGTTTGTATCAAGAAAGAAACTAATGCCCCTTTAAGCTGCTGGTTTGATGGTCAAGGTCATATTAGCTTTCAGGTTGTGTAACACTAGTCATTCCTCTTTTGTGATGTTTTAGGAATGGACTGATTTTTTAATTCAAGGTTTTTAAGTTCTTTGAGAATGGGTTTTTCAAATGTCATAATTTTGTATTTTATAAAGTGTGATGAAGGGTTACATTTGGATGATGATGAAGGCTTGTAGTGTTCGCAGTCCCCTGATATGGTGTGTTTGCTAGAAAATATTGTAGACATACTTTCAGAAAATTGTATGAACTCTACTTTTATGTCAAAGAAATCAGGATGTTCTGAAATGACAAACAAGCCCCTCTCTAGGATACTCAGCTGAGGAAAGTTTGTAATTAGTATGATTAAGGATAGGGAACCACTGTCTGTAAACTTTAACACTGGCAACATTGCCTGTAGGTGTGACTTTCCACTGGTGAGTATTGGTTCTTGTACCAGCTCCTGCCCTTGGATTTCCCCAGTCCCTTCCTCTGGAGTGTTGGCATCTTCCCAAAAAAGGCTCGGGCTATAGTGCTCATTGTGAGGTGCTGCTATTGGGACACAGGGAATCAGAGTCTGTAGAGACCCCAGAGAATTTAGAAAGGGTGACCACCTTGGTTTACAGTTGGATCTTCCCCAAATGTGCAGTTGCTAGTATCAATCAATTTAATCTTTATTCAACCATGTGTAGCCATGAAAGACAAGAACAATCCAGAATAGTTAAATGATCATAAAACAAATTTAAAATAACTCCATCGTCCACTGCATATTTACTTGACAATAAAAACAAATAAGTTAATTGGAAAGGGGAGGTGCACCCAATATTTGTTCAGCAGAGCCAGTTCAGTCCATAAATCTTCTTTATTCAAAAATAATATATAAAATAACTGAAGCACAGCCAACGTGTTTCGTTCCTGTGTGCCAAAGGAACTTCATCAGGGCTGAAACAATCACACAAGGACATAATATAAATACACATATAACACGTATATTGACACAATATTGACATATATAAACACATACTCAAGTCGCTAGACAGCCCACATGACTTAAATATACAATTTATAAAATAGCAAAATAATGCACATAGACATTAGAGAAACCTCAGACATATCCAAAAACAATGTTCTAGGGTAATTTAAACACAAGAGAACTATATTAGAGATGGAATACCAGAGATATATCAATAGGTGGGAAGAGTAAAGAGAAAAGAGAAAATATAAAAAGAATTTATTGAAAGGATAAACGTAATAGCGAATTAGAAGAAAGGAAATATGATAACAGAAAATGCAAGGGAAAGAAGACTATTGAAAGTGGAATATGAATAAGCGAGTGGGAGAAAAAAATTAAAAAATTTAACAGTGAATAAAAATTGATTATAAATAATATCAAATAATAATCTATAGAGAAAAGTGATAATAAATCCCAAAATATGAAATCATATGGAGTCTCTTTAATACAGAGTCTCACCTTAACAAAAGTGTGGGTTGGTTATAGTAACAACCAATTTTATTTGTTGATATACTCCGGATGACACGGTCCCAAAGTAGTTGAAAAAGTATTAAAATCCAGTTGTCAATTCTATAAGAAATGAAATCCCAATAAATAAAATGCCTGTAATGTGCAAATGTAGTCATCCCAGTCCAAGGCATACGTGGCGTAATATCATACTGCCATGTTACGTGAAATGTTTTCTCACCTTAATATAATACGAATATGCATGCATAATCAATTGATGAAATAGAGAGGTAACATCGTGTGGTCCCAGAGTTCAACCCAGATGAGGAAAGACAGAATACTTCGATCCTTACTGTCTAATCTGAGATAAATAAGAATTAAGAGCTAAAAAAATCCAAATACAAATCGCCCACCCAGGTTAGAGAGCACCAAGATAGTTAAAAAGGTTTCCGATTGTTACCAAAATAAAATATCAAAGAATTGCGATATTTTCATTTTTATTTTGGAAAGGGGCATGCAGTAACCTACACCATTTTTATGTATAATAATGCCAAATTCATATGCCTTAAGAGGGATTAACAACATGCACCATGTCTTCTCTAAATTAATACATTCGTATAGACCCCATACCAATGTCAACGCTACCTCCAAAAACAAAAACCTTGTGTAATAGGTTCAAGAAAATGATGAGTCCTGAGTAAAGTCTTCAAATGAGCCAATTGCCAAAGCAGTATTAAAGTCATATTGACGAATTCGCCAAATGTGACTGTCCCACAGGCGAAACACGAGTATATTGTTCAAAACAAGGTACAAGCAATAAATTGTATCACAGACACATCAGGCAAGGTCAGAATATCAACATGGAAAGGGGCAAGTCCACTGGACCAACACATATTGTTGTGCGTTATTGACGAAAACCGGGTGCACACATACAGTAACCCCCTGTTAAAGAAGGCAAAATGGTATGTAGCCAAGGACCTAAATTGAGTAAAGCATTCTATACATGGACATACTCATATGCGGCCAGAGAAATACCCAAAATTTAACTGAAGCATTCCGCCCATATAGTAAATGCTGAGTTTTACGCGATGCTGGAGCGGGCAAGTAAGGACCCCACCCTCTAAACAAATGGTATATTACTGGATGACACAAATATAGTCAATTTCGGTTCTCCCCCATTACATAAATATTGCGAGATGTATCGAAACCCCAACTTACTTGTCATGGAACGGTGAGTCAGAAATGCGGCATGGTAACCAGCGAGTCTCACGAACGTTGCCTCGCGCCATTATTTAAAGGGCAAGCCATCAGCGACGTCAAACACAAAATGACGTTAATTTCGCGCGCGCAAGCCAGAACACGATATGCTCGATCAGGATTGCGAAACGGTTCGGCCATATTGTAATCCAAGGTTTATGTACAAAAACCGCCGTAATCTGCCCAGGTGAAGTGCGATGCAAGTCCAACAGGACTAATACAAAAATAATACTACATGTAACTGAAAACCAATAACGTTCAAAATAAACCACAATTACCGGCTGCAAATAGAGAGGGGAGTTCACCTGTATCCGCCACCTTGGAACGGGCAAAGGCCAGCTACAAGTGAACAAAATTAAACCCGAGTGGGCCACCAATGAGTGAGGGTGGTCAGTATCAATTCCTGATCTATATGCTAGGATTGTTAGCAAGGTCCGGTGGACGACATATAGGAAGAGCTAAGGATATGACTGACAATGTAGTACTGTTGAACTTGAGCAGTTGTATTATATGTGGAGAAAAAATAAGATAGAATTGAGACAACAAGTATAAGAATTGAGTAGAGATGAGTGTGACAATAACAGATTGCGAGTGACTGAGCTTATTAACTCATAAGGAAAAGAGAGGGACAGACAAACAAAGCACACATAAAAATCTGTTCAATGTTACTTTGTCAGTGAGGCATGTTATGAAATGCACTGACAACACAAAGAGTTAATAAATCAAAGCACATTACATTGTTAGTGTTAATACAGTCAAATTTTGGACACTAACAGCGAGATGGTTACTTATTATCAATATAAAGGAAATACAAGCACAAACATAGAGATTGATTCAACAGATCTATATGTGGACAGAAACACTTCAAAAGCATGCATGAGTCATAGAGCAATCTATCTAATATCCACTCTAAGGATATGCCGGGGTTCACCATCTGCAATTTACACAAGAAAATAGTGGAGTTCCCCATCTGTATTATGACCCCTTTGAGTTGCCCTCAAATGGCAAATCCACTTTGCTTCTCTTTGCCTAACCAGTAGCTCTCTGTCCCCACCTCTATCTCTGGCAGGTATGTGGTCAATACCGTGAAACCAGAATGAAGTGTCATCTGGGTGTGCATCTCTATATTGATCCCCTAAGGGGTATCTACTGTCCTTATTCAATATGGCCCTGCGATGCTCTTGTATACGGATCTTTAAGGGCCGAACTGTACTACCCACATATATTACGTCGCATTTGCATCCCAAAACATAAATAACGTGTGTAGTATTGCAATTAATAAAATGCAAAATACTGTGAGATCTTAGGGTGTTATACGTGAAATTGGTAATCTTGTTTTTGCCATAGGGACAACAATTACAGGACCCACAGGGAAAGAAACCTGCCGTTTTGGGCGGTAACCATGTTTCTTGTTTACTGGTTACATAGCTTGGACATAGTGTGTTACGAAGTGACTTGCCCCTTCTGTAAGAGATAGAAGGCTTGACTGGGAGACTGGTTTTTAAACTGGGTACCTCTTTTAAAAGGCCCCAGTTTTTTGGGAGAATATTAAATATCTTATTACTGTTTGTTGTGTATTGTTTCACAAACCTGACTGTCCCCTCAGTTATCGACCCTTTATCCTGTTTCTCATGGAGGGTGTCTTCTCTATTCAGCTGTTGTGCTCTTGTAACGGCTTTATCAAGGACCTCCTTTTTATATCCTCTTTTTAGGAATCTCCTTTTGGATTCTATGATATTACTGTTGAATGTTTCTTCTTCCCTACAATTCCTTCTAATTCTCGTCATCTCCCCATAGGGGATGTTATTGATGACGGAATGTGAGTGTGCACTAGCAGCATGCAGAATCCCATTGCATGCTGTTTCTTTTCTGTAAAGGGTGCTTTGTATGATTCCATTTTTAACGTAGAAATGTATATCCAGGAAGTTGATTTTCTCTTTGTCAGATGTCATGGTCAACCTCACATTGTAATCATTAGTATTTAAAAACTCAAAATACTGCTCTAATTGATCCTTAGACCCAGACCACAGACAGATAATATCATCGATGTACCTCCCCCAGAACATGATGTATTCCGTCCAGGTGGAGGCACGTCTGCCCCAGGCATACTCCCTCTCGAACCACCCCAAAAAGAGGCAAGCATAAGAGGGAGCGAACCTCGAGCTCATGGCTGTACCTTTTGTTTGTTGAAACCAACACCTGTCATGTAAGAAGAAATTGTTATTAAGGATGATGTCAATCATCTCTATAATCATTTGATTGAATTCATATTGTTCTGCACTCTCTTTATGCAGGAAAGATTGTACCGCCAGTATCCCAAACTCCTTACGTAAACAGGTATATAAGTTTTCATGTCAAAAGTAACGAATAAAAGCTCATCAGACCATTGAAAGTCTCTGAATTTGACTAGGATGTCTTTACTATCCCTGACATAGGAGGGCAGGTTTAGAACATGTTTTTGAAGCCTAAGGTCTACAAATTCTGAAAGTCTCTCGGTGGGTGAGCCCACCCCCGAGATAATTGGACGACCAGGATGAAATGATCCCCCCTTATGAATCTTTGGCAATATGTAAATGCATGGGTATTTAGGGCATTGAACCCTAAGATACCTGAATTCATCCTCTGTAAGTAGCGCAATCTCTTTCCATTCACTCAATTTCATATTTATCATTGTGGTTAGTTGTCTAATGGGATTATTAGCAATCTTCTGATAGCAGTGTTCGTTGCTCAATTGGCGATTAATTTCTGTAATGTAATCGCAATGATTCATGACCACAACATTGGCACCCTTGTCCGCCTCTCTAATGACAATGGTAGAGTCAAGTTTGAGGCGGTTGAGTGCCTGTCTTTCATTGTGAGTGATATTATGATGTATAGGAAAAGAGAATTTGCTAGGCATCTCTAGTTTGTAAAGATCCTCGCTCACTTTTTCATAGAAAGTGTCTATATTATGGTGATAGGCCAATGTAGGTGTAAATTTTGATCTTGGCTCTAAACCACTATCGTTGGCACATTTTTGAGGGATATCAAATTCATTTAACAAAGATGGTATGTCATAATTTGTTTCATCATCCAAAGTAAGCAGACAGTGAATACTCCGTATGTCAGCAATTGTATGAGTCACAGTTGCAGGTATAATTGGTCTCACAGTAGTCTCAGGATTATGATGGGAAAAATAATCCCTAAGTTTAAGCAATTGGACAAATTTGTACAGATCAATATGTACATCAGTGATATCTCCACTTTGTGTAGGACAGAAATTTAGACCTTTACACAAGACCGTCACTTCATCTTTGTCCAGAACTTTATTAGACAGATTAACAATTTTTAAGTCATTGTCATTTTCCATACAGGCTGAAATACAGTTATTGTAAGCTACATTATCAATCATTGTTTGGACCGTGTTGTTGTATTCCCCTTGCCTGCTGTTCCTCCTTTTAAACCTCCCTTGGGACCTCCTCCCTCCCCTCCGGGTTTTGATTGCTCCCTTTTTTGTTGTAACCTGTTGCTTATTCTCAACTTTGCGAGTTCTTTCTGGAAGGCGGAGGCCCCTTCCCCTAAAGGGGTCTCATGTGAGGAGGCTATACTACTCTGTGACGAGGCAGAAATACTGCTGACAGAATGTGTATCGTCGCTCTCTTCCCTTTCATCTCTATTTCTTTTTTTCTCCTCTCCTCCCTAGATATTATCAATTTTTTTTTGCAAACGTGTACACCCGCCTATCATGGTAGTCTTTATCATCTCTATTATTTTCATTAACTTTTTATCTTTAAGGTACACTTGATGATTTTCCATGACCTTTTTTAAGATTACAAAGTTTTTTTCAATAAGGTCCTTATGTTCCATTTCATTGATCTCTTTTTCAACGGCCTCTATTTCAACCTGAAGTTTTTCTCCCTTCTCACTGGCATGTCTCACTAATATTTGCATCATAACCTGTGATGCACCCTCTAGGTTAACTTCCCATTCTTTCAGTAGCTCTGCACTTAAGTCTTCAAAAGTTGGAAAGATCAAAATTCTTAGACCTCTGGGGATTTTCTTATTTTCTAAATACTGTTGGAGCGTCACCCCATCCCACCAACGGAATAGCTCCTGTTTCTTCAAACGTTCAAGTCGGAGGAATAGTGTTTTGAGGTTAGTCTTATTTGTGGCCCCCTGTTCTACAGGCTGTCTTGATGGACTTATACCGAAAATATTTTGAGCCATCTCTTCCCTGCCATCTTCAAATCTAGGCATACTAGTCAAATTGTGAAAGATAAGGATAAGTGCAAAACGGTCCAACAAATAATTACAAGAAATAGAAACACCACAGCTGACCAAGGTTAAGCACTTAAATCCAAATGTATCGTTATTGAGGTTCGGTGCTACTACTCCCAGCACCCGCCGTTGATAGGTGCCACTGGAACAAAGAAGTTCATTGGAAAGGGGAGGTGCACCCAATATTTGTTCAGCAGAGCCAGTTCAGTCCATAAATCTTCTTTATTCAAAAATAATATATAAAATAACTGAAGCACAGCCAACGCGTTTCGTTCCTGTGTGCCAAAGGAACTTCATCAGGGCTGAAACAATCACACAAGGACATAATATAAATACACATATAACACGTATATTGACACAATATTGACATATATAAACACATACTCAAGTCGCTAGACAGCCCACATGACTTAAATATACAATTTATAAAATAGCAAAATAATGCACATAGACATTAGAGAAACCCCAGACATATCCAAAAACAATTTTCTAGGGTAATTTAAACACAAGAGACCTATATTAGAGATGGAATACCAGAGATATATCAATAGGTGGGAAGAGTAAAGAGAAAAGAGAAAATATAAAAAGAATTTATTGAAAGGATAAACGTAATAGCGAATTAGAAGAAAGGAGAAATGATTCGCTATTATGTTTATCCTTTCAATAAATTCTTTTTATATTTTCTCTTTTCTCTTTACTCTTCCCACCTATTGATATATCTCTGATAGTCCATCTCTAATATAGGTCTCTCGTATTTAAATTACCCTAGAAAATTGTTCTTGGATATATCTGGGGTTTCTCTAATGTCTAAGTGCATTATTTTGCTATTTTATAAATTGTATATTTAAGTCATGTGGGCTGTCTAGCGACTTGAGTATGTGTTTATATATGTCAATATTGTGTCAATATACGTGTTATATGTGTAATTATATTATGTCCTTGTGTGATTGTTTCAGCCCTGATGAAGTTCCTTTGGCACACAGGAACGAAACGCGTTGGCTGTGCTTCAGTTATTTTATATATT
The DNA here is from genome assembly GCA_963921515.1 of Calotriton arnoldi. Classification (NCBI taxonomy): domain Eukaryota; kingdom Metazoa; phylum Chordata; class Amphibia; order Caudata; family Salamandridae; genus Calotriton; species Calotriton arnoldi. The sequence continues at coordinate 2,031,837 of CAWUFW010000892.1, forward strand.
ATTTTTTAATAAAGATTATTTATGGACTGAACTGGCTCTGCTGAAAAATTATTGGGTGCACCTCCCCTTTCCAATGAACTTCTTTGTACCAGTGGCACCTATCAACGGCGGGTGCTGGGAGCAGTAGCACTGAACCTCAATAACAATACATTTGGATTTAAGTGCTTAACCTTGGTCAGCTGTTGTGTTTCTATTTCTTGTAAGAAAAACAAATAACACAATAACCATAGAACACAATAACTAACGCTTAACGAGGTAAAAAATACAGCACATAAATCCATTAAAAACAGTTTGCATGTAAAGTGCATAGTGCATCTGTAGAATGAAGCCTGGTTAAAGACAATAAATATTTAAGACCAAATGATGATCTTTCTAGGGAGGCGTTATTATTCTTCCATTGATTTCCTAGCTCGGATAGCAGCTTTAAGAAAGTCACTCACCCTGGCACAATAAGTTGGGTATTTAGTAATTGCAGGTTGTGCAAGGCCTGTTCTCATCTTCGATGCTCCAAAGATTTTAAAAGGGGTATGAGAAGAAACCCCGTCACAAGGACAAACCCGGGAAGCACCTCCCAAGGCATCAGTTGGCATACTGAAGCTCATAAGCCACCATATTGAGTCTGATCTAAATCAAAATGAAAGTGACCTTTCCTAATGCGTTAGTTCAAGAGATAGGTAAAAAAAATGGGCTTTGGGCTAGGGAGGGTCCAATAATAAATCATAACGGTGCTCTTTACCAACTCCTTCTGCAATCTTTTTTAAGCACAATGTTCGAAAAAGAGGCTCTTTACCCGTGATTTGTCTCCATTCTTTAAGCTAGTACGAGACAGAAACAGTGAAGATAACCCCAGCCCCTGAAAGGCAGTAAAAATATATTTCAACCATGGAATAGAGCCCTAATTATCCAAAAGAAGACACTCTCAGATTATGTCTCTACAGAGTGTAGCTTGGGATTATATATACTGATCCAAAGAAACAAGGGTGTCCACTAGCCTCAATAAAGCATTGCTTAAGCTCTGTGTGTAGGATAGAACTAGACACTGAGGGGGTAAGCTGTAAAAACCTTCTACATATGCGATCTTCCCACACTGAAGAGAGGAACTCCTGTAAAAACTCCAAATCCCTGCCCCATACTTGGCAGCCGGGACATATTGGGTGTTATAGATTTTTAAAAGAGGCATAATTGTCCCCTTTCCTCTTGAGCTAGAGAGATTGAAGATGGCTCCCGCTTACCTGCAGGATTTAAGACTAGAGCTGGCCAACTGGGGCAGCCAGGAACCCGTTAAATTAAAAATAACACCCAAAATAGTAAAGTCCTTTACACAATAAAGGAACAGCCCCTTTATGAGTAATCTGTGGGTTTCAAATCTTCCTGGTCTGCAGGCCATAACATGAGATTTGCCATAATTGGTGACTAGGTCTAAACTATCCATAAACTGGACGAAGCGGTCCACCAGGACACGCAGAGCATTAGGGGTCCGAGTCAACAAGACCACATGGTCCACATATGAGTGCTTACACCTGAGTGTCTGCCACTCTTGGGATGTCTACCTGAGTGGAGATCAGGTGGTGGCAGAGATCATTAATATATAAGATGAACAGCATCGGAGCCAAGATGCAGCCCTGTCACAAACGGCGCTTAAGGTTAAATACCAAGGACATTTCACCATTCGGGCTAAGACGCACTTTATTCACTAAGTCCAAGTGCAGATTAAACCAGACATTCACCAAAGGCACAAAAGGCACTTCTACGCCAATGTCCAGAAGCTTAAACCACAACTTGGTTCTATTAACAAAGTCGAACGCTGTTGAGAAGTCCATAAAAGCCATATGAAGAGGGCTGCATTTGGCTGAGATGTACTTACTAGTTATTAAACACAGATTCAAACACTGTTCAATCGTTCCCAGCCCTGCTCGGAACCCAAATTGGAGCATGGACAGGGTGCGCTGCTCCTGTGCCCATGCAGCCAGGCAGTTATAAATGATCCTACCAATCATTTTAACAGTACTATCTAGTAAGTAAATGGGTCTGGCCCACTTCAGAGACATCCTGTCGCTCTTCTTAAAGATGGGATCGATTGTAACCAGTTTCTGTGACTCAGGATATGCTTGTTTAGCGAACTGTTAAAAACATTAGTAACCAAGGGCTCCAAAGAGCAATATTGTTTTTTATTAAGTCGGTAGAGGTCCCATCTGGACCCGGCACCTTTCCACCAAAGCTCTCCTGTATCGCTAATTCGACTTCTGACAAGGATACAATCACTGGAAGGGCGTTAAATAGTCTACTGTGTAAAAAACCTCCTGCCTGCTCTGCTTCATCTAGTTGGTAAATAGCCGAGAAGTGGGCCACCCAATCAGAACCCAAAATGTTGCATTGCAACAGGGCGTTATCCCGGACAGTTCTTAGTCTATTTCTCTTAACAGTGTCCCAAAAGAGTTTGCTGATGCCACCGACTGCAGCTAACTCCAAAGCTTATGCAGGACCTCCTTTCTGTCTTTAAGGGCTCGCTTATAAGCTCAGCGGGCTAGCCGTATTTCGATGGCACTCTCAGGGAAGCAGTTAACGCTCACCTTAAGCGCTGATTAGCCCCTGAGCAGTGCTCATCAAACCAGTGTGGGTCCCCCTTGTCCTTCTGTGCTGGTTTGGACAGGGAAAATGTAATGGTCTGGCCTAATGCATAAAAATGATCTAGCATATCACTCCCACAAGCTGCTGATAGGCAATTGAGAAATAGATCACGGGAGTGACATAGAATAGTACCCAAAGTGAGTAGTGGGCATTTGAGGTGCCAAACTAATCTGAGTCTGTCTCTAGAATACTGAGTGGGTAAAGTAATGCCGGTCTGATTGACCCTCTTTACAGGAAATATTCCTGAGATGGACAGGGTGTTATGATCCCCTACTCCGTCTGCACAAACTCTCGTTTAAAGAAATGGTCCACAAGATTCCTGGTTAAAAAAATATAGTCAATAGTCGAGTGGCATCCGTGCCTCCTAAATGTTTGTAACAGACACTTATCCACATTTAGGTAGTTAATTATATCAACAATGTCATGAGTAGCTAAGTAGTTTACTAACTCAAATCCCCTTGCTTCGGTAAATTCCCCAAAGGATCTATCCTCGAGGGGCCCTCCCCCGACTATTTTGGCATTAAAATCGCCACACAAAATATATGGCGGCTGCACCACAATGTGATCCTTAGGAGTTTTTAAATTGGGAAGAAAGTTAAACAGCTGTGCGAAATGTGTGCAAGGAGAATTGACAAAATCATTATTGTAAAAGTTAATTGAATAAAAAGTTAAACGTGAGGATCTCGCCTGGACCTTCATGATTTGAAAAGCTGAAGACTATGAGTCGATAAGTGTCACATTAACACATAAGTAGACCCAGACCCAGATTGCAAAACCTCCCATGGCCCTCCCCCGAGGAGAAGGTAATGCTTTACAGGAATAACATGCATAGCCATAAAAAACAATGGGAGTGGGCGCTTAGGTCTCCTGTAGGGCAATAATATCATACTTATTGATAAAAGTCTGCCAATCAGGAATGTCTACTTTCCCTCAAAGCCCTGCAACATTTCAGCTTCAAATAGAATAGGTACGCACAGCTTTCAGCCCAACCATGGCTCCTGTCAAGGTGGCAAGTGGCTCTTCGGCGTTGATGTCAATAGGTGGGAAGAGTAAAGAGAAAAGAGAAAATATAAAAAGAATTTATAGAAAGGATAAACGTAATAGCGAATTAGAAGAAAGGAGAAATGATTCGCTATTACGTTTATCCTTTCAATAAATTCTTTTTATATTTTCTCTTTTCTCTTTACTCTTCCCACCTATTGGTATATCTCTGGTAGTCCATCTCTAATATAGGTCTCTTGTGTTTAAATTACCCTAGGAAATTGTTTTTGGATATGTCTGGGGTTTCTCTAATGCCTATGTGCGTTATTTTGCTATTTTATAAATTGTATATTTAAGTCATGTGGGCTGTCTAGCGACTTGAGTATGTGTTTATATATGTCAATATTGTGTCAATATACGTGATATATGTGTAATTATATTATGTCCTTGTGTGATTGTTTCAGCCCTGATGAAGTTCCTTTGGCACACAGGAACGAAACGCGTTGGCTGTGCTTCAGTTATTTTATATATTATTTTTGAATAAAGAAGATTTATGGACTTAACTGGCTCTGCTGAACAATAATTGGGTGCACCTCCCCTTTCCAATGAACTTCTTTGTACCAGTGGCACCTATCAACGGCGGGTGCTGGGAGTAGTAGCACTGAACCTCAATAACAATACATTTGGATTTAAGTGCTTAACCTTGGTCAGCTGTTGTGTTTCTATTTCTTGTAATAAAAACAAATAACACAATAACCATAGAACACAATAACTAACGCTTAACGAGGTAAAAAATACAGCACATAAATCCATTAAAAACAATTCGCATGTAAAGTGCATAGTGCATCTGTAGAATGAAGCCTGGTTAAAGACAATAAATATTTAAGACCAAATGATGAACTTTCTAGGGAGGCGTTATTATTCTTCCATTGATTTCCTAGCTCGGATAGCAGCTTTAAGAAAGTCACTCACCCTGGCGCAATAATTTGGGTATTTAGTAATTGCAGGTTGTGCAAGGCCTGTTCTCATCTTCGATGCACCAAAGATTTTAAAAGGGGTATGAGAAGAAACCCCGTCACAAGGACAAAACGGGAAGCGCCTCCCAAGGCATCAGTTGGCATACTGAAGCTCATAAGCCACCATATTGAGTCTGATCTAAATCAAAATGGGAGTGACCTTTCCTAATGCGTTAGTTCAAGAGATAGGTAAAAAAAATGGGCTTTGGGCTTTGGGCTAGGGAGGATCCAATAATAAATCATAACGGTGCTCTTTGCCAACTCCTTCTGCAATCTTTTTTAAGCACAATGTTCCAAAAAGAGGCTCTTTACCCGTGATTTGTCTCCATTCTTTAAGCTAGTACGAGACAGAAACAGTGCAGATAACCCCAGCCCCTGAAAGGCAGTAAAAATATATTTCAACCATGGAATAGAGCCCTAATTATCCAAAAGAAGACACTCTCAGATTATGTCTCTACAGAGTGTAGCTTGGGATTATATATACTGATCCAAAGAAACAAGGGTGTCCACTAGCCTCAATAAAGCATTGCTTAAGCTCTGTGTGTAGGATAAAACTAGAGCATTAGGGGTCAGAGTCAACAAGACCACATGGTCCACATATGAGTGCTTACACCTGAGTGTCTGCCACTCTTGGGATGTCTACCTGAGGGGAGATCAGGTGGTGGCAGAGATCATTAATATATAAGATGAACAGCATCGGAGCCAAGATGCAGCCCTGTCACAAACGGCGCTTAAGGTTAAATACCAAGAACATTTCACCATTCGGGCTAAGACGCACTTTAGCCACTAAGTCCAAGTGCAGATTAAACCAGACATTCACCAAAGGCACAAAAGGCACTTCTACGCCAATGTCCAGAAGCTTAAACCACAACTTGGTTCTATTAACAAAGTCGAACGCTGTTGAGAAGTCCATAAAAGCCATATGAAGAGGGCTGCATTTGGCTGAGATGTACTTACTGGTTATTAAACACAGATTCAAACACTGTTCAATCGTTCCCAGCCCTGCTCGGAACCCAAATTGGAGCATGGACAGGGTGCAATGCTCCTGTGCCCATGCAGCAAGGCAGTTATTAATGATCCTACCAATCATTTTAACAGTACTATCTAGTAAGTAAATGGGTCTGGCCCACTTCAGAGACATCCTGTCGCTCTTCTTAAAGATGGGATCGATTGTAGCCAGTTTCCGTGACTCAGGATATGCTTGTTTAGCGAACTGTTAAAAACATTAGTAACCAAGGGCTCCAAAGAGCAATATTGTTTTTTATTAAGTCGGTAGAGGTCCCATCTGGACCCGGCACCTTTCCACCAAAGCTCTCCTGTATCGCTAATTCGACTTCTGACAAGGTTACAATCACTGGAAGGGCGTTAAATAGTCTACTGTGTAAAAAACCTCCTGCCTGCTCTGCTTCATCTAGTTGGTAAATAGCCGAGAAGTGGGCCACCCAATCAGAACACAAAATGTTGCATTGCAACAGGGCGTTATCCCGGACAGTTCTTAGTCTATTTCTCTTAACAGTGTCCCAAAAGAGTTTGCTGATGCCACCGACTGCAGCTAACCCCAAAGCTTATGCAGGACCTCCTTTCTGTCTTTAAGGGCTCGCTTATAAGCTCAGCGGGCTAACCGTATTTCGATGGCACTCTCAGGGAAGCAGTTAACGCTCGCCTTAAGCGCTGATTAGCCCCTGAGCAGTGCTCATCAAACCAGTGTGGGTCCCCCTTGTCCTTCCATGCTGGTTTGGACAGGGAAAATGTAATGGTCTGGCCTAATGCATAAAAATGATCTAGCATATCACTCCCACCAGCTGCTGATCGGCAATTGAGAAATAGATCACGGGAGTGACTTAGAATAGTACCCAAAGTGAGTAGTGGGCATTTGAGGTATGTCTCTAGAATACTGAGTGGGTAAAGTAATGCTGGTCTGATTGACCCTCTTTACAGGAAATATTCCTGAGATGGACAGGGTGTTATGATCCCCTACTCCGTCTGCACAAACTCTCGTTTAAAGAATTGGTCCACAAGATTCCTGGTTACAAAAATATAGTCAATAGTCGAGTGGCATCCGGGCTTCCTAAATGTTTGTAACAGACACTTATCCACATTTAGGTAGTTAATTATATCAACAATGTCATGAGTAGCTAAGTAGTTTACTAACTCAAATCCCCTTGCTTCGGTAAATTCCCCAAAGGATCTATCCTCGGGGGCCCTCACCCGACTATTTTGGCATTAAAATCGCCACACAAAATATATGGCGGCTGCACCACAATGTGATCCTTAGGAGTTTTTAAATTGGGAAGAAAGTTAAACAGCTGTGCGAAATGTGTGCAAGGAGAATTGACAAAATCATTATTGTAAAAGTTAATTGAATAAAAAGTTAAACGTGAGGATCTCTCCTGGACCTTCATGATTTGAAAAGCTGAAGACTATGAGTCGATAAATGTCACATTAACACATAAGTTGACCCAGACCCAGATTGCAAAGCCTCCCATGGCCCTCCCCGAGGAGAAGGTAATGCTTTACAGGAATAACATGCATAGCCATCAAAAACAATGGGAGTGGGCGCTTAGGTCTCCTGTAGGGCAATAATATCATACTTATTGATAAAAGTCTGCCAATCCGGAATGTCTACTTTCCCTCAAAGCCCTGCAACATTCCAGCTTCAAATAGAATAGGTACGCACAGCTTTCAGCCCAACCATGGCTCCTGTCAAGGTGGCAAGTGGCTCTTCGGCGTTGATGTCAATAGGTGGGCTTCCATGTAGAAGTCAATCAATATCTGCGAGAGCATCAAATCTGTTTGTTGTGGGAATTGCAAAAAGCATGGTGGCCCTTGGTGCTGTGACTACTGAACCATGAAGGGGAGCCCCAATTGGCATTTTTGACCGATCTAGAAGCAGTTTGACAAGGAAGAGAAAATTACCTGTGTTTACAGGTGGTGCTTGGTTGGAGACAGGAAAGGCCTGTAGGAGAGGATCTATTCAAGCGAGGAACAGCTGAAGGCTTAAAGAAGTAACCCAGTGGGATCAAAGTGATAACTCTCCTAAAGCAGTGGGTGGGCAAAAACCAAACAATAAATTATGTAATAAGAACTGAAATCTCAAATGAATAACATCAATCACTAGTAGGGTCACCATAATCGGGGAAGATCCAGGCATATCTACGCACTTAGTATGTTTTTTGCATTCTGTAGTGAATAGTTGGGTACAGATGCTTTTATTCGGGTATGGCGAGTTGCGTGTCGGATTTCACCTAGGATTTTTATATGCCCCACACCGACAAAACACATACTCTCTCTCATGTCTCTGTTTTGAATGCCTTAAAAAATGGTAGCCAGTTTTAAAAATATTGTGTTTTAAGTACCCCTAAAAATGTGCAATCTTCTCTCTCTTTCCACTGCCTCTTACGCCCCTCATGTCTAGTTTCTCATATAATATATGTTTACAAGATATCTCAGCTTGATTGTTGGGAAATCTGAAGCCCCCTCCCCCCAATCTTACTGACCAAGCCACGTGGCTTGGTCATATATTTTCAATGAAAAAGTTTGTAATGTCTTATTTGTACTTTGTCACATTTTTTACTATGTGAAAAATGTTACACTATGCAATGGTTTATTCAAGATTTTCAAAAGCAAGCTTTGCATTCTGGATAAAGCTGAAAGTCTACGACTTGATTCACAGTTTTATTTGGATATTCCCCACTGCCTGTCAAATGGCGTGAGAAGGCTGTCAGTGGAAGGCTAAAACCTAAAGCCCTTTTGGTCATTTAGAACAAATGGCAGATTCATTATTCATCTGTAAATCTATTGGAAGGGTTTTATATTTAAGATATGCTGTCATCTTTTATTACATGAAGCTCAGCTGTTACTAGCTTGTTCTTGGAATTTCAAGCAGATTAAAATCAAATTGTGATGGATTGACTGGTGTCGTGGTAGTGATGCTAAATAAGGAAAAAACATTCAATGTCTTAGGAATATGCTCTTCAAAATGAGTGAGCTTTTCTGCCAAACCAGGATTTGTAAATAGTTAGATTGAGTTGAAGATATATATTAAAGGGTACAGGAGCCAAGTTGTACTAATGTTTCACCGGATTATTGAGAACAAAATATTATGGTACCAAAATTTTGAAGCCTAAATATCATAAAGGTAAAGTATACAAAGGTATTTATAGGTTTACTAAACTTAACTTCACCTATGTGTACCTTGGCACTATATATATTTATATATATATTTCTTCAAGGTATCTAGATGTGGAGTTAAGAATAGTAAATTCATGCTTACCGAAATATCCACTTACTGTCACAATAGTTTGGCTCTTGATACTTAGGATTGAGTAATTTAGCCCCACAAAACTGTGTCCCCAATATTCTGACACACAAGCTATTGTGATACCCGAAAGATAGCCGGCCCCTTACATTCAATTGAACATGCATGTTTCATATATAAGGACAGGTCATCCAATGGTAAAGTAGGACCTGAGTATATCAAGTAATGAAAAACAACAAGTGGTCCTACTTGGAAGCAAGAAACCTTAATTTATATTAGAAGCAAACTAATGTTGTAATGAACACATCTGCATCAGAGACAATGAACGTTGGGCAGTGATACATACTTGGTGTTGTATTTTAAATTGACGTGTATACATGTATTGCAAAATGAAGATGAAAAGTTGCTGAGGGTGCATTGCTTAGTGCAAGATATGCTGACATATACACGAGAATTGTAGCAAAACAATTCCATTGTACCTAATAGAACTAATTTCGGTAATAATGGTGGGACCACTCATACTAAATCAGCGTTTTGACTAAGTAGGAAAATGAGAGGGTCATCATCAGGACTGAAGAACAAATCAATAGCATCTGAGGCAGCTAATGCAAATAAATTACAAAATGATAGGTGAATTAGTGTCCCGAGTGAAAGGAATTGTGTAAAAAAGTACGAAGAGCTGGTTATGGAAATAATCCTTGAATAGAACTACTAAACCAGAAATAATGTTTGATTTAATGAGAAACAAAAAATTACGTGCATATAACAGACACTAAATGGAACCCATTCCATAAAGGCCACCCACTTCATGTTATTGTTTATAGCCAAGATGACCTGTTCTCTTAGTTTTTATATGTAATTCTTATATACTTTCAACTAATGATTTCCTACTAAACTTGCGGGACCATCTCACACTCACCACGATAAAAACCAGCAGCTATCTTTCTCGGTCATTCATTTATTCTCCACCTCTAGAGAAAAAGAACATTTCACTACAAACTCCATTCTGTCACTTGGATCACCTCAACTCCCATTCTAGTGAGAAGCCTACCTCATTAATGATGTCATAATTCATCATGCACCTGATATCATAAAATTCTTTAAAATCTGGTTCATGCCTTGAAAAATGCACCATAAAATAAATTGGCACTTATTGTTAAGTACATAATGTTTGGATACAGGTCTTATCGTTTGCTTATACCCTCCCCTCTAATTTCTCCTCTGTACCTGGTCATAGAATGTGACACGACTAAAGATGTCCTTTAAAAATTGGAGGCCATAGTTGTTGGAAAGTATCTTGGAGGTGATCCTTAAGAAGAAATAGTCGAAGTCGAGGTAGTTCCACAGAATCCGTGTTTATTAACATCAAACGACCATCAGGTCCAAAGGCCAGTACAGAATGACTCTCGTTATAACTGACAGACATATCCCCCCAACCCACTCACATTCAAAGCATAACATCTCTCTCTTTCACGAGGAAGCCATGAGCCATGACACGCAGTGCCATGCTCGTGTCCACCTCGTGGTACACATTGAGAGGGCACGAGCACAGAGATGCCTGCATGCACTCGACTCACCTTCCCCCAAAAAACAACAAAAAACCCCAAAGAAATGGCAAATAATGATTAAGACATATCTTTAACTCATAACATAGTCTTGGAATCTCACAGGAAGGCGACGAGTCCTTGCACACTTGGAAGCAGCATTGGTGTCACTAACAGGAAATGTGTCCAGACTTACAACATCATCTTGTTTTTTAATGTCCAAAAAGACATTGCTACCAGAATCCTCCAAACTGCTTTTACCACCTTTAAGCAGGAAAATTCTGTTTAAATTCCATACACTACCACCATCCACCCTAACAGCGTTTCTGTAGATATCAATCATTTTCTTTGGTGATGACCAAATTGGATATCCCTTGGAGACACCCCCTTTTTTTATGCGTACCATGTCTCCAATTGTAACTGCTTGTTTGCTTACAGTTCCCTGTCTCATTCTCATATCCTGTTTAATCTTTCCTTATACACCTCAACTCTGTGGTGGACCTTTTCATAATCTATATCAGTAAAATCACTGCTCTTACTTAGATTCTTCTTCAACTACCAGGGAACCAACCTAGTACTGGGTTTGTGTCCTCTCAAAAGTTCAAATGGGCTGACTAATGTCACAGAATTAGGTGAGGTTCTATATGCCAACAACATGGATTGTAAAGAATTGCGCCAGTTCAAACATCCTTTCACCGAAAGTTGGATAGCTTCTTTTACAACACGATTGAATCTCTCAACTTGCCCATTGGCCTCTGGATGGAACAAGGCAATTCTTCTATGTGTAATTCCACATTTTTCGAAGAAATACTCAATTTCCTTGCTAATAAATTGGGGTCCATTGTCGGTAACTACTTCTTGGGGGATACCTTCTCTACAAAAGACATCATCCAAAAATTCTATCACTTTCTCTGAAGTGACATCTTTTACCATCTTAACCTCAGGCCACTTTGAATAATAATCAATTAACACAATACCAAAGGCCTCTTGTTTGGATAAGACGGCAAATGGCCCAATGATATCTAAGCCTAGTTTGCGCCAGGGAGCCGCAGGAAACTCCACTGGATGGGATTCAAAGCTATGGCAAACTTGACACTTTGCACATGTTCTCACAATATGTTCAACACATATGTCGATACCTGGCCACCAAAAGGACTCTCTGACACATCTTCTCGTACATGAAATGCCTAAATGTCCTTTGTGAGCTATCACTACAACAATGTTCCTTAATGTTTGGGGAGGGACAAATTTGTCACCTCTTACCACAATGTTATTTTCAATTGCTAACTCATCCTTCACCTTGAAATAACTCATCATATTACCTGATAATTTCCTTTCTTCGGGCCACCCTTGTAAGATATACCCTCTCACTTTTCTTAACTCCATATCTTTTTCCATTTCGTGTAACCATACATCCTCTTGTAGACTGGCTTGTTCACCACATACCAAATTGACATCACGTAGGGTAAAGGCAACTTCACAATCTTCCTTCTCGATTTCCTCCAACTCAAAAACAGGAGGGGGAAACTTAGACATGCAATCGGCATGTACATTTACTTTACCTTGCACATATTCCAATTCTTATTGAAAGCTTTGCAACCTAGACGCTAATCTTGCCAATATTGCAGACATAGTACGTCCACCGCCCGGTGCCATCATATATACAACAGGTTTGTGGTCAGTTTTGCTGGTGAATCTGGTGCCCCATAGGAATGTTCTAAAATGTTCAGCACCCCGGACGCAGGCTAAACGTTCCCTCTCTATAACGGAGTAATGCTTCTCTGCATCTCTCAAAGCTCTAGACACATAAGCCACAATCCATTCTTTCCCATTGTCCCTTTGAATTAGCACTCCACCCAAACCAGTATTGCTTGCATCAACCATAATAATGCATTTTTTTCCACTCACAAAGGGTTTTAAGCAAGGCGCATTCCCAACGAATCTTTTGAAAGTGTTGAATGCTGTTGACATTTCGTTAGTCCATTCAAATTTTGCATTTTTCTTCAGAAGACACCTAATGGGTCTACTTTGGATGCATAATTTGGTATGAATTTAGTGTAGAATTCTGTAAGACCAAGGAACGCCACAAGTTGTTCCTTGTAAGTGGGAATGGTAGCATTGGTGATATTCTCCACATGATTACCTTTGGGTTTAATGGCCATACCACTGATGGTGTGCCCTAAGTATTCTACCTCGGTTGCCTTAAATTTGCACTTGTCAAGACGAAGAGTGAGACCCTTATTTGATAATGAAGTAAATACTTGTTTTAAATTTTGATCATGTTCTTCAGCATTCTTGCCATATACAAGTATATCATCTTGGAATGCTATTGCACCTGTTAACCCCTCAAGAGTTTCTTTCATCAATCTCTGAAAAACTGAGGCAGCACTAGTAAGACCAAATGGCATGCGACAATACCTAAAAAGCCCGTCAGGTGTTATAAATACAGTGAGGGGCATATTCACAAGGAGCTATAGCCCAATTAACGGCACTTTATCGCAGCCAAAGTCATGATAAATTTACCTCCCCATTCACAAGCTGGTGTTAACAGCCCACAGCACCAGTTTACCCGCGATATCAGCCTCAAAAAACATCGCCACAGTGGACCCCCGCAAATATCGCTAATGAGATGCAGAGTAGGCGTTCCCGTGCCAAAAGCCGAGACAACAGCACACCTCAACATTCACAATGACCAGCCACATCGGCGATAAAAACACAAATCAGGCGATAAGGCGCGTTAGCACCAGGAAATCTACACCTGCTCTGACCTGGTGTAAAGTTGGACGGCAGCCTGCAAACCAAAAAGTAGCACAGCCCAGGGCTACATCGGAAGGGCAACAGATGCCATGGAGCCACCCATCATGCGGCCCGGACACCCAAGAGGGCCACAACACCCACCGCCACCACCCCCAGGACCACCCCTCCCTGGCACCCCCCCGACCAAAGACATGCCACATCAGCCACACCTAAACATGTACAAAATATTCCGCTTGATGTCGCACAATCACAACTGGTGACATGCATGTTTCGTCACAGAAATGAGCAGCACACATTCACTTTCGAAGCAACAAATGAAACTTTATTAAAATGAACACCGAAATGAAATGAAGACACATGGCCGCTCCCCACCGGACAATACGTAGGTCACAGCCTGTAAGACAAAAAACATGATGAGAAGGTGTGTCCTGCGCACATCAGAGGACAGAGAGAGAGCGAAGGAGAGAGAGAGGAAGAGAGGGAGAGAGAGAGAGAGAAGAGGGGAGAGAGCGGAAAGGAGGGAGAGAGAGAGAGACTGCCACCCCTGCGCACCCAGGCCACACTGCTCACCTGCTGCCACCGGTGTGTCTCCAACCACGTACCGGTATGTATAGCAGGACACCAGGTCACACATCTGAGTCAGAGCCGTCAGCTGAAACAGAGCCCAGATACATGACTGGCACAGTACACACACTTGCACAAGACAACATCGCCCGCCCGCCCATGCTCACCCAGGCAGAGGCACCCCAACCCCTCCCGCCGCCCATCGGAGCATGCCCGCCCATGCACACCCAGGCCTCAATGCTCACCTTCCGCCACCGGCGCGTAGACAGGAGGTCCCACCACGTGCCGCTGCAAGCCACAAGCCCGGGGCCCGCGGACATGGCACCCTCCACATCATGCAGCCCCGCTCCGCAGGCCACCAGGTCTCACGTTTGGTGCTGGGTCTTGATTACTCCATGGCAGAGGACATACCAGTGCACCCGGCACCATCGCAGGCTGCACACCCGCTCAGCCCAATGGGTGCCACCAACTCTGGGATCCCGGAAGCGACGCCACGTGGCAGTAGGCCCGCGCTGCCCGCTGGCTCTGGCCTACACTGCGGTCCAGCAGGGCACACAAAACCTGAGCTGTCCGGACCGCCGGGATGGGGCATCATCGCAGGCTGCACACCCGCTCAGCAGCTCAAGGTGCCACTGACACAGTGCACTCAAAGTCACCGTCCCGTGGCGGGGTGCCTGTGCGTCCGCAAGGCCCTGGGTGCCACTAACCCTGTGCAACCCCAGTCTGCGCCATGTGGTGGTAGGCCCGTGCCTTACTCAAGGCCCCAGATGTCACTAACCCTGTGCAACTCCAGTCTGCGCCACGTGGTGGTAGGCCCGTGCCTTACTCAAGGCCCCGGATGCCACTAACCCTGTGCGCAACAACTCATGGGCCCTATATGAGTGCGAACCGTGGAGCATCCGTCATCCAGTCACCACTGGAAGAGGGGAATGTGACGTCATCGGCCCCTCATGTTGGCGGAGTCACATGGCCTGTGACGCCTGTGCCGGATGGGTGTGGTGTGTGTGAAAACCTGCCCTGAGGGAGTGGCTGTGACATGCTGACAACTAGACCAGTGACCTGCACACCACCAGCGATTACGGCTGCGACGGGTAGCAATGAGGGCCCCCCCTCGGGGTGTAAGCGGAGTGGTCTGGCCTGCCGTACGCCAGACCAGCGCAGGGCTTGCAACAATGACTCGTGGGATCTGGGCGTGGTCCAGTCCATGTCCGGACAAGTAAATGACTGATGCGTGTGTCCCTGTTGTAGTGTTCACGGGACCCGGTACACAAAATGCAATGTCGCACCCTCTGACTGGCATCCCACAGGATGAACATCATTGACGCAAGGGAAGGCACTGTCCCCACATTCATCCACACATCCATACATGAATGACGTAAGACATTACACAGCAGTGCGTCACTGGATGTTTATTTGCACATCCAGTGCAGTCATGCAGCTGGAGCGGTACAGGGCAATGCCGAGCACACTACACAATATGGGCCCGTGGAGGGCCAGCCAGTGTACATCCGGGGATGACCTGTACTGCGGAAGGGGAAGGGTACAGTCCGCAGTCTGTCCGCCGTGTCAATGGTCGTCAAACAGGATGTGGCAGTCCATGTCGCTGTCCAAGGTGAGTGCATCGGAGTGTATCGGGGGTCAGTGGTAGGTCTTGAGGCCATGTGCGGCACAAAGCAGACACAGGCAAGGTGGCGGAAATGAATGCTAGTACCTCCTCCTGATCTCAATCCCATCCACGTCCTCGTCCCCGGATGTGTGCTCTGCCCCACCTGTGGGTGTTGCAGTACCGGCTGCGGCACTGTGTGCCCCTGACACATTAGGGGCCGGAGGAGGATTGTCGGCAGCACTGTGTGGCAGTGACACATCAGGTGCCGGAGTGGATGCACCTGCCGCACTGGGAGGCACTGACACACCAGGGGGCGGAGATGTGGATGGTGTGGGGGCAGCAGCATTCATCATCGCCACGCCTTGGGGCAGCAATGCCATGATGAAGACATGCAGGGCCTGGTAGATCCCAGCTACATTTCGCTGATGTGCAGCGGTGGCTGCCATCCTTTCCGCCTCCAACCGCACCATGTCCTCCATGAGCCTCCGCATGTGTGCCAGCTCACGGCTAGCATCGCTGGGGCCACTCTGAGCGGACAGGTATTCCTCCCTCTGCGTCATGACTCCAGCGATGTCAGTCAGGGCTCGTTGGAGACCATGGGGCGGACATAGACACCCAAGGATGGCGTCCAGTTTGGTAGCCATGAGGTCGAACCCCACCCGCACCTGCTCGGCCGTCTCCCTCTGGCCCTCCAGCACACGGCGTTGGAAGGCCATTTGTTGTTCCTGGGGGTCTTGGGAGAGTGCCGGGGCTGTGGGTGTCTCCTGCTGGGTGGTGGGTGGGGTCTCATCGATGTAGCTGGGCTGCCCTGATCCTGGAGGTGGCTGGCGGATGAGGTCAATGATGTCTTGGATGGTTTGGGTGTCGATGCTGGTGTTGTCCTCCTCATCATCAGTGAAGAGTGGCTGGGACTGCTCTGCAGGAGGTGTTCACGATGCCCCTGCGATGTGAAGGGGAGATGGTGTATTACAATGTGTGCACATGTATGTAGCCGCATGGTACAGGTTGACATTTAGGCCCAGATCTCTGTACTGGGGTGAATGTATGACATTGTTCTGCATTCTGTACATCAACTGTTGTTTTTGCATTTGTCACCCCGAGTGGGACAGGTATGCCCAGACGTGGTCCCGTGCTCTCCATGCCACTGGAATCAAGCTATCCTGGCTGAAGAGGGGTGAAACCCCGAAACCGGTCCTAGGATGCTTGTTTCCAGTCCAGGGAGGACCTGGCTTGGCAGTTCGGGTTGGACTGTTCCCATGAGGCACAGGGTCAAGACTGATTTGCATATGGCTGGGTTCAAACTGGAATGGCATGGAGAGCAAAAAACAATGGATTTAGGCCCAGATCTCTGTACTGGGGTGAATGTATGACATTGTTCTGCATTCTGTCCATCAACTGTTGTTTTTGCATTTGTCACCCCGAGTGGGACGGGTATGCCCAGACGTGGGTCCCGTGCTCTCCATACCACTGGAATCAAGCTATCCTGGCTGAAGAGGGGTGAAACCCAGAAACCGGTCCTAGGATGCTTGTTTCCAGTTCAGGAAGGACCTGGCTTGGCAGTTCGGGCTGGACTGTTCCCATGAGGCACAGGGTCAAGACTGATTTGCATATGGCTGGGTTCAAACTGGAATGGCATGGAGAGCAAAAAAACGATGGATTTAGGCCCAGATCTCTGTACTGGGGTGAATGTATGACATTGTTCTGCATTCTGTCCATCAACTGTTGTTTTTGCACAGGTTGACATTCAGACAGCATGGCATTGTACATTGTGACAGTCTGTGGGTCTGGGCGAGGACCCAGGGTCATTGTGGGTGTGCACTGTGCCCTGCTTGCTTATGCATGTGTGCCATTGTGGCCATCTCCCCCCGTCCCCCAGTACCTGGTGGTCACTCACCCTGTTGCGGTTGTGTTGTGTCCTGTCGAGCAGTGTCCGGTCCCCCGACTCCGGCCACAGTATCCAAACTGATGACTGTCGACACCAGCTCCTCCATGTCATCCAGCTCCAGCTGTGGCGCTGGGCCCCCACCTCCGGTCTGCGTTGCTGCCTTCTGGTTGGCGCTGAGTTTCTCCTTGGTCTTCCGCTTGATGTCATTCCATCGCCTCTTGACCTCGTCCATTGTCTGCTTGTGCTCTCCGACGGCATTCACCTTGTCGACGATGTCCCGCCATATTCCATTTTTGGTGCCCAATGACACGTTGGAGGTGACGAAGAGTTGTTGATGGTGTTCCATCACCTCCGTGACTATGATCCTGTTCGCTTGCGGACTGAACTTGGTCTTCCTCGTCTTCTTGTCCTTGCCCTTCCCTGTCCCCGAGGTCCCAGGCTGGTCGTCCGGGGTGCTTGTGGGGTTGCGCTCGTCCTCTGTGCCTGCTCCGGCTTCCTCCATGGTGCTTGGGTGTTGGTCAGTTTGTGTGTGGGTGTTTTTTCTACTTTTATGTTGATTTTTGACGCCTGCCAGGTGTGTGTTGCAGGCCTGGCACTGCTTGTCGCTGGTTTCCTCATCGCGCTACGGCCCATCGCGTGTTTTTTGGTGTTGTGGTTTGTGTTTTTATCTCCCTGTTGGTGGTTGTATCGCGGACATTGTCCGCGGTTTCGGCAGACTATCGCTTGCTACCGCCTTGTTGTGAATTCCACGTTGACACGGGGTTATTTTCCCGAGATAGGCTGCGATATGGAAAGTTGCGTTACGCTACTCTTGCGGTAGTTATTGCACGTTCTTGTGAATATACCCCTAAGATTTTTGGACTCCTCATCCAAGACTACTTGGTGGTAAGCACTGGCCAAATCAATGCAAGAAAATACCAATGCACCCCCTAATGTGGACACCATCTCATGCAAATTAGGTAAGGGATGAGCGTCCACCCAAATAGCATTATTTAAACTGCATAAGTCTACACATAGTCTAAGTTCACCAGAAGATTTAACCGAAATCACCACCGGAGAAACCCATGGTGATGATTCAATAGGCTCTATGATATTTTTGTCACACAATTCCCTTAGCATGTCCTTGAGTTTACTCCTATAGGTTAGAGGGACATTTCTTACTCTGTGACGGAGAGGTACAGCATTGTCATGAAGTTTAATACTGTGTTTAAATCCTTGGTACTCTCCTAATTTTCCACTGAAAACCCTTGGAAATTGTATTTTTAATTCAGAAATGAGGTTAGAATTGCTACTCCCAATAACTTTTGAAGGTCCTAT
Organism: Calotriton arnoldi; assembly: GCA_963921515.1. NCBI lineage: Eukaryota > Metazoa > Chordata > Amphibia > Caudata > Salamandridae > Calotriton > Calotriton arnoldi. Next base: position 2,050,393 of record CAWUFW010000892.1, read on the forward strand.
TACATAAACCGGAGGATTAGCTCTAGGATCAAGTCTAATTCCCATTTGCTCTTGGTGTGGCCATCCTAAAAGTGATTGCCCTGACTTCGCTACATATACTTTGCCAAACGTGTGACATCCCAAAAACTCCAAGTTGGCCCAATAGTACCCAATTAAATCAATTTTGTGCCCAGTGTAGCCTCCTGGTGTTACATCAGGAGCACTTAGCTTCTTATTAGGCCATTTATCCTTTACAATGTCTCGTGCAATAACTGTATACCTTGCACACAAATCTAATAGAAATTTCAAATTAACGCTGTCAATAGAAATCACACATGAAGGAAATTTGCTGATTCTTTCATTTCCACAAATGTTGATAACAGTGTTGATATCATTGTCGTGCCTATTTGTACTTACCGCGGAGCCCGAGCAACCTTGGCCGATGCCCGGTGGAGCTGTCCTATGCAGCTATAGAGGAGTTTGGCTCTGGTTCACCCCCTCGGCCGTCACCTACCCAGCCGGACATTGTTTTCCTCATCTCCCCGTTGTGTTTCCTTCCCTCCCCCACCTCCTCCCTCCGTTATACTTTGGCTGCCTGCCCTGTTTTGTTTGATTTTGTATATCCCGCCATTTTGGGATAATGCTATCGGCTTATGTGGGTCCTCCATCTTGGCGGTTTCGACCTGACTCTATCTGCATTCCCTACCCCTGTTTACCATTCCCCATCTACCTTCCATTCCCCATAAGACGTGTTCTTGGCTATGCTACGCGCTAATAACTCATATTATTGTGTAATCTTATGTTTTTCTCCTATGTCTATACTTGGCTCGTGTAATTGATGTAATTATGTAACCTGTAACTCGTTGATCCTCATGTAAAGCGCTCTGATACCTACGGGTCTAGCCAGCGCTATATAAAACTTTGTAAATAAATAAATAAATATCATATATACTATCACAATCATCCATACATTGTAGCATGTTTACCCTCTTGGGCATTGAACTGCAAACTCTGCTGAAATGTCCTTTCTTGCCACACTTTGAACAAATCTTATCATTAGCTGGACATACCTTAGAATTAGCTAAATTCCCATTACTTCCACATCTGTAACACAGTAAGAGATTCTTTTTGCTCTCCGTCTTCATCCCTTTATATCTCCCTTCAGCTTTTTGGACATTCTCAATCTTTTGTGAGGAAATTTTCTTTGACTTGTCAACAGCCTCAGAAATGCTAAATATTTCACTTTTTTCCTTACCTCTTATTTCTTTAACAAACTTCTCAGAGTGCTCTATAGATTTGGCTATATTAATGGCGGCATTTAAAGACATATCAGATGTAGTCCACAATCTTTCTTGTACTTTTTTGTTATTTGTTCTCATTAATATCTGATCCCTGAGTACTTGCTGGTAAGAAATATGCTCAAAATCACACGTTACCGCAAGGGACCTAGGAGCTGAAACAAAATCTTCAATAGATTCCTCAGATTGTTGCTTCCTAGAATAGAAAATGAATCTTTCCATAACAATATTTTCCTTTTGAGTTGCAAGGATGCATACTGCCAGGATTAACTAATGCAGGTACATTTTTAAATTCCTTTAAACCTATTCCACCTAAACAATGTTTCAATAATGCCAATTTTCTTTCTGGTTCACATTCCTCCCCCTCTAGTACCTCAACATATGCGAAGAAAACTGGTTCCCATATTTCCCAATCCATTAGTGGTTTACCAAGTGTTGCCAGAAAGGAGGGAGGTGGAACAATATCCAACATAGTTGAGAATAATAGTTCAAACAGAAAACATAAAATAATAAAGGTAGTCACCGTAGTCGCTTATTGCTGTTGTTGTAGTGTGTGCACATCACAGAGGAATGTGTATATAGACGATAGTTCCAGTTCAATGAAGAAATTGAAAGAGAAAGAAACGAAGAAGAGAAAGAAAAAAAAGTGACAAAGAAGGAGATCACCATAGTACCTAATTGGCAAAATCCAATGTGTGCATACCATAGAAGATCCAGAAATAGCGTGGCTCCATGCACGCTCGTTACCAGTGTTGGAAAGTATCTTGGAGGTGATCCTTAAGAAGAAATAGTCGAAGTCGAGGTAGTTCCACAGAATCCGTGTTTATTAACATCAAACAACCGTCAGGTCCAAAGGCCAGTACAGAATGACTCTCGTTATAACTGACATACACATCCCCCAAACCCACTCACATTCAAAGCATAACATCTCTCTCTTTCACGAGGAAGCCACGAGCCATGACACGCAGTGCCATGCTCGTATCCACCTCGTGGTACACATTGAGAGCGCACGAGCACAGAGATGCTTGCTTGTGCTCGACAATAGTAGTGGCAGCTGTTCCAAAAGACTACGCTAGGGCCACACCTTCATAGATTGACTCCCTGATGAGGAAAATGTATTGCGAATAAGTGAGTTTAGTTCTGTATTTCATGCATAGAAGAAACTCATATTGGGTGATGCAAAAGCTTTATAAAATGGCAAAATATCCCAAGAAGTGGGCAGACTCTTCTGGCAATTTTAGCTGTGGGTGATTCTCAGTAGTGAATTCCTTATACCCTTATAGGGCCCTTTCTCGTGGACTACAGATGCTTTGGCCTGCGACAATAATCTAGCCTTCTGTATTTTTATGTAAATTACCAAACCTTCCCTAAGGTTTTGGAATATTTTAAGGAACACTTAACATAGGACAAGCTTGATACAGTGTACATGCAGTCTGGTATTGGTGTTGGGTGTGCAGCTTGATTAAATTCTTTGATGTACTAAATCAAGTCAAAATGTTAGCTTTAGTGCAAATTTAGTTTTTGGTTTCTCCAGGTTATAAAGCATCTGTTTTCTCAGGCAATATTGACAGCCAGCTTCTCTTACAATTGGAACTATCAAACCCCAGGGATATTTAGTGACTCTGAGACTCTATTTTGTTTAGTTATCCATGGTCACAATAGACACATTCTACATGAAATTCGTTCCGTTCCGCCAAAAGTAGATAATGCTACTTATAGACATGTAATTTTATGGCACCAATACCTTTGTATGAATTTGTTATTGAGCCAGTTACAATACGTTTAAAGCTATGGTTTCATGGGATTTCGGAGTGAATGATAATGGTGTTATACTTCTTTAAGCCTCCAAGATGACTTGTGGCATTGTTATAATTAAGCATGAACTACATTTCTCAACGAAACATCATGTGTTAAACTGAGTAAATATTCCCTGAAATTAATAATATAGTATGTAAGTTGCGTAGGTAGGATAGGAGAATCCACAGTAATCAAATGAAGATGGAAGTTACTATGCAGAGTAATGTAGGAAGAAGATGCTTTTAAGAGAGGAGTAAGTAGAATTGAGAAAGCAAGTTGGTAGCACTGATTCTCTCTGTACTCAGGGGTAATGTACTGTGCCACCAACTAGCCACATACAGAAGAATAGTGTACTAGGCCACCACGAGAGAGCAGTCAACACACAAGGATAATGTACTGTGCCACCACCCGGCCACAGAACACACACAAGGATAATGTACTGTGCCACCACCTGACCACAGGCCAACACAGAAGGATAATATATTGTGCCACAGTTCAACACACAAAGAAAATATGCAGTGCCACCATTTGACCACAGACCAACACACAAGAATAATGTACTGTGTCACCAACTGATCGGAGACCAACAAGGATAATGTAGAATGTCACTAATTGGCCACAGATAACAAACAATGGTAATAAACCATGCCTCCAACTGACAATGTATCAACTCACAAGGTACTGTACTGTACCAACACCTACCCACAGATATATTGCTATCCCTGTTATCAAGTTTGTAATGGTTAATCTGGTCTTTTTGGGATGCAAAGAAAGGCCACTTTTCAAAGGATTAGTGAATTACACTGTAGTTGTTCAAGTCACACCAGACTAGTATATTCAAGAATAAAACTTCAGTAGTAGTATATATCACGAATTGGAAGAATGGTATCAGTCTTAAACAGCTGCAATTGCTGTGTGTGGTGTAGTAGTGTTTCTATGATAATAATGGCAGAAAGGGCACGGTTATACCTTTCAACCTTGGTGTGGTCTTCCGCCAAACATTGTGTCTTCTCCCCTCCTGTTTGCTGGATTTCATTTTTGTTGGAATTAGAACTTGGTGCACTTTAACATTGCTAACTGGCGCTAAATTGCTTGTGCTCGCTCCTTTCAACAAAGTAAAATTGGCTTACACCCAATTGGCACACTTAATTTACTTATAAGCCCTTAGTAAAGTGATACTACATGTACCCCGGACCTTTAATTTAAATGCCACAAGTGGGCCTGCAAAAAGAACAGTTGATGGACAGAATGCAGAACAATGTCATACATTCAACCCAGTACAGAGATCTGGGCCTAAATCCATCGTTTTTTTGCTCACCATGCCATTCCAGTTTGAACCCAGCCATATGCAAATCAGTCTTGACCCTGTGCCTCATGGGAACAGTCCAGCCCGAACTGCCAAGCCAGGTCCTCCCTGGACTGGAAACAAGCATCCTAGGACCGGTTTCGGGGTTTCACCCCTCATCAGCCAGGATAGCTTGACTCCAGTGGCATGGAGAGCACGAGACCCACGTCTGGGCATACCCGTCCCACTCGGGGTGACAAAGGCAAAAAGAACAGTTGATGGACAGCATGTAGAACAATGTCATACATTCAACCCAGTACAGAGATCTGGGCCTCAATCCATCGTTTTTTTGCTCACATGCCATTCCAGTTTGAACCCAGCCATATGCAAATCAGTCTTGACCCTGTGCCTCATGGGAACAGTCCAGCCCGAACTACCAAGCCAGGTCCTCCCTGGACTGGAAACAAGCATCCTAGGACCGGTTTCTGGGTTTCACCCCTCATCAGCCAGGATAGCTTGACTCCAGTGGCATGGAGAGCACGGGACCCACGTCTGGGCATACCCGTCCCACTCGGGGTGACAAAGGCAAAAAGAACAGTTGATGGACAGGATGCAGAACAATGTCATACATTCAACCCAGTACAGAGATCTGGGCCTAAATCCATCGTTTTTTTGCTCACCATGCCATTCCAGTTTGAACCCAGCCATATTCAAACCAGTCTTGACCCTGTGCCTCATGGGAACAGTCCAGCCCGAACTGCCAAAGCCAGGTCCTCCCTGGACTGGAATCAAGCATCCTATGACCGGTTTCGGGGTTTCACCCCTCATCAGCCAGGATAGCTTGACTCCAGTGGCATGGAGAGCACGGGACCCACGTCTGGGCATACCCGTCCCACTCGGGGTGACAAAGGCAAAAAGAACAGTTGATGGACAGAATGCAGAACAATGTCATACATTCAACCCAGTACAGAGATCTGGGCCTAAATCCATAGTTTTTTTGCTCACCATGCCATTCCAGTTTGAACCCAGCCATATGCAAATCAGTCTTGACCCTGTGCCTCATGGGAACAGCCCTGCCCGAACTGCCAAGCCAGGTCCTCCCTGGACTGGAAACAAGCATCCTAGGACCGGTTTCAGGGTTTCACCCCTCATCAGCCAGGATAGCTTGACTCCAGTGGCATGGAGAGCACCTCTTTTGCTTCCTCGCCACAAGTGGGCCTGCAGCACTTATTGTTCCACCCTTTTAAGTAGCACATGTCTCAGGCCTGCCATTGCAGCTTGTGTACAGTTACTGCCAATTTAGACCTGGTGAAATAGACATTTTGAAAGGCCTAAACCTCGCTTGTTAGTACATATAAGTCACCCCTAGGTCCCCCCTAAACAGCCCATAAGGCAGGGTGCATTGTATTTACAAGGTAGGACATGTAATTTTAAGTGATAGATGTCCAGGTTGTGAAAAAAAACCATTCGTTTTCTACTACCATGAGGCCTAGCTCTCCCATTGGATAACATTGGTAACACGTGTTAACTTTTGATTGGCAACATATAGAAATGTCATGTTTGGTCTCAAATGAATTGTAATTTGAAATCCTCTTTAATGGTAAAGTTGGATTTTAAGTCACAATTCAGAAAATACCACTTTTAGAAAGTTGTCATTTTCTTCTCCTAGCCACTTGGTGTCTGCAGCCTGTGTCACATGATTGTTAATAGTTTGGCAGCAGACTTTTGTGTTTTCCACCTAGACAGTGTGACAGAGGGTCACTAGGTGTCGACAGGATGGGTCATTTTGCCAGTTTGGTAGGGGCAGACCTGTTCCTTGCCCCACTTACATTTCAAGGGCTGCCTCCAGCACATTCACAAAGAAACTAGACAGCAACCTATTGTCACCATAGAACATTTGGAGCCTAGGTAGTGGAAGGAAGGAAAATTTCAGAACCAGATATGGGGGTAGCCTGGAAGTTTCACCAGGTATAAATATTGAACCTCCTGAGCCATTCTTCAGTATAATCCTGGACCTGTGTGGACCCTCAGAAGGACTGACTTGCACTTCAGAGGACTGCGCTGATACTTGAGCCTGCTTTGTACTTCAGAGGACTGGCCTGCTGCTACTACAGGACTGCAGTGCTGCTTGAAGCTTGCCCTGTACTCTCAGAGGACTGTCCTGCTGCTTGAGGCCTGCCTTGGTGCTTGATACCAGGACTATCAGAATGACTGCAAGAGCTTGGTGGCTGGCCTCCTGTGTGAGCTACATGGATATAACAAGCTCCAGAGACCTAGAAGCCAGCACCTGGCCTCTGCCTGCAGTAAGTCCTGACCCCCCAAGTGGTGCCAAACCAGTCCTGTGCCCTTAAAAGCAGTGCTAAACATGCTCCTGTACCCAAAATCTGAAACTTGGGACTCAGAAAACATTTCACCAATAAGTGGCCTGCAAACTGACAAGAGACAGGGACCTACTTGCTCGCCCATCCGCCTAAGGTGCATCGCTGGTCAGGCTGACTTTGTGGTAGTTCTACTACGTTCTTCTCCGCAGCAGCAAATCCTTTTCAGCAGGACCTTCTGAAAACGGTATCCGATCTCATGAAGCCCACATTGGCTACAATCTGCAGCTTTGCCCTGCTGGTGATTTTTGACTTCCAAAATAGTGACAAAGTCTGAGCATAGAAATCGCAGCAGCAACTTTATCTAGCAGCTCCTTGACGACAATGCCTCATCCTCAGACAGCGCTGGCTGCCTTGCCTCACTAAACCTTACCTTCTTATGAACTTTTCGTCTAAATTTCTTTCAAATCCGAATGTAAGCTGAGATGAGGCCGAATTCACCTCATATATTGGAACCGTGCTACTTCCTGGTTGGCCATAATATTTTACTTTGCCCCAGTCTCAAATGACTAGGTGATCTTTTAAATGCTATATTGTACTCATAACTCCAGTTCTACTTATTAATCTAGTTTGGTATCAAATTATTTATTAATGTTTTCTCAATTTTTCTAAATGTATTTTTATTGTGTTGTGTTTTTACTCTATTACTGTTTGTGTGCTGCATAAATACTTAACACAGTGCCTCTAAGTTAAGCCTGACTGCTTTGGGGCCACACATCAAGAGGGTTAAGCACAAGTTAATTTAGTGACAATTGTAGTTCACCCTGACAAGGATTGTGGTTGTTGCTTGAGAAGGGGTTTACTCCTCTCAATCAAAAATCCCCATTTCTGTCATGAGCTCATCTCACAGCTGCCCTTGTCGCACCTGTGTTCGGTGCAGGAACAATCTTTTTTTCTGTTACTGCTTGTTGGCTAGTCAACAACTTTGTCAGATTTAAATATCAACTAAGTCACGGTTTCATAGACAAAGGTATGCAAGTGTTTGAAAATTGTATATGTTTTTAAATTCTGCACTATATCTTTCTTCTCTTTACAGACATTTGGAAATGCAGAGCTTGGTTATTTCACATGGATTGTGCCTGTTGCTGTTGCAATGTCTTGTTTTGGTAGTTTGAACGCAAACATTATGGAAGCGTCTAGGTATGTTTATATAAATAAAACAAGATATAGCCAATGCTCAAGATATTTACCCGTAATAACAGTCCAATGCACAACTGACATTCAATTGGACTAAATACTGCCAACGGTGGAATCCCTCTACCACGCATTGAATTGTTGGGGCAATACGTCATTAGCCCTTGAAAAACCAAATATAACTGCAATACTCATACACAATTTCGTTAGAACAAGAAATGCACCATAACACGTATGTTTTTTATTTTTATTTTCAGTATGCTTGAAGATACACTATTAACACTGTTATCCATAATGTTGGAAGCCATAAGCAATTCCTGTACATGCTACATGGAGAAATCTTCTTTTGGTATTTGGGGAATTTTTAAAGTGGGCCCCTGTTCTCAAGTAGACACAGTGCACATTCCAAAGGGCCAGGTGAGGTACTTATAACAAGGAATCGATACACATAGCGTACCAAAACGTTTACATACAGTAGAATGTACAAGAATCATAGGAGGAGCAAAGAGTTTTGATGCAGAACATACTGTCATCGAGGTAGTACTCTAAGGGCCTGATTACTACTTTTGGCAATGCCAGAGTGGGCAGCATGCCACCGCCGCGCCCCGCACCACCAAGAGTTGCCGCTGCCCGCCAGATTACAACTTTAAAATGGTCTGGCGGGCTGGCAGTTAGCGTGGCGGTTTCCGCTGCTGTGCCTCACTCAAAAGTGGCGGTGCCTTTGAAAAAGGCACCGCAATGGGAACGCCACACAAGGTTCCTTTACTGTCTGGACTGGAAAGTCCATGCCGTGCGGGGACTTGTGTGCATTCACAGGCAGAGGAGGTACAGGGGGCCCCCATTGTTTCCTCTCCGCCACGGTGTTTCTGGAGGAGGAACCTCCATGACACCGCCAGCAGAGAGGAAACTCGTAATATGCTTGGCAGGACTGTGGCGGTTTCCTGGCAGCAGCAGTGGCGGTCTGACCACCCAAGTCATAATTGGGCAGTCGGACCGCTGGTGCAGCGATGGCTGGACCACCACCATCGCACATCCATGAGTCTGGCGGTCCTTGGAGCACCAGACTCGTAATTGGGTCCTAAGTGGACTAGGTCTTGTCAAGACTGAACTCACAAACCAGAAAAACGAACGGTTAACCAGGGCTCTATGGCATCCTCTATTTCTGTCCTTCTCTAGCTCAAGAAAAAAAAATGGTATCTGCCTGATTGTGACACACCAGGCCTGCTACACAAAGTCCTTGTGACATGAGGATGGAGCTACACAGATGATAAGGTTGCTCACCATTTGTGCCCCAGGACGTAAAATGCTATTTCATTCCAATTGAGTTAACCAAGTTACCACTGCTTACTTTTAAATGTACCTTGTCAACTGTTTTCTTGGTTGGGGAGCTAGGATTAAGGAGCTATACAAACGATTAAATATCTTGTTGCATGTTGATTTTGGTTCTTCTTTGCCCAGCAGGAATTTTCAAGAGCATGATTCCATTGCGCTTGTATTTTTAGGCGTGAGCCTTAGTTACACAGGGCACAACTCTTGGTTGGTTTTATAGCTGTGTTTCTTATGCCACAACCCTTTTGGATCGCCCCAAGCCTTTTTGACACCATAAGGCACTGAACCAAGGGACAGTATTGTCAGATGTGAAATGCTGGGCAAACTGTAGTGTTGAAGAAAGGAGCAGTTTGAAATCTGTGGCTGCATATTTGATGTATTCATGAACCGTTTTCTGTAGCAGTTGTCACCAGACCTAAAAAGGAGACAATGCGCTTTCTATAGGTTCTTGAATGATGCACATCACATAATATATAATTCTCAAAAACAGGCCGAAGAGTGCAATGTACACATAAAGCAATAGTAAAAACATGCAGAGGAACAACCCACATGATGAAAGTAGAGATAAATGCAATATTTATATATATAAGTAGTTTGTTTATTAGGAATCCTTAGGCAAGAAATTCTCTATTTTCCTTAGGCAAAAATGTTTTTATTTTAGCTTAATGGAGTTTTTTTTTAGTAGCAAATCGTTTATTTTGGGCACAGCCCATAAAACACATCAAGTTAATACAGCGAAAGTACTTTTAAATACATTAAATGGTTGTGCAATAAAAACATAAGACATCAAAGTGCAATTGCCTTGCTTATTAAAAAGCGGTTAAAAAGCATTATATTGACATAAAAAGAGTAGGAAAAAGATAAAAAGAGGGTACATCATCTAAATACTGAATTGTAGGTCTGTCGAGGCAACCAATTATACAATTTGGTGGCTACTATTGCCACCGATCGGAAATGTTCATGTATTCACAACGGGGGTGATGTGCAAAATGGCTATCATGGGGGGCTATGCAGAAGGAAAAGGTTACCATAATAGATATGTACATAATTTCATAATCATAAATTAAATGAAAGAGAAAATAAGACAATGGGTGGGGAATATTGAAGAAGACCGACAGAAGCACAAGGTTTCCTGATTAGGCCTATGTTTATTGAGTTCTCTGTCAGGGTTCGAAATTACGAATGGCCTTCTTCCTTAATGTCCAAGCGATATACAAGTACTTAGACACCTCAAAGGCTAAGAGTTCTCTAGGATCGCTCTTAAAGAGTCTCTCTGCTTCCCAGTAGTGTCTCACACCCATGTGGTTACATGCGGCCAGTAGCCATTTTTTTACAAGCCTTCCTATATAGGGGACAGAATAGCATGAAGTGGGACTCCGTTTCCACTACATTTGGGCAATTTGGACAGGAATCAATCTGGCAAGTTGTGCTAGCCCATTCTGAGGTGTGTGATCTCAGGGGCAGAACCCCACACCTATATTGAACATACAGACATTTTAACTGGTGTGGATACATTCTGTTCATGTATGGTTCTAGCCTAGGTATACTCTTGTGGTTCAGAAATTTGCCTGTAAGAGTGTTGGTCTGGAGGACTTCCCACGTTTGAGTTAAAACTGCCTCCCAGTAGGACTGTCTTGCTCTAAAAGCATCTCCTTTTGCTATTGAGTCGGGGGCTGTCCATAGCTCGCTCATGCCTATTCTGTGCGTTATCCCTTCGATATGTTTCAGCCATGGTGTTCTCAGATTTCTATCGAGAGCCAGTAGATCTTTCACGCACTCTCTGTAGGCTACCAATTCATGAGTGGACCATAGTCTGACCCAATATAGGAGAGGTTTTAGAACCGTTGTTCAATAAATAGGGTTAACAGCCAGATCAAAGCGTACAGGTGTGGGAGGCGAGCTTGAGGGAAGTTTAAAAAGTGTTTTAATGAACCTATTTTCTACTTTTGTTCAGCTTTCAGCATCAACATAGCCCCAGATCTCAGCTCCATATATTGCTGATGCTACAGCTGAAGATTTGTAAATGGCGATGACCGGAGAGACGGCTCCTCCAGATGCTTAATGCAGTTAATAAGAAATGAAATTCCCTCCCTTTTTAATGCAAAAAAGTTTGGCAGGTATTGTGCCCGACGTTATAAGGCCACATGCTGAGAGCAGAATTCCGGAGCCCATTTTTGTGGAAATTTGGAGCATTTGCATTGCACAAAATATGCTACATATTCTTTTTGAGTAAAAGTGACAACAATTATGGGAATTTCCACAGAATTGAGCCATGTGTTTTGCAGCTAGTCTGAAGTCGAAGAGTGCATCTAATTGTTTATGGAAGCATGTTTTTGCTTATTCAGGATCAAGAGCTGTCACCACACTATCTGAGTTTTCCTGGTGACTTGGTTTTAAAGTGTAGTCCTGTCTCAAGTGTGAATCCAAGTGATTTTGCACTGGCAGTCAGTTGGGAGAGGAAGCTGTCAAGAATTATGCCCCAGAGTTTTACTTGTATCTGTGGTGTTTGGAGCTGTTGGTGATGAGGAAGAACTCTTTTTTGTTACAGTTAGAATTAGGAGGGGACTTAACATTCAGGTCTCGATTAGCACAAACAGGTTCTGTGGAGCCAGATGCCAATGGGAGAGGATACTTTAATGTAGAGTTTTGTGTTGTTGGCGTATTGATGGAACTTGCTGTTGTTGTCAAGGAGTATGGACCCAGAAGGTTCACGTAGATATTACACTTGATGGGAGGGAGGATGGCAGTGCTTAATTTGAGCCGGGGCTTTCCGGTGCTAAGCACCGGCACTTAACTGGTTTCCGGCGCTCGGCACCGGCACCTAATTGTCAACACCATACCTAGAACAGTCCACCACATGGTGGCGCTGCTCATCTAATTTAGAGATGAGCAGAACAACGGTTGTGGAGGAATACAATATACATTAAAATTGCAAATACCTGCCTCCCCAGCCATTCCTTTAGCTTTGGGGACCTGGAATAATCTGAACTGTCGCACTTACATGCAAGAGAGATGATTAGTAGTTGTTTTGGCAGCGATGACAAGGGCGATGGGTGGAGCAAGCTGCAGTGGCCTCATGGTCAGAGCCCTGGCACTTAGTATTTTACAAATTAAGCACTGGAGGATGGGTACTTGAGATAATATGCAGGTAGTTTCTGAGATCTTGTGGATCATATCCTTATGAAATAGTGGTAGCTGGTGATCTAGGATATGAACCATCCAGGATTGTATCAAAGAAACATATGCATATATCCAGATTGTCAATCAGTGCAGGATGGCCAAGGGTATCGAAGAATGCACATAGGTCAAGCAGGATCAGAAGATAGGGCTGTTTTTATCATTGATGTAGAGGGCACCTTCAACTACACAAAGAGTAGGTATTTTTGTGCTTTGTGAATGTTAATTGTACATTGGAGCCTTTAAGATCTTCTGAGAAAGGTTTGTGAGTCGGCATTAGTACTAAACAGCTCTTTTAGGGTATCGTATATGGTTAGTGTGCATTCAAGCAACGCATAGTATTAAGAGCGCACACAACTATTTTAGCATCTTGTCAAACATTTTATAAACGTTTACTTAACACTAGAAAATCTAGTATACTCTGCCTTTTTATGCAAATTCAAATGAGTCCACTTTTTATGTTCATAAATGTCATCATAAGTTCACATCATTGAGATAGGTACACTGGGGACAAGAATCAACTATAACTTGTATTCAAGATCAGGTAATTTCACCAAAAATCTAAGTATGAATTATACAAACGGATCACTGGGAAAAAACAGCAGACTTAAACTTACTGTTTTTGGCAGAAAGTCAAGAAAAGGTAACCACCTTCTCTCATTATTTAAAAGTGGTAGGCTGCTTATTACAATTATTCTTATAGTGGCTCACTTCCATGTTTAATTCCATACACGGCTGATAAAAGGATACTCATCAACCTTTTTAAAAAAAGGTCAGGGGGTGAACATTAGTCAGAAGAGAACACAGTAGCCACAAGGGGGCCTGCATTGTCTGCTGACGGACAGAGCCAAGTCTTCAGGATTGACAGCTGTTGTGATGGTGTAAGCGGTGTGCTTTCTACTTCAAAACCCTAGTTGTAGATTTCGGACTTGTTGGTATCTTTGCTAGGAACTGCTTGGAATATCATGAAAAACATTTTTAAAAAGCAACGCATTAAGGAGAGAGTGCTAAAATAACAGTGGCACTGAATTAAAAAATATGTTTCCATTGATGTGAAAATTGCAAAAGTAACAGATTTTGGGGAGTGGTACATTGGTGATGCATTTGAGACTACTAGCTTTAGAATGACAAATATTGTTCAATCAATCATGAAAATGGTACAACAGCGCGAGCGCACTGTCCAGTCACCCAAAATGTTGCAAGTGACCTCAACAGCACCATTCAACATGTGTGCACACAAATGCCAGCCGTATGATCACGTGTACCCAAATGCAGATGTGGAAGCAGCGATTTCAGCAGTTTCAAGTGTTTGCAAAGACTATGTGATTTAGTGTGACTAGCTAGCCTGCTTTGGTGTTTATAATTTGATACTTTGCCTCAGACCACATTTGGATATTTGAAGTTTGTGCTTCTTTTTTCAGATTTTACAGTTTTGCCGTCAGTGCATGTGTGATCCATTATTATCAACAGAAGCACTACTTTTTGTACAGTATGGCAAACTCCAAATGATTTGCAAATATGCCAAGCCCTTGACTTTGCTAGTGCCTGTTCAGTTATTTATTTTTGTTTCCATTTAGTGATATTTTTTCTATAGAATCATTGCAATGAGTGGTATTATAGCTCTTACACAGAACACATGAACACATATGTGTACAGAGAAGCAACAGAAGGGTTTTAATATCTAGGCAACATAGTAGAGGGTCGTGGGACAATACAGCTAGAAGATAAGGGGCTGAGTTTAAGCTGTTTAACAAAAAGGGAAGGAAACCCCATCTTGATGACCTAGAGAAAAGCAGTGGCTCAGAAGGGGAGAGGGGAAAAAAGGAACAATACACTATCCTGAAGACCTCGTGCCAAGGGGAGGAATTAGAAATGTAGCAGTAAAATGTAAAGATGACCATTGTCATGGAGAGACTGTCTCTCTTAGGAGTCCTTAGTGAACTGATTTCTTTGAGTCTTTGAACCTGCGGCGCTGTTCTCTCCTCCTAGGGACACCTTCAATGGGCAGGCTTTTAGACCTGACTGAGTGGCAATGTGTTGGGCATGTTTTTAGCTGGATCTGCCGAGAGTTTGCAGTGTATGACGATGACACACAGATTCTGTTGGACATGAGAAGACATGCGAATACAAAAGTTTGCCCTTGGCTGGATGTGATCTGATGTTGGATGTGGCATACTGCTTCAAGCTGAATCAGTCGAAGACTGAATTCCTGAATATTCAGTAGCTTGTGACCATCCTCTAATGGCATATCTCCTGATACTGCTTTGTTTGTAAGAAATTTAGGAGTAATAACCTGAGTGAATCTCTCCCTGGGCCTGCATATTACATCTGTGTCTAAAAGCTGTTTCTTCTAGAGGAGACGTCTGTGTAGAAACTTTCCTCTGTTGATCCTAGGGCATGTGGTTATGATAATCAGACCTTTCCTCACTCAAGCACTGACTAGTGAGAGGCCACCTTTCTGGGTCTTCCATCTAAAAGCATGCAATAAACTGCAACATACAAAAACCTGGGCACACGTTTTTAAAACAAATATTTTAATTTACAATGAGTTAGTAACATAAACAGCAAGGTCACAATGGTATGTTTCATCTACCCATATTTAAAACCATATACCCTTCAATAAATGTGCATAAACATTTGTGGTAATATGTATTCATTGCGTGATTCCTAATGCCATTGGATTCAGTGATTTTTTCCCCCCTTCCATAGTTTGTCGATGGGACTCGTGCTCATACCTTAGCCAAACCCCTCCCTGCATTGCTTCCATCGCTCCCACATCTTTCTGAGTTGTGGGACATCCCCTAGTCGAGAGTACAGTAGATATCGAACACTGCCTTCAACTTTGTGATATTAGGGGCGGCTGAATTTTTCCACTTTGAGCAATAGCTTATTTACAACACCAAACGCATTATCAGAAGGGGGTTTTCGTAGTCTGTGAAGCCTCCATTATCTATTATATTAAGGAGGGCCGCTTTCAGGCTTAGGTCAATCGGTTGACCAACAGCCAGTTGTAATGTGTTGCCAATGCTTCCAAAAAATCATCGCTAAATATCAACCTTCAGAAATTTGTCCCAAGTTTTTTATCGCCTTATTTACAAGTTGCCGCTAACCTCAGTTAGCGGCAGTTTTTTGGCGAAAACGTGCATTTTTAAGATCGCCACTTCTGTTAGCAGGAGTTAACGAAAATGAGATGCAAGGTAGGCGTTCCCGTGCAAAAACTGCCGCTAACTCCACTTCGAGATATTTACAAGGAATTCCTTGTATGGTGCAAAACCCCCAAAACTGCCTCTAATTGCAGTTAGAGGCTGTTTTTTAAGACCAGAAAATAGCTGGTCTTAAAAATGGTGCAAACATTTGCAGCCTCATTTCAGAAGGTTTTGGTGCTGGACAGCGCTGCAAGGAATGTTGCTGCGCTGCCCTGCGTCAAAATTACAGGGCAGGAATGCGCACCATCAAAAAGGTAGGGCGCATTCCTGGGCCTCATTCAGGAAAAGTGTTGCATCGCTGCAACAAAACAGCGTTGCAACACTTTTCACTATGCCCTTCTTGCAACAGCATTGATGCTCTGTATTCACTGTATGGCACTCCATGTCGCAATTAATGACAGATATGTCTGGAATCTTGACGTATCTGTCAGTGCTAGATTCACGCATTGCTGCAGTTGTGTCACAAGCATGACGCAACTCCAGCAGTGCATGGGGCCAGCCTATCCCTGTGGCAATGCGTCACCTTTATGCCTGCCATGAGGCAAGCGTAAGGTACTGACGCAGTGGCATCCTACAATTGTTGCAGTGAAATCTGATGGATTTCACTGCGCCACTCCTATGAGGCTTTGTTGCGTGGGAATGCCCACCCTGCATACATCATACCTGATACAGGTATAATGTGGCACAGGGCTTCACAAGGTCACACATATGCCTAGATGCTTCACTTTGCAAATTCGGCGCAACGTGGTGCAAGAATCACGCTACAAGTATGTCAAGAAAATGATGCACTGGCGGGGTGAATCAGAAGGGGCTCATGAATAAGCCCCCCTGTGTTTTTCCCCTACGCTGGCGCACAATGGCTGCCATGCGCCAACGCAGGCACCCTTGCGCCATGGTGCAAGGGTGACTGTGTTGCGGAGTTGATTGATGTTGTGGCTCCATCACTTCTCGAGATGTCTGCAGGTGTGTCTGGACTAGTGGAGGGCGGAAGTGAACCAGTTGGCCTTCTTGGAGTGTTGTTTGCCTGGTCTTTTCTTGAGGGGTGCCAGGGTGTCGGCGCAGTTGGAGATCCATAGGTGGAGGTTGCGCGCTGCGGTGTTGTCATCTGTAAGCGTTGACGGAGTGGTGTGCTGAGGGAGTTGATGAGAAGTTCTTCGGTGGCCTTGATCCAGCTGCAAGGGGGGGTGATGATGGCGGTGGTGTACGGTGGGCATGGTGAAGACATGATGTATACAATGACGGTCGGTCCTGGAGAGTCCGGTGGTGTGGCTGTAGTTGAACTTCCCGCTGGCAGGGAATTTGTGCTCGAGCGTGTGTCAGCTATGTGGGTTGGTGCAGTGACTAACTGCTTGAGTCCAATGTTGGCGAGGTTCCCCAGGAGGGGAGTGGAGTTCTGGTCACTGCGGTTGTTCAGGTGGAGCTTGAGGTCTCCGAGTAGGATGTAGTCGGTGGATGGGAGAGACTTGGGGTGCTATGAGGTCTACAATGGCATCGGTGAATTGGGGTCCATGGCCCGGGGGGCCTGTAGATGAGGGTGCCGCAGGGGATGGTGTTGGGGTTGGTCCGGATCTGGAAGTGGAGGTGTTCCATGGTCATTAGAGTGCGTGGTCAGTCGGAGTGTGCTTTTGTAGACGATGGCAATGCCTCCTCCTGGATGGTCGGGGTGGTCCTTGCTGGTGATTTAGTAGCCGCCAGGGATGGCGATGGCGATGTCTGGTCCGGAGCAGAGGTTGGTCCAGGTTTCTGTGAAGAAGGCGATGTCTGAAGAGGTGGCGTTGAGGAAGTACCAGATGTCTGTGGCGTATTTGTGGAGGGACCGCACATTGAGGAGGATGTAGTTGAGCCGGTCGGGTGTGCTGTTGGTCGGCTGGGCGGCAAGAGGCACTGGTGTGCTGATGTGGCAGAAGGTACGGTTGCAGTTTTGACAGGCGCAGGGTGCAAGGGTATTCCTTGGTGATGCTAGATGGCAGGCGGTGTGGCGTCCAGGGTTGAGGGCCAGGAGGGTGCTGGTGTTGTATCGGTGGAGTGTCCGAGAGGCAGGGTCCCTGGTGCTGGGAATGGTACAGGGCCGGACGGACACAGACGGGCTTGCCTTTGGCTTCCCTTTGGCACACCAGTGGCATGCCCGCTGCGCATGGCCGCACAGCAACCTCCATTAAGTAGTGCTGCAGGGGGGCTGGCCAGCTGTGAGGCAGGAAACACGGGAAAGGACACTAAAGGGGGCGGGGATGCAGGTGATCACAGCAGCAACGAGGGAGAGGATAGGGACAAAGGAACTGCAAAAAAGCACAGGAAAAACAAAGCTAAACACAGCAAAGATAAAAAAAATAAAGAAAAAGGTAGGAAAGCAACGTAGAAGAGCAGAAACATGAACCGGAACAGCAGACGAGAGGGACAGGAGGGCAGTCAAGCTGCAGAGCAGTGACGCTCTACCACTGGACCACCAGGGATTAGGCGCAGGCAGGAGCCTGCGGGTGGAGGAGGGACTCAAACACCTGACCTCTGAGTCAGAGGAACCAGCAGCAGCAGCAGATGGGGACAGCAGCAGCAGCAACCAGACGGCGCAGCACTGTGGAAAGAGGAAGTCCACTAAGGGTTAGTCCCCCGTACACCCAAAAGCAAACTAACAGGGGGCAAGGAAAGGCAGCACCACCAGGTTGCCTCTTCTGATCTGACAGTGGCGACCAGATTCCGTGTTCCCCAGCGAGTAACAGCGGATCAAGCTGCATACCCAAGGGCCTGGGCCAGAACAGGCCCTCGTGCCCCTGGCACCCACTGCCACCAATGGCCGTTCTCAGCGAATTGAATGAGTTAGTTGAGTCTCCCACCAGGCTTCGGCGGTGCCCTTGGTGATGTAGGTCAGCCGCAGCGCAGGGATTGCTCAGGGCACGGTGTGCGTCACCCACAGGCACTAGGCCTGGGCCCAACTCATCCCTGGGCCTGCTCCCCTACGCGTCCCACCATCTCCTCACCTGGACATTGACACCGGGGCTCAATGCACTGCACTCTATCCAAATCTGTGACTCAGCCAGCAGGAGCCTCAGCCAGGTGGGATTTCGCAAGCCTGGGTACAGCAGTCACCACCAAGTCCGCTGGGGAACCTCCCACTGCAGGTGTGGCAACAGGGCCCCCTTAGGCGCAATGTTGCAGCGCTCCCACCACACAAGTTTGGTACAGCTCAGGGGCCTTACCTTCCACAGCATCCGGCCAGCACAACATCCTACGTCCTGTGATGCAGAGAGGCACTGCACACCATTGATAATCTCCTCCGTGCACCCCAGGGTAGTGGTGGATCGTAGTATGTGATGCAGACCTCCCTTCGTTGGTGCGCAGGAGCGCCTCTACCGTTCACAGCTCCAAGGGGCGCAAGGCGGTCTTCTCACACAGGTCAGCAAAGTGTCTCCATGCGACCTGCCAGATGTCACCACCAGGTAAGGGCGATCGCCACACCTCAATGTCTACCGCCATGGCCCAGCCAATCCACAGCACCTCCGCATCCCACTCCGAGTCCCAGGCACAGCCCCAGCGAGGTCTCCGGGACCCGGGGACTGTCCGCGCTTTCAAGGTTTTGGATGCCATGGTGTTGCAAGGCTTGCGCAATGAAAAGTGATGCATCACTGGTTTGGCACAGTAATGCGCCTCTTTTCATAAATGTAGCCCTGAATTTCCTCTTCCAATAAGACTCTGGCTGGTCATCCTGGCCTTCACGCTAGTGTTACCGGCAGTTTTCACCACAGCTACTTGAAACTATCGCCATGTAGCGACGTATTGTAAATACATCGCTAACAGGGCGATAGTTTTTGGTGATAGGCCGCGTTAAGAAAACTGCCGCTAACTAACGTTAGCGTTAGTTAGCAGCAGTTCTTGTACATATGCCCCTCGAAGTCTCTCTTCTGAGCATAGGATCATTTATCTGCTTCCGCCATTTTGTTTGTAACAAATAATTTCAAAATTCAATTTCAATCCTAAACTTCATCTCCTGCTCTGAAGTTGTTCTTGATTCAAAGGTTTAAGCGAACAAAACGGGGGAGTAAATCACTGAGAGTTCAGGAGTCAAACAGTCTATCCCAAATGCTGAGAAATGCCAGCTCAAGTATAGGTAACTTCTAAAAAGCTTGACGCCTCATGTACAAAGGGTTGATGCATATGCAAACCCTTATATTCGGTATGTGTTTGTGAATGTGAAAATCCTTTTTCAAATGCACTAAGTCCATTTCACAATTCGGAAGAGGTTTTCCGAATGTTTAAAATATGTTTAGGAAACCACAAAGAACCTGTATTTGGAAGGGGCGTGTTAAGCACATCCCTTCCAAATGCCGATTTCTTTTGGTACATATTAATGTTTTGCCACCACCTTAAAGCCGGTGGCAGCCAATGTTCCCTCAAATTCTTTTCCTCTATGTGATGTGCAGCAATAAAGGTGGTCCGTGCACTGCAGCTAAAGCTGTGTGCACTGAAGACAAGCAACAACTTAACATGATAGCCTGTGTGGTGTGCAAGCTACCAAAATCAGTTCCATAGTAAGGTTTTTCCATGGACAATAATGCAAACCACAAAAAATGGACCCCCTCACCTCTGGGTTGGCATTAAAAGACACCCATTACAGAGACACAGTGGGCTCCTTGCACCCCTGTGCATGGGTGCCACTTCATCTTGTGCCCTAATCATTCTATCTATAATTGATTATATTTCACCATTGCCATGCAACTCTTATCTCCTCCTTGCATCTCTTCTAATCCCTATTCACTTCCACTCAACTAGCTCACTTTTCCATATCTCCTTCTCCTTTTTTTTGTTTTTCTTCTCCTCTTGCTCCTCGTTGTCCTCCCCACTTCTTCTTTCTCTATTTCTGCTTTGCTCCAGTTTTACCTCAGCCTGTCTTCTCTCTTCAATCTACATCCTACTCCTGTCTCTCACACAAACTCCCTCTATCTCTCTATCATCTTCTCAGTCCAACCTTTCGCTATCAAATCTACATCTTGACTATGTTTCTATCTCACTCATATCATTCCTTTCCAAGTCTCTGATCTCCTTGTTTGTCACTTATTTGTCTACGTATTCCTTATATTGTTTTTTTTACCATCCTTTCCTTCCTTTGTAGTTTCATCTCTTTTTCCTCTCCTTTCTATGTTTATTTCTCCTTTCTTTTCCCCTTCATTTCTTTCTTATTTACTTCTTCCTTTTTCTATCTCACTTCCATAGCTCATCCTCTCATACATACCTCTTTTTCTCTCTTCACTTAAATATCCCCTCGCCCTTACTCTGCCAAATCTTCTTTCCTCTCCATTTTTCTGTTGTTTCTGTCCTTCCTACGTTTCCCCTTTGCTACCCAGAAGCTTTCTTTCTTTCCAATGCCCGTTCTTATCTTTACCTTTTTTTCTATTCTCCTATCTATCTTTCCATTTTGTCTTTCCTATCTCCTTGTCCATTTTCTAGTGCTGTCACTCTCTTAGTTTAGTTAATTCTCTCTACTTTATATACCATTCTCACCCTCCTCAATATCTCACCTCCATAGCTGCCCTCCTCCGCCCAACCTTTTTCTATTCACCTCTATTTCATTACACCCTTCTGCTTTTCCTAATGTCTGTTGCCTTTTCAACATATCCTACACCTTCCACCCTGTCTCTGTGTTCTCCTGCACAAACCCAATGAATGAATGCTTGGCCTCTGCTCTGCTGTAGGCTCTGTTCTGAGTTTTACCATTGCCTGCTGGGACCTGTTTCATTCTCGGTGGCAATGACTCTTCCCCAGCCCCTTTCAGAGGAAGTCACCACATAGAGCTAAACCCAGGCAGGCACTTCCAAAAAATTCTTTGCAAAATCACAATGAAACGGGTCTTGATTTTCTTGTGTTCCAGTTCAGGGATGACCTGGCCTGGCAGCTCACCTGAACTGTTCCTATTGCAGCACGGTCAAGACTAATTTGTATATGGCTGGGTCCAAGCTGAGCTAGCTTAGTGGGTGTAAGAAATTGGGGTTGTTGGTTGACTGCTGTGTGAGCCCAGGTCAAGCAGCAACCACAATCCTTGTCAGTCCTAACTTAACCTGTGCTCAACCCTCAAAAACACCACATAAAAAGGATCACACATTAAGTTAGAAAAACAGGGTTATTTTGAATAAATAAAACAAGACCGAAAACAACAAAAATCCAATTAGTAGAACCGGAGCTCTGCAATTTTAAATATGTTAGTGAAAATAGCACCAAAAAGCACAAAGTACCGACTGCGGATATCTGGTCGTGCCAGACTGTGACAAAGTCACAACTTCAGGCCAACCGGGATGGAGCCTGAGCCGGCTACAGGGACCCATTTAGGGTCGCTGAACAAAGTACCTTAAATACTGGTTTGTGGGGCCTTGTGAGGATCCACGTTAAAGATGCGCAGCGCAACCAAAGTGATGCATTGGTTCTGAGGTGCGGCGAGGCTGCCATTCCAGTCTGCCATTCCAGTCTGGCCTTAACATAGCGGTCCCTGCTCAGCTCCTGCGTCTGAGAATATATTCGTGCCACTAGTCGCTTAGGGGACGCAGCACGAATCAGTGTGGAGAAGGAAAGTACTTCCGGTGGCTCCAGCAGCTCATTCCCCAGCAGCTGTCGTAGCGCGCTTCTAGCCCTAAAATAATGGAATGTGGCTAGGGGAGATGGTCGCGGGTCCGTCTCTAGCAGGTCAGTCCAGTCCCTACCCCTTCCGTCTCTAAAGAAGTCCCCAATCGTGCCAAGTCCTAAGGTGTGCAGAGCTGCTACCATTTCTGGGGATGTAAGAGTCGGTAACCACTCACACCAGGCTATAGGGGTGACAGGTGAGTATAAGATAGAGAGCGCGTGCCTATTGAGGAGATTATGCCAAGCGTGATTTGTAGCATTAATCGAGTCAAGGATAGTGGTGTTTCTGCTTGGCGGGTGGAAAAAGGCAGTCGCCAGATGGGCTGTAGCTTGCGTAATACGCTCTATATGTAGGTGTGGCCGGGGCGTCTGTTGGTGTAGGCATGGAGGCCTGGGCGGCTCGGTAGTAAAGATCAAGGTCAGGGGCACCCAACCCCCCCATCGAATACGGCAGAACCAGGAGATTCCAGCTCGCTCGAGGTTGTTTGTTGGCCCAGGCCAGCTTAATTAGTAGCGACCAAAGGTGTTTGAAGAATTGTGCGGGCAAGACCATCGGAATATTAAGGAATAGGAAAAGGAATCGGGGAAGGACCACGATTTTCATTAATGATATTCTACCCAATAGGGAGAGGGGGAGGCGGATCCAGCGCGCAACATCCTCTTCGAGTTTAGTGATGGTGCGAGCATAGTTTTCTCTGAACACGAGTTCCGAGTCTGTGTGTATTTGAATCCCCAGATAACGCACCGGGTCTGTAGACCACTGTATGGGGAAATCTAACTCCTCGGGGGATGTCGCCGGGGTGAGAGGAAATATTACTGATTTTGTCCAATTAATCTTAAGGCCAGAGAGCTCACCAAACCGTACTATCTCGCGCAGGATAGGGATACATTGTTAACCGGGTCTCGGACGTATAGGAGAGTATCGTCTGCATAAGAGGAGACGACTAGGGTATATCCCGGGAATCGAATCCCTTTATTGCTATGATATTCCCGTAGAGCGCAGGCCATTGGCTCGGCCACCAGGGCATATAGGAGCGGAGATAGGGGGCAGCCCTGCCTAGTGCCTCTGGATATCTTCAGGGAGGCAGTGACCACGTCACCCACCCGCACCCGAGCAGTGGGATTCCTATATAGCGTACTAATTAGGCTCAGAAAGACACTCCCCAGCCCCATGCATTCTAAGGTCAGCATCATGAATTTCCATGTACAAGTAGTTCTTGAAACTCTTTGTAGAACCCTACCATTAGCCCATCTGGTCCCGGCGCACTACCAGAGCGCATCGCGGATAGGGCCGTCTGTATTTCCCACGCTTCGTGCGGGCGCATCAGGTATTCCCTGTGATTGTCTAGTAGCCAGGGCAGTTTAATATACTCCAGGTACTCCAGTATATCTGATTGTGTAGTATGGGAACCTGACTTGTAGAGTTCCGCGTAATAGGATCGGAAGCACTCCGCCGCCTCATCCGCATCAGCGACAGTCACTCCTACATCGGTAATCAATTCTATGGGGTGGTATGCTGCCCGACGTCCCTTCATGAGATTTTCTAGGGCAGTGCCCGGACGTTCTCCCTCGCCATACACCCCTGCCACTGCGTATTTACCTAGGAGCTTGACCTCTCTATCTGCCTCAGAGTGGTATTCTTCCAGTGTAGCCTTAAGGGTAGCTTATAATGCGGGGTTGTTTTTGGCTAGTACTTCCCTTTCCAACTCCGCCAGAGTTTGCTCTAATCTAGTCAGCCGTCCCCTAATCGATTTCAGCACTCCCGAGTGCTTGGATATAGCGACTCCCCGTGCATACACCTTGAAGGTCTCCCAAACCATAGTGAAGTGGGGGACAGAACCCAAATTTATTGCAAAGATGGTTTCCATTGCCTCCAGCATCTCCGCCCTAAACACCTCATCTAACAATGCGTAGGGTGGAAATCGCCAGGTGAACGGGGGGGTCGTTTGGCAGGGATGTGCAATGTGAGGAGCACCGGGGAGTGGTCAGAGTAGGTACGAGGGAATATCTCACACTCTCTAACAGTACCTCTAAGTGAACCCGACAGGAACCAATAATCAATTCTGGTGTGGAGGTTATGGGGCGCGGAGAAGTGCGTGTAGCCCCCTGCAAGCGGGGAGCAGCTGCGCCAGGCATTGAACATGTTCAGCTCCGTGAGGATATCTAAAAGTGCCTCCGCTGCCTGTGTGCGGTGTCGTGGTGGACCTCCAGAGCGATCAAGATCCGGGTGTAGTGTGAAATTAAAGTCCCCTCCCCATATCTGCAGTATATCGGGCAATTGCCGAGCTAAAGTCAGGACATCATAATAAAATTGTGGACAATGATGGTTGGGACCGTACACATTTATTAGTACATAATCGGCACCTAGTCCCCTACATCTGGACACTACGTATCTGCCATTGGTATCTGTGTGCAATTCTTCAAGCGTGAGTCGGGTTTTGGGATTGATCCAGGTTAGCACCCCTCGGGCATGAGTAGTAAAACCTGCAGCGTGAAATGTGCCTCGAATCCTGTTCCTAGTCTGCGGGAGGCTTGACGCAGGGAGATGTGTCTCCTGCAGCAGCGCTACATCTATATTGTGCCTATTGAGATATGACATGACCTTCCTGGTCTTGTGCTGGTCATTTAGGCCCCTAACGTTCCATGGCAAGAATTTCAGTCTAGTCCCCATGTCCTATAGTAGTGCGATAGTCGCCACATAGCCAGTGCAGCTCCAGCAATCAGGTAAGGTCATGATCACTATATTCTGGTGCCATCGTGAATCTACTGGTGTCTGCGATTTATACCAGTGCAGGAAACTAAACCAATTAGATAAAAAAAGAACAAAAATACATATACTCACATCAGTCCCCTTCACCCACCACCCACACTATGCTAACCCCAACTGAGCATAGTCAAGATTCCCCTCCCCCTCCCAATCCCCAGATAGATACGACTATCAACCATGCAGTGAGTAACACGCAGGGGCGGATGTTACCTAAGCACTGCGAGTGGCCATCGGCGGTAATCCACGTATTTATCAGAATAGTATGTCAATCGACTTTCTAGGAACATTAAACTAGTTATATTACTTTGGCATATCATATCAGAACTTAGCGCAACCTTGAATCTGGACATTCCTCCATAAATCCAACACTATGCCGTTACAGCTGTTATTACAACAAGCAAAAAGATATAACTATCGCCTTCCTGGCGCAACCGAGGTACTGCAACTCGCACTTAGCTCTGGCAATACATCTCTGTCACACTCCAGCCGCCAGCCTTCTAATGTCCCTCCGGGGGAGTCGGCGCGGTAGCGTCCAGAATGCCGGACCCCACCTAGTTCGGAGAGCCGTTGTTCAAGCAGAATGCGAAAAAGGTTGAAAGCAGTGCCATGCCAGAGTTCTAGTCATTGTCCTCAAGGGAGCTCCCCCGCGCTTCAGCCTCCGTGGCAGTGGCACCCTCCAGCTTCGACTCCTGCTTCGACTTCTTAAGTAGGTCCTTCAGTGCTTTTTGCAGCGTCTTCGGATCAGTGAAAATGCGGGAGGAGCCATTCAGATTTACCCTCAGTTTGGCCGGGTACAGCATGGCATAAGTGATGTTATGCTCCCGAAGCTGCCTTTTGAGTGGGTTAAATTGGCGTCGCGCTTCTTGCACCTTTGCTGTGAAGTCTGGGTAGAGTGATATGGCAGAGCCCTCATACCGGAGTTCACCTAGCTCTCTGGCACGTCTCAGGGCCGAGTCACGATCCCGGTAGTTTAATAATTTAGCAATCACAGGTCGCGGTTGGGCGCCCGGGGCGGGCCGCGGCCCTAATGTACGGTGAGCTCTTTCGATCACAAATATATCTGAGAATGTTTCGAGGCCCAGTAAGGTGATTAGCAGTTTTTCTGTGAATTGTTCCACATTGCCCATTGGGGTGGTCTCCGGGAGTCCCGTTATGCGGAGGTTACTGCGGCGAGAGCGAGCCTCCAAGTCCTCTGTTTTATCCTGAAGATCCGTGATAGTTTTGGCCATTTGCCTCTGTACTAGGTCTGTTTCAGTCTGGGCCTCCTCGATCTCCGTGATCCGTAGCTCCGCCATGTCCGTTCGTTCCGCTTGTTTGTCGAGCCGCTCCGACATCCTATCCATGCGGTATACCAGTGAGTCGATCTTCCCATCCATCATCGTCAGGCTTTTCTGGATTGTGGCAAACATTTGTTTCACTTCACTGGTCTCTTCCTCCGAAGTGTCCGCTCTAGTGTCCGTGGAGCGTGCTCTGTCCGTTTCTTTGTGTCTAGTAGTTTTAGCGTCGAACGGTAGTTTGGTCTGTGTTTTATCTACTCTGCCCATGGTGTCGGCTTTGGGTTAGGCGAGTCCACAGGCGTCAGCCCAGTGCGCAAGGGGCGGACGCGTCGCTTTGGCGAAATCCCAGCTATGTTCAGCAAGTGTGGGACGTGGGCCCGGGCAAAGGACCTCCCCCGTAGGCTGATCTGATGGGGTGTCTACTTTCGTCGGTCTCAGTGGCTCCCTGGCCGAAAGGCTACAGTGAAGGGCTCGTTGTTAGGGTGCCACCAGCCGTATCTTAGGACTCATCAAGCCGATTTCCCCCCCCAAGGCCCTCTTCGAGCAGTGGGTATGGTCCCTGCAGGAACAGGGAAGGGCCACTCCTCCAGCTCCAGTGCCCCACGATATCAGGCAAGCAGACCGTGCGCGCAGATGAGGTGTCCCTCCCGTGTAGGCCTCCCGTTGCCCCGCAGGAAGGGTGGTACGCAGACTCGCCGGTCATAAGGAGTGCGCCGTCCTCCCCGCAGGCGTAACAGGTCAGGCAGTGAGGCTGCAGTGACAGTGATTACCTTGCGCTCCACTCCAACAGCGCTAGTCCGAGCCGACTTGGGAGGCCACAGCCAGGATGTGTGTCTCTCTGTGTACAGTAGATCTGTGGCGTCAGGCAGTGGGCCCGCTTCAATTGGCAGCGTCCGCAAGCTCCAGCAATACGTGGGCAGCTGCTCCGGCAGCAGAAAGTATGGATATGCGTGTGGCCCCAGGGAGAGGGATAACTCGGTAGTCAATGCGCAGTTCCCCCTAGGACCGCCGCACTGGGATGATGCAATCCATATCAGCGAGTGACCCAGCCGCGTCGGACTTCAGGGCATAGGGCGCCTCCCTCGCAGCAGTGGGGCTTCATCGGCCTGTAAAGGCGAGTACCTGTGGACGCGCTTCGGCTCAGGCAGCGGTCAAGTACCTTCGCGAAGCAGGAGCGTGCTGTCCGATCTCCGGAGCACCGCCGAGTCTTCAGCGAGAGGCCGCCGAGCGCACGGCCGCCCCCACTCTCCACTCCTACGATCAGGCCGCACCTCGAGTTGTGGTCGTTGCGGCTGTTCTGCCGGGCTCAGAGGACAGCGGATGACAGCTCTTCCCCTGGAGAGTAAGTCCCCGTCGTTTGTATTCAGTTATGTGTGCTGATTGCCAGGATATATTTAGCGTGGCGCCGATGGCTCGCGGAGCTCTCTCTCCACGCGGCCATCCTCCTTCGTGGCAAACTCCGCCCCCCCCTAAACATGAACTTGTTACCTGCTCCTATTTGGAAATAACAGCTTATTAAATGTAATAGGGTAACTCCAATGTTATCCTATGGGAACGGTAGGCCTTGTAGTAGTGAAAAAAGAATTTAAGAGTTTTTCACTACCAGTATATGTAAAACTAAAAAGTACATGTCTCACTTTGCTAATATGGATATCGATGCTTTTATCGATAAAAATGAACTATCGTCTTATTAATAGAATTGCCCATTCTGAACTCAATCTACCTTGACACGCAAATATGTAGTTAGGCAGGCCCTGCGACCTGGGCCCGGGATTACTGATTGATGGGTCACAGGTGGGAGGGTGCACAGTTGGCAGGCAAGCACTTGGGCAGGAAACTCTGGATCAATTCCACAGATAGGCGCAGCGACATTACAATGGTCAAGGGAGATTGCCCCAATAAAGCACACATGGCTGGAGGGGGTAGGTGTGCTCCTAAAAACACCATAAAGTCAGATGCCACATGAGTTGGGAACACATAACCAATCAGGGCCTAGCACACGTAATGATCACGCACTCCCCATGTCGGACATCTGGACACATTCACCACTGGCCACACTGTGTCCACGCAGGTCAAGACCCACTTGTAGTAACCATTGACCATTAATTTATGACTCTATAGGTAGCAATCAACATTCCTCACCATAAATGGTACGCCGTAAACCTTTAATTGCTTGTTGTAATATTGTATATAAAGAGAGCACAAAACTCAATGTAAATTGAGACAGTCCTCAGACCTAGTGCCTGTAACTGTTCTCCCTGCCGAGCTGCTTAATTAAACAAACTGTTCCTGTTTTCCCAAATGCCTCTTGTCTTCTGTTTTTTAAGGAAATCCGATTTGAGCAACAACTTTTTAAATGCATTGCACCTTGCCCTATGGGCTGTCCAGGGCCTACCTTAGGGATGACTTATATGTATTAAAAAGGAAGGCTTGGGCCTAGCTAAAGGTTTATTTTTACAGGTATAAAATGGCAGTTTAAAACTGCACACACACAGGCTGCAATGGCCTACCTGAGACATAAGTGCTAATTAAGTGGGTGGCATAATCAGTGCTGTATGTAATTGACAGGCCCTGGGCACAGGAAGTGCCACCTTACTAGGGACTTACAAGTAAATTCAATATGCCAGTTGGGTATAAGCCAGCCTTACCATGTTTAGAGGAGAGAGCACAAGCACTTTAGCACTGGTAAGCAGTGGTAAAGTGCACAGAGTCCTAAGGCCAACAAAAAAACAAATCCAGAAAAAATAGGATGGGAAGGCAAAAAAGTCTGGGGATGACCCTGCAAAAAGGGCCAAGTTCAACAGCGGGCAAATAAACAATGGGTTGGAATGCTACCCAGAGCAAATTTCATTAGTTAGACTTATTGCAAGCATTCTTCCCATCACCTCTGGAGTGTCTGATGTTAGATAAGCTGCAGCCAGTGCAGAGAAGACTCGTCCTTTCTCCAGTCTGGGCCAAGGTGCCTTTACACTGGCTGCAGCAAAAATAGCCATGCCTTTGACTAAAATCTCATGTTAGGATCGCAGTTTAGGGTGGCACTTGCTATCTCCTCTGCCCCACTTGTCTAACCTCCTCAAGGTAATGGGACAGGCAGCTTTGGCCAGGCCAGGTGCCCCCACCCTTACTACCACTAAGAGGCCGGCATCCATCCCTCACCACTTGTAATGGCTTAAGTACAGGAACTCCGATTTGCTTGTTTAATCTTCTGGTAATCATTGAGTGCTTAATACTCTCGACAAATCTGTAATGTATACTGATTTGCATTGTGATTTTTGGCACTCTTTTCAAATGCATGGTTGATAAGGATGCTGGATATAGTATGGCCTATGTGGGAGGTGTGGTTGAGGTGCATGAAGTTCAAAGACATGATTCAAACATGCTTCTGTGAACATTGTAATTGTAAACAGTAATGTGCAGCTGAGTTAATTGGCACAGTTACATTTTCAGTCACCCCTGAAATTTTAGATGTTTACAAATTTTATGATTTAGCACTCTGTAAAAATGATAGCTGTTAGAGAAAGTTTATATCTTCTTTACAATCCGGAACAGGTCTACAGAAATCTGTCATGCTCAATGTCAGGCGCAAGCCATTTTACTGTCCTTCTTCAGGGGCCCTTGTCTTTGGCTTCTTCATTGCCTTCTGATTTTACACATCACAGCAACATGTGCTCTGCATTGGCCATTTGCCTTAGTTCTCAGTAAAAACACAAATCGTCTTAATAATATTGACAAGTAACTGTTTAGAGATTTGGACCCAGGTTTACGAACACTTTCCACTGAGATTAGATCACAAAGTGATGCAAACCCAGCACACAGTGTTATTTGTGGTGGGATTTACTTTCCAACACAAATCATGACTTGTGTGGGAACGTTGCCCGCAGTAACGCAAATTAGCACTTTACCCTACATTGCACAACTTTACAGCAATGGGTCGTACCATGGGTGGTACATAAACATTCCCATTGAACCACCAAGGGGTTTTGAGCTAAATCTCTATCTACTAACATTTGTAGACAGAGATGTGAATTAAAAAAAAAATCCTTAAAGCAGGCATAACAGTGCAGCAACTTTTAAAATCCTCCATATTTTTCAAACTTTGCATGTGTGTTGCACTGTTCAGCACACATACAGTGGGAATAGTCTTAAAGGATAGTTTTTTACTGGTTATGACGATTTCACATAACTATGGATTTGCTGTATGTGCCACATGATTTGGCATCTGCTGTATAATCTGCCGATTTTAACCCCAAAAAATGCTTTCTAGCTTGAATGGATCAAAAGTTACTAAAACCATGACTTCCCGTATTGCTGCAAAGTGGAAGACTTTTTGCAAAGGTTGACTGGCCAGCTTTCTGTTGCTAATTTTAGTCTTTGGCTTTTAAATTGGTACTAATAAGGTGAGACGTTTGCCCAGACAGTGTTAGCATGCGTAAAAATGACAAAATAATTTAATTATACTATCACAAAATGTGGCTTGTTAGGCAGCATAATTTATCTATTCTTGCCACATAATTCAACCCTACTGCATATTTGGTCCTCTCCTGTCGCATAATTCTAGTGGCCCTCACTCAGGAGCAAGATATACGTGGGCGAGCCAACAAATTAACAGGTACAGTTGAGCCAAGGGTCAGCTCTGGCTCTTAAGAGCCCATGCACGACCCTTGAAAATATGTGGCATGCCAACCATGCAGAAAATATCATGTTATAATAGGTTAAAGTGTTTTTAAAACCCTGAAAAACTAAAACTTGGAAGCATGTCACCTTAGTACATCAGATTATATTTCTGTATTGAGAAGTATTAAATAAAAGTGAGATTTTTTAAACATGAACTGAGAAACGTTTATGCCCCCGCTCTGATGACAGTGCTATTAGTGAACTAAAGACAAGTCAGGGATCATGTGTGCCCTACATGTGGCCTAGATTCTAATTATAGATGAAGCAACTCTATAGGGTATTAAATCAAACACAAGAGATGTTTTGTACAGTTCACAGCCTAAACTCACGCATTTGAATGTGCCCTCATTTGTGATGATGAACAAAACGGTATGTTGATGAAAAAGTATTTTCTCATTCTGTAAGCTAAAAGTTTCTTTTTTTGCAGTTGATATAGCGCAAATTTGACCTCAAGGTATTGGAGCATTTCACGTGAGCACTAAGACTAGAACCTATTTCCAAAGTCAGCTTCTCTTGCCCTAATGCCACATCCTCATCCTCTCATTGCAGTGTGCAATACAATCACACTTCCTGGTGTCAGCCTCTTGAAACACTCTACTCTTAAATGAAAGCAGCTGCCCCTTTGCCTTTAATGGTTGTGCCAATCCTCCTGGAGCGACGCCTGCGCAAAACAAGCATTTGCAATGCAATAGGTCTCGCATTTATGAGAGTTTGAGCTATTGGCATTGTAAATGACAATGCCACTTATTTATGTGTTGTTTTTAAAACAAATAAATAAAAGGCATTGTCATTTACAATGCCAATAGCTTAAATTTTCGCAAATGCGAGACCTATTGCATTGCAAATGCGTGCTATAATTTTTTTTTTAAAGTGCTAGGAGAGAGTGTGTCCTGCCCGCTACAGCAGGCAGGACAAAGCTATTTGAGAAAATAGTGCTTGGAGGCTGTAATTAAAGCCTACCGAGCAACAACACACGTAACGGGGGTGTCGCCATGGGAGGTTACAAAATGAGACAAGGCGATTCTAAGAAGGGACTACTAAGCCTATTGACCAATGAACAGCCACAGTTTACAGTGGACAATGACTCAACCCAATGAAAAATGTGAGCGCAGAGTGGGCGGAGCTTCAAGTCCCTACCTCAATACAGCATGCCTCGCATGCGCTGCCTAGGTTCGACCGAAAAAGGGAGCACTCCAACAGGGCAAATGTAATGTACCTGGATTTCCAACATATTTTATAACATTTAAAATTGGATGTATGTATAAAATTTTATGATTCACTTACATCATGGAGCGGTTGAAAATGTATCGCAAACACACCCATAAATTAAAATATTCCATTATGTTCGGGGAAATAGATTGCTGTTAAAGTTATTGCAAACATTAAACAAAATCCATGATGGTGGAAGAAGCAGGAGAGCGGGTCTTGGTGCAGTTAGACATGGTTTGGAAAACTGTGTTGCTGATTTGGCTGCAAGACCACAAATGAATATAAAGGGAGCACGTCAATAGTGCAAGTGTATTTTACCTGTATTACCAATATAATTTTTAGCATTGTAAATGTGATAGGTGTAATGTGTTAAGGTGTACTAACATCCGGGAGCGGTGTTAGACCTGGCACCATTGGCGTGGGTCTCCCTTCCATTTTTCGCTGTTGTCTCCTCCGTTTTGCTGGTGTTAGATGCTCTGGGCGCTGTGCCACTGCCCTTCAGTGCCACAGCGCGAATGCTCCCTGTGTAAATATGACATGTGAATTGGTATATCCCTGATTGGCTTATTTGGTTTACCTGTTAGTCCCTATTAGCGTGGCCTGTGGGTGCCCAGGGCTGGTAAACCGAATGCTGCTGGTGGGCCTGCAGCGCTGGTTTGCGCCACCCACAGAAGCAGCTTGTAAAGTGTGTCTCAGACCTGCCACTGCAGAGTCTGTGTGCAGTCCAGAACTGCCATCTTGGCTGTGAAGTGCACCCACTTCCCAGCCCCTGAACCTTCCCTTGACATCATGTAAGTCACCCCTATGGCAGGGTGCTTTGTATGTGTAAGGTAGGACATGCCTTGGTGTGTATAGCATGTCCTGGTAGTGAATTACACCCAATTTCGTTTTTCACTACTGTAAGGCTACCTGTTCCCCATAGGCCAGGATGGGCAGTGTGGCTATTACATCCTATAGTCCTAACTGACCCCAGGAACATGGTAGAAAAACGAATTTAGTATGCCTGAGCTCAGAATATTAAAATACATCTTTTAGTAAAGTTTATTTTTATATTCTGTGTTTGAAAATACCACGTTTAGAAAGTAGGTATTTTCTTGCCTAAGCCTTCCAGTGTGCTCTGCTGTTATGTGTATTGGCTGTCTGGTTTTGGAGGGACAGGGCAGGCTGAGCCAGACCTGGGTTGAATAGAGAGGTCTGCGTTTGGAGTATGGGGAGGGGTAGCTCCTTGACTTGAATAGGGCTGTGCCTGGCAAGGTGAATGATGGCTCCACCTCCCACTGTGCATCTGATAGCAGACCCCCTCTTCCTGAAAAGAAGGATGCAGCCTGGTAAACAAAGTGCTCCAGGACTGAACAGAACTGGTTCTGGCTAGGCTCAGTGACTTGTAGCTTTTGAGAACAAAGACTTTTGGGGTATAAATATCTGTGCTGAAACCCCTACAAAGTGTATTGTTCCTGGACATCAAGACGAACCTCTGTCCGTGTAACTGAAGGAATCTGCAGGAGGTGACTATCATTGTGCTTGTGTGCTGTTTCTTGGATTGACCTGCAGTGGTTACCATTGGACTTTGAAAGAGAGGGAAAAGGACTTTTGAGAGAACTTTTATTCATCTTGCTAAAGCAATCACCCAAGGGCTAGGAGAGAGCTAGCCTCCTGTCGAAGTCTCAGGCAAATCAGACTTCACCACCAGCCTCCTGATTCCTCCCAGCGAGGATTTCTATCTGCAGGTGAGGCTCCTGTGAGTTCCAGGGCCTCTAGTTCTACTACAGAGAAGAGAGCGCTGAAATTGTCGCTAACGCCCGTTTGCGACCGCTGCTGCCGAAAGCGCCCAGAAATTCATCGCGCTGCTGCCGCTGAGCGCTCGCAACCCAAGATCATCGCACCGCACGTTTGCGGGCTTCCAAGTGCTCGCAACCCAAGATCATCGCTTCACGACATCGCAGCGCGGACGCCGGGCGTCCGTCATTTCCCCCGCATTGCATCAGGACCGTCGCTCCCTCGCGGAGTGCCACGTCTTCGTACCACAACCTGATCGCACACGCAACCGGGTCGCCGCATTGCCTCCTCCCTCACGGCAAGGAGTCATCGCATCCCGGCCTAACATGCAGAAGTTGGTCGCATCGCCTCCGCACGCATCAGCAGATCGGCGCATCATCCTCCCTCGCGGCAAGGATTTATCGCGTGCAGGAAGTCATCGCCACAGCTTTTTGCGACCATTGGTTGATTTTGCTACGAAATCCAGGTACTTTGTAAGTAAAAGGGTCGCAGAGACCACTGCTTTGAACTGAACTCCTCTTGGCGCACTTTGAACTATTTTTGCAGCATTTCAAGAGTAACCCTATTTTTACAGTATTGTGGCCTTTTGATCGTTATTGGTCTTGTGTTACGGTTATATATAAAGATACTTATTTTTGATAACTACTTGTGTGGTGTCCCTTTGTAGTGTTCCTCACTGTGTTACTGTGTATGGTCATAAATGCTTCACACACTGCCTCTGAGATAAGCCTAGCTGCTCGTGCTACGTTACCACAGGGTTGATGCGGGGTTATCAAAGGGTGTAGCCCTCTCACTCTGACTTAGGAAGAAGGGTCCCTACTTGGACAGTGGCCAGCCATTGCCAACTAGAGACCCCCATTTCTAACATTGGTGGTCAGCGGTGAGGATCTGGACTTGCATTTATGATCGCATACAGTAATTATAGTGTACACCACTAGTGAGTGCAGACCATAACGCAACCACATACGTTTTGAGGTTTTTCTGATTCGATTTTTGATTAATATTGCCAGTTATTGCCACAATGGGCAAGCCCAGATCCAATGCATCGGAGGATCTCTCCTGGGAAGAAGAGAAATTAGAAACCTACAATGCCAAGCAGCTCAAATATTTTTGCAAACGCTTCACAGTCCCTATCACAGGTCTCACTAAAAGGGAGGAGTATTACAAGGCGCTGAAGGCCTGGCTAGAAGCCAGGGATGCCCCTAAGAATATGGAAGAACCTGTGGAGGGGGAAGAGAATGCAGGAGAGCTGCAGGGTGAAGTAGTAGATTTGGTGGGAGATAAAGCAATTTCCAGCCCGGGCACTAGTGTGTCCGCCAGGGGTCTGTCCCCAGAAGAGATGGAGGACAGGGAGAGAGATAGGCGGCATAATATGGAGATGGCTAGGCTTAAAATGGATGGTCAGAGGGACCTAGAGAACAAGAAGTTAGAATTTGAGATTATGAATATGAAACTTGAGCATGAGAGAATATTGAGGGAGTTGGAGATTAAAGCAAAGAGTGTAGAGATCTCCCCTCTGGTGGCAGCATACCTGTAGTGCATACTGAGAATAGAGTGTATATACCCAAGGAGGTTATTAAGGATTTCCACAAAAGTGAAGATATTGGGCAATGGTTTGCAGCTTATGAATTAGCCATGGTGTCCCACCGGGTCCCTGAGAAGGATTGGGGAGCGGGGTTGTGGGGACGCTTTGTGAGTGAGGGGAGGGATACCTTGTTGGACCTGCCCCAGAAAGTCAGATGGTTTATGGCCACATGAAGGAAGCTTTGATGACCCGCTATGGTTTGACCCCTGAGATGTATAGGCAGAGGTTTAGGACCTGCAAGAAGCTAGAGGGTACCACGTGGGTTAAATATGTGTCTTTTTTTTGCAGAGCAATGGAACGCTGGGTAAAAGGTAGCAAAGTAGAAACTTTTGAGCAGCTTTATGATTTGATTGCATGGGAGCATTTATCTAGTAACTGTTTTCCTGAGCTACGCCAGCACCTAATTGATTGCAAGTTGACTAACCCTAGGAAGCTTGCTGAGGAGGCGGACCGCTGGGTGAGCACCCGGGTGAGCAAGGGTCCAGTGGGAGACTTCGCCAAAGGTGGGCAGGGTCCCCAGCAGAGAAGTGGGGGGACAGGGGTAAACCGAGGGAGTTCCAAAGAGGGCCCCAAAGTAATTCCCAAGGGAACCAAGCAGTGGTGTCCCAGCCTCCCCAAGAGAAGAAGCCAGTAGCCCCGACAGGTAGACCTGTTCAGAGGGGGCCCCTTACTTGTTATAAGTGTGGTCAAGTGGGCCACAGATACTATGATCCCCAGTGTCCTCAGAGGGATACTAGTGCACCACCCCGTGCACCACCCCGCCAGCTTGCGAGTGTAGCCCTGAGGGGGGGAGGAGATGGGTGCCCAAGAGGGGTGGGATCCCGTAGAGTTGACCCTTGTCTCATTAGGAGACTTTGAGATGTTCCCTAAACCTACACTGTCTGATAACACTAAAAAGTACAGGCAGTGGGTGACCATCAATGGCCATAGGGTGGAGGCTCTAAGAGACACAGGAGCCAGTATAACTGCTGTCAGCTCCCGGTTGGTGTCCAAAGAGCAGGTTGTCCCCCATGCCTTCTACCCAGTAGTGTCCGCAGACAACTCAGAGAGCCAATGTGAGGTGGCTCAGCTTCCCTTTGAGTGGGGGGGGGGTCTCAAGAACTCTTCAGGTGGCTGTGAGGCCCGCCATGCCTGTAGACTGTCTGCTGGGCAATGATTTAGAGAACTCCCCGTGGGCTACGGTGGAGAGGAGATCTCACTTGGAGATGTTGGGTCTGCCTGAGTGGGCGTGTGCTACCACTCGGTCCATGGCAGCCAAGGAGGGTGTTGAGAAGGACCTGGAGCCTGAGAGTATGGCCCAGATCCCTGCCTTAGAGAGGAGGGGCAGGGGGCGCGGGGAGCCGGCCCTCTTGGTTCCCACGGCCCAGGAGGGAGCAGACCCTGAGGGGGATGCCCTGGAGCCTACCGGGGAGCAGATCACCAAACTGGGGGACCTGCCTGAGCTGACCCATTGGCAGCAGGAAGGGGGACCCACCAGTGAGGAATTTTGTGAGCAGCAAAGAGTTTGCCCTTCTCTTGAGGGTATGCGGCATCAGGCTGCAGCCCAGGCAGCAGGTGACCTGTCTGGTTCACATCTGATTTATTGGGAGAACAGTCTCCTGTATAGCGAGCCTAAGGCTGCTGAGCCGGGGTCAGCCCGTGTGCTGGTGGTACCCGAGTGCTTCAGAGCCTTCCTACTGGGGTTGGCTCATGACATTCCATTGGCAGGACATCTGGGGCAGACCAAGACCTTTGAGAGGCTGGCCACCCACTTTTATTGGCCCCAGATGCGCAAGAGCTCAGACACTTATTGCAGAACATGCGAGACTTGCCAGGCAAGTGGGAAGAGTGGGGGAAGATCAAGGCCCCACTCCAGCCCTTTCCAGTTGTTAGTACCCCATTCGAGCGAGTGGGCATTGACATTGTGGGGCCTCTAGACCCCAAGACAGCCATGGGCAACAGGTTCATCCTGGTCTTGGTGGACCATGCCACCCGGTACCCTGAAGCCATCCCGCTCAGGACAGTGACGGCCCCCGTGGTGGGACGTGCACTGATGGGGATTTTCTCCCGTGTGGGGTTCCCCAGAGAGGTGGTGTCTGACAGGGGGACCAACTTCACCTCCCAGTACATGAAGTCTCTGTGGAAGGAGTGTGGGGTAACTTATAAGTTCACCACTCCTTACCACCCCCAAGGTAATGGTCTGGTTGAAAGGTTCAACCGGACCTTAAAGGGCATGATCATGGGCCTAGAAGAGCCCCTGAGGCATAAGTGG
Source organism: Calotriton arnoldi (assembly GCA_963921515.1). Lineage (NCBI taxonomy): Eukaryota > Metazoa > Chordata > Amphibia > Caudata > Salamandridae > Calotriton > Calotriton arnoldi. The sequence goes on from CAWUFW010000892.1 coordinate 2,088,115, forward strand.
GACGTCCTCTTGCCATGCCTGTTGTTTGCCTACCGTGAGGTGCCACAGAAGTCCTTAGGGTTCAGTCCCTTTGAACTTCTCTATGGCCATCCGGTCAAGGAAGGCTGGGAGCAATCTCCCAGGAAACCTCCCCAAGATGTATTTAGCTACATGTTGGCCTTCAGGAACCAAACTCGGCGTTTCAGAAAAATTGCTGAGGCAAATCTGGAAGCCAGCCAGGAGGAAATGAACGTTGGCACGACCAGAATGCCACTCTGGTCGAATTTCAACCTGGTCAGAAGGTTTGGGTACTGGCCCCAGTGGAGCCTTGTGCGCTCCAAGATAAGTGGACCGGTCCATTTGAGGTGGTGGAGCGCAAAAGTCCAGTTACCTACTTGGTGGACTTTCAATCTCCCAGGAACCCCTTGCGGGTCCTGCATGTGAACCGCCTGAAGCCCCACTTTGAGAGGTCTGAAGTGGGCATGCTTCTTGCCACCGATGCTGGGATGGAGGAGGAGAGTGAGCCTCTTCCTGACCTCCTGTGTGCAGGAGAGAAGGATGGGTCAGTGGAGGGTGTGGTCCTCTCCACCACACTGACCCCTGAGCAGCAGGAAGATTGTCACCAACTGTTGGGGCAATTTTCTGATTTGTTTTCCCTGGTACCTGGTGTCACGGATTGGTGCGTCCATGAAGTAGACACCGGGGACAGTCCTCCTGTCAAGCACAAAGCTTACAGAGTGACTGACAGGGTCAGGGCTTACATTAAGGAGGAGGTCTCCAAAATGTTTTCCTTAGGGGTGATTGAGTCCTCTAGCAGCCCTTGGTCCAGCCCCGTGGTTTTGGTACCAAAAGCTGCAGCGCCTGGTGCCACCCCTGAACTTAGGTTCTGTGTGGACTACCGAGGTCTCAATTCGGTCACGAAGACCGACGCGCACCCCATCCCCAGAGCTGATGAGCTCATAGATCGGTTAGGGGCTGCCCGGTACCTCAGCACGTTTGATCTGACGTCTGGGTACTGGCAGATCGCCTTAACTGATGGGGCGAAAGAGAGGTCAGCATTCTCCACACCAGATGGGCACTACCAGTTCCATGTGATGCCCTTTGGGATGAAGAATGCCCCTGCCACCTTTCAGAGGTTGGTCAACCAGGTGTTGGTTGGGCTGGAGGATTTCAGTGTCGCCTACCTGGATGACATTGCAGTGTTCAGTTCCTCCTGGGAGGACCACTTGCACCACCTCTGGGAAGTGTTAATGGTACTGCGAAGGGCAGGCCTCACAATCAAGGCCAGTAAGGGCCAGATTGGGCAGGGTTCTGTGGTGTACTTGGGACACTAGGTGGGGAGTGGCCAAGTGGCGCCCCTGCAGACCAAGATTGAAACCATCCTGGCTTGGGAGCCCCCAAGGACCCAGACCCAGGTGAGGGCCTTCTTAGGACTCACGGGTTACCACAGGAGGTTTGTCAAGGAGTATGGCAACACTGTTGCACCCTTGACTGAGCTGACTTCCAAGAAGCAGCCAAAGATTGTGAACTGGACTGACACCTGTCAGAAAGCTTTTGATGCCCTCAAGACTGCCATGTCTACAGCACCCGTACTCCAGGCACCCAATTTTGCTAAGGAATTTATTGTCCAGACAGACGCTTCAGAGCATGGGGTGGGGGCCGTCCTGTCACAAATAAATGAGGAAGGACTAGACCAACCTGTAGCCTTCATCAGTAGGAGGTTACTTCCCCGGGAACAGAGGTGGAGTGCAATTGAGCGTGAGGCATTTGCTGTGGTCTGGGCACTGAAGAAGCTGAGACCATACCTGTTTGGGACTCACTTCCGGGTTCAGACAGACCACAGGCCCCTCAGATGGTTGATGCAGATGAGGGGTGAGAATCCCAAGTTGTTGAGGTGGTCCATTTCCCTACAGGGTATCGACTTCACGGTGGAACACCGCCCTGGTACAGAACACGCCAATGCTGATGGTCTGTCCAGATTTTTCCGCCTTAGTGATGAGAACTTCCAAGGGGATGGGTAGTTCTCCCCACATTTCAGCTGGAGGGGACACGTGTTAGACCTGGCACCATTGGCGTGGGTCTCCCTTCCATTTTTCGCTGTTGTCTCCTCCGTTTTGCTGGTGCTAGATGCTCTGGGCGCTGTGCCACTGCCCTTCAGTGCCACAGCGCGGATGCTCCCTGTGTAAATATGACATGTGAATTGGTATATCCCTGATTGGCTTATTTGGTTTACCTGTTAGTCCCTAGTAGCGTGGCCTGTGGGTGCCCAGGGCTGGTAAACCGAATGCTGCTGGTGGGCATGCAGCGCTGGTTTGCGCCACCCACAGAAGCAGCTTGTAAAGTGTGTCTCAGACCTGCCACTGCAGAGTCTGTGTGCAGTCCAGAACTGCCATCGTGGCTGTGAAGTGCACCCACTTCCCAGCCCCTGAACCTTCCCTTGACATCATGTAAGTCACCCCTATGGCAGGGTGCTTTGTATGTGTAAGGTAGGACATGCCTTGGTGTGTATAGCATGTCCTGGTAGTGAATTACACCCAATTTCGTTTTTCACTACTGTAAGGCTACCTGTTCCCCATAGGCCAGGCTGGGCAGTGTGGCTATTACATCCTATAGTCCTTACTGACCCCAGGAACATGGTAGAAAAACGAATTTAGTATGCCTGAGCTCAGAATATTAAAATACATCTTTTAGTAAAGTTTATTTTTATATTCTGTGTTTGAAAATACCACTTTTAGAAAGTAACTATTTTCTTGCCTAAGCCTTCCAGTGTGCTCTGCTGTTATGTGTATTGGCTGTCTGGTTTTGGAGGGACAGGGCAGGCTGAGCCAGACCTGGGTTGAATAGAGAGGTCTGCGTTTGGAGTATGGGGAGGGGTAGCTCCTTGACTTGAATAGGGCTGTGCCTGGCAAGTTGAATGATGGAACCACCTCCCACTGTGCGTCTGATAGCATACCCCCTCTTCCTGAAAGGAAGGATGCAGCCTGGTAAATAAAGTGCTCCAGGACTGAACAGAACTGGTTCTGGCTAGGCTCAGTGACTTGTAGCTTTTGAGAACAAAGACTTTTGGGGTATAAATATCTGTGCTGAAACCCCTACAAAGTGTATTGCTCCTGGACATCAAGACGAACCTCTGTCCGTGTAACTGAAGGAATCTGCAGGAGGTGACTATCTTTGTGCTTGTGTGCTGTTTCTTGGATTGACCTGCAGTGGTTACCATTGGACTTTGAAAGAGAGGGAAAAGGACTTTTGAGAGAACTTTTATTCATCTTGCTAAAGCAAACACCCAAGGGCTAGGAGAGAGCTAGCCTCCTGTCGAAGTCTCAGGCAAATCAGACTTCACCACCAGCCTCCTGATTCCTCCCAGCGAGGATTTCTATCTGCAGGTGAGGCTCCTGTGAGTTCCAGGGCCTCTAGTTCTACTACAGAGAAGAGAGCGCTGAAATCGTCGCTAACGCCCGTTTGCGAGCCGCTGCAGCCGAAAGCGCCCAGAAATTAATCGCGCTGCTGCCGCTGAGCGCTCACAACCCAAGATCATCGCACCGCACGCTTACGGGCTTCCAAGTGCTCGCAACCCAAGATCATCGCACCAAGATCATCGCTTCACGATATCGCAGCGCGGACGCCGGGCGTCCGTCATTTCCTCCGCATTGCATCAGGACCGTCGCTCTCTCGCGGAGTGCCACGTCTTCGTACCACAACCTGATCGCACACGCAACCGGGTCGCCGCATTGCCTCCTCCCTCGCAGCAAGGAGTCATCGCATCCCGGCCTAACGTGCAGAAGTTGGTCGCATCACCTCCGCACGCATCAGCAGATCGGCGCATCATCCTTCCTCGCGGCAAGGATTTATCGCATCGCCGGCCTCGCGTGCAGGAAGTCATCGCCACAGCTTTTTGCGACCATTGGTTGATTTTGCTACGAATTCCAGGTACTTTGTAAGTAAAAGGGTCGCAGAGACCAATGCTTTGAACTGAACTCCTCTTGGCGCACTTTGAACTATTTTTGCAGCATTTCAATAGTAACCCTATTTTTACTGTATTGTGGCCTTTTGATCGTTATTGGTCTTGTGTTACGGTTATATATAAAGATACTTATTTTTGATAACTACTTGTGTGGTGTCCCTTTGTAGTGTTCCTCACTGTGTTACTGTGTATGGTCATAAATGCTTCACACACTGCCTCTGAGATAAGCCTAGCTGCTCGTGCTACGTTACCACAGGGTTGATGCGGGGTTATCAAAGGGTGTAGCCCTCTCACTCTGACTTAGGAAGAAGGGTCCCTACTTGGACAGTGGCCAGCCATTGCCAACTAGAGACCCCCATTTCTAACAAACGGGTGATAATTTATCGCACACAAAGGCAGAAAAAAAATTAATCCATTATGTTTGTGGAAATAGGTTGCTGTCAAACTTACCGCAAATATAAATCTAGATCCATTATGGTCGGAGAAGCGGAAGAGCGTGTCTTATTGCAATTACACATGGAGATCCATCGCAAACGGAAAAGATAATTTATTACAGTTGGGGAAGTACATGAGCGTGTTATGTTGCAGAACCAGGGCTGCGATCAAAACTTTTAGAAACACAAAACGAAATGCCTTAGAATCTGAAAAGCGGGAGAGCGTGACAAGGTGCACTTAGAGTCTGTTGCTGATGAAAACATAACACAACAAGCATTTGCAATGCAATAGGTCTCGCAGTTACACGAGTTAAAGCTATTGGTATTGTAGATGACAATGCCTTTTATTTATGTTTTTTAAAATGAAAACAAATATAAAGGTATTGTTATTTGCAATGTCAATAGCTCAAACTCGCGTAAATGCGAGACCTATTGCATTGCAAATGCTTGTTTCAAAGTTGCTGCTCTCCCTCCTCTCCACCGCCTGAAGGCAGTGCCCTGCTCCGGAATCCTGAGGAGATTAGGCAGGCTGTGACAGGCTATTAAATCAGAGAAGCCTGCATTTCACGCTGACGAGTTTGTTGTCCTCTCGCAGCTGTAACAGACACCTCCAGCCTCATTCCACTGTCGTGCCCCAATACCAGGTCCGGGGGCCGAACGGATGCTTGACAAAACGCCACTACTACTTTTCGCGGTCTGCCGTCCAGCACCTCATCACATGTGGTATTTTATGCTTAACATGTATATAGGACACGTCGTGGTTTTCAATTAAGTTATTTGATTAGATGCTTAGGGGTCTCTGTTTATTGTATTTATCTCTCACCTCACTGTATGCTGAAAGACGACAATTTTTACCTTCAAGTATAGTAAGTAAGGGTTTCAAGAAATATTAAATGTTTTTAGAGCCAAAATACGTGGCCCTAAATGTCTTGCCAGTTGTGCTACTTCCCTGCCGTAAAGCCAGTCCAGCTCTGTAGCCGTTTTTGGATAGGTTTAGTATACAAAACATTATTTCAGAGTGACACATCTTTTAGGAAAATGTAGCTTAAGTGCCCTGAATTGGCCACAGCGCCTAAGATGTTGCTCAACCGCTAGCACTACATTAGTGAGATGAAACAGCAATGTTCTGCTAAGATGGCTGACCTCCCTCACATCACGATGGCTGACCTCCCTCACATCACCACATTGCTTACACTTGCCCTCCAGCTTAGGCAATTTGGAATTCTAGCGGGTGAACACTGACCTCTACAGGTGAACGAGTGGAAATATATGTTTTGCAATTGTAAAAGGAAAAACAAACGGCAGACCAAGGTTAAGCACATTCAGTCCATAAGTACTAGCAATTCATGCAATGGTGCAATCTCTTCCCACACCCGCCGTCCAAAGGTGTGATGCAGGGACCAATTTTAAACAGAAAATGGAAGGTGCACTCGCTCCAAAGTGAAATCAATCTGTGGCAATAGTATGTTCAAAAAATGTTCTTTTATTCAATCAAGCTTAAAAACTGGCGCACAACCAACGCGTTTCGTTCCCATTTCTTTGCCAGGGGGAACTTCATCAGGGCTTTCATATGAAACTATCTTTGATAACTTCTATGCGACAGGAAAGAAGACCTTCCTCATAAGTAAATGTAAACAATTTCTCACAATACCAAAATTAAACGAACGTATGAACTTTTTGTTGATAATGGGACATAATAGTCGTAACTTTATCCACATCAAAAATATATCTGCGGATAGACGTGGAAACTAGTGATCCGAAAGGTCCTCCGTGCATGGCATCGTAACCAGCAGCATGTTTTGCAATTGTACTGCTCGTGCTACATCATCTCAAAAAGATTAAAAGCTCATCTACATGTTGCCGCCATCCGGCCATCGACAGCAGAAGCCGCGGTGCACGTTTCCAGGCGCTAATAGATGTTTCTCGGAGAAGCAGGGGACCTTGATGAATGCTGGCAGCAGAGGCAGCCGAAACCCAAGCCAAGGGCTACGGCGGCGAGAAGAACAAGAGAGGAGCGGGGACGAGAGGAGCGGGGCGAGCGAAGCGCGGCAGCGTGCAGAGCTGACCACACGCCGTGCATCGTGCCTGAAACGTGCGCCGTAACCGCACAGAAAAGGCCATTGTGCATGAGCGTGTGGTCAGCTTTGAAAACCCCACTACATAAAGTCTTCGCCAGAAGCAGCGCTTGCGCGCTACTCTAGGCTCGACCTAAAAACCACATAAAATGCATAATGGTGAGGGAATTTAGATAAATTTATGAATGGAAGCGGTAGTGCGTGTGAAAACTTACATGACAAACAAAAGATAAAAATAAGTTGCTCTAAAACTCATTGCAAAAAAAATCAAAATCCATTCAAGTTGGGAGAGTGTGTCATGATGCACGAAGAACCAGGGTCAGAGCAAAAGTCAAGCACAACACAAAATTAAATGCATTACACACCGCTCAAAAATCTTATCCATTATGTTCATGGAAATAGATTGCTGTAAAAGTTATGGCAAATATAAAACAAATTCCTTTACTGTTGTGGAAGCGAGAGAGCGGGTCAGTTAAAAATGGTTCAGGGAAGTGTGTTGGCTGCAAAACCACAATAAAAACAAGCATTTGCAATGCAATTGGTCTCGCCTTTGGGACCTTATAGGTATTTATCCATGCAGCCATAGACTGAATACAGCAATTCTCGGAGACAGCTTCTACAAAAATGCACCAAAAAAAAGGAAGCATTTAAGACAAGGATTTAGAATAAGAAAAAGTTCAAAACAATGAACAGGAGAAACGAAATCAAATTAATGCAATGCACTGAGCGTTGTAAACATAATTAAAATATAAATTTTTATCGAACTCTACATTTTTGTCACCTTATCCTTATTACACTTACAAAAGATTATATGTCACTTGAGGGATGTCACTTTCTGCAATGTTATCGGCGCTAAAGTGTAGGTCATTTCCTCTTGAGCTGGCGTTTTGGTAAACTGTCACTGCTGTTGTTTTGTCATTGAACGACCACCAACCTCACAGCTGCTTAACAGTTCTCTGGAAATACTTGAAAATTGTGAACATTGCCTACTACTCTTTTTCATACGTCACCTTAAAATTCTCATAACACGTGTATTCCGACTGCCGTTCTGTCAGCATTTTACCGGCGTTTATAATGATGTGGTCGTTCAACAAGTCTCTGAAGGCCTGACACAGTTCCACTCTAATCTAAGTGACTTCAAAGCACTTTATTTGCAAATTTTCAAACTATTATTTTTTACTTGGACAATGAAGACACTGCACATTATTTTTAAGCATCCGGTGAGCCTTTCTTGGTTTAGTTATGAAGTTGTTTTACATTTTCCACCTGTAAGATGTGTACATGCTCCCATATATGCCTGAAAACAAAACCAACATGAATTGTTTTCTGCAATCTACACAGCTTAATTCTAACTACGCCTTTTCTCTAGAGCTAACATATTTTGGGGATTTTGAAAGCGACTGCCACAGTTAAATAACTGTAGGCATATTAATTATTAAAATTCAGCGATGGCAGATTATATTCTGTTTATGGGGGTACTATTCATGAAATCTAGCAATGCGGTAAATTCAAGACTACCCTCTGGCAACTAGAACCAGCACACATCAAACACGGCGCCCAGCCGCTTTCAGTTTTCATTCACATAATATTGGGCGTGGGGCTTCCTCTCTGGCGGAGAGATCACAGCGGTCATGAGTAGCTTTGTAAGTACACACTGGCCGTGTTTATTCTGGAGGTCAGGTGATGAACTTCGATGTGTTGCTGTCTTTGTAGTTAGCTGCCTGTATGTTCTGCCAGCCAATTAGATAAGGGGGGTTTACGTCTTTACACTGTGAACAGACACCTTTAATGACATTTATGTAAATGACGAACACGGCTGCATGGCTGTATCTTGTAGGAGATTTGGTTGCAAATGGTAAGACACATCAGGAAGCTGAAATCTTTTGTGCAACGTGAAATGCGGTTTCCAGTGACAGACAGCGCGAGAGAAACTGCGCCCCCTTTCCTTTCAGAAATACATTCTCACGCAGCATGGAATGCCTCTGGTGAGCTGGGGCCTGTGGGGGCTGAGGTGAAGGGGGAGGCGGCAGTTATGTCCGTGTGGGTCCGCAGCAGTAAAAAAAGCAGAGCCTCGGAGGGGGTGTCAGTGCCGACACTTTATTGCACTTTGTGAAAATGATTTTTGGGAAATAAACTGGTGTACTGATGCCCGTTTCGTGAAAACACCTTTGTTTCAAAAGTCGTCTGCATTTCGGCTTCCGTACTGGTGTCATACAACCGGCATGTGCGCTGAACGTAAGCAAAGCACGTCGTGCGTACAGGAAGAGAAACGGGAAGAAAATAGTGCTCACCGTCTAAATAAACAAGCATTTGCAATGCAATAGGACTCGCATTTACGCGAGGCCTATTGCATTGGAAACGGGAGTGCGGGCGGGCGGGCGGGAAGGCACGAACGGGAGGGGGGGCGAGAGGGGGGCTGAGAAGTCAGAGACTGCGGGAGGGGGCGGGGGGAGGGGACACAGGGAATAAAATAGTGTTTCGAGTAAAGGGGCCAGTAGCCGTGGAAGGATACAAATGACTGACATGGCTGTCATGGGGAGGGACTAACAAGCTTAAAACCAATCGGAAGGCTGCATTTATAACCTAAGCCAATGAAGAAGATGGGCCAGAGTGTAGTGTAGTTCCTATTTCCCTAATAGGCTCTGCGCATTGGAATATTATAACCTATAGGTTTGACATAGGACTAAGGTCGGTATGTCCCTATCGATTATATTAAACTTAATTACCTGTGCCAGCTAGCTCAGAGGCCACTAGAAACTCCTTGAGAACAAGAAGGGAGTAGTTTCTGGCAACCGAAAAACATGACAACTTCGTTTCCCTTTAGAAGCGGAACATATCTCAGAATCGTGGAAACAATAGATAACAGTTTCACTCATTCAATCGTGCATGCTTAGTTTCTGCAGAGTTACACAGAAAGGAAAGACGGGCGTTTCAATAAAAAGGGTTTTATTGAACAGTCTTGTTTCTCGTGTAAGAGATGTGTGCTGTTATTATCACAAGACAGTATGCAAGATAAATAATGTACAGCGTAAGCTGTAGAAATAAATAATACTGCGCTAGCATTATCTTTTAGCATATATTTACGTACATAAATAACATGAGCTAAGAATGCGAGTACTCATACGATGCGTCTCTAAGCTAGTTCTACCTCAGTGTACCTAACCTAGACTAGGTGTAGGGAAGAGTAGAAGTAGGTGGAGTATTCTCTAGTATGGTACACTAAGAGTATGTTAAGTCTAGTATGCCAAGAGTCCCTCTAGGATCTAGTCAGCTCCAGACCTTGAGAATGAGAGAGGTGGGAATCTCCTGCCGGATCTTGGAACTCTACCACCCCGCGAAGGGAGTCATAACACTGGAAGCTGGATTCGTCTACGTGCAAGAATGACAGCATCTTCTCAATGCGTCAGGCCGGGATACGGGCTCCTCTGAAGTCGAGGTCTCCTCTAACTTGCTTGGGCAAAGGAAGGTATATTTATACCTGGTAGGTGTCAAGGAATGTTAACATTGACGTGAAGTCAGACATAGGAAAACGTCAGAAATGAACCCGTAAGGTATAATGGTTCATACATAATAGATGAGTTCTTGGAGAAATCAATAGTCCTGTGCTAGGGGAACTCCCGAAGCTTAAGGGTCTGGTTTCTAAGAACTCGTTGTGACGTTAGGGTGGACGGATGTCGGTGACCATGCCTGTATTTGGAGTGCACGGTTAATGCCTAAATAAGGACAGGGATTCTATGCCTATATAAGGGCAAGGCGAATTGTGCCTATATAAGGACATGATTCAGGAAAACCTATATACGGACCCCTAAAGCGGAATACAACACCCACTCCATCTTCGATTGAACGATAAGACTAAATGCTAAACATTTTGAAATGCTAAACAATAAATAGGGTACCACATATTGCTAAAAACATTTCTAAAAGAACTTTAAAAGAATCTTAAAAACTGTTGAAATGCCATAGGTACTGTACATTTAAAGCATTGTTTTCATTCTAAGCATATAACGGAAGTGGAATGCAACGTGAATGAAACAGTAATATATACAGATGATGAAATGGTCGATAAGTTCTTACAATCAAAGCCATTGCATATCATGGAAATAAATGAAATTTTAGACAAGTAAGGTGACAAAGTGTCCCTGGAAGTATTCAAAGAAGTCCGTTTTATAAGACTAGTTCTACTGTAAGCAGATTGTTCATTTGCCATTTCATTTCAAAAATTTTAAAAAGAAAAAAGTTCAATTCTAGGAAAAGTTCCAAGTTTGAAAAATACGAAGGCCAAATTTCATTGTTGTCCTGGTACACTGTGAGCCGAATCAAAGTCAGTGTAGGGGTCTGGCGTAAACATTAGTTCATCTATTTCCGTAGCCAAAATATCATCCACCGAAGTCGTTGACATTTGGAACACCTCGTTCAGAATGTTAATTGCACAGAGATGAGAAACATCGCCTTCAGCAGAAGATGCAATGTTCGCGTCCGTTGTTACCTGTGTGCCCGTTGATCCATCTTGTACCTCAGCAGCAGCCGGAAGCGTCTGTGAGATCTCAATGAATGCCGCCATCAGGATTGGAAGCCTTTGGGGACAACACACAGCATGGGCCGTTATCGGGTCCAGCAGAGTATCGATATCCGTTGGCATGACTGATGGGAGTGTTAGACAGGTGTCTAGCACGCAATCTTCACCGCAAAACAGGCATCGTAGAACAGGTAAGATGCAATCTTGCCAGATTGGTCTGAATGATAGGAACCACGTTGTATTAAGTTCCCGTAGACGAGGCATGCCCAAAAGCTGTACTATTCGCTCACGGCATTTCCGTTCAAGGAGGGCTCTCTCCACATCGCTTGGAGTGATGTTGGCGAAGAGGCTTGCCACAGCGTAGTAGGAGGAATAGAAACAGGATTCCTGCAACAAGTGCTAGAATTAACGGCACACCACCAAACACCGAATGTGCGAAGTTTGGGATGATTCCGAGGACAGCCTGGAAAGGTGCTAATAGTCCGGAACAGATGGTCTTAAATACATGTACAATTCCGCTTGTATCTGACATGTTAAAGATACGTCCTATCATTTCTACGAAATGTATAGAGCAGTTTGTACGAATTAAAGCTTGTATCTCAGCCGAAGTCCTTGCAACTTGTAGATCATAGGTTTCTTTGGCCGAGGTCAAAGGCACTGATTGTTGTATAAGCATGGCTTTCATTCTGCTTAAAGTATCAAATCGAATAAAAGAGACATTCAATGAAGGCCACAAAGGCGACTCCCTGACTGTGTCTATTGGGGCAAACAATACTTGCATACAGCAAGTGACCCTGGAGTTGACCGTTACTAGATATGGGATGCCAGGCAACATGCCACAGCAACTCTGATCATTCAACATGAGGTAACCCCCATTAGAAAGTTGTCCAAACGTTGGATTAATCACAGCAGCTGGTGTACCCTGCTGGTGGCAGGACAAGTTTGCCACAGAACCATTACAAGCCCCGTGTAAAGCAATGTCCTGACAAATCAGTGAACCGATTAGTGCACTTTCACAGTGTGTACCGCATAGAAACACTTCACGATCCCCACTCCAACATCTATAGGTGTAAGGTAAATTCCAGGATGTCTTAATGTATTCTTTACCCAACCTTTCATATTTGCCTGCTTGCATCTGTTTAAGGCAATACTGAAACTGGAAAGTAGTCACAGGTAGACTAATTTTGCCATGAATAAGCCATTCTGTAGCTGGTTTTTCTGCCACTGTGAATGGTAACTTTTCAAGTTTTTCAATGCTCAGTACTGTATACTTTGCTCCCCTTTGTGCCAGTTCGATCTGTTTATCAGTTAGATTGTATTCTGCAAACAGAGCCATCGTGTTGATAAAACGCCAAGGCACATAGCCCGCACGCAAAGATTGCAGCGTCCAGCTTAATAACATAATAGAACGTAACTGAGACTGGCCTTGCTGTAACATGGCTAAATCTTGTTCCAGTATGTCGATAGCAGAGGATACAATACTGTCCAATGAATAAATTCTGGAGGACAAAGTTGTTAACCCATTGTCGACCACAGAGAGAGTTTTCTCCATATTAATACGATCAAGTTCACGTATTCGTTCTGCGGCCTCCATCTGTGACACCTTCCATGCTTCATTATAAGCAGCATAGATGCCGGCATATATGAAACATTTTTGACGCGGTTTTCTTGGTCCAAGCAAGAATTCCCTAAGGTCTGCGTCTTCTTTAAGTAAAGATAAGTGTTGTTTCACATCCTTAAGTGTAGATTTTTGCAGCCAATCGAGGCATAATTTTCCTACACTGTATGTTGTTACTACCCCCGGATGCTGTCTTTGGACGTATCTTGGGACTGGCCTGTGAATAGAAAACCCCTGTGTTTTATTCAGGAATCTGTCTTGACAGTTGTTTGTGTCTGTGGGCCAGATCAACCATTTTCTCCAATCAGGATTTGTTCTGTTGAGTTTTAGTATGGTGTCAACTGTAACCGCTGCCTGTGTATTGTTATCACTTGCAGGTGTTGGTACAGAAGAATTTTTCATGTCTTTAATCTTGGCTAACCCAAGGCAAGACGTTTGTTGGACCGTGTCATTCAAAAACATTATTTGTTGAGGGACGATACAGGCTCTAAATAAAGCTTCTATCCCCTGCACTTGCCAATCTTTAGTACCCCAGACAGATTTTGGGTCTATTGTGTCTTTCCATAAGTCGAAACCCTGTCTAGACAGTTGGGCAATAAATGTTGCAGAGTAAATCTGTTTTGTATTAGTTAACATAATTTTCAGTCCTGTTTTGTTTACATTTTTATAGTAAAATGTTTCTGGATCAGATGTATTGCATCCTGAAAAATATGGAAACTTTTTAGCAAATGTTTTTGAACTACCTTTTGGTGGTGTAGGACAATGCTCCCATTGGTTAAACATAAACACATTTCTAGGTGTTGCAGATTTATGCAAAAAATGATGACCATAGTGGTTATAGCAATACAGCTGTTCATAGTCTGATGAACCCTCTAAATATTCATTATTAGAAAATGCAGCAGATTTTTCTAGGTCAAACATTATATTATTTACGGTTTCAAAGTCCCAATCATCAGAAAAGGTACTGGATGAAACAAAATCACTTAGTGAAATTTTAAATAAATGTGGAATGTTCAAATGTTCCGTCGGGCCAAAGATATCAAAATCTGTTTTGTCCTACACTATACCATCCTGTATAAGAACGGCTGTGATGTTCACTGCAGACAAGTCTCTTGTTTCACAATGGGATGATTTGTGAGGTTTCAAAAGTAAGTTCACTTCTTTTCTTTCAATGTCCAAATGGATGTATCTCCCATTTATAAGCACGCTCATAGTCATAACCAAAGCTAGCCAAAGCAGGAAGAAAAATATTCCAGATATAACCCAAAGTTCAATCCATGGTGAAACTCGATAAATCTTTTTAAAAAAATGCAAAAAGTCTTGTACTTGCTGTTTAAAAGTTTTTGATGCTGGCGACGTCTCGGGCTCACTCGGATCCTCAGAAAACGTATCAAAGTTAATGAAGTAGCCAGAAGCAGTTCTGTCAATTGTTGGAATTGCATCAGGATTTGTAGAAATCGCTGGGACCAGTTGATCACTTGTTACATTGGTGTAGACAGGTGTATTTGGACGAACTGTTACTTGTGTTTCAAGAGGGATGAGTTCCATTGCATTGTTGCTCAGTCCTTCATCTTTTACTGCTGAAGTCTCTATGGTTATCAGTCTTTCAGTTTGAACCTCTTGGATAGTAGCGAGAGGAGTGTGTCTGCTACTAGGTCAGAGTCTACAAGGCCTACTATTTAGTATTGGCCACATACTGTGGTTTGATGAGGTCGATGGACACAAACCTTTTCTCCTTTCTTCCAGCAAGGGGCGGCAGAAGTACTGTTCTTGTTCCGTGTACGTCTAGGACAGGTACTGGTTGTCTGTATGAAGGTCCAAATTCCTTCTTGTCCGCAATCTTTTCTCTGACCAGATCCCCAACTTTTGGAATCCAGACAGGCCTTGCTGGGACCGCCGGTTTTTCCCCAGTGGTGGTTGGCTGCAGGAATATGTTGCTTTGTTTTGTTCTTAATTCGTTTAAGTCCTGTAAAACAGCCAAACGATCTTTGATATCAAAGGGTTTATTTTCCACCACTGTGCCTACGTGATCGAGGTCTGGTACCCACATTTTTGTCCCAAATAGGACCTCATATGAAGTGACCCCCCCTAGAGAACTTCTTGGCAAGTTGTTTAATGAGCGTTGGACCCCATCAAGATGTCTGACCCACCCATCACCCGAACCTAATACCCTAGCTGTTATAGACTGCTTTATGTTCCGGTTTTTCCTTTCCACAACAGAATTTCCCTCAGGATGAAACGGAGAGGAGTACCGCAATGCAACGCCCAGACTGGCCATGGCGTCTTTATAAGCTCGAGAGCTAAACGCAGGGCCCTGGTCAGAATGTAGCGTGCCTATTGCGTATGTGCCGATAAAGACTTGCAAATCTTTTATAACAGTTCGAGCGTCAGCCGAGCGCTGAGGCCATATCCATAGGAACCTAGAGCAAGAATCCACTGCGACCATGATATATTTATAGTTACCGTCCCTTTGCAAGGGACCGCAGTGGTCCAGGTAAACACAAGCTAATGGTTTGTCTGAAATTAACAGGGGTGTCTGCGCAGGACGTTTCACTGTGGAGACTTTCATCTGTTGGCAAATTTCACATTCCAGAACATAGTTCTTGGTCTGCTTCCTAATGCCAGGCCACCAATATCTTTGTGTTAGTAAAGATACTGTTGCAGAAATGCCTGCATGGGCAGAGGCTATCCCTTCGTGTGCTGCTAGGATTAGTCCTAATCTGCGTTCCTTGTTTGGAATTACCCTATCCCCCACTCCAGGGATTCGAGCAAAAGGAACGTTGTTCGCATCAATTACATAAGAGTACTTGAGTGGAAACTTTTGGTAACGCTGCACCACTGCCTTTGCTCGTAGCATTGACAGCTAACATTATCTCACTGTCTATTTTCGTTTTTGAACGAGTGATCGCAGCTACGGAAGCCGTCTGAACAGCCCCTTTGCGGCTTCGTCAGCCAATGAATTCCCTGCAACGTGAACGCCATCACGTTGATGACTCAGTGTGTGTATCACGTGAGCCTTTGGTAGTTCGCTTTTAACTGAACTACTTGTTCCCAAAGCGTTTTATGCTTTATTGTGCCACCTTTTGCATCTTTGAACCCGTTTTCAAGCCAAGTTTTTATATATTCATTATACGACTGCACACAGTAGAAAGAATCGCACACTATTAGTGTGGGGAATTCTCGATCTGTACTTTCAAGTGCCATTTTGAATGCTTGTAGTTCAGCTCGCTGAGCTGTGCAATCTCCTAGAGATTGGGTTTTTGTGACCATAGGTCTGAATTTGCCATCGCGCATGCGACCTTTAACGATTGCGCACGCTGCACTGTAAGCTTGCTTACTCCCTGTTGGGGGTTGTGCGGATCCGTCAGTATAAATTATGAATTCGTACTGATCGAGAGGCAGAATCTCAGTGGGCAGAGGACATTCATGTTCATATTGCAGGAATGCTTGTGTTTTTAAATCGGGATCAAAAACATATTCAACATCTGTTGCAGCAAGAGAATTAACCCACTGTATCCATCTCGGATGTAAAGCTTTAGCATTTGGAATGCTTGCTTTTGTTACCTCCTCTAAGGCTGGTACTGGGGTTACGACAATAATGCGTTTCCCTTGGGCTAGAGCTCTTTCTTTTGCTACAGCGGTATGAACTGCAGTCAGAATTTTTTCTGTTGAAGTGAAGCGCATTTCTGCTTGTGTATACAAGTGTGATTTGTATGCAATTGGTACTTTTTCACCCTCATTAAATGTTAAGTAGGTGAATCCGCATTGACCCGAAATTATTCGGATCACTAAATTGCGTTGACTTACGCGTGTTTGTAAGTGATTTGTTGCTAACATGTTAGCTTGGAGTGAACGCAAGATTTCTGTGTGTTCTTGTGCCCAGTTTTTGATTGAAAAATCAGGTTTGATTAATGCGTAGAGAGGTTTAACCCTTTCTGCGTAATTTAGAATGTAAGTTCTTCCAAAATTGAGGAAACCCAGTATGGATTGTAAATTTTTCAGCGTCTTTGGAGGTTGGAGCAGCCCACACCTTTCTAAAAAGTTGGCTGCCAAGCTCTTGCCTTCACTTGAAAGCTCATATCCTAGAAACAGGACATTGAGATGGGCAATTCTGGATTTTTTGAAGTTGAATTTGTAGCCCTCAGAGGCGAAGCCCAGTATAATGGTACTCACCCTGTTCAAGTGTTTATCCAGGTCATCGTCTGTCAGATAGATATCATCGACATAGGACAATGCCTCATTGTCATAAATTTGTAGTTTCTCCGTTACTCTCGCTGAGAATAACCCCGGGCTGTTCTTGAACCCTTGTGGGAGTCGACAAAATTGACGCTGGGTCCCCATTATTGAGAAAGCTGTTAAGTACCTGCTTCCAGGTGCTATGTTTTGACAAAAGAAACCATTTGAGATGTCTAATGTGGTTTTATATTTTTTACGCACAATGTTATTCATTAATGCTGTACTATGTGCATTTTGCACTGCAGATGTTTTAGAACAAGTGTTTAAGTGTCTGTAATCCAAAACTAGACGATAGGTATTGTCTGGTTTGGAGACAGGAAACAAAGGATTGTTCATTGAGAAGGTGCATGTTTCAATCACCCCTTGGTATTCAAGTTGATCTAAGATCTCCCTGACCTGTTTTTTAGCTTCTTGCTTTATTGGGTACTGCCTTTGTGCAGTAGGTTCATTTTTTAGATGTATTTTATGGTGAGGTGAATCCTCATCCCATCCTACATGATTTTTGTATAATGCTGTGGCCTGGGCAACTGCCCATTTCCTGGCATAAGTATATTTTAGAAGAATTGGAATATGGTTAGAGAAGGCTGGCATAATAATGTCTTCGCCATGTGGGCACTCCCTGACAAATTGTGGTGGCCAATCAATCAATCAATCACGGCATTTATAGAGCGCGCTACTCACCCGGGAGGGTCTCAAGGCGCTGGGGGAGGGGGTAAGTTACTGCTCGAACAGCCAGGTCTTGAGCTGCTTCCTGAAGGAGAGATGGTCCTGGGTTCGCCGAAGGTGAGTGGGGAGGGAGTTCCAGGTCTTGGCTGCCAGGTAGGAGAAGGATCTTCCTCCGGCGGTGGCTCTGCGGATGCGTGGTACGGTGGCGAGGGCGTGGCTGGTTGATCGTAGCTGGCGGGTGGGCGTGTAGAAGGTCATGCGGTCGTTGAGGTACTTGGGGCCCAGGTCGTGGAGGGCCTTGTGTGCGTGGGTGAGGAGTCTGAACGTGATTCTCTTGCTGACGGGGAGCCAGTGCAGGTCTTTCAGGTGTCCGGTGATGTGGCTGTGTCGGGGGATGTCCAGGATGAGTCGTGCGGAGGCGTTCTGGATGCGCTGGAGTCTTTTTGAAGTTTGGCTGTGGTTCCGGCGTAGAGGGTGTTCCCATAGTCCAGTCGGCTGGTGACGAGTGCCTGGGTGACGGTCTTCCTGGTTTCAGTGGGGATCCATCTGAAGATCTTGCGGAGCATGCGCAGGGTGTTGAAGCACGAAGATGAGACGGCGTTGACTTGTCTGGTCATCGACAGGGAGGAGTCCAGGATGAAGCCCAGGTTGCGTGCGTGGTCCGTTGGCTTGGGCGCGGTGCCCAGGGCCGGGGGCCACCAAGAGTCGTCCCAGGCGGAGGGTGATGAGCCCAGGATGAGGACTTCCGTCTTGTCTGAGTTCAGTTTAAGGTGGCTGTTCCTCATCCAGTCGGCGACGTCTCTCATCCCGTCGTGTAGGTTGGCTCTGGCGGTGGTGGGGTCGTTGGTGAGGGAGAGGATCAGCTGGGTGTCGTCGGCGTAGGAGATGATGTTGAGGTTGTGTTGGCGTGCGATGGCTGCGAGGGGGCTCATGTAGACGTTGAAGAGGGTTGGACTGAGTGAAGATCCTTGTGGAACGCCGCAGATGACTTCGGTGGCCTCGGATCTGAACGGGGGAGGCGGACTCTCTGGGTTCTTCCGGCGAGGAACGAGATGATCCATTCCAGTGCTTTCTCTCGGATTCCGATGTTGCTGAGGCGCTTCACTAGGGTGCGGTGGCAGACGGTGTCGAACGCCGCGGAGAGGTCCAAGAGGATGAGGGCTGCTGTTTCCCCGTTGTCGGTTAGGGTTCTGATGTCGTCGGTGGCTGCGATAAGGGCGGTCTCGGTGCTGTGGTTGGCCCGAAACCCGGACTGCGAGGGGTCGAGGGATCCATTCGTCTCGAGGAAGGCGGCAAGCTGTCTGTTGACGGTCTTCTCGATGACTTTGGCCGGAAACGGAAGGAGCGAGATGGGACGGTAGTTCTTGAGGTCGGTGGGGTCCGCCGTTGGTTTCTTCAGGAGGGCGGTAAGCTCGGCGTGCTTCCAGCTCTCCGGGAAGGTGGCGGTGTGGAAGGAGGAGTTGATGATGTCCCGGAGATGGGGTGCGATGGTGGCGTCGGCTTTGTTGAAGACGTGGTGTGGGCAGGGGTCGGTTGGTGATCCGGAGTGGATGGAGTTCATCGTGCGGGTGGTGTCTTCGGTGCTGATCGGGGTCCAGTTGCAGAGGGTGGTGGTGGCGGGCGTTGGTTCGGCGGTAGGGTGCGTGGTCTGTGCGTCGAAGCTGTTATGTATGTCGGTGATCTTGCGGTGGAAGAACGCGGCGAGTGAGTTGCAGAGGTCTTGCGAGGGGGTGATGTCGTTGTTTCCGGCGCTGGGGTTGGAGAACTCTTTGACGATGCTGAAAAGTTCCTTGCTGTCGTGGGCGTTGTTGTCCAGTCGTTCTTTGAGTGCCGACTTCTTGGTGGCACGGATCAGCTGGTGGTGTTTGCGGGTGGCGTGCTTGAGGGCGGTCCTGTTGTCTGTGGTC
Source organism: Calotriton arnoldi (assembly GCA_963921515.1). NCBI lineage: Eukaryota > Metazoa > Chordata > Amphibia > Caudata > Salamandridae > Calotriton > Calotriton arnoldi. Next base: position 2,107,507 of record CAWUFW010000892.1, read on the forward strand.
TGGTCGAGTCGCCAGGCTTTCTCGAGAGTGCGGCAGTTCTTCTTGGATTCCTTGAGTTCGTTGGTGAACCAAGGGGTTTTCTTGCTTCCGGGTCTGCTGGGAGGGTTTTTAGTGGTGCGAGGTCGTCGGCGCAGGCGGTCAGCCACTTGGCGAGGTTGCTGGCTGCTTCGTTTGGGTCCGTTGTGTTGGTGGGTGTGTTCTGGCTGAGGGAGGCGGTGAGCTGCTCGGCGGTGATCTTGCTCCAGCTCCGGCGGGGAGCCTGTTGCGGGTGGTGGTGGGTCGCAGTCTTTCTGAAGCTGAAGTGGACGCAGCTGTGGTCGGTCCAGTGGAGTCCGGTGGCGTGGCTGAAGGAGATGTGCTTGCTGGAAGAGAAGACGGGGTCAAGCGTGTGGCCGGCGTAGTGGGTGGGCGTGTTCACCAGTTGCTTGAGTCCGAGGTTGGCGAGGTTGTCCAGCAGGGCGGTGGTGTTTCTGTCGTTGTTGTTCTCCAGGTGGAAGTTGAGGTCCCTAGGAGGATGTAGTCGGCGGAGAGGCTTGGCGTGCGGGCTGATGAAGTCTGTGATGTCTTCGCTGAATAGTGTGCGTGGTCCCGGGGGTCTGTAGATGAGGGTGCCTCGGAGGGTGGTCTTGGGGTCAGTGTGTATCTGGAAGTGTAGGTGTTCGGCGGCGGTGAAGGTCTCGTCGGAGTTAGTCGAGATGCGGATGGTGTTCTTGTGTACGATGGCGATGCCTCCTCCCGTCTGGTTGACGCGGTCCTTCCGGGTGATCTTGTATCCGTCCGGGATGGCTATGGCGATGTCGGGCGCTGAGGAGGCGTTCATCCAGGTTTCGGTGAGGAAGGCGACGTCCGGTGCTGTTGCGTCGAGCAGGTCCCAGAGTTCCACGGCGTGCCTGTGGACGGAGCGGGTGTTCAACAGGATGCATTTCAGGTGGTTGCTGCTGGTGCTCGACTTGGCGGAGGTGGTGCACGTCCGGGGGCAGGTGAATCGGCAGGCTTGGCAGGTGAAGGGTCCGTGGGTGCGTCTCGGTGAGGCTCGGTAGCAGGCAGGGTTCCGGCCGGCATTGAGTGCGGTGAGGGTGGCGGCGTCGTAGGTCCGTCGAGTAGTGTTCCATCGGTGGGATCCAGGGGTCCTGGCGCTGGGCGCGGGCCAGGCGCGGACGGGCGCAGACGGGCTTACCTTTGGCGCACCTTCGGCGCTCCGTCGGTGCTCCCACTGCGCGCGGCCGCTGCGCAGTCGCTCAGGGGGCGTCATAAGTAAGGAGCCTGGAGGGAGGAGCAGCTGGGTGGCGGGAGCGGGGCGGCGAATGGAATCACGGGGGCGGGGCCGCAGGGAGGCAGTGGCGGGAAGTCCCAGGAGCAGCGGGCAGCGGGAAAGTCCCAGGAGCAGCGGGAAAGTCCCAGGAGCAGCGGGCAGCGGGAAAGTCCCAGGAGCAGCGGGAAAGTCCCAGGAGCAGCGGGCAGCGGGAAAGTCCCAGGAGCAGCGGGAAAGTCCCAGGAGCAGCGGGCAGCGGGAAAGTCCCAGGAGCAGCGGGCAGCGAGCGAAGGAATCTCCAGGCAGGAGGCGGCAAGGCAGGCAGGAGCGGCAGCAGTGAGTGGGGCGACCAAGCCCTGTGGAGGGCTGATCGGTCACACTCTGTGGTCCCCTACGGTCCCCTTAAGTAAGGAGCCTGGAGGGAGGAGCAGCTGGGTGGCGGGAGCGGGGCGGCGAATGGAATCACGGGGGGGCGGGGCCGCAGGGAGGCAGTGGCGGGAAGTCCCAGGAGCAGCGGGCAGCGGGAAAGTCCCAGGAGCAGCGGGAAAGTCCCAGGAGCAGCGGGCAGCGGGAAAGTCCCAGGAGCAGCGGGAAAGTCCCAGGAGCAGCGGGCAGCGGGAAAGTCCCAGGAGCAGCGGGAAAGTCCCAGGAGCAGCGGGCAGCAGGAAAGTCCCAGGAGCAGCGGGCAGCGAGCGAAGGAATCTCCAGGCAGGAGGCGGCAAGGCAGGCAGGAGCGGCAGCAGTGAGTGGGGCGACCAAGCCCTGTGGAGGGCTGATCGGTCACACTCTGTGGTCCCCTACGGTCCCCTTAAGTAAGGAGCCTGGAGGGAGGAGCAGCTGGATGGCGGGAGCGGGCGGCGAATGGAATCACGGGGGGGCGGGGCCGCAGGGAGGCAGTGGCGGGAAGTCCCAGGAGCAGCGGGCAGCGGGAAAGTCCCAGGAGCAGCGGGAAAGTCCCAGGAGCAGCGGGCAGCGGGAAAGTCCCAGGAGCAGCGGGAAAGTCCCAGGAGCAGCGGGCAAGTCCCAGGAGCAGCGGGAAAGTCCCAGGAGCAGCGGGCAGCGGGAAAGTCCCAGGAGCAGTGGGCAGCGAGCGAAAGAATCTCCAATGCAGGAGGCGGCAAGGCAGGCAGGAGCGGCAGCAGTGAGTGGGGCGACCAAGCCCTGTGGAGGGCTGATCGGTCACCCAGTCTTTTTCTGCTAGAAGTATGTCATAGCCCCTTGAAAGTTTTTCCCAAAAGAGTGCTTTCACCTGTCTAGGTATGTCTCCCTCCATCCGGAGTGTTATTTCATATAACTTTTGTGGAGTACTAACCCTGGTGTCTACAATCTCAACTGTAATGTACTCATTCAAGTCCACTATCTCCAGAAGTTCCTTCAAGTTCTGGTGAGCTATTGTGACTTCTGCAGCACTGTCCAGCATTGTCTGAGCCCATTCTCTGTTCTTGAGTTGTGTTCTCAGTATCCTCGGCATGTCTGACTTTCAGACCTGCTACCTTCTTCTTTGAGAATTGAGGTTTTGATTTGTTTTTCGGAACGTGTTTGTCGTCTTTCGATTTCACGCGTTCTTCTCTATGTTCTGACCGTCCTCTTCTTTCCGATGTCTGTGACGAGATCTGAAAGGTACGAGAGGAACGTGTATCAGTATCTTGATACCTGTCAGGCTTTTTCAAATTATCCCTATTCCTGAGGTTATACCTCCTTTCAGAGGGCTCCTTTTGAGGAGACCTACCTCGGGATTGAGAACGTTTCTCGTTTGAATTTTGTTTATTAGTCTCCCACTTCTTTTTAGAAGATGTAGGAGTTTGTTTAATAGAGTCCTTCTCAGGACTTTCAGATAGTTTTGGCTTCACTGGTCTTCCACCCAAACTATCTTTGCCTAATTCTGCATATGATTGTTCTATTATTCTGGGAAGCTCAGTTTGATGTTCTGTAACATCGAATTCCCTCAATCGTTGGCAGATCGCCACTGCTGCTGCTTCCCCTTTAATATTAGATAATATTATTGTTGAGACCTGGTCGAAATTTTTCAGTAATTTCATACCTAAATTTAGAGCAGGCTCTGCCCCGTATTCTATTTTGAATTTGTTTCAGGACATCTGGTATTACCGCAATTGACAGAACACCATGTGTTTTAGTATAGATGGCAGCAAAGACTGAGCCCCAAGTGGTGCAGTCTTCCAGTTGTGGTGTGATCCCCATCGGTAAACAGATGGTTAGGATTCTGTGTTTCTCATACGAGCTAGTATTTGGAAATACTGCTTCGATTTAAGTAATTTTTTGAGCTATCCAAAATGGAATTTGCTCACATTTTGTGGGCATTTTACCCATGACTGCGTATAGAGTCTGTGGTGTAATTTTTAATGTATTCCCCTGTTGAGGAGTTTGATTTGGAAGTGTCAATGGTGGTTGGACTGTGAAAGTCCGCATGACATATTGGACTAATTGTCTGTAGATTTGTATTAACTCTGTAAGTTGAGTAAGTAGTTCCTCATCTGACATTATATCGAGTTCAGAATGAGGTGTGTAGCCGGCTAGAATCGGCCATGTTGCTCCTGGTCTACCTAGCGGACTGAGCCTGGTAATGTTTCTGTGATGTTTTAGGGCGCCTTTAAACCAGAGCTGATGCTCCTGGTATGTTAATGGAATTTCAATATCCTCGAAAGGAATATATTCCTCTGGTGGATCATCTTCTTTGTAGAAGTGAAACAGTCTTGTTACTGAATTTGATTCAGGAAATATGACCCATGAATAGAATACCTCTGTCTGAAAGGATTCGTGTGCCTCTATCACGAAAACTGCTCTACCTCCTCTCGGTGGTAGGCCATGTTTTATAAGTTTTAGAGTGATGGCTCTTCTTTAGTTTGGATTGATGTCTATGACACCCTCCTCGGTTTCAATGAAACCTGTAATGTTATAAGCTGTTAAACCTGGTTGACCCGCAACATCACCGTTGTCGGAGTCAGGCATTTTGTTTTTAGAAAAATGTAGAACAAGTTTCAAGGAAACAGAAAGATAAGGTGCACAATATTTTGGAACACTGTATCCTTCCACGTTGAACAAACCAAACAACTAATATATAGGGTGCTTCCTATTTAGTTATGGCGGATATTTAACCCTACCCACTCCGGACGTCTTATGGAGCATGTGAGTAGGGGTCTCTGAGAAAAGCACGAATGAGTTACTCAGTATCTAGCGTTAAATTACTGCCTTACCAAACCGTTGGGCGCCATGTAGTGTAGTTCCTATTTCCCTAATAGGCTCTGCGCATTGGAATAATATAACCTATAGGTTTGACATAGGACTAAGGTCGGTATGTCCCTATCGATTATATTAAACTTAATTACCTGTGCCAGCTAGCTCAGAGGCCACTAGAAACTCCTTGAGAACAAGAAGGGAGTAGTTTCTGGAAACCGAAAAACATGACAACTTTGTTTCCCTTTAGAAGCGGAACATATCTCAGAATCGTGGAAACAATAGATAACAGTTTCACTCATTCAATCGTGCATGCTTAGTTTCTGCAGAGTTACACAGAAAGGAAAGACGGGCGTTTCAATAAAAGGGTTTTATTGAACAGTCTTGTTTCTCGTGTAAGAGATGTGTGCTGTTATGATCACAAGACAGTATGCAAGATAAATAATGTACAGCGTGAGCAGTAGAAATAAATAATATTGCGCTAGCATTATCTTTTAGCATATATTTACGTACATAAATAACATGAGCTAAGAATGCGAGTACTCATACGATGCGTCTCTAAGCTAGTTCTACCCCAGTGTACCTAACCTAGACTAGGTGTAGGGAAGAGTAGAAGTAGGTGGAGTATTCTCTAGTATGGTAGACTAAGAGTATGTTAAGTCTAGTATGCCAAGAGTCCCTCTAGGATCTAGTCAGCTCCATACCTTGAGAATGAGAGAGGTGGAATCTCCTGCCGGATCTTGGAACTCTAACACCCCGCGAAGGAGTCAGAACACTGGAAGCTGGATTCGTCTGCGTGCAAGAATGACAGCGTCTTCTCAGTGCGTCAGGCCGGGATACGGGCTCCTCTGAAGTCGAGGTCTCCTCTAACTTGCTTGGGCAAGGGAAGGTATATTTATACCTGGTAGGTGTCGAGGAATGTTAGCATTGACGTGAAGTCGGACATAGGAAGACGTCAGGAATGAACCCGTAAGGTATAATGGTTCATACATAATAGATGAGTTCTTGGAGAAATCAATAGTCCTGTGCTAGGGGAACTCCCGAAGCTTAAGGGTCTGGTTTCTAAGAACTCGTTGTGACGTTAGGGTGGACGGATGTCGGTGACCATGCCTGTATTTGGAGTGCACGGTTAATGCCTAAATAAGGACAGGGATTCTATGCCTATATAAGGGCAAGGCGAATTGTGCCTATATAAGGACATGATTCAGGAAAACCTATATACGGACCCCTAAAGCGGAATACAACAGGAGAGTGGGCGGAGCTTCCACGAAGCTTCCACACTATAGTGTATACTGCATGCCTCGCAGAGCGATGGCAGCGCATTTGCGCTGCAACGCTAGGCGAGACCTAATAAAGGGAGTGGCTTGCACAAAGAATGTGTGATTCATATATTTCCCAGCACCGCCCTGCTAAACAGTACCAAGCAAGGTAAATACGTTGAAAATGCGTGCTTCAATCGGCTAAAAATATTATAGGTACATTGGCAACATATTTTACACTTTGTTGAATTTAAGAGTCGTTTTGCAGGTAAAACCGCGCCTCTAATGCGCGCCAAAGAAAAGTACCCTACACCAATGTTCCACTAAACTACACCAAATAACTAGGATTTTTTTTTTGTACTAAGCAACTGTTTTAGTGTTTACAACTGTAGATTGGAAATAAACAACGTTTTCCAATGGAACTTATTCTGCTTTGTATTCTTTTAATTGTAAAGTGTTTGTATGTCCAACCTTAAAGTAAAAGAAGCAGAGAAAGAAAGTAGACCACTGGCTGGGATTTCTCAAGGGAGTATAAAGTGTAACAGCATGTGGTGAAAAGCTCGTATTATTTAGTGTCTGGGTGCTGATCCCAGATTGACAAAAGATGGCGACGCAGATAATGATGAAAGGCCTTCAACCTGATGGCAAATTCACTGCTTGAGGAGATGTTATGCAAAACTAAACAAATACTGGCTTGTGTCTGCTGTTATCTGTTTTGCCTGCCTGACAGACCATCCATAAGTATGTGGTTATATTTTTAAACCATTGTTGCTACACTATATGTCACTAATCAGAATGTCTTACAGTCGGGGAAGTGAGAAAGCGCTACTCCCTTAGCGACTGTAGAAAGTAAAGCGCTCCTACCAGAAATATTTGCTGCTGTGACGGTGCAATCAAACCTTACTACGGGTAAACAGTCACCGCATAGAGCAAATCTAACTTTAAAAATTACTTTTAGTTTGGGGAACTGTTTTTCTGTTATAGTTGCAAAACCACAAAAATAGAAAAGGAGCGCTCCAATAGAGCCAGGGCCGGACTGGCTACCGGGCGTTTTGTTGTGCTGCCGAGCTGGGGGCTGATTTCACTGCGGTGGGGGCTGATTTCGTTGATGGGGACCTGCGTGAGCTTCGAAATAAACAAAGCAAAACGAATGTTTTTAAGCACACGCAGGTCCCCATCAACGAAATCAGCCCCCAGCTCGGCAGCATGCCAAAACGCCCGGTAGCCAGTCCGGCCCTGAATAGAGCAAATGTATTTTACCTGTATTGCCAATATATTTTATCACATTCTAAATCCTATACATATAGCATGTCATGCTGCACTAACGTTCAGGTGAGGGTGAAAATGTATCACACACAGACCCCTAAAATGATTATAACGATTATGTTCATGTAAATAGGTTGCTGTAAAAGTTACAGAAAATATAAAACACATTTCTTTTCTGTCGTAAAAAAGCGGGACAGCGTGTCAGTTAGAGATGGTTCGGGGAAGTGTGTTGCTGTTATGGCAGCAAAACCTCAAGAAATATAAAAGTGAGCGCTTTTGTAGAGCAAATATATTTTTCCTGCATTAGCAATATATTTCCTCACATTGTATATCTGATAGATATAGCTGTCATGGTCCACTAACATCCCTTTGTGAGTGAAATGTATAGCACTCACACACCTAAAAAAAAAGTCTCCATTATCTTCATAAAAATAGGTTGCTGTAAAAGTTATGGCAATTATAAAATAAAATCCTTTAATGTCGTGGAAGCGGGATAGCGTGTCATGATGCTGTTAGACACGGAGACCCACCATAAACAGAAACTAAAATACATTACACCCGGGTAAGCATTAGAGAGTGTAATGGTGCAGTAAGTCTCCGGGTTTTATCAAAACTGCACTTATACCCCTTGGCCATTGTAGACACGGAGAGCAACCTTAAAGATCAATGAAAAGACATTGCACTTGTGGAAACATAAGAGCGGGTTATGGTGCAGTAAAACCCCGGGTTTCATCAAAATTGCACCTAGACCCCGTGGCCATTCTAAACTTAATGGAAACAGAAATGAAAATACATTATGAATGGGGATTTGGGATAAATGTATAAACTGGAGCGCTTGGTCTGGTAAAACCGCACAAAGAAAAGGGAAATAAAGTTGCTGTAAAACTCACCACAAACTGTAATCAAAATGTATTAAAGTTGCCAGAGCGTGTAAAGGTGCAGTAAATCCTAAGTTCCGATAATACGTTTACAGAAAGTAAAATTAAAAGATCGTAAATGCACGAGAGCGTGTCACAGTGCACTTGGAATCGATATCCTATCAAAAGATAACGGAAAGAAAAATGCAAAACATTAGTTTTGGGGAAGTGGTAAAAACATATGAACAGTAGCATCAAACGAACAAGTGAAGCCCTACCTGAAATCGCGCAGTGCATAAACAAAAACAAGCGGCAGCTACCATGCTCAAAGTGAAAGTGCGCTGTGCCACACAGAAACATGGAATTAAATAGACAAGTAGTCCTTAAAGAACAAACAACACTTATGAGTGTAGGAAAACTGTAATTTACCGGTGCTCCTCGCATAATACCGGAAATTATGTATCGGAGTGCAATCAAATACGAAGCCAGGAAATAATAGGGGCGCAGGAGTAAACCAATTGTAACTTCAGGCGGGATTACACTCAGTACAAGTGATAACAGCAGGTCTTGCAGACAGTGCATTCGCAATGATGCTCGACCTCAAAAAAGATTGAGGGGGGTTTTCACCCCCTCCCTTTTCTTATGTATCTTGGTCTTTGGAGCGGCGAGTAAGATCCATGGGCGCTGGAACAAGCAAGGCCCCTCCCTGCCTTCTCCTAAAAAATGTCTGTAAAAGTTTTCATTTTCTTTTTTAAAAGCATCCCGTTTTCCTATTTAGGAAAACTGGTTGCATTAAAAAAAAATCTTGATTAATTGAAAACTAGTCCCATACAAGGTGGTCTGCTGACCCCAGCAGGCCTCCATGCCTTTGATTTTAGCCAATTATAGTGTTCATTATGATTTATGAGGTAGGTCGAATTGCGATCCTCTACCATTCTGTATTTTGTGAACCGACCTATTAGTACATAGGCCAGTTTTCAAAATACAAATGGATTCAGTAAAAGTAGGTGAGCAAATTGCAACCACTTTTACCTAGCCCATATTTAGCACATGAGGCCCTTTGTTATTTGTCCAGAACATATATGATCACCTTCTCTGTTAGAGTTCCTCTGAAGGATTTTCATAGTGCCAAGGGACCTTTATTCTGGCTTATGTTTGCGCTTAACAAATGGCCTGACAGGGAGCTAGATAGAGGAAGTGAAGCTGAAACTTGTGTATGCCTAGAAGTGTAACTTCCAGGACGTGACTGAAGGTGAAAATGTCACTTTTATCTTTGCCTCTCTTCCAACTTTAAGGAGAAGCATCATGCTTTCCCAGAGGCTTTGTGGGAGTAGGTGTTGCAAAAATATGATACTAATTGACACATGCAATAGCATCCCAAAAAACACATTTAGAACGTCATTCAAATCTAAAATAGGCGACGTTTTCATTCAAAGCCTCTCCTTTGCTTTAATGCATTTCTTAGAACCAAATCTTTTTATATGATTTGACAGGTACAAATATTTACTATGCTCCCCGATTCATATCTCATTGTTCGATTGTTCATCACAATAAAGTTCGGATAGGTGTTGTGCCCTGGTTCAGGCCATTCAAGAGTGCCAATTAATCCCCAGAATTGCTTAGACTCATGAGTGGAAGACCATCTAGCGATGCCATCCAGTCTTTCTTCGTCAAAGGCTGTTGTTGAGTTCCAGCATTTTTGTTCATATGTCACATACAAAGAAACTTGCTATGGAACATTCACAATCTGACATATCAGAAATGCCAGAAATAACTGTGACTATAAAGGGAGACCACCGCACAGCATGTCAATTAATACATGTTTCTGTCATATGCACTAAGAGACTTTGAATACCTGCCTCTATGTATTCACTCACCTCTATGCCAAATTGTGCTTCTTCAGTTGTATAGCAGTCTGTAGAAGAATTTTCTCAAGAGTCTAGATTCCATTCCACATCATGGAGGAACATTCATTAAAGGTAGGCATCAGCCCGAGTGAAAACAACATACAAATACAAACTTTAGTTATTCCACATACCGTAACCTGAAGCAACTGCAGTGTCAGGCCACTGAACACAAACCTAGTAAAGGAATCAGGACTAACACAAAGGAAAACAAAGACCATGTTTTGTGGGTAAGGTTAAATGTTGTTGCAACTTAAATTACTGATCTGTTTGATTAATATTGCTGGAGAATTATGTCAAGGTGTTGTTAGAACCTTTGATCAAGTTCTGTTATAATCTTCTTAATCCATGGATAAAACAGGTTCCAGGATATGTTAGTTGGCTCCATTCCATATTCAATCCAATGACTAACCCCTCCTGGTGGCAGAAGGACATTGAGGAGCCAGGCATCCATTACGTAAAAGAAAAAGTGCTACAGAGTACTTCTGATAAAACACTGAAGTTGCATGTCACATAGGAGGATATTAGAAGTGCGCCATCTTTTAAAAATACTTCAAATTTTGGTAGAGTTATGTGGATAAAAAAGACAAAAAGAAGAAAGGGGTACTCACTAACAAGAAATTGGCTTGACCATATTTTGTTCAACCTCTCAGCCTTCACAACTATGGCTAATTTCGCACTACAGAGCAAATTAAGAGTATGGGAAGACACTACAAAAAGCTCTTCACCACTTTATGTCAGCACGTATTGCCCTTTAAGACTTCAGTAATAAAAGCCAACTTTATATGAAAGAATTGGAAGCTAGAGAAGATATGTTAGATGATGAAATCAAAAACATCACACAGGCCTGGCAGACTGCATGTAATCTATCAATTATTCACAGCAAATACTATAGAATTGGAAAAAAAACAATAACAATAGAAGAAACCTAGATATATTTTAAATCAGAAAATGTTGGACATTGGCAAACTAGCACCACTTCATAGCTAAATATCTAGATTTCTTCTTTAGTTGCAAAGTTTGGACTTCTGCAGAGCAATGCAACATGTTCATCAAACGCCATTTTGAACTATTACCAAAAGCAATAGGCACTGACATAAAGAGCCCTGACATAATATTGCATGCTCATTTATACACCAATAGCCCATGGATCTATCAGGAAGTTGGAGTCTATTCAAAGACCAATATCAGTCAGGAGTCAGTTGCAAATAGGTGACAGAATACATTTGTGTACTGCCTTTACTACCCACCAGTTGTATCATAAAGAGATAATTCCAGATTCAGATATACAGTGACAAACGTGTTTTTATTCTCTTGTCATTCAGAGCAGCTTATATCCTAGATCAAGAAGGTTAACTTGGATGTTTTCGGTCGACACATGTTTTGAACTGGCTGTACTTGTCCTAGAGCTTATCCATGACATCCAATAGAATAGCCTAAAGTCATAGAACGGAGTTAGTTTAATTACTATACAAAAGAGGTTAAGTTCACCCATGTCATTTGAAACTCAATTTTAGTCTATAGGCAGCTTCTCAGTTTAACACTGGAGAGAAAATTATTGCACTTTTCTAGTCTGGGACTGGTGAAATGCCCATGCAATAAAATTCACTTAGACAAGGATCAGTTCCCTTGTCTGACAGCGGATCTTTATATGTGACATACAAAGATGAGCAGCCTGACATGTAAACTTACCCCTTGACTGCATATGTTGGTGAAATACTAGTGTTGAAGCGGGTTCTGATTATCAAAAAGGAGAACAGCAAGGAATAGTTTAAGTTTAATTAAACAGCAACGACCGGGAATAGCAGCCACATCTCTTACAGTTGGGTGTTGGAATTCAATTTGCAATAGGTACATGGCATGCTTTATACTATACAGTGGGTGCAATAAAGTGAAGCTTGCCCCCCTTTGGCCAGGAAATACTGGCACAGTGGGTCATAAATTGCGTGTTTAGATGCTTGATCCCACTCTCATAGAAGGGGCCACAAATACCTACTGGTGGTCACAATCGGAGGTGGTCGAGGTGGCCAGGTGTGTCATGTGTGTTATCTAGGGTGACGCTTACTATTAGACATTGTTTGGGCTTTATCTGATGAATGCAACTGACCGGCTGCTCTGGCATCATGTTCTTGGGCAGAATGCAGGCCCTCTGCTGTACATTTATTTGTGTTTATGAGTGTTTGCATCTGACTTGTTTCTTTAGGTATTACATCCTGGGGCCATATGTGATTTACTGCTGCAATCTTCCAGGTGTGTTTGAGGCTTGTTCCATATCTGGTGTCCCCAACACAGGAAACGCTAGGGGTGAACAGAGGGCAGCTGTGTTATGTTGATCTGATAAAGGGTCACTCTGAAGTGTTTTATGGTGAATTTGGGTAGCGCAGGCAACAGTTGTTCTGTGGTGTGCTGGACTCCTAAGAGCTGAGCTTTCTATAAAATGATCCGATGTTAACACTAGAATAGACGAGAATCAAGAAGTTGAGAACCATCAGCTCTTGACTAAAAGCAACAAAGAGATGCTGATATGGCAAACTATGGTGGTCTTAACGGAGTGCGTTAATTACCAGAAATACGTTTTCTGTTGTGGACTATAGGCCCACTCTCACAAGCTGGATACCATTTTTGTTGGGAGAAGTGTGGGAAAACAGAGTATTAGAACATTTGTTATTATTGATTGAATTTCTTTCTGTTATTGACTAGTAAGCCAATATGCAAGAAAGAACACATTTTTCAAACTGTCCTGCAAATCACATGATCTTATGTGTAGCGCCAAATTCAGAGTTGTACAAATAACTACATTTCCTAACTCATGTATTGGGAACATTGAAAAATGCATAAGTTTCCATCATACCTATTTTTCATTCATTAGATTTTACTGAATGGAATGATGCATGATCTGTGCACAATGAATAATTATTATACACTGCAGCTCAGGTAATGGCTCTGGGTTTCGAATGCTTTTGTACAATAAAAAATAACTGTATATAAAAAACACTACATATATACCCTTACGTCCAGAAGATTTTGATGTACATAACGCTATATTACTATGTCTGTTATCAGGGCAGATAAAAACACTGCATCTATTTCTATTTTTACTATTTATTTTCATTATTCGTTTATTACAACAAATAGTTTTTTTTACAACCTTGAGTGATCTCTGTAAATTACCCTTTGTTCAATTCAGAATTTTATTTACCTCTCGGAAGTGTATTGATTTTCAGGTTCCCCTATGGGTTTCATGCCTCTTTCCACCCCAAACAGCAAGTAGGGTGAAACAACAACTATAGGTAGAAATCGACTACCATCTAGAAAATTAAAGAACCTATGGTAAAAAGTATTCTTTACAACTCTACCCATTTCTGAAAGCTGGGAAGAGGGTTGTCTAGGCACTGCAAAACTTTTCTTGATGCCACTTAGTTTCTTGCATAGGATATTTTCCCATTTTTCAAAAGTAACCCAAAATGTGGCTATATTTTGACTATTTTTTCCACTACCAGAGTGGAACCCATAAACCCTGGGCACCTTTACAATCCTCACTGTGTGAGAAAAAAAGGAAGCAAATTAGGCCTGAATAACTTTTGTGGAAAAAAGTTGTGAAGGCTTTAGCACAAACATCCACAAACATGCACACACTTCCACAAACATTAAAAAAGGGCCCAGCACAGTTTCTTAACTATTCAAGTCTATGATTCCTTTGTGAGCTTTGGTATGGACCGACAAAAGGTGCTATTAAGCAGAGCTTTCCCTGGTGTTTGCTAGTTCCCCACATGCAGTGCATTGCGGGGGCGCAAGTTATAGATAGCTCAGCTAACTATAACGGCTGAATTTCTCTGGTTTTGTACGAGTGAAATGTCAGCCTAACTATAAAGTTCCTGTAACCTGTGTTTTTTTCAGTGAATATCTAAGGTTTTTTAAATGCTAATTTCTAACTATAACATCCCTGAAACTAGTGGTTTTTTCAGTGAATTTCTAAGGTTTTTTAAATGCTTATTTCTATCTATAACCATCCCTTAAACCTGTCTTTTTTTCAGTGAATTTCTAAGGTTATTTAAATGCTAAATTCTGAACTGAGATACTTTTATTGCTCTTTTGATGGCTTCACACTGTCTGGTAGATTTAAACAAATATACATTCATACTGTTGATATCTTCACTAAAAACAAGAGTTTGAAATATGAGATGAGAAATTCAATGAAACAGCTGCTCTCTGTACCACGGTCCACGACTTCCATAAAATACATTCTTAATGTTTCTTTGATGTAATGTGGAGCTTTTTAAGGCCTAATATTGCATTTTCTTCTTGCCTTCAGGCTAATCTATGTTGGGGCAAGGGAAGGTCACCTACCTGCCTGTCTGAGCTTGATTCATATAGAATGTTTTACTCCGGTGCCTGCTCTGCTGTTCAATGTAAGTATTGCTGCCTGCTATTTTATGCATCCTTGGTTGAATAAGTTGAATCCATTCATCAGGGGACCTCTGAATCTGAAACCTTTGAACACAAACGTCACTACACAAACTAAGCTTAAGATTTCTGATTCACTGTGGGCAAAGGTTAGAGTTGCCATTTTAAGAACTCTGGTATTTGAGCGTAAGAGGATTTCAGAGGAGCTGAACTTATCGGCAATAGTAGCCTCTCATTCATCATGTGGACAACTTATGCCAGAGTCATATTTATTGCATGAAAAACATTATTAACCACACACTAGGGGTTCCTTCCGTTGAATGCTAGAACATTTTGCAGCCTAAATGTAAAAGCTCAAGTACCTCACGTGGTACATACTATACTGAACCATTATTTTAAATAGCAAACGGTTAGTTTTTACTGTAATTCTCTATAATTGCAACATGACATTTCACGTTAAGTAAGAGGAGAGGGGCTTCCCTATCCACGTTTGCTACAATGCTTATATTTCATAAGCATGACAATATGAAATATATATATATATATATATATATATATATATATATATATATATATATATAATAAATAAATAAATAAAAACATTGAACAGATAACGCTCTGTGTGACACCAAGGCAGCAATGCTGAAACCTGTTACAGCGGATTGATTAAAGTGCAAAAAGAAAATCATTGTTGAGTCGTACTCTGTTGTTGGGATCCAATTGTTATTGTGCAAATTGGAACTGGAATAAATATATATATATGTATAAATGTTTTATATAATTTATACATATATGCAGTAAATAGTTTTTATTCCTAAATTTATAAATGGGCTGCAAGATATTACCTTGCCATGATACAGGGGAATGATTGGATGAGTGCATGGGTAGTGCCTGAGTGATTGGATAAGTGCATGGAAAGTCCCAGGGTGACAGGATAAGTGCGTCGGTAGTACCTGAGAGAATGCAGGAGTGTATGCATAGTGCCTGAGTGAATGGTTGAGTGCAAGGATAGTGCCTGAGTGATTGGATGAGTGCATGGGTAGTACCTACATGAATGATTGAGTGCAAGAGTAGTGCCTGAGTGATTGGATGAATGCATGGGTAGTAGCTAAGTGCATGGGTAGTGCCTGAGTAAATAGTTGAGTGCAAGGGTAGTGCCTGAGTGATTGGATGAGTGCATGGGTAGTGCCTGGGTGATTTTATGAGTGCATGGGTAGTGCATGAATGATATGATGATCGCATGAATAATGCCTGGGTGATTGGATGAGTGCAAGCATAGTGCCTGAGGGAATGCATAAGTTCATGGTTAGTGCCTGAGTGAAAGCTTGAGTTAAAGAGTAGTGCTTCAGTGATTGGATGAGTGCAAGGGTAGCGTCTGGGTGATTGGATGAATGCATGCTTCGTGCCTGAATGATTGGATGAGTGAATGGGTAGTACCTAAGTGATTGGATGAGTGCAAGCATAGTGCCTGAGGGAATGCATAAGTTCATGGTTAGTGCCTGAGTGAAAGCTTGAGTTAAAGAGTAGTGCTTCAGTGATTGGATGAGTGCAAGGGTAGCGTCTGGGTGATTGGATGAATGCATGCTTCGTGCCTGAATGATTGGATGAGTGAATGGGTAGTACCTGAGTGATTGGATGAGTTCATGGGATGTGCCCGGATGACTTAATAAGTGCATTGGTAGTACCTGAGAGAATGCAGGAGTGTATGCATAGTGCCTGAGTGAATGGATGAGTGCAAGGCTAGTGCCTGGGTGATTGGATGAGTGCATGGGTAGTGCCTGAGTGATTGGATGAGTGCATGGGAAGTGTCCGGATGACTGGGTAAGTGCATGGGTAATACCTGAGAGAATGCAGGAGTGTATGCATGGTGGCTGAGTGAATGGTTGAGTGCAAGAGTAGTCCCTGAGTGATTGGATGAGTGTAATAGTAGAGCCTTTTCTCAGGCAGGTTCACTATTTACTGACTGCTCAGAATGTTGGGCCTAGCCAAATTTAAAACAGCAACCCTTCCCAAGTCACTGTTGTAAGTCTCACCATGTTTCTGAAGGAATGAATGTGTGTGTCTGTGCCTTTTGCTAGTGACATGATACATAAAAAGAAAGATACAAATAGTTGAATACCTGTGTTTCCGACCACATGCTCTCTAAATTTGTGTACAAGAAGGTGTATGTATTCCTTTCTGCTCATAATACAGGGCACATGGGTATTGAATAGTCTATTTGAGGGGCTCTAAAACACCTACATACGTAAGACATGTTTGCCTGTGCAATCGAATGACAGAGAAGAACTGAGAAGATTTGTCCACCTGTAGGAGAAGCTACCAGGTTTTTAAGCTAGCATCTTCAGATGCATAACACGTGTGAGAATACATGTACAAGTAGACACATACCTCAGTCACGAGAGCATGCAGACCTTTAAACTTGACACACTGCACTTCCCATTTCAAGCAGACACCTAAATTTATATGGCCTACTTCGAGTGTACCTTTCCACAGATTCATACAAAGTAGCCTAATCACTAATCCCTCTGCCAACATGTCTTAAACCTCACTTTTCTCTTGCAGCTTCACTATTCACCAATTGCTGAGAATGTTGGGCCTAACCAAATTTAAAACAGCAATCCTTCCCATGTCACTGTTGTAAGTCTCACCATTTTTCTGAAGGCATATATGTGTGTGTCTGTGCCTTTTGCCAGTGACATGATACATAAAATAAACATACAAATAGTAGAATACCTGTGTTTCGGACCACAGGCACTCTACATTAGAGTACAAGAAAGTGTATGTATTCCTTTCTGCTCATAATACAGGGCACGTGGATATTAAATAGTCTATAACACCTACATAGGTAAAACATGTCTGCCTGTGTAACCGAATGACAGAGCAGAACTGAGAAGATTTGTCCACCTTTAGGAGAAGCTTCAACCTTTTTCAGCTAGCATCGTCAGATGGATAACACGTGTGAGAATACATGTACAAGTAGACTCATACCTCAGTCACTAGAGCACGCAGACCTTTAAACTTGACAGACTCCACTTCCCACTTCAAGCAGACACCTAAATTTATACGGCCTACTTCGAGTATACGTTTCCACAGACTCATACAAAGTAGCCTAATCACTAATCCCTCTGCCAACATGTCTTAAACCTCACTTTTCTCTTGCAGCTTCACTATTCACCGACTGCTCAGAATGTTGGGCCTAGCCAAATTTAAAACAGCACCCCTTCCCATGTCACTGTTGCAAGTCTCACCATGTTTCTGAAGGCACAAATACGTGTGTCTGCCTTTTGCTATTGACATGACCCATATAAAGAAACATACAAATAGTTGAATACCTGTGTTTCAGACCGCATGCTCTCTAAATTTGTGTACAAGAAGGTGTATGTATTCCTTTCTGCTCAGAAATACAGGGCACATGGGTACAGACTTATATAGACTGAAATATAGTTTAATAAATCTGTCAACATGTTTTAAACATCAGTTTTCTCTGCTACTTTCAATAGACACTCAGGGAGCACACATATTAGTGTGCACAACCTATTTGAATCTTCATTTCAGTACAATAAAACAAACTACAATACACATTTGTACATTTGATAACATATTTCAAACATCACATTTCTTGAATGCTTTGCAAGCTTTATAAATAATGTATTACAAAGTTAAAAATATCATTACAAACACTGAAGCACTCCTACGCAATACATAAGACACCTTACACATTTGTAACTCACCTCTGAAATACTATTGCAGAATATGAAAATGTCAGAAACTCCTAAAAGATTTTCTTTCCAACACAATAAATGTAGTACACCACTCTCAACAAGGAAAAAACAGTAATGGCAAACTTTCCCTCTTTTTTGCACACAAATGAATGTAAGTAACAAATCAAAATCCTCCCTTCATTTTTTCAAATTCGAAAACCCATTTCTATTGGATACACATATTAACCTTTTATTACTCTATTCTAAAAGTGCCCAATCTGGTTCTGTAACTTACTGGAGTCGCGAGTCTACTTCAGTGCCGCATTATAGCGTCGCAAAGGAGTCGCAAACCCTTACAGGAGTTCAAAAACCTATTTCCAACAATACTAGTATTATTTTTTAAGAACACACCACTTTAAACATAGTACTGATTTGGGAAAACTTACTTTAAAAGCATATTACTTATGTATAACTTACCATTTCATATTTTAAAACCACAGTTAAGTTGCAACCCTTCCCCATTCAGCTTCATCCTAGTTTCCATAGTAACAGTTTCTGCAACATTTAACTGTACTGGCATGTCACAAGGTCACCATATGTTAAAGTTCAGCACACTAACTTACAAATGCAAATAGCGGGTGTGGTTGACTTCTGCAAAATATTAGCTTATCCTGTCTACTGTACCTTTCAAACTTTTTCCGTAACCAATCAGAAAGATACTTGTTCGCAAAGTAACATGCATCCTATTTTTGAGTACACAATGTTGATGAGCAGCCAATCACTAATCTGCTTTTTCAAAAATAGCATCTTCTTCACCATTCTAGATACCTCTCACTATACCAACTGACTTACTCAGCTACAGACGTTTTTTGATGCCATCCACTCATCCATTCAAAATGCCAACAGTATGAATTGTAGGACACAGCTACGTTTTTTGGGGCTAAAGGTATGCTGAACACAGAGGTATTGACAAAGACCTGGGTTTGCAAAATGTGGATATTAAATGGTTTCCACAGAGAGTATTAAAGTGGCACCAATTGCTGCCTTTGGTTAAAACCTTTTTGCATCTCCAACACCCTGACCTCATGATTGTGCACTGTGGTGGCAATGACCTAGGCACATTGACTGGGGTAGGATTGGAAATCATAATGAAGGATACCTTTGCACAACTGATGTCGCTTTTCCCTCACACTGTCTTTGTATACTCAAATATATGTCAAAGACAGAAATGGAAGTGGTCAAATCAATTCTGTCCACAGATTGACAAGGCTAGGAAGCATGTCAATAAAGCTGTTTCTGCTTACCTCAGAGACCATAACATGGGCTCTATCTATAACAACAATCTATGTTTTGACATGCATGACATCTACAGAACTGATGGAGTTCACTTCACAGATGAAGGGAACAAAGTGTTTCTCAACAACCTTAAGCTGTGCATCTGCACTTACATGTAGCTGCAACAAAGCCAACAAAGTCATAATAAACAGGACTCCTCTTAGAGCCAGCCTATAACCCAACAGTGAAAGTTATATATTTTTTCACATATATACTATTTTTAAATATTTTCTGGATTCGTGAACCTATCGCGATTCCGCAAAACAAAAGCATGCGTTCAATGTACTACAACACATTTCACCTTTCAACTTAAACTTTTAATTTACATTTTAAATATTATTTCAAACTCTGACAATTTTAATGTGATTATGAAATTCATTCTCACTACCTCTGTAAAAAAGTTCAGAACTGTAACACTACCTTCTGAATTGGATAGTATTTAATTATTTATTTAAGATGGATCCACGATTCCACCGCAACGTTACACTGGGGGGGCGCACTAAGAGCCTCGATAGGGTTGCGACTCCTACCACGAGAGAAAAAATTATAATTAATGCCCACCAGTTCCATAGGCCCATTTTGGCCCCAGGGACCCCATCCCCCGGGGCCACACAATTTCATTTATAATATTTATTTTTAAGGAGGGGGACTGCGTGGCCCCCCCATCCCCAGGCCGATTACGGCCCCAGGAACCCCATATCCCGGGCCCGACCATTAATTTTTTTTTCTTTTTTCAAAAAAGGGAATGGGGCCGAGTGGCCCCCTCCTGGCCATTTTCTGCCCTGGGGACCCCATTCTCCGAGGCATGGCCATCTGTTTGTTGACCACGGTCCCGGCCAGCTCCTGCTTTCTGTGGTAGCCGGCATGCCTTTTTACCCCCAGGGAGCTGCATGTCAGCAGCTCCCTAGGGATAAAAAGCAAAGTGCTCCACTGTGAACAAGTGAGAGCAAAATGCTCTCACTTGTTCACAGTGGAGCACTTGTTTGCTATGGGATGGCGGGAGCCATCCCATAGCAAACTGCAATGTCCCAGGGGTGGGCACCCCGGGACATTGCTGGAGCTGGCCCTGGTGGGTGGCGGTCCCCACAGCCATGGAGGGCTCCATGAGGGGAGCCGCATGGCCCCCCTCCAACATGTTTAAAGCCCCGGGGAGGTGGTGATCCCCAAGGCTGGGGGTCCGCAATGGGCCCTCACATTTAACTTATGTATGCCCTGGGAAGGTGGCGGTCCCCGGGGCAGTGTGGGGGGGCTCGAGCCCCCCACACTTCATTTTATAAACATAGCTCCTGGGAGGTGGCAGTCCCCGGCCGGGGCTGTGGGGGGGCCGCGTGTCCCCCTGCATTTAATAACTATAGCCCCGGGGAGATGTTGGTCCCCGGGCTGCGTGGACGGGGCAGGAGCCCCCCACCCATTTTTTAACAATAAAGCCCCGGGTAGGTGGCGGTCCCCGGGGCTGCGGGGCGGGCTCATGCCACTCTGCATTTAATGACTAATGCCCCCGGGTAGGTGGCGGTCCCCATGGCAGCAGGGGCCCCGCATCAACATTTTGCATCGCCCCCGGGACCTTGCCTACCCGGGGGCTTAAAAGAAATTTTCATTGGGATTCACACACCCAGTGCGAATCCCGCTGAATTATTTTTAAAAAAAAATGCTATTTTGTGCAGGCCTAGAGGGTCAGGGTGTTTCAGCAGTGCTCCCGCCATCCCATAGCAAACTGCAATGTCTTGGGGGTGGGCACCCTGGGACATTGCTGGAGCCAGCCTTGGGGGGTGGAGGTCCCCAGGGCCATGGAGGGCTCCACGAGGGAGACCGCGTGGCCCCCCTCCAACATTTTTAAAGCCCCGGGGAGGTTGTGGTCCATGGGGCCGGGAGGCCGCAACGGACCCCGCATTTAATTTATGTATGCCGCGGGGAGGTGGTGGTCCCTGGGGCAGTGTGGGGGGGATCGAGCCCCCACACACTTAATTTTATAAACATAGCCCCGGGGAGGTGATGGTCCCCGTGGCCCCCTGCATTTAATTACTAAGGTCCCAGGGAGGTGGTGAACTCTGGGGCTGGGTGGAGGGGCAGGAGCCCCCCCACAAATTTTTTAACGATAATGCCCCGGGGAGATGGTGGTCCCTGGGGCTGCGGGAGGGCCACGTGCCCCCGCATTTAATGACTATCACCCCAGGGAGGTGGCAGTCCCCAAGGCAGTGGGGGCCCCTACAGGCCCCCACATCATATTTTGGCATTGCTCCCGGGACTTGGCCCACCCGGGGGCCGAAAAGAAACGAAGTGCACTTTTTAAAAAAATGTTCGGTAGGTTTCATGCACCCAGTGCAAATCCACCCGAAAATAAAAAAATGCTTTTTTTTCCCCCGAGGTCCCTGTGGGAGCCCCTGAGCAAGCCTAGGGGGTCAGGGTGTTTCTACCCTGCCCCCTTTTCTTGTTTTTTTATCATTTTTCTCGTGACTCGGTTCAACCGAGTCACAAGATGGCTGCCAACACTTCCTGGTTTGAAGTGTTGGCAGCCAATCAGATCTCACGCTCGAGATCAGGAGGGTTCGCGGATCCTTCGTGGGGATATATGGATATCTGTGAATATTTAATTTTCTCAGGAACTACTGAACGGATTTACACCATTTAGCAAAAAGAGTGCTTTCTGAACCAAGAGCTACCTTTTTGCCATATTTGGTGTTCAGCAGTTCGGGCTGTAGCTGTGTCTAAAGTTTTGTATGGGAATTAACATGGAGAAACCCCGTTTTGGGACCCCATTTTTTCTCAGCCCCCGCTTGACGAACCACCCCGAAACTTTCAACACAGGAGCTGACTTGACCGCCCCATTAGTTTTGAAAATTTCCTGAAGATTCGTCAAACGGCGCCAAAGATATTGGCAAATCAATAAACGCTTGTCCTATGGAAACGTTGGTCCTAACTATAACTACCTACTGGCGACCGCCAGTAGGTAACATATACATATATATATATATACATATATATATATATATATATATATATATATATATATATATATATATATATATATTATCTACTGGCGGTCGCCAGTAGATAGTTATAGTTACAACCTATTATCCATAGGAAATCCGCGACATTCTATTTGAAATAACTCTCTTGCCGGTTGACGTATCTTCGCGAAATTTTCAAACTTTGTGGCCCGCTCCGGTCCGCTCCTACCCTGAAAGTCTCGGGGGATTCGTCAAGCGGGGCCGAGAAAAAGGGGGTCCCAAAACGCGTTTTCCCCATGCACTTTTCCATAGGAAACTTTAGACACGGCTACAGCTCGAACTGCTGAACGGAATTACACCAAATTTGGCAAAGAGGTAGTTCTTGGTTCAGAAAGAACCCTTTTGTTAAATGGTGTAAATCCGTTCAGTAGTTGCTGAGAAAATGAAAAGTAAAAAGTTAGTGATATCTATGGCCGAGTAGGGTCCGCGTACCCTCAGCGCACCCTGCGCGCACCGTTCCGATCACGAGCTGCATGTTAATTGGCTGTCAGCTGGCTGTCAACATTCCGATTCAGGAAATGTTGGCAGCCATTTTGTCCCTCGGTAGAACCGAGGGACAGAAACAAGTGCGCAAAGCACACAAAGGGGGCAGGGTAGAAACACCCTGACCCCCTAGGTTTGCTCAGGGGGTCCCACAAGGACCCCCTGGGCAAAAAAAAATAAAAAAAATTTTTTTAAAAATCGGCAAGATGCGCTCAGGGTGCGCGAATCCTGCCGAAAAAATTGGCCCCCGGGTGGCCCAAGTCCCGGGGGCATGGTGGGGGGGGATAATTTAATGTGTGGGGGGCCTCAAAGGGCCCCCCAAGCCCTAGGGACCACCACCCCCCGGGGCTTTTTGAAAAATGGTGCGGGAGGGCTCTGAGCCTCCCGCAGCCCCAGGGACCACCACCTCCCCGGGGCTTTTTTTAATTAAAAATAAAACCAGTGTGGGGGGGCTCCAGTCCCCCACACGCCCGGGGACCGCCACCTCCCGGGGCACTAAACATTTTAATATGGGTGTCCGTTACGGACCCCAGAGCCCCGGGGACCACCACCTCCCCGGGGCTGTGTACTGAATGGGAGGGGGCCGCGCGGCCCCCTCCGGGAGCCCTTGATGGCCCTGGGAACCACCACCCCCAGGGCCGGCTCCTGCAGTGTCCCGGGGTGCCTACCCCCGGGACACTGTAGTTTGCTATGGCAGGACGGGAGCCTCGCGGCTCCCGTCCTGCCATAGCAAACTGCTTTGGATATTGGAAGAGAGAGCAGGGAAACCTGCTCTCTCTTCCAATATCCAAAGCGATTGCTTTTCCACATGGGGAGCAGCATGTCAGCTGCTCCCCATGTGGAACAGCAATGCCGGCTCCCAAGGGACGTGGGGAGCCGGCTGGACTGTGGGGGATTGGGGACCCCCACAGTCCCCAACGGAGAGGGCCAGCCCCGGGGGATGGGGTCCCCGGGGCAAGTAGTGGCCCGGGAGGGGGCCACGCGGCCCCCTCTCCAAAAAAGAGAAAAAAAATGTAAAAAAAAAATGGAAAGGCCGGCCCCGGGGGATGGGGTCCCCGGGGCCTTAAAATGGCCAGAGAAGGGGGGCCACGCTGCCCCCCTCAAAATAATAAATATAGAGGCCATGCCCCGGGGGATGGGGTCCCCGGGGCCAATACAAAAAGGGGTAAGGCCCTGGGGGATGGGGTCCCCAGGGCCCAAAAAGAGAAAAAGGAAGGGGGCCACACAGCCCCCCTTCAGGGGACAAAAAAAAAACGATCGGGCCCGCAGGCCCCGCCCCTTCCTTCACCACTCTGCAAACGCGCCCCTGGCGCGTTTGCAGAGGGGAACAAATTCCCCTTGAATACTGGGGGTCCCTGGGCGCCAACTAGCCCACCAGGAACCTCCAGTATGCGCCAGGGGCTGCCTTGCAGAGACGTGTAGAGAGGCCACACTCCTTTTACACCTCTCTGCAACGCAGCTCTGTGGCGCTTTTGGAGGTATATGGTGGGCTAGTTGGACTCCGGGGACCCTCAGGATTCAAGGGGACTTAATCCCCCAACTTAAAACGCGCCACGGGCGCGTTTGCACAGTGGTGAAGGGAGGGGGCGGGGCTTCAGGTGACATGTGTGCAAACAGGCCCCGTGGCGCGTTTTAAGATGGGGAATTAAATCCCCTTCAATCCTGAGGGTCCCTGGGGGCCAACTAGCCCAACAGGTACATCCAGAAAGCGCCACAGAGCTGCGTTGCAGAGAGGTGTAAAAGGGGTGTGGCCTCTCTACACGTCTCTGCAACGCAGCCCCTGGCGCATATTGGAGGTTCCTGGTGGGCTAGTTGGCCCCTAGGGACCCTCAGGATTCAAGGGGACTTAATCCCCCAACTTAAAACGCGCCACGGGGCGCGTTTGCACAGATGTCACCTCAGGCCCCGCCCCCTCCCTTCACCATTGTGCAAATATTCCTCTAAAATCAGCCGAAATACGAATTCCGATTTACTCACCTGTTATAAGGAGAGACCTCAGTGCTGTATCTTTCAGCCCAGTACTGGTCCTGAAAAGTAATTTTAACCGTACTTACCAGTAACTTGAATTTCCTTCCATAGGCTAACATTGACTGGTTTCAATTGGAAATTCTTCTAAGTGTGGAGTTTTGGAACTTTAAAATATTCCTGTAAAATCAGCCGAAATACGAATTCCGATTTACTCACCTGTTATCAGGAGAGACCTCAGTGCTGCATCTTTCAGCCCAGTACTGATCCTGAAAAGTAATTTTAACCGTACTTACCGGTAACTTGAATTTCCTTCATAGGCTAACATTGACTGGTTTCACTTGGAAATTCTTCTAAGTGTGGAGTTTTGGAACTTTAAAATATTCCTCTAAAATCAGCCGAAATACGAATTCCGATTTACTCACCTGTTATCAGGAGAGACCTCAGTGCTGCATCTTTCAGCCCAGTACTGATCCTGAAAAGTAATTTTAACCGTACTTACCGGTAACTTGAATTTCCTTCATAGGCTAACATTGACTGGTTTCACTTGGAAATTCTTCTAAGTTTTGATTTTTGAAACATACAAATATTCCTCTAAAATCAGCCGAAATCCGAATTCTGATTTACTCACCTGTTATCAGGAGAGACCTCAGTGCTGCATCTTTCAGCCCAGTACTGGTCCTGAAAAGTAATTTTAACCGTACTTACCAGTAACTTGAATTTCCTTCCATAGGCTAACATTGACTGGTTTCACTTGGAAATTCTTCTAAGTGTGGAGTTTTGGAACTTTAAAATATTCCTCTAAAATCAGCCGAAATACGATTTCCGATTTACTCACCTGTTATCAGGAGAGACCTCAGTGCTGCATGTTTCAGCCCAGTACTGATCCTCAAAAGTAATTTTAACCGTACTTACCGGTAACTTGAATTTCCTTCCATAGGATATCATTGCCTGCTTTTTGCTGAAAAAGTTTCTAAGTGTTGATTTTTGGAACTTTAAAATATTCCTCTAAAATCAGCCGAAATCCGAATTCTGATTTACTCACCTGTTATCAGGAGAGACCTCAGTGCTGCATCTTTCAGCCCAGTACTGATCCTCAAAATTATTTTTAACCGTACTTACCGGTAACTTGAATTTCCTTCATAGGCTAACATTGACTGGTTTCACTTGGAAATTCTTCTAAGTGTGGAGTTTTGGAACTTTATAATATTCCTCTAAAATCAACCAAAGTACGAATTCCAATTTACTCACCTGTTATCAGGAGAGAACCCAGTGCTGCATCTTTTAGCCCAGCACTGACCCTGAAAAGTAATTTTAACCGTACTTACCAGTAACTTATATTTTCTTCCATAGGAATCCTTTGTCTGGTTTTCAGCAGAAAAGTTTCAAAGTGTCGATTTTCACAAACTACAAATATTCCTTAAAAATCGCCTGTATGACTTAAACGCATTCTTTCAACTGTTTACAGGAGATGCACCAGTGCTGGATCCAGGATCCAACACTGAGTAACAAAAAGTAACGATAACAGTTTTTACCTCCTAAGTGAATTTCCTTCCATAGGATAACATTGGTCATTCTATGAGAAAAAGTTTCTAAGTGTCAACTTTTAAAGTACAATAATATTCCTTAAAAATCACGACTGTAACCAAAACGCTTTTACTCAACTGTTTACAGGAGATGTCCCAGGACTGAATCTAGGATCCAGTCCTGTGGTTAGAAAAAGTAATCCATAAAGTAACTAATTGCATTTAACTAGAAATTCACAATGAGCTGAATGTTGCATTGTGTTTGAAAATGTGTTGCCCATTGCAACAACTGTAACTACTGTACTTAAAAGTCTATTGCCTATGTGCAAAGTATTTAAACTAAAGTAATTCATTCTGAGAAAGTATTTTTTGTAATGTATAATATAATTACAATGTAATTTAAAAAATAAAATATGTAAAAAAAATGTTTTCTAAAAAATTTCGAAATCAGTATGAAAATGTTTTATATAACAATTAATACATTTAAAAATTGTCATTTACAAAACCTTTGAAATTCACTGAAAAAACCGTAGGTTTCAGACATGTTATAGTTACAAATTAGCATTTAAAAAACCTTTGAAATTCACTGAAAAAACCATAGGTTTTAGGGACGTTATAGTTACAAATTAGCTTTTAAAAAACCTTTGAAATTCACTGAAAAAACCATAGGTTTTAGGGACAGTTATAGTTAGTTGGACATTGCACTCGTACAAAACCCGTGAAATTCCCCCGTTATAGTTAGTTCAGCTAACTATAACTCGCGCCCCGCAATGCACTGCTGATGACGTCACATATTACATCACTCATGACATGGTCAGTGACATCACTGATGACATCACTGATGACATCTCAAATGACATCACTGATGACATCATCCACGTGATAATCTGATGCAGCTCTTCACACCCTAATATAACCTTTGATACACCCAATCTAAATTACAGACTGCCATTCGCAAAACCATAGACACTCCAACACCAATAACTACATACCCACTCACTGATTCTTAGGTCTACACACACACATCCACTCACTCACCCGTACAGTCACTCATACTTATGGTCACTCAATACAGGACTATCATATGCACTCTTACTCCTATATAGACACTCAAACACCGCCACTCATCCATAGAGGTACTCACACACCTAGTCAGTCATGCAAATAATTAAACACACTGCCATTTACTCACCTATACAGTTATACACACACCAGCTCACTTAATCATACAAATACTAGCACATTGTTACGCTCTTATACAATCACTGATACAAGCACACTCTCATCCATACAGCCACTATCACAATCACTCACTCTCGCTTATAGCTATTTATATACTCCAACACACATATATACTGCCTTTCACATATGTAGTTACTCACACATGTACCACTGGGACATACATTCACTCACTAACACACTCTTACACACACTTACCCACCCATACAGTCTATCACAGATGCACTCTTGAAACCATCCACCCAGTGAATCACCCACTCACACATCTATGCACAGTCGCACACACCCCATCCACACAAACACTCAGGCACCCATACAGATACTCAGACAACAAATCAATAACTCTTATAGACACTCATGTAGCTATTCACAAACCCATGCAGCCACTTACACAGCAACAGACAGATACAGACATTCACCCAGTTTAGTCACTAACCCATGCATTCAGTAAGATACGTTTAATCACTCACTTATAGAATTAGTCACGCACCTACTAAATCATCCATACAGACACTTATACACCCACTCATTCTTCAATACGCCTTTCCCTATATATATAAAAAATATTTAAACTTTACAGAAACACACAGTCACTGGATGATGTCATCAGTGATGTCATTTGAGATGTCATCAGTGATGTCATCAGTGATGTCACTGACCATGTCATGAGTGATGTAATATGTGACGTCATCAGCAGTGCATTGCGGGGCGCGAGTTATAGTTAGCTGAACTAACTATAACGGGGAATTTCACGGAGTTTTGTACGAGTGCAATGTCCAACTAACTATAACTGTCCCTAAAACCTATGGTTTTTTCAGTGAATATATATATATATACACATATATATATATTCACAGAAAAAAACAAAGGTTACAGAGACGTTATAGTTAGGCTGACATCTCACTCGTACAAAACCAGATAAATTTCAGCAGTTACAGTTAGCCGAGTGAACTATAACATACACCCCGCAATGCCCTGCTTATGACCTCACATATTACATCACTCATGACATGGTCAGTGACATCACTGATGACCTCTCAAATGACATCACTCATGACATCATCCACAGAATCTCAGATGCACCTACTCACACCCCAATATAACGTTTCATACACCCACTCCAAATTTCAGACTACCATTCTCGAAACCATTGACACACCAATACCTGTACGTACATACCCACTCACTGATTCATAGGTTTACACACACATCCACTCACTCCCCCATACAACCACTCATACACCCAGTCACTCACCAATACAGCCACTGATATATTCATTCATACACCCATACAGACACTCACACACCGTCAGTCACCCATAGAGCTACTCACACACCTAGTCACTCACCCAAAGAATCAATCGCACTACCACTTACTCACCTATACAGTTATAGACACACCACCCCACTTATTCCTACAGATACTAACACATACTTACTCTCCTATACAGTCACAGCCACTCTCACAATCACTCACTCACACATACATTCACTTATATACCAAAATATTCACATATCCTGCCACTCATATATGCAGTTACTCACCGATATACCACTGAGATATCTATTCACTCACTAACACAGCCATATGCACACTCACTCACCCATACAGCCCCTCGCACAGGCACTCATGAACACAGACACCCAGTGATTCACCCACTCCCCTTTCTCCACCACTCTGCAAACGTACCTCCTGGCGCACTACTAGTTGGCGGATGACATTCCCATGGCTCCAGTGGGTCCTTGGGGGCCAACAAGCCCTCCTCTTACCTCCAGTAAGTCCAACACAGTGAGTTTACTGAGATGATTTCAGTGGCCATGCCCCCTTTCTCCACCACTCTGCAAATGCACCTCCTGGCACACTACTAGTTGGGGGATGAAGTCCCCTTGGGTCTTCAGGGTCCTTGGGGGCCAACTAGCCCTCCTGTTACCTCCAGTAAGACCCACATAGGTGCATTACTGAGAGGTCATCAGAGGCCATGCCCCCTTTCTCCACCACTTTGCAAACGCAGCTCCTGGTGCACTACTGCTTCAGGGAGGAAGTCCACTTTAGTCCTGAGGCCCTCAGCAGGCAAGGGTCCCTCATCCCCACACCAGCATTCCGCCAAGAGGCGGGGAGAAAAGGGGCATGACCTCTGACCACCTCTCAGCAATCCCACTGTGTGGGGTTACTGGAGGTTTGCAGAGTAGTGGAGAAAGGTGGGGGCCTCCGGCGAGTTGCCAGCTTTTGCTTTTATTTTTATTTTTAAGGAAGGGGGGCTGCGTGGCCACCCTTACCTGGAACATTTTTCACCCCAGGAACCCCATCCCTCTGGGCCTGTTCCTTTTTCATTTTTTAATAAAAAATAAAAAAAAATGGGAAAGGGGCCATGTGGCCCCCTCCTGAGCCAATTTTGGTCCCGGGGACACCATCCCTTCCTTTTATTCTTTATGAATGAATGAAGGGGGGCCACGTGACCCCCCTTCCCTGGGCCATTTTCAGCCCCGGGAACCCCATCCCCCAGGGCCAGGCCTTTATATATATATATATTTTTTAAGGCGAGGGCAGGGCGCGGCACCCCTCCTGAGGCCAATTTTGGCCCTGGGAACCCCATTCCCCCGGGGCCAGGCCTTTATATATATATATTTTTTTTTAAGGGGAGGGGGGCTGTGCGTCCCCCTTCCTGGGCCATTTTTGGCCCCGGGGAACCCATCCCCCGGGGCATGGCCATCTCGTTGGGGATCGCGGGGAGCCTGAAGGCCCCCGCGGTCCCGGCTGGCTCCTGACTCCTGCGGGAGCTAGCATTGCTTTTTACACCCACGGAACTGTAGACATGCAGCTCCCTGTGTGTAAAATGCAATGTGTGCTCCGCTTTGAGCAAGCGAGAGCAAAATGCACACTGTTTGCTATGGCATGGTGGGATTAGTGCTACTGCCATGCCATAGCAAACTGCAATGTCCCGGTTGGGCACCCCCAGACATTGCTGGAGCTGGCCCTGGGGGGTAGTGGTCCCCAGGGCCATCTAGTGCTCCTGGAGGGGGGCCACGCAGCCACCTCCCTTCTTTAAATTTGCCCCGTGGTGGTGGTGGTCCCATGGCCGGGGGTCCACAATGGAACCCCTTCCTTAGTGTATTTGTGCCCCGGGGAGGTGGCAGTCCCTGGGGCTGCATGGGGGGCCAGAGCTCCCCCACACATCATTAATTATTTTAGGCCCGGGGAGGTGGCGGTCCCCGGGGCTGCGGGGGAGGTCATAGGGCCTCCCCCACTATATATTTTTTAATATGTATGTGCCCTGGGGAGGTGGTAGTCCCAGTGGCGGGGGGTCCACGAGGCCACCCCCTAAACAATGAAATTATTCATTGGGAGGGTGGGGGTCCCTGGGGCAGAGGAGGGCCGCGAGGCACCCCACATTGTTAAATTTGCCCTGGGAGGTGGCAGTCCCCAAGGCAGGGGGGTATGCAAGGCCCCCCCTTAATATTGAACTAGCCCCAGGTGAGTGGCGGTCCCCGGGGCGGAGAGTGACCGCGAGGCCCCCCCATACTGTTGAATTAGCCCAGGGGAGTTGCCGGCCCCTGGGGTGGAGTGGTCCGCGAGTCCCCCAACATCATTTGAAATAGCCCCGGGAGGTGGCAGTCCCCTCGGCTCTAAGCCATAGGACCACCAAGACAACGCGTTTCGGCATTAGCCTTTTTCGAAAAAGGCTAACGACGAAACGCATCGTCTTTGTGCACAATAAAAGATTGTGCAAAGTCCCCTGGTGTGCCACTTTGTTTTTCCTCTGGAATGGCGGAGGAGATTACGTGGTGATTAATATATATATATATCATCAAAAAGTTGCCCAAAAACGGAGATGCACTCAATAACAGGCGATTACAACTTCACAGAAGAATCCTTTATTCGAAACTGGCGACATCGCTGAATATTTCATTGGCTTTGCCCCACGCGTTTCTGAGCTCCTGTGGGCCTCCATTTTCCATCGCTTTCTGGGACTCGTAGACTCTCGCTAAAATATTACTCTGAATGAGTTGTGCCTCGACACAATATATATTTTTAAACTCTTAATAGAGCCTCCAGTTATGTAGCCAGTGTCTTTATATGTCATACCTGTTATCCCGCTAAAAGATTCCAAGTCTCTTTAAAGTGGCTCATCAGAGACTTGTAATCACTCGCATCTGCCCATTGCAAGCTGCCCGTGAACAAGGAGCAGGAGCTCAGAAACACGTAGGGCGAAGCCAATGAAATATTCAGCGATGTCGCCAGTTTCGAATAAAGGATTCTTCTGTAAAGTTGTAATCGCCTGTTATTGAGTGCATCTCCGTTTTTGGGCAACTTTTTGATGATATATATATATATATATATATATATATTATCTACTGGCGGTCGCCAGTAGATAGTTATAGTTAGGACCTATTTTCCATAGGAAATCCGCGACATTCTATTTGAAATAACTCTTGCGTCGGTTGACGAATCTTCGCGAAATTTTCAAACTTTATGGCCCGCTCCGGTCCGCTCCTACCCTGAAAGTCTCAGGGTGATTCATCAAGCGGGGGCCGAGAAAAAAGGGGGGTCCCAAAACGTGTTTTCCCATTCATTTTCCCATAGGAATCTTTAGACACGGCTACAGCCCGAACTGCTGAACGGAATTACACCAAATTTGGCAAAGAGGTAGTTCTTGGTTCAGAAAGAACCCTTTTTGTTAAATGGTGTAAATCCGTTCAGTAGTTCCTGTGAAAATCAAAATGAAAATCACATATATATCTATGGCCGTGTCGGATTCGCGCACCCTCCCGATCACGAGCTGCATGCTAATTGGCTGTCAACACTCCAAATCAGGAAGTGTTGGCAGCCATTTTATCCTCGGTAGAACTGAGGGACAGAAACAAGTGCGCAAAGCGCAAAAAGGGAGCAGGGTAGAAACACCTGACCCCTAGGTCTGCTCAGGGTGTCCCACAAGGACCCCCTGGGCAGAAAAAAGCTTTTTTTTTTTTAAAAATCGGCGGGATGCGCTTAAAGTGCGCGAATCCCGCCGAGAAAAAAAAAAGAAACAAGTGCGCAAAACGCACAAAGGGGGCAGGGTAGAAACACCCTGACCCCCTAGGTCTGCTCAGGGGGTCCCACAAGGACCCCCTGGGCAGAAAAAAGCATTTTTTTAAAAAAAGAAAAATCGGCAGGATGCGCTCAGGGTGCGCGGATCCTGCCGAAAAAAAATAAAATCGAAGCGCGGTCTCCCGCGCGCTCGATGCAAACTTGCCCCCGGGTGGCCCAAGTCCCGGGGGCATGCGGGGGTGGGTTTATTGTTTATATGGAAGCCCCGGGGACCGCCACCCCCGGGGCTTCTTTTTAAATTGTAAATAACGTGTGGGGGGCTCCAGCCCCCACACGCCCGGGACCACCACCTCCCCAGGGCACATAGAAAATAAATGTGGGGGTCCGTTACGGACCCCCAGAGCCCCGGGGACCACCACCTCCCCGGGGCTGTGCAATTCAAGGGAGGGGGGCCGCCGGCCCCCCTCCTGGAGCCCTTGATGGCCCTGGGGACCGCCACCCCCCAGGGCCGGCTCCTGCAGTGTCCCGGGGTGCCTACCCCCGGGACACTGTAGTTTGCTATGACAGGACGGGAGCCTCGCGGCTCCCGTCCTGTCATAGCAAACTGCTTTGGATATTGGAGCGAGAGCAGGGAAGCCTGCTCTTGCTTCCAATATCCAAAGCAAATAGCTTTCCACATGGGGAGCTGCATCTTAGCAGCTCCCCATGTGGAAAGCAATGCCGGCTCCCAAGGGACGCGGGGAGCCGGCGGGACTGTGGGGGATTGGGGACCCCCAGAGTCCCCAACGGAGAGGGCCAGCCCGGGGGATGGGGTCCCCGGGGCAAGTAGTGGCCCGGGAGGGGGCCACGCGGCCCCCTTCCCCAAAATAAAAAAAAAAAACAAAGGCCGGCCCCGGGGATGGGGTCCCCGGGGACATAAGTGGCCTGAGGAGGGGGGCAACGCAGCCCCCTCCAAAACAATAAAAATTTTAAAAAGGCCATGCCCGGGGATGGGGTCCCCGTGGCCGATTAAGGCCTCGGGAGGGGGCCACACGGCCCCCTTCCAAATTTTTTTTTTTTTTAAATAAATAGGGGGCAGGCCCTGGGGGATGGGGTCCCCAGGACCAATAAATTAGAAAAGAAGGGGGCCACACAGCCCCCTTCTTTAAAAAAACAAACAAAAAAAACACCGGCATCGCGCCGGAGGCCACGCCCCTTCTTTCACCACTCTGCAAACGCGCCCCTGGCGCGTTTGCAGATGAGGAACGATTCCCCTTGAATACTGGGGGTCCCTGGGGCCAACTAGCCCACCAGGAACCTCCAGTATGCGCCAGGGGCTGCGTTGCAGAGAGGTGTACAGAGGCCACGCCCCTTTTACACCTCTCTGCAACGCAGCTCTGTGGCGCTTTTTGGAGGTACATGGTGGGCTAGTTGGACTCCAGGGACCCGCAGGATTGAAGGGGATTTCATTCCCCAACTTAAAACGCGCCACGGGGTGCGTTTGCACTGTGGTGATGGGTGGGGGCGGGGCTTCAGGTGACATGTGTGCAAACAGGCCCCGTTGCGCATTTTAAGATGGGGAATGAAATCCCCTTCAATCCTGAGGGTCCCTGGGGCCAACTAGCCCACCAGGTACGTCCAGAAGCGCCACAGAGCTGCGTTGCAGAGAGGTGCAAAAGGGCGTGGCCTCTGAACACCTCTCTGCAACGCAGCTCCTGGCGCATACTGGAGGTACAGGGTGGGCTAGTTGGACCCCAGGGACCCTCATGATTCAAGGGGACTTAATCCCCCAACTTAAAACGCGCCATGGGGCGCGTTTGCACAGATGTCACCTCAGGCCCCGCCCCCACCCATCACCATTGTCCAAATATTCCTCTAAAATCAGCCGAACTACGAATTCCGATTTACTCACCTGTTATCAGGAGAGACCTCAGTGCTGCATCTTTGAGCCCAGTACTGATCATGAAAAGTTATTTTAACCGTACTTACCAGTAACTTGAATTTCCTTCCATAGGCTAACATTGACTGGTTTCACTTGGAAATTCTTCTAAGTGTGGAGTTTTGGAACTTTATAATATTCCTCTAAAATCAGCCGAACTACGAATTCCGATTTACTCACCTGTTATCAGGAGAGAACCCAATGCTGCATCTTGTAGCCCAGCACTGACCCTGAAAAGTAATTCTAACCGTACTTACCAGTAACTTGTATTTCCTTCCATAGGAGTTTTGGAACTTTATAATATTCCTCTAAAATCAGCCAAAATACGAATTCCGATTTACTCACCTGTTATCAGGAGAGACCTCAGTGCTGCATCTTTCAGCCCAGTACTGATCCTGAAAAGTAATTTTAATCGTACTTACCAGTAACTTGAATTTCCTTCCATAGGCTAACATTGACTGGTTTCACTTGGAAATTCTTCTAAGTGTGGAGTTTTGGAACTTTATAATATTCCTTTAAAATCAGCCGAACTACGAATTCCGATTTACTCACCTGTTATCAGGAGAGAACCCAATGCTGCATCTTGTAGCCCAGCACTGACCCTGAAAAGTAATTCTAACCGTACTTACCAGTAACTTGTATTTCCTTCCATAGGAATCCATTGTCTGGTTTTCAGCAGAAAAGTTTCAAAGTGTCGATTTTTGAAACATACAAATATTCCTCTAAAATCAGCAGAACTACGAATTCCGATTTACTCACCTGTTATCAGGAGAGAACCCAATGCTGCATCTTTTAGCCCAGCACTGACCCTGAAAAGTAATTCTAACCGTACTTACCAGTAACTTGTATTTCCTTCCATAGGAATCCATTGTCTGGTTTTCAGCAGAAAAGTTTGTGTCGATTTTTGAAACATACAAATATTCCTCTAAAATCAGCAGAACTACGAATTCCGATTTACTCACCTGTTATCAGGAGAGACCTCAGTGCTGCATCTTTGAGCCCAGTACTGATCCTGAAAAGTAATTTTAACCGTACTTACCAGTAACTTGAATTTCCTTCCATAGGCTAACATTGACTGGTTTCACTTGGAAATTCTTCTAAGTGTGGAGTTTTGGAACTTTATAATATTCCTCTAAAATCAGCTGAACTACGAATTCCGATTTACTCACCTGTTATCAGGAGAGAACCCAGTGCTGCATCTTTTAGCCCAGCACTGACCCTGAAAAGTAATTCTAACCGTACTTACCAGTAACTTGTATTTCCTTCCATTGGAATCCATTGTCTGGTTTTCAGCAGAAAAGTTTCAAAGTGTCGATTTTCACAAACTACAAATATTCCATAAAAATCGCCTGTATGACTTAAACGCATTCTTTCAACTGTTTACAGGAGATGCACCAGTGCTGGATACAGGATCCACCACTGAGTAAGAAAAAGTAACGATAACACTACTTACCTGCTAAGTGAATTTCCTCCCATAGGATAACATTGGTGATTCTATGTGAAAAAGTTTCTGTGTCAACTCTTAAAATACAATAATATTCCTTAAAAATCACTTCTGTAACCAAAACGCTTTTACTCAACTGTTTACAGGAGATGTCCCAGGACTGAATCTAGGATCCAGTCCTGTGGTTATAAAAGTAATCCATAAAGTAACTAATTGCATTTAACTAGAAATTCACATTGAGCTCAATGTTGCATTGTGTTTGAAATTGTGTTGCCCATTGCAACAACTGTAACTACTGTACTTAAAAGTCTATTGCCTATTTGCAAAGTATTTAAACTAAAGTAATTCATTCTGAGAAAGTATATTTTGTAATGTAATGTATAATGTAATTACAATGTAATTTAAAAATAAAATATGTAAGAATAAATAGTTTAAAAAAATGTAGTAAATCAGTATCAAAAAAATAAATATAACAATTAATACATTTAAAAATTGTCATTTACAAAACCTTTGAAATTCACTGAAAAAACCATAGGTTTTAGGGGCGTTATAGTTAGAAATTAGCATTTAAAAAACCTTTGAAATTCACTTAAAAAACCATAGGTTTCAGGCACGTTATAGTTAGAAATTAGCATTTAAAAAACCTTTGAAAGTCACTGAAAAAACCATAGGTTTCAGACACGTTATAGTTAGAAATTAGCATTTAAAAAACCTCGGAAATTCACTGAAAAAACCATAGGTTTTAGGGACAGTTATAGTTAGTTGGACATTTCACTCGTACAAAACCATAGAAATTCCCCCGTTATAGTTAGTTCAGCTAACTATAACTCGCGCGCCCGCAATGCACTGCTGATGACGTCACATATTACATCACTCATGACATGGTCAGTGACATCACTGATGACATCACTGATGACATCTCAAATGACATCACTGATGTCATTTGAGTAGGTTTGCGGACGAGGATCTAAGTGTCCTTGTTGTAGTATATGGTGTGAATCGAGTGGAAAGATATACTGGCCCCAGTTGGCGGGTCGCTCTGAAGGTGGTGACAAGAAGTTTGGATAGAATTCTCTTGTGTAGCGGGAGCCAGTGAAGAGTTTTCAGCGCTGCTGAGGCTGAGGCCCTACGGGGAAGTTTTAACACCAATCTGGCTGCTGCGTGCTGCACTACCTGCAGCCTTTTCAGGGTTGATTTATTAACCGCTGCCAGGAGGCTATTACAGTAATCTAGGCGCGAAAGTATCAGCGCCACCGCAACTGTTTTCCTCGCTGAGAGCTGAATCAAATCAAATAATTTTTTCAAGGTTTTAATTAGACCAAAGCAGGTCCCCGCCACCTTAAGTGCATGGGGTTTAAAGGAAAGGGAGGAGTCAAACCACACCCCCAGATTTTTGGCCACCTCCACAGTGGATGGGGGGGCTGCTACATCCTCCGGCCACCAAACCTTGGGTTGAAAGGGATTATTTTTTCCTATCGGCAGAATTTCTGTCTTATCCGTGTTACATTGGAGGTGATTGTTTGCAATTTATGAAAGAAAGGGAAAAAAGTCGAAGCTGCTGGGACAGCGCATCTGGGCTCCTTTAATAAAATGGAAGGAAAAGAATAATTAAAGCCAACCAGGGGGTAAATTTAATGTGATGTTGGTATAAATTGGTCAAAGTAAATCTCTCTATGAAATCTATTTCTGTTAATGGGTTAGATTAGAGTCTTTGTAATCGAGCTGATGACTTTTTTTTCTTATGTTATTTTAATTATTTGTCCGTTTATGTGATTTATTTCCTTCCTTCAAACCTTGCATCTTCTTTTGATTTTCTTTTTGATTGATATGTATTTGTGCTGATACCCTTGCAAGAAAATGTGGAAAAAAAATTTATGAATTTTTTTTAATAAAGATATATAAAAAAACAAAAAAACATTGGAGGTGATTGTTTTTCATCCATTTGATGACCTCCGTAAGACAGGATTTGAAGTTTTCTTCTGCTTCCGTGGAGTGTTTATCAAGGGACAGGATCAGCTGCGTATCGTCAGCGTAAGATGTTGTCTCGATCCCATAAGACGAAATGAGGGAGATAAGCGGAGCTTGTATATATTGAATAAAAGTGGGCTAAGTGAGGAGCCCTGTGGGACTCCTGTCGTAATGGCGTGTTCTGAAGAGAGGAAGGGGCCAAGAGAGACTGCTTGTCTCCGATTAGACAGGAAGGACTTGATCCAGGCCAGTGCCGTGTCGGAAATGCCCCTAGATTTTAGTCTGGCCAAGAGTATATCATGGGAGATGGTATCAAAGGCGGCAGACAAATCTAGA
The DNA here is from genome assembly GCA_963921515.1 of Calotriton arnoldi. Classification (NCBI taxonomy): domain Eukaryota; kingdom Metazoa; phylum Chordata; class Amphibia; order Caudata; family Salamandridae; genus Calotriton; species Calotriton arnoldi. The sequence goes on from CAWUFW010000892.1 coordinate 2,145,590, forward strand.
AGGATCAGCACTGCCTTCCTGCCATTATCTGTGATGAACTTCAGAGTGTCTGATATCTCTAGAAGTGCCGATTCTGTCGAATGTTTCGGGCGAAATCCGGATTGTCGAAGGTGGAAAATCTGAGATGTTTCACAGAAATTAGAGAGCTCCTTATATACCATTCTTTTAGTAATTGTACCCAGAATGGGCAGTAGGGATATAGGCCTAAGATTGGAAAAATTGGAAGGGTCCATATTTTGTTTTTTCTTTAGTGGCTTCACTATAGCAAGTTTCCACTCATCGGGCACTATGCCGGAGGAAAGAGAGGAGTTAACAATGTCATTAATCACTGGATTTACTATATCCATGATTTGATGTAATATCGTCGGGGGGCACGCATCCAGTGGTGAACCTGATTTACACGCTAATATAGCTGCGTGTGTATGTGAGAGCGTAACAGTTTGGAAAGCATGAAGGGTGGGCCTATTATGCCTATGGGCCAATTCCTGTTCGTTGATGAGTTCTTGTGTACTTGGAGTTCCAAAATCCTTCTGGATATTCTTAATCCTATCCTCAAAATAAGTTGCAAAATCATTGCAAAGAATTTGAGAGGAAGGAATTTCTGCATGTAAGGCTTTGGGGTCAATAAAGGATTTTACGATGGAAAATATCTCTTTTTGATTTTGCTTCGCCATGGCTATTCTGTTAAAAAAATAATCTTTTTTTGCTAATTTGATAGCTGCATAATATTGTTTCCTTTGAGTTTTACAAATATGCAAATTGGCTTCCTCATAGCCCCTTCTCCATCTACGTTCTAGTTGTTTACAATGAAGATGCTGCTTCGCCATATCTTTTGTAAACCATGGGTCATTGTGTGCTTTTGTTTTGCCCTTTGCAGTAGTGTGCTTGGTTGGAATTAATTCCTCACTTATAGCCGTCATCCAAGTGTGGAAATGGTGGGAATCCTCTACTGGCTGGCCAGTAAAAACTGGCATATTTTTTTGGGCAATTAAGGGCAGATTGGGGTTAGTAGCTAGCAGGTGCCATTTACGCCTGGGCGCCGCCATAGGACTATTCATGGCTGCCTGTACAGTCTTGGGAATTAAGATGGTCAGAGGGATAAAAGAATGGTCTGACCAAGCCTGCGGGGTAGGTGCCTCTATCCGAAGTGAAGTGAAATTGGAGCATTCTCCGTCCAATGTATGTCCTACCTTGTGTGTCGGTGCCCTAACCAGTTGATTCAGGCCAAGGGGAGTAATTGTTTCAAAAAAAGTGGTGACCCCTGGGTCGTTACCGCATTCTAAGTGCAGATTTATATCTCCGAGCATAGTAAAATTGGCGTATCTAAGCAGAGCGTGACTGAGTGTTTCCCCTAATGAGTTGAGAAAGGCACTGCTATTGCCAGGAGGGCGATAGATCAAAGCCCCAGAGAAAGAGAAGGATCCATTTATGGCACAGCAGAAGCCAAGGCTTTCTGCTACCTTAAGCGCGTGTAGGTCAAAAATGTTCCATTGTAGTGAGTCTCTGTGAATAATGGCCAGCCCTCCCCCCCTAATGACCTCTCTGTCCTTCCTACAGATCGTATAATTAGGGGGCAAGGCAGTTGCAATATCTGGGTTGCAATCTTCTTTTAGCCAAGTTTCCGTTATACATAGAAAGTCTAATTCTTTTTCTATGATTAGTTCTCTAATATCAAGTGCATGTTTAACTAGGGAACGTGCATTGATTAATCCCCCTTTATCAAAGCCTGATGGTTAACTACTTTGTTTTTTACCATTGTGTGTTTGATTTCAGTAAGTGGTAACTGTGCTCGGCATTCCCAGCATGTTACAGGGCCTCTGATTTTGTCTACATCCATGTAGTGTCCACACTTATTTTTATTATTTAAATTCCTTAATGAAGTCAACGGGAATACCTTATCTGATTGAAAACCAGCAGCGCAGCTGGCGCTGGACGTGATCCGAACGCGGGCGGGCGCAGACGGGCTTGCCTTTGGCATTTATCACAACACTGCCCGTTATCCAGAAATCAAGAAAGGACCAGGTGCAGACACCAGTCAGTTTCCCAATGTATTTGCATAAGTCCACCATAACGCATTTCGGTCACACAGTGACCTTGCTCACATATGCGCACCACCATCCTGATAGCCCTTGTATAGTATACACATGTTCAGTTACAACAAAGAAAGACAATATTTCTTAGTCTTTTGTCTCTTTCACATTCACTAATTCATGAAAGTGAAGTATTGGATAGTCCCACACCAAAAATCATTAATCAATTACCATATGAATGCATTGCATCTCGTATGCATATACAATTAAAAACTAAAATTAAATTAATATCTCATATGTTGGCTCTCACCGGAATAGAATAACTGCATAAATGCACCTAATATCTTTACATCTTATGACTATTAGTGGTAAGAGACCAACAATCACTTCAGATATTTCTATGCACAATTAATCGCAATGCAAACAAAATTTAATAATTTAAAATATAACATAATCAATATTGCATAGATAGCTCAACAGCGAAGTAGTAGCATAAATGCATCACACATAACGATGCCATTCAAAATTGCAATATTGTATCGTACCACACCAAAAATCAATTACCATATGAATTCATTGCATCTCTTGTGCATAACTCTTGTTGGCTCTCATGGGAATAGAATAACTGCATAAAGACCCTAATATGTTCACATTTTAGGAATATTAGTGGTAAGAGACAATTAATTGCGGCGCAAACAAAATTTCAAAATTTAAAATATAATATAATAAATATTGTGTAAATAGCTCGACAGCGAAGTAGCAGTATAAATGCATAACGATGTCATTCAAGATTAACCCAACAAAATTAAAGATTAATACTGAACATGATTCTACATCTTCCTCAAATTAAAAAGCGGTATTACACAAAATATTGTATCATTATTTGAACGTCTTCATCTGTGTTATGCGATGGGATTAAATTGACCACATCAAATCACGTTAACTCTGATAACATATATTCCTCATATTGTACAATATTAGCATACCAACCTGAGCTGCTCGCCAATAAATGAATGTAATATCCCACCCATTAATCATGCTCTAATACAATTGCACATTTACTTGTTGTTGATTTTTATTGTGGACACCCAGAAAGTATAGCTACCTCAGGGAGATTGATATATATATATATATATATATATATCTGTATCTATAGCTATATATACATACACTCTGTAGTTATAGTTAAGATTCCCAGAGATAGGAATTCCTCGGACTTGTGATAAGTAATAACTTTGCCCCCGTATGGTGAATCTCCCTGCAACTTTGCAGACCTATGCTTTTTCTTCCTTGGCAGATGATGCAAAGTTTCATGGTAATTCGTCAAGGGGGTTGAAAGGGAAAAGGAGGGGCAAAATGCATTTTTATGATTCAAATATGTTTTTATTGGATTTCAGTGGTGTCATACAATATAAGCCAAAACAACTATAGGCAGTTAATTCCGGGAAACTAACTGCGCAGTAAACAGTAACAAAATAATTCAAACTCCTATCCAACCATTCCCCCTTTCACCCCTCCTACTGTACTCACTTAAAAAAAAGAAAAGGAAAGAGAGCGCGCCTAAGTAGACTACACGTCCCCTTTGTCTGAGCTTTATTAGATCGCTCCCTTTTCCCGCACAGCTGTGTCGGATTCTGTTAAGCGCAGTAGTCAAAGGTAATGGAGGTAAGTCAATTCATTAAATTCGGTAGAGAGGAGCGCTACATATGGTTGCCACAGCTCTCTTTATGAGTCCATCTGATGCGTCAATATAAGGGACATCCGTTCCATACCAAGAATACGCCCCAGCCTATGAAGCCATGCTGTGTGTGTTGGGAGCTTCTCTCTAATAGAGAAGAATGGTTTGGAGTGCTGCTCCCTGTGCCAAACCAATATGGCGCCCCTTCCATGATTTAAGCGGGAACGTCAGTGCATTAGGTAGGCCTAAAATAACATAAGCTAGGAAGCGGCAGAGCTGTGTGTCAAAATATTAGTTAATGTCAGCTAGAATTGAGTCACAGTAGCATGTGAGTTTAGGACAGCCCCAGAGAAGGTGAAGTAGGGTCCCAGGGGATCCACAGCTTATCCAGCAATGCGTACTGGAATTAGGGTTGCCTTTGCAAAGTCTTGCAGGTGTGAGGCAGTATGTGGCAATTTTGGTGGCAGTTTCAATGCCTGCGGTGTTGCGTGCGGTGTGTCGTGCCCTATGATAGATCTCCTCCCATTCCTTGTGTGACAGTGTCTGCCCCAAATCATGTTCCCATCTCCGTTGGCCCAGGGTTTTAGCTGCAGGGCAGGACTACAACAACAGGGTGTATAATTCAGACATGAGGCGGCGATCATCATTCTTGGATAAGAGCCATTGTTCAAAAAGCGTGAGTGTGCAATGTGCCCCTTTCTGGATGGTGGGGTGCCAGCCGGTGGGTGCATGAACCTTGAAGATATGCATGAGGGCCATCAGGTGGCAAGTCCTGCACTGTGTATAGCATCTTATAGTACTCCCTAAAGGCCTCAGCAATAGGCCGTCTCCTGTGGTTTCACCCCATCCTGATGGAGGATGGCATCCACCCTCCTGGCCTGCTGTTTAGCCTTGAACTTATTAGCCAACAACTTGCCAAATTTGTCCCCCCTACATAGAAACGAATGCTGTAGTCGGAGCAGTGCGTATTCAGCCCTGTCCAAATCTAGGCTGCCTTGATGTGCCTGCATGGATCCAACTGTCGCCAGATCCTGGGGGCCCCTGTTCATTTATGGATGAGCTAATTCACCTTCACCTTCCCCTCTAAGGCCTCCCACTTCTATTGGAGGAGTTTATTGTGGGCCGTGGAAAAGCAATTAATTCACGCCAAATTATAACTTTTAACATCAGCTGTATCATTAGGAGCTAAAAAGTCTGTGATGGCTTGTGTGATGCAGCAGACTGGGTCCGGCTGATGGAGGAGGCCTTCTCGTATTCGCCATGGGCAAGGCGCTTGCTGGGACGGGGGCACCCGAAGGGTAAATGTTACAGCGGCATGGTTGTAGAGGGTCCTAGGTTCAATCTCAACTACCATCATTTGAGTTTGTATGCTACTCTTCCCCAGGAACTAATCAAGACGAGCATAGATTTTGTATGTGTGGTAATAAAAGGTATAGGGGCATATTTATGGAGATTTGGCGCAGGACAGCGCAGCAAGTCACCTTGCGGCGCCGCCCTGCATCAAGGTGAAAGGGCAGGAATGCACCATATATGGCATACAATGCATTCCTGTCCTTTCCCCATGTGCTCGTGCCATTTCGTCAGCCTGCGTTGCATTCAGGATTGTTTTTGTGCAGGAAGGGATTCCTTCCTGCGCAAAAACAATCCTGGGAGGCATTTTCCTCTTTCTATGTGTGCTGCAAAATACGGGAAGAAATAAAGTTAATTCTCCTCATTGAACCTCCCCTGGGAGGCCTACGGTTTTGGCGCATCCCCAGGTTTACATGGTCTTGTAAATCTGGGGATGCGTCAAAATACATGGGTGTTGCAATGGAACACCCACTGCAATGCCTATGGAATGCCTCCCTTGCTCAGAGTGAGGCAGCGCAGAGATTTGTGCTGCGTTGCCTTACTCCATATCTATGAGGCCATTCAAAGCCATGCAAGATGGCTTTGCGTGAGCTCATACATATGATTTGGTTGTTTGTGCCGCCATTGCATCACAAAAAGTGACACAACAGCGGCACACAGGGCTCATAAATATGCCCCTTAGTCCCTGGTGTGTAGGTGTGTGACCCTCCATAGGTCACGCTGGCCCATCTTCTGCAACCAGTTCGCTCCTTCCTGTGAGAATGCCGCAGGTTGGCCATACCTCTGCCTGGACCAATTGACCTCATTACTTAACACGAAGGCCATCACCTCAGCTATGGCTCTTTTAAGAAAGCATCCTTGTTTGACTTTATGGGCAAATAGGGACACCAGTGTAAAAGTCAGATTAGATATGTTGTCCTGGTAGGCAAACAGTCTCCCCTTTATTTCGGCAATCTTGCACCCTACTGTGCCATTAAAGGAGCAAGAAATCAGGATGGCAACTCTTCCAGTCTTGGTAGTAGTATAGGAAAAGTATTGTTGCGGGAAGTGTCGGGATTTCATTCTTTGCCAATCCCCAGATCTCAGGTGTGTTTCCTGCAAGACGCATATATCGTTTCTGGCCTGTTCCAGGTATGACAAGATTTCCTTGCATTTGACCGGGCTATTGAGCCCTTTCACGTTCAAGAACATGATCTTCAGATCATCATGTGGAACGTTGAGGATTGGCTAAAGTGGCTCTAAGGGACCAGAGGTAGTTGCAATTAACTCGCCACTCAGGGGCCATGTACCTGGGTGTAGATGATTTGTTTCAGCTAAATTTGAGGTTTGCAGGGAATTCTGGGTAGGGAAATGTTGGGGGACCCACACAAGCCATACCTTGCTGGACTCCCCCTGGTGTCTAATTTTCAGAAATGTGTGGGTTTGGTAGGTTTCCCTAGATGGCCGCCGAGCCTGGGGATAAAAACTCATGGGACACCTCCCTTGCAAAAACAGGTTGTTTTGTGATAGGTAATTTTGATGTCGCCTCAATAGGTTTTGGGCCCTTGCCTGTTGCGTGTACTTGACCCACCCACACAAGTGAGGTACCATTTTTCTCGGAAGACTTTGGGGAATGCGGGGTGGGTGGAATTTTGTGGATCCACACAGATTCCAGAACTTTCCACCACAGAAATGTGAGGAAAATGTGTTTTTTTGGACAAATTTTGAGGTTTGCAAGGGATTCTGGGTAAGAGAACCTGGTGAGAGCCAGACAAGTCACCCCATCCTGGATTCCCCTGGGTGTCTAGTTTTCAAAAATGTATATGTTTGCTAGGTTTCCCTAGATGCCGGCAGAGCTAGGGTTCAAAATCTACAGCTAGGCACTTTGCAACAAAAGGGTCAGTTTTCACTGTGAAAATGTGGTGTGTCCACGTTGTGTTTTGGGCCGTTTCCTGTCGCGGGTACTAGGCCTACCCACACAAGTGAGGTTCCATTTTTCTCTGAAGACATTGGGGAATGCGGGGTGGGTGGAATTTTGTGGATCCATGCAGATTCCAGAACTTTCCACTACAGAAATATGAGGAAAATGTATTTTTTGGGACAAATTTTGAGGTTTGCAAGGGATTCTGGGTAACAGAACCTGGTGAAACCAGACAAGTCACCCCATCCTGGATTCCCCTGGGTGTCTAGTTTTCAAAAATGTATAGGTTTGCTAGGTTTCCCTAGGTGCCGGCAGAGTTAGGGTTCAAAATCTACAGCTAGGCACTTTGCAAAAAAAGGGTCCGTTTTCACTGTGAAAATGTGGTGTGTTCACATTGCGTTTTGGGCCGTTTCCTGTCGCGGGCACTAGGCCTACCCACACAAGTGAGGTGCCATTTTTCTCAGAAGACTTTGGGGAACGCGGGGTGGGTGAAATGTTGTGGATCCACGCAGATTCCAGTACTTTCCACCACAGAAATGTGAGTAAAATGTGTCTTTTTTGACAAATTTTTAGATTTGCAAGGGATTCTGGGTAACAGAACCTGGTGAGAGCCAGTCAAGTCACCCCATTCTGGATTTCCCTGGGTGTCTAGTTTTCAAAAATGTATAGTTTTGCTAGGTTTCCCTAGGTGCTGGCAGAGTTAGGGTACAAAAACTACAGCTAGGCACTTTGCAAAAAAAGGGTCCGTTTTCACTGTGAAAATGTGGTGTGTCCACGTTGCGTTTTGGGCCGTTTCATGTTGTGGGCACTAGGCCTAACCACACAAGTGAGGTACCATTTTTCTCGGAAGACTTTGGGGAATGCGGGGTGGGTGGAATTTTGTAGATCCATGCAGATTCCAGAACTTTCCACCACAGAAATGTGAGGAAAATGTGTTTTTTTGGACAAATTTTGAGGTTTGCAAGGGATTCTGGGTACCAGATCCTGGTGAGAGCCAGTCAAGTCACCCCATCCTGGATTCCCCTTGGTGTCTAGTTTTCAAAAAAGTATAGGTTTGCTAGGTTTCCTTGGGTGCCGGCAGAGCTAGGGTTCAAAATCTACAGCTAGGCACTTTGCAAAAAAAGGGTCAGTTTTCACTATGAAAATGTGGTGTGTCCACGTTGTGTTTTGGGCCGTTTCCTGTCGCGGGCACTAGGCCTACCCACACAAGTGAGGTACCATTTTTCTCTGAAGACTTTGGGAAATGCGGGGTGGGTGGAATTTTGTGGATTCACGCAGATTCCAAAACTTTCCACTACAGAAATATGAGGAAAATGTTTTTTTTGGGACACATTTTGAGGTTTGCAAGGGATTCCGGGTAACAGAACCTGGTGAGAGCCAGACAAGTCACCCCATCCTGGATTCCCTGAGTGTCTAGTATTCAAAAATGTATAGGTTTGCTAGGTTTCCCTAGGTGCCTGCAGAGCTATGGTTCAAAATCTACAGTTAGGCACTTTGCAAAATAGTGTCAGTTTTCACTGTAAAATGTGGTGTGTCCGCGTTGCGTTTAGAGCCGTTTCCTGTCACGGGCACTAGGACTACCCACACAAGTGAGATACCATTTTTCTCGGAAGACTTTGGGGAATGCGGGGTGGGTAGAATTTTGAGGATCCATGCAGATTCCAGAACTTTCCACCACAGAAATGTGAGGAAAATGTGGTTTGTTTGACAAATTTTGAGGTTTGCAAGGGATTCTGGGTAACAGAACCTGGTGAGAGCCAGTCAAGTCACCCCATCCTGGATTCCCCTGGGTGTCTAGTTTTCAAAAATGTATAGGTTTGCTAGGTTTCCCTAGGTGCTGGCAGAGTTAGGGTACAAAATCTACAGCTAGGCACTTTGCAAAAAAAGGGTCAGTTTTCACTGTGAAAATGTGGTGTGTGCATGTTGCGTTTTGGGCCGTTTTCTGTCGTGGGCACTAGCCCTACCCACACAAGTGAGGTACCATTTTTCTCGGAAGACTTGGGGGAACGCGGGGTAGGTGGAATTTTGTGGATCCACGCAGATTCCAGAACTTTCCACCACAGAAATGTGAGGAAAATGTGGTTTGTTTGACAAATTTTGAGGTTTGCAAGGGATTCTGGGTAACAGAACCTGGTGAGAGCCAGTCAAGTCACCCCATTCTGGATTTCCCTGGGTGTCTAGTTTTCAAAAATGTATAGGTTTGCTAGGTTTCCCTAGGTGCTGGCAGAGTTAGGGTACAAAATCTACAGCTAGGCACTTTGCAAAAAAGGGTCCGTTTTCACTGTGAAAATGTGGTGTGTCCACGTTGCGTTTTGGGCCGTTTCCTGTTGTGGGCACTAGGCCTAACCACACAAGTGAGGTACCATTTTTCTCGGAAGACTTTGGGGAATGCGGGGTGGGTGTAATTTTGTAGATCCATGCAGATTCCAGAACTTTCCACCACAGAAATGTGAGGAAAATGTGTTTTTTTGGACAAATTTTGAGGTTTGCAAGGGATTCTGGGTACCAGATCCTGGTGAGAGCCAGTCAAGTCACCCCATCCTGGATTCCCCTTGGTGTCTAGTTTTCAAAAAGTATAGGTTTGCTAGGTTTCCTTGGGTGCCGGCAGAGCTAGGGTTCAAAATCTACAGCTAGGCACTTTGCAAAAAAGGGTCAGTTTTCACTATGAAAATGTGGTGTGTCCACGTTGTGTTTTGGGCCGTTTCCTGTCGCGGGCACTAGGCCTACCCACACAAGTGAGGTACCATTTTTCTCTGAAGACTTTGGGAAATGCGGTGTGGGTGGAATTTTGTGGATCCACGCAGATTCCAAAACTTTCCACTACAGAAATATGAGGAAAATGTGTTTTTTGGGACACATTTTGAGGTTTGCAAGGGATTCCGGATAACAGGACCTGGTGAGAGCCAGACAAGTCACCCCATCCTGGATTCCCTGGGTGTCTAGTTTTCAAAAATGTATAGGTTTGCTAGGTTTCCCTAGGTGCCTGCAGAGCTATGGTTCAAAATCTACAGTTAGGCACTTTGCAAAATAGTGTCAGTTTTCACTGTAAAATGTGGTGTGTCCGCGTTGCGTTTAGAGCCGTTCCCTGTCACGGGCACTAGGACTACCCACACAAGTGAGATACCATTTTTCTCGGAAGACTTTGGGGAATGCGGGGTGGGTAGAATTTTGAGGATCCACGCAGATTCCAGAACTTTCCACCACAGAAATGTGAGGAAAATGTGGTTGTTTTGACAAATTTTGAGGTTTGCAAGGGATTCTGGGTAACAGAACCTGGTGAGATCAAGTCAAGTCACCCCATCCTGGATTCCCCTGGGTGTCTAGTTTTCAAAAATGTATAGGTTTGCTAGGTTTCCCTAGGTGCCGGCAGAGCTAGGGTTCAAAATCTACAGCTAGGCACTTTGCAAAAAAAGGGTCCGTTTTCACTGTGAAAATGTGGTGTGTCCACGTTGCGTTTTGGGCCGTTTCCTGTCAAGGGCACTAGGCCTACCCACACAAGTGAGGTACCATTTTTCTCGGAAGACTTTGGGGAACGCGGGGTGGGTGGAATTTTGTGGATCCAAGCAGATTCCAGAACTTTCCACCACAGAAATGTGAGGAAAATGTGGTTTGTTTGACAAATTTTTAGGTTTGCAAGGGATTCTGGGTAACAGAACCTGGTGAGAGCCAGTCAAGTCACCCCATCCTGGATTCCCCTGGGTGTCTAGTTTTCAAAAATGTATAGGTTTGCTAGGTTTCCCAGGTGCTGGCAGAGTTAGGGTACAAAATCTACAGCTAGGCACTTTGCAAAAAAAGGGTCAGTTTTCACTGTGAAAATGTGGTGTGTCCATGTTGCGTTTTGGGCCGTTTTCTGTCGTGGGCACTAGGCCTACCCACACAAGTGAGGTGCCATTTTTCTCGGAAGACTTGGGGGAACGCGGGGTAGGTGGAATTTTGTGGATCCACGCAGATTCCAGAACTTTCCACCACAGAAATGTGAGGAAAATGTGGTTTGTTTGACAAATTTTGAGGTTTGCAAGGGATTCTGGTTAACAGAACCTGGTGAGAGCCAGTCAAGTCACCCCATCCTGGACTGCCCTGGGTGTCTAGTTTTCAAAAATGTATAGGTTTGGTAGGTTTCCCTTGGTGCTGCAGAGTTAGGGTTCAAAATCTACAGCTAGTCACTTAGCAAAAAAAGGGTCCGTTTTCACTGTGGAAATGCGGTGTGTTCACGTTGCATTTTGGGCCGTTTCCTGTCGCGGGCACTAGGCCTACCCACACAAGTAAGGTACCATTTTTCTCAGAAGACTTTGGGGAACGCGGGGTGGGTGGTATTTTGTGGATCCACGCAGATTCCAGAACTTTCCACCACAGAAATGTGAGGAAAATGTGGTTTGTTTGACAAATTTTGAGGTTTGCAAGGGATTCTGGGTAACAGAACCTGGTGAGAGCCAGTCAAGTCACCCCATTCTGGATTTCCCTGGGTGTCTAGTTTTCAAAAATGTATAGGTTTGCTAGGTTTCCCTAGGTGCTGGCAGAGTTAGGGTACAAAATCTACAGCTAGGCACTTTGCAAAAAAAGGGTCAGTTTTCACTGTGAAAATGTGGTGTGTCCATGTTGCGTTTTGGGCCGTTTTCTGTCATGGGCACTAGCCCTACCCACACAAGTGAGGTACCATTTTTCTCGGAAGACTTAGGGGAACGCGGGGTAGGTGGAATTTTGTGGATCCACGCAGATTCCAGAACTTTCCACCACAGAAATGTGAGGAAAATGTGGTTTGTTTGACAAATTGTGAGGTTTGCAAGGGATTCTGGTTAACAGAACCTGGTGAGAGCCAGTCAAGTCACCCCATCCTGGACTGCCCTGGGTGTCTAGTTTTCAAAAATGTATAGGTTTGGTAGGTTTCCCTTGGTGCTGCAGAGTTAGGGTTCAAAATCTACAGCTAGTCACTTAGCAAAAAAGGGTCCGTTTTCACTGTGGAAATGCGGTGTGTTCACGTTGCATTTTGGGCCGTTTCCTGTCGCGGGCACTAGGCCTACCCACACAAGTAAGGTACCATTTTTCTCAGAAGACTTTGGGGAACGCGGGGTGGGTGGTATTTTGTGGATCCACGCAGATTCCAGAACTTTCCACCACAGAAATGTGAGGAAAATGTGGTTTGTTTGACAAATTTTGAGGTTTGCAAGGGATTCTGGGTAACAGAACCTGGTGAGAGCCAGTCAAGTCACCCCATTCTGGATTTCCCTGGGTGTCTAGTTTTCAAAAATGTATAGGTTTGCTAGGTTTCCCTAGGTGCTGGCAGAGTTAGGGTACAAAATCTACAGCTAGGCACTTTGCAAAAAAAGGGTCCGTTTTCACTGTGAAAATGTGGTGTGTCCACGTTGCGTTTTGGGCCGTTTCCTGTTGTGGGCACTAGGCCTAACCACACAAGTGAGGTACCATTTATCTCGGAAGACTTTGGGGAATGCGGGGTGGGTGTAATTTTGTAGATCCATGCAGATTCCAGAACTTTCCACCACAGAAATGTGAGGAAAATGTGTTTTTTTGGACACATTTTGAGGTTTGCAAGGGATTCTGGGTACCAGATCCTGGTGAGAGCCAGTCAAGTCACCCCATCCTGGATTCCCCTTGGTGTCTAGTTTTCAAAAAAGTATAGGTTTGCTAGGTTTCCTTGGGTGCCGGCAGAGCTAGGGTTCAAAATCTACAGCTAGGCACTTTGCAAAAAAAGGGTCAGTTTTCACTATGAAAATGTGGTGTGTCCACGTTGTGTTTTGGGCCGTTTCCTGTCGCGGGCACTAGGCCTACCCACACAAGTGAGGTACCATTTTTCTCTGAAGACTTTGGGAAATGCGGGGTGGGTGGAATTTTGTGGATCCACGCAGATTCCAAAACTTTCCACTACAGAAATATGAGGAAAATGTGTTTTTTGGGACACATTTTGAGGTTTGCAAGGGATTCCGGGTAACAGGACCTGGTGAGAGCCAGACAAGTCACCCCATCCTGGATTCCCTGGGTGTCTAGTTTTCAAAAATGTATAGGTTTGCTAGGTTTCCCTAGGTGCCTGCAGAGCTATGGTTCAAAATCTACAGTTAGGCACTTTGCAAAATAGTGTCAGTTTTCACTGTAAAATGTGGTGTGTCCGCGTTGCGTTTAGAGCCGTTTCCTGTCACGGGCACTAGGACTACCCACACAAGTGAGATACCATTTTTCTCGGAAGACTTTGGGGAATGCGGGGTGGGTAGAATTTTGAGGATCCACGCAGATTCCAGAACTTTCCACCACAGAAATGTGAGGAAAATGTGGTTGTTTTGACAAATTTTGAGGTTTGCAAGGGATTCTGGGTAACAGAACCTGGTGAGAGCAAGTCAAGTCACCCCATCCTGGATTCCCCTGGGTGTCTAGTTATCAAAAATGTATAGGTTTGCTAGGTTTCCCTAGGTGCCGGCAGAGCTAGGGTTCAAAATCTACAGCTAGGCACTTTGCAAAAAAGGGTCCGTTTTCACTGTGAAAATGTGGTGTGTCCACGTTGCGTTTTGGGCCGTTTCCTGTCAAGGGCACTAGGCCTACCCACACAAGTGAGGTACCATTTTTCTCGGAAGACTTTGGGGAATGCGGGGTGGTGAAATTTTGTGGATCCACGCAGATTCCAGAACTTTCCACCACAGAAATGTGAGGAAAATGTGTTTTTTGACAAATTATTAGGTTTGCAAGGGATTCTGGGTAACAGAACCTGGTGAGAGCCAGTCAAGTCACCCCATCCTGGATTCCCCTGGGTGTCTAGTTTTCAAAAATGTATAGGTTTGCTAGGTTTCCCTAGGTCCTGGCAGATTTAGGGTACAAAACCTACAGCTAGGCACTTTGCAAAAAAAGGGTCAGTTTTCACTGTGAAAATGTGGTGTGTCCATGTTGCGTTTTGGGCCGTTTTCTGTCGTGGGCACTAGGCCTACCCACACAAGTGAGGTACCATTTTTCTCGGAAGACTTTGGGGAACGCGGGGTGGGTAGAATTTTGTGGATCCATGCAGATTCCAGAACTTTCCACCACAGAAATGTGAGGAAAATGTGGTTTGTTTGACAAATTTTTAGGTTTGCAAGGAATTCTGGGTAACAGAACCTGGTGAGAGCCAGTCAAGTCACCCCATCCTGGATTTCCCTGGGTGTCTAGTTTTCAAAAATGTATAGGTTTGCTAGGTTTCCCTAGGTGCTGGCAGAGTTAGGGTACAAAATCTACAGCTAGGCACTTTGCAAAAAAAGGGTCAGTTTTCACTGTGAAAATGTGGTGTGTCCATGTTGCGTTTTGGGCCGGCTTCTGTCATGGGCACTAGGCCTACCCACACAAGTGAGGTACCATTTTTCTCGGAAGACTTGGGGGAACGCGGGGTAGGTGGAATTTTGTGGATCCACGCAGATTCCAGAACTTTCCACCTCAGAAATGTGAGGAAAATGTGGTTTGTTTGACAAATTTTGAGGTTTGCAAGGGATTCTGGTTAACAGAACCTGGTGAGAGCCAGTCAAGTCACCCCATCCTGGACTGCCCTGGGTGTCTAGTTTTCAAAAATGTATAGGTTTGGTAGGTTTCCCTTGGTGCTGCAGAGTTAGGGTTCAAAATCTACAGCTAGTCACTTAGCAAAAAAAGGGTCCGTTTTCACTGTGGAAATGCGGTGTGTTCACGTTGCATTTTGGGCCGTTTCCTGTCGCGGGCACTAGGCCTACCCACACAAGTAAGGTACCATTTTTCTCAGACGATTTTGGGGAACGCGGGGTGGGTGGTATTTTGTGGATCCACGCAGATTCCAGAACTTTCCACCACAAAAATGTGAGGAAAATGTATTTTTTTGGACAAATGTTTAGGTTTGCAAAGGATTCTGGGTAACAGAACCTGGTGAAAGCCAGTCAAGTCACCCCATCCTGGATTCCCTTGGGTGTCTAGTTTTCAAAAATGTATAGGTTTGCTAGGTTTCCCTAGGTGCTGGCAGAGTTAGGGTTCAAAATCTACAGCTAGGCACTTTGCAGAAAAAGGGTCAGTTTTCACTGTAAAATGTGGTGTGTCCGCGTTGCGTTTAGAGCCGTTTCCTGTCCCGGGCACTAGGACTACCCACACAAGTGAGATACCATTTTTCTAGGAAGACTTTGGGGAATGCGGGGTGGGTAGAATTTTGAGGATCCACGCAGATTCCAGAACTTTCCACCACAGAAATGTGAGGAAAATGTGTTTTTTTGACAAATTATTAGGTTTGCAGGGGATTCTGGGTAACAGAACCTGGTGAGAGCCAGTCAAGTCACCCCATCCTGGATTCCCCTGGGTGTCTAGTTTTCAAAAAAGTATAGGTTTGCTAGGTTTCCCTAGGTGCCGGCAGAGCTAGGGTTAAAAATCTACAGCTAGGCACTTTGCAAAAAAAGGGTCCGTTTTCACTGTGAAATTGTGGTGTGTCCACGTTGCGTTTTGGGCCGATTCCTGTCGCGGGCACTAGGCCTACCCACACAAGTGAGGTACCATTTTTCTTGGAAGACTTGGGGGAACGCGGGATGGGTGGAATTTTGGGGATCCACGCAGATTCCAGAACTTTCCACCACAGAAATGTGAGGAAAATGTGGGTTTTTTGACAAATGTTTAGGTTTGCAAAGGATTCTGGGTAACAGAACCTGGTGAAAGCCAGTCAAGTCACCCCATCCTGGATTCCCTTGGGTGTCTAGGTTTCAAAAATGTATAGGTTTGCTAGGTTTCCCTAGGTGCTGGCAGAGTTAGGGTTCAAAATCTACAGCTAGGCACTTTGCAAAAAAAGGGTCAGTTTTCACTGTAAAATGTGGTGTGTCCGCGTTGCGTTTAGAGCCGTTTCCTGTCCCGGGCACTAGGACTACCCACACAAGTGAGATACCATTTTTCTCGGAAGACTTTGGGGAATGCGGGGTGGGTAGAATTTTGAGGATCCACGCAGATTCCAGAACTTTCCACCACAGAAATGTGAGGAAAATGTGGTTGTTTTGACAAATTTTGAGGTTTGCAAGGGATTCTGGGTAACAGAACCTGGTGAGAGCAAGTCAAGTCACCCCATCCTGGATTCCCCTGGGTGTCTAGTTTTCAAAAATGTATAGGTTTGCTAGGTTTCCCTAGGTGCCGGCAGAGCTAGGGTTCAAAATCTACAGCTAGGCACTTTGCAAAAAAAGGGTCCGTTTTCACTGTGAAAATGTGGTGTGTCCACGTTGCGTTTTGGGCCGTTTCCTGTCAAGGGCACTAGGCCTACCCACACAAGTGAGGTACCATTTTTCTCGGAAGACTTTGGGGAATGCGGGGTGGTGAAATTTTGTGAATCCACGCAGATTCCAGAACTTTCCACCACAGAAATGTGAGGAAAATGTGTTTTTTTGACAAATTATTAGGTTTGCAAGGGATTCTGGGTAACAGAACCTGGTGAGAGCCAGTCAAGTCACCCCATCCTGGATTCCCCTGGGTGTCTAGTTTTCAAAAATGTATAGGTTTGCTAGGTTTCCCTAGGTGCTGGCAGAGTTAGGGTACAAAACCTACAGCTAGGCACTTTGCAAAAAAAGGGTCAGTTTTCACTGTGAAAATGTGGTGTGTCCATGTTGCGTTTTGGGCCGTTTTCTGTCGTGGGCACTAGGCCTACCCACACAAGTGAGGTACCATTTTTCTCGGAAGACTTTGGGGAACGCGGGGTGGGTAGAATTTTGTGGATCCATGCAGATTCCAGAACTTTCCACCACAGAAATGTGAGGAAAATGTGGTTTGTTTGACAAATTTTTAGGTTTGCAAGGAATTCTGGGTAACAGAACCTGGTGAGAGCCAGTCAAGTCACCCCATCCTGGATTCCCCTGGGTGTCTAGTTTTCAAAAATGTATAGGTTTGCTAGGTTTCCCTAGGTGCTGGCAGAGTTAGGGTACAAAATCTACAGCTAGGCACTTTGCAAAAAAAGGGTCAGTTTTCACTGTGAAAATGTGGTGTGTCCATGTTGCGTTTTGGGCCGTTTTCTGTCGTGGGCACTAGGCCTACCCACACAAGTGAGGTACCATTTTTCTCGGAAGACTTGGGGGAACGCGGGGTAGGTGGAATTTTGTGGATCCACGCAGATTCCAGAACTTTCCACCTCAGAAATGTGAGGAAAATGTGGTTTGTTTGACAAATTTTGAGGTTTGCAAGGGATTCTGGTTAACAGAACCTGGTGAGAGCCAGTCAAGTCACCCCATCCTGGACTGCCCTGGGTGTCTAGTTTTCAAAAATGTATAGGTTTGGTAGGTTTCCCTTGGTGCTGCAGAGTTAGGGTTCAAAATCTACAGCTAGTCACTTAGCAAAAAAAGGGTCCGTTTTCACTGTGGAAATGCGGTGTGTTCACGTTGCATTTTGGGCCGTTTCCTGTCGCGGGCACTAGGCCTACCCACACAAGTAAGGTACCATTTTTCTCAGAAGATTTTGGGGAACGCGGGGTGGGTGGTATTTTGTGGATCCACGCAGATTCCAGAACTTTCCACCACAAAAATGTGAGGAAAATGTATTTTTTTTGACAAATGTTTAGGTTTGCAAAGGATTCTGGGTAACAGAACCTGGTGAAAGCCAGTCAAGTCACCCCATCCTGGATTCCCTTGGGTGTCTAGTTTTCAAAAATGTATAGGTTTGCTAGGTTTCCCTAGGTGCTGGCAGAGTTAGGGTTCAAAATCTACAGCTAGGCACTTTGCAGAAAAAGGGTCAGTTTTCACTGTAAAATGTGGTGTGTCCGCGTTGCGTTTAGAGCCGTTTCCTGTCCCGGGCACTAGGACTACCCACACAAGTGAGATACCATTTTTCTAGGAAGACTTTGGGGAATGCGGGATGGGTAGAATTTTGAGGATCCACGCAGATTCCAGAACTTTCCACCACAGAAATGTGAGGAAAATGTGTTTTTTTGACAAATTATTAGGTTTGCAGGGGATTCTGGGTAACAGAACCTGGTGAGAGCCAGTCAAGTCACCCCATCCTGGATTCCCCTGGGTGTCTAGTTTTCAAAAAAGTATAGGTTTGCTAGGTTTCCCTAGGTGCCGGCAGAGCTAGGGTTCAAAATCTACAGCTAGGCACTTTGCAAAAAAGGGTCCGTTTTCACTGTGAAATTGTGGTGTGTCCACGTTGCGTTTTGGGCCGATTCCTGTCGCGGGCACTAGGCCTACCCACACAAGTGAGGTACCATTTTTCTTGGAAGACTTGGGGGAACGCGGGATGGGTGGAATTTTGTGGATCCACGCAGATTCCAGAACTTTCCACCACAGAAATGTGAGGAAAATGTGGGTTTTTTGACAAATTTTGAGGTTTGCAAGGGATTCTGGGTAACAGAACCTGGTGAGAGTCAGTCAAGTCACCCAATCCTGGATTCCCCTGGGTGTCTAGTTTTCAAAAATGTATAAGTGTGGTAGGTTTCCCTTGGTGCTGCAGAGTTAGGGTTCAAAATCTACAGCTAGTCACTTTGCAAAAAAAGGGTCCGTTTTCACTGTGGAAATGCGGTGTGTTCACGTTGCATTTTGGGCCGTTTCCTGTCGCGGGCACTAGGCCTACCCACACAAGTAAGGTACCATTTTTCTCAGAAGACTTTGGGGAACGCGGGGTGGGTGGTATTTTGTGGATCCACGCAGATTCCAGAACTTTCCACCACAAAAATGTGAGGAAAATGTATTTTTTTTGACAAATGTTTAGGTTTGCAAAGGATTCTGGGTAACAGAACCTGGTGAAAGCCAGTCAAGTCACCCCATCCTGGATTCCCTTGGGTGTCTAGTTTTCAAAAATGTATAGGTTTGCTAGGTTTCCCTAGGTGCTGGCAGAGTTAGGGTTCAAAATCTACAGCTAGGCACTTTGCAAAAAAAGGGTCAGTTTTCACTGTAAAATGTGGTGTGTCCGCGTTGCGTTTAGAGCCGTTTCCTGTCCCGGGCACTAGGACTACCCACACAAGTGAGATACGATTTTTCTAGGAAGACTTTGGGGAATGCGGGGTGGGTAGAATTTTGAGGATCCACGCAGATTCCAGAACTTTCCACCACAGAAATGTGAGGAAAATGTGTTTTTTTGACAAATGATTAGGTTTGCAAGGGATTCTGGGTAACAGAACCTGGTGAGAGCCAGTCAAGTCACCCCATCCTGCATTCCCCTGGGTGTCTAGTTTTCCAAAAAGTATAGGTTTGCTAGGTTTCCCTAGGTGCCGGCAGAGCTAGGGTTCAAAATCTACAGCTAGGCACTTTGCAAAAAAAGGGTCCGTTTTCACTGTGAAATTGTGGTGTGTCCACGTTGCGTTTTGGGCCGATTCCTGTCGCGGGCACTAGGCCTACCCACACAAGTGAGGTACCATTTTTCTTGGAAGACTTGGGGGAACGCGGGATGGGTGGAATTTTGTGGATCCACGCAGATTCCAGAACTTTCCACCACAGAAATGTGAGGAAAATGTGGTTTTTTTGACAAATTTTGAGGTTTGCAAGGGATTCTGGGTAACAGAACCTGGTGAGAGCCAGTCAAGTCACCCAATCCTGGATTCCCCTGGGTGTCTAGTTTTCAAAAATGTATAAGTGTGGTAGGTTTCCCTTGGTGCTGCAGAGTTAGGGTTCAAAATCTACAGCTAGTCACTTTGCAAAAAAAGGGTCCGTTTTCACTGTGGAAATGCGGTGTGTTCACGTTGCATTTTGGGCCGTTTCCTGTCGCGGGCACTAGGCCTACCCACACAAGTAAGATACCATTTTTCTCAGAAGACTTTGGGGAACGCGGGGTGGGTGGTATTTTGTGGATCCACGCAGATTCCAGAACTTTCCACCACAAAAATGTGAGGAAATTCTTTTTTTTTTTTGACAAATGTTTAGGTTTGCAAGGGATTCGGGGTAACAGAACCTGGTGAAAGCCAGTCAAGTCACCCCATCCTGGACTGCCCTGGGTATCTAGTTTTCAAAAAAGTATAGGTTTGTTAGGTTTCCCCAGGTGCCGGCAGAGCTAGGGTTCAAAATCTACAGCTAGGCACTTTGCAAAAAAAGGGTCCGTTTTCACTGTGAAATTGTGGTGTGTCCACGTTGCGTTATGGGCCGATTCCTGTCGCGGGCACTAGGCCTACCCACACAAGTGAGGTACCATTTTTCCCTGAAGACTTTGGGAAATGCAGGGTGGGTGGAATTTTGTGGATCCACGCAGATTCCAGAACTTTCCTCTACAGAAATATGAGGAAAATGTGTTTTTTGGGACACAGTTTGAGGTTTGCAAGGGATTCCGGGTAACAGAACCTGGCGAGAGCCAGACAAGTCACCCCATCCTGGATTCCCTGGGTGTTTAGTTTTTCAAAAATGTATAGGTTTGCTAGGTTTCCCTAGGTGCCTGCAGAGCTATGGTTCAAAATCTACAGTTAGGCACTTTGCAAAATAGTGTCAGTTTTCACTGTAAAATGTGGTGTGTCCGCGTTGCGTTTAGAGCCGTTTCCTGTCACGGGCACTAGGACTACCCACACAAGTGAGATACCATTTTTCTCGGAAGACTTTGGGGAATGCGGGGTGGGTAGAATTTTGAGGATCCACGCAGATTCCAGAACTTTCCACTACAGAAATGTGAGGAAAATGTGGTTGTTGTGACACATTTTGAGGTTTGCAAGGGATTCTGGGTAACAGAACCTGGAGAGAGCAAGTCAAGTCACCCCATCCTGGACTGCCCTGGGTGTCTAGTTTTCAAAAAAAGTATAGGTTTGTTAGGTTTCCCCAGGTGCCGGCAGAGCTAGGGTTCAAAATCTACAGCTAGTCACTTTGCAAGAAAAAGGGTCCGTTTTCACTGTGGAAATGCGGTGTGTTCACGTTGCATTTTGGGCCGTTTCCTGTCGCGGGCACTAGGCCTACCCACACAAGTAAGGTACCATTTTTCTAGGAAGACATTGGGGAATGCGGGGTGGGTAGAATTTTGAGGATCCACGCAGATTCCAGAACTTTCCACCACAGAAATGTGAGGAAAATGTGGTTGTTTTGACAAATTTTGAGTTTTGCAAGGGATTCTGAGTAACAGAACCTGGTGAGAGCAAGTCAAGTCACCCCATCCTGGATTCCCCTGGGTGTCTAGTTTTCAAAAATGTATAGGTTTGCTAGGTTTCCCTAGGTGCCGGCAGAGCTAGGGTTCAAAATCTACAGCTAGGCACTTTGCAAAAAAAGGGTCTTTTTTCACTGTGAAAATGTGGTGTGTCCACGTTGCGTTTTGGGCCGTTTCCTGTCACGGGCACTAGGCCTACCCCCACAAGTGAGGTACCATTTTTCTCAGAAGACTTTGGGGAACGGGGGTGGTGAAATTTTGTGGATCCACGCAGATTCCAGAACTTTCCACCACAGAAATGTGAGGAAAATGTGTTTTTTTGACAAATTATTAGGTTTGCAAGGGATTCTGGGTAACAGAACCTGGTGAGAGCCAGTCAAGTCACCCCATCCTGGATTCCCCTGGGTGTCTAGTTTTAAAAAAAGTATAGGTTTGCTAGGTTTCCCTAGGTGCCGGCAGAGCTAGGGTTCAAAATTTACAGCTAGGCACTTTGCAAAAAAGGGTCCGTTTTCACTGTGAAATTGTGGTGTGTCCACGTTGCGTTTTGGGCCGATTCCTATCGCGGGCACTAGGCCTACCCACACAAGTGAGGTACCATTTTTCTTGGAAGACTTGGGGGAACGCGGGGTGGGTGGAATTTTGTGGATCCACGCAGATTCCAGAACTTTCCACCACAGAAATGTGAGGAAAATGTGGTTTTTTTGACAAATTTTGAGGTTTGCAAGGGATTCTGGGTAACCGAACCTGGTGAGAGCCAGTCAAGTCACCCCATCCTGGACTCCCCTGGGTGTCTAGTTTTCAAAAATGTATAGGTGTGGTAGGTTTCCCTTGGTGCTGCAGAGTTAGGGATCAAAATCTACAGCTAGTCACTTTGCAAAAAAAGGGTCCGTTTTCACTGTGGAAATGCGGTTTGTTCACGTTGCATTTTGGGCCGTTTCCTGTCGCGGGCACTAGGCCTACTCTCACAAGTAAGGTACCCTTTTTCTCAGAAGACTTTGGGGAACGCGGGGTGGGTGGTATTTTGTGGATCCACGCAGATTCCAGAACTTTCCACCACAAAAATGTGAGGAAAATGTATTTTTTTTGACAAATGTTTAGGTTTGCAAGGGATTCTGGGTAACATAACCTGGTGAAAGTCAGTCAAGTCACCCCATCCTGGATTCCCTTGGGTGTCTAGTTTTCAAAAGTGTATAGGTTTGCTAGGTTTCCCTAGGTGCTGGCAGAGTTAGGGTTCAAAATCTACAGCTAGGCACTTTGCAAAAAAAGGGTCAGTTTTCACTGTGAAAATGTGATGTGTCCACGTTGCCTTTTGGGCCGTTTCCTGTCGCGGGCACTAGGCCTACCCACACAAGTGAGGTACCATTTTTCTCCGAAGACTTTGGGGAACGCGGGGTGGGTAGAATTTTGTGGATCCACGCAGATTCCAGAACTTTCCACCACAGAAATGTGACGAAAATGTGTTTTTTTGACAAATTTCGAGGTTTGCAAGGGATTCTGGGTAACAGAACCTGGTGAGAGCCAGTCAAGTCACCCCATCCTGGATTCCCCTCTTTGTCTAGTTTTCAGAAATGTATAGGTTTGCTAGGTTTCCCTAGGTGCTGGCAGAGCTAGGGTTCAAAATCTACAGCTAGGCACTTTGCAAAAAAAGGGTCCGTTTTCACTGTGGAAATGTGGTGTGTTCACGTTGTGTTTTGGGCCGTTTCCTGTCGCAGGCACTAGGCTTACCCACACAAGTAAGGTACCATTTTTCTCAGAAGACTTTGGGGAATGCGGGGTGGGTGGAATTTTGTGGATCCACGCAGATTCCAGAACTTTCCACCACAGAAATGTGAGGAAAATGTATTTTTTTGACAAATTTCGAGGTTTGCAAGGGATTCTGGGTAACAGAACGTGGTGAGAGCCAGTCAAGTCACCCCATCCTGGATTCCCCTCGTTGTCTAGTTTTCAGAAATGTATAGGTTTGCTAGGTTTCCCTAGGTGCCGGCAGAGCTAGGGTTCAAAATATACAGCTAGGCACTTTGCAAAAAAAGGGTCAGTTTTCACTGTAAAAACAAAGTGTGTCCACGTTGCATTTTGAGCCGTTTCCTGTCGCGGGCACTATACCTAGCCACACAAGTGAGGTACCATTTTTATCGGGAGACTTAGGGTAACACAGAATTGTAGAGCAACTGTTATTACCTATTGACTTTTGATGCATTTCTGCCTTCCAAATGAAAGAAAATGTGAAAAAAGAAGTCACTTTGAAAAATGTCCTATAATTCTCATGCTAGTATGGGTACTCACAATTTCGGGAAATGTGCAAATATCTACTGTTTCTAAACTCTATATTTTGTTCCAATTTCATAAATACATAGGTGTCTTTCATACCGATTTTACCATGGATATATTTTCCCAAATTAATTGCTATATACCCGGTACATAATAAAAAACCATTGCAAGACGCTGCTCAGTTATTGGCTCTGGGTTCGTCGGGTTCTTGGTGAACCTACAAGTCCTATATATCCCCACAACCAGAAAGGTCCAGCGGATGTAACGGTATATTGCTTTCAAACAGCTGTCATATTTAGAAGAAGTTACAGGTGAAAACGTTGACACAAATGGCTGTTTTTTCAACTAATTTTCTATATTCAACTGTTAGTTTCTATAAAGAAACCTTGAAGGATCTACACAATTGACCCTTTGCTGAATTCAGAATTTTGTCTACTTTTCTAAAATGTATAGCTTTCCAGGATCCATTATTGCTTTCATACCCATTTCTACCATTAGCTGGAAGGAGGTTGAAAGCACAAAAAATAGCAAAAATAGGCTATGTCCCAGGAAAATGCCAAAACTGTGTTAAAAATTTTGGTTTTCTGACAAAAGTCTGCTTGTCCCTGAAATCTGGAAAAATTGTGATTTCAGCACCACAACCCCTTTATTGATACCATTTGCAGGGAAAAAACCAGACGCTTTCATCTGTAGCCCTTTTTTCCCATTTTTCCCCAAAAAATACAAAATTTAGCTATATTTTGGCTAATTTTCAGGTCCCCTCCAGGGGAATCCACAAACCCTGGGTACCTTTAGAATCCCCATGATGTTGGAAGAAAAGGACGCAAATATGGCATGGATACCTTATGTGGTCAAAAAGTTACAGGGGCCTAAGCGTGAACTACCCCAAATAGCCAAAAAAAGGCTTAGCACAGGGAGGGAAAAGGCCTAGCAGCGAAGGGGTTAAAGGAAAATATAGTGTAGTACAGTGTTTTCAATGAATTTATGGCATATTTAATTTTTTTTCTTCATTTTATGCTTAGACTGCATTCTGGGTTTTAAGGGGCAATATAGTGTAGTACCATGTAGCATAAAAAGGATTTTTATGAAAGAAAATCTACTACACAATATTTCCCTTTGAAACCCAGAATGCAGACTGAGGGGCCGATTAAGATGCGACCCGTAAAGGCTCCGACTAGGGCTGCATCGTAATGGGCCACTCGGCTTACTTTCTGACCACCTCATTATGATAGAGGCGGTCGTAAAGTAAACCAACCAGTCATTCTGGCTGGCTTCCAAAGAGCCCGTCTGCCAGTCAGAATCCGGCTAGTAATCTCAAGTGCGGGCCTTTCTGCCCTTGAGATTACAATGCATGCTTTCCGAAATGGTTTCCATGCCGGCCTGTCTGACATGGTTTCCATGCCGGCCTGTCCGACATGGAAACCATG
This sequence comes from Calotriton arnoldi, assembly GCA_963921515.1. Lineage (NCBI taxonomy): Eukaryota > Metazoa > Chordata > Amphibia > Caudata > Salamandridae > Calotriton > Calotriton arnoldi. Next base: position 2,170,235 of record CAWUFW010000892.1, read on the forward strand.
TCAGAAAGCTTGTTTGGGGGCCCCCAGCATGGCCCCCTTTAGTGCACGACCTCTGGTTGGAGGCCGAGAGGGCTCTTATGGTGCCCCCCTGTTGATCCCTTCACTTTGTGGCAGGGATGAACTGGACCTCCCTTTCCTCAATGGGAACTTGTGGTACGGCCGGTTTACAGCCATAACACGAGCTCCCATTGAGGAAAGGGAGCATGCGACCAAACTGTGTTTGGTCGCATTGAAATGAGTCGGTCGGAACCTCCGACCGGGTGTCGGTCGGTCCCAGGACCGAGTCGGTGTCGGGCGGAAGGATTTCCACCCAACATTAAAGTAAGCCCTGAGTGTGGTGTAAAGAATTTTTCACCCTTTCGATTTTGGAAGGGGAAAATATTATTTAGAGCACACTTTGTGTGTGTTATGGGTTTTAAGTGAAAATATAGGGTATTGCAGTGTACTTAACAAAAGCAAAAAACCAATATGTAAACATTTTAAAAACAAATCATATACACACAATATTTACTATTAAAAGACAGAACACAGACTAAATGTGGTTTAAACAATATGGAAGCAACACGCTACTCTGTAACTTTTTAATAATATATAAAGTAATAAAAAACATTTTACTTGCCTTTATACATTTATATAAATAGACTCATATTTACACTTAAAAGCCAAAGCACAACCAAAGTGCGGTTTAAACAATGTGGCTGCCTCTTATGTTTGTAAAGATAATCATTAGCTATTCATATGCTGCCTTTCCATCAGCTTGTACCATGCTATACATTGAAATTACCACAGCATACCGTGGCCCAATAAATAACTAAGGGGCTCATTCCGAATAGTGAGGTCCTGAGACTGCCGTACCTGTGATGGCAGTCTCATCACAGTAACCTAGGCGGTCCGACCGCCTGATTACAAGTCTGGCGGTCTGACCGCCACCAGCCCGCTGCAACACCACTGGCACCGCCAGGATCCTGAATCCCATGGTGCTGGTGGTGTTTAGAGTGGGGAGGAATGGAGGTGGTGCCAAGCCAGCACCACTGTCCTTATTACGACTTGCCCTTCTGCAAGCCTTTTCATGGTGGTGAAACTGCCATAAAAAACCATTCAGAACGGCAAGGAGGGGGCCCCCAAACAGGGCTCCCGGACGTCTTTGCCTATTCAGTAATGTGAATGGGGGCACATGTTGTGCCTGCACTGTGTGGCATGTACAACGGGGTGCTTGCCAGCAGTGCGCGCATAACAGTGCAGGTGCTGCTGGGATGCTGCATTGGCTTCAGGCTCACTCAGTGAGATGGAGCATGCAAGCAGCGCAAGACTTTGACCAGCACACCGCCAGCCCAGTTGTAATGCGGTGGTCTTAAGACCGCCGAAGTCATAATTAGGCCCTTCGTTTTTGTGCATTATGGGCCTGATTCACTATGGTAAACTTACACTTTTGTGTAAGTTTACAATTGTTTACTATTCACAAATGCATATTACTACTAGTCTATTTACGACTGACGAGTCTCTGCACATAAAAAGATAGGACTGTTCTATCTTTTTATTTGTGCAGACTCCACAGTCGTAAAGATACTACTCATAAAATACCCTTGTGTTTAGCAAACAATCCTAAACTTACAAAAAAGTGTACGTTTACCTTTGGGAATTAGGCCCTAGAACTTTCAAACTATGGAAATAATTTAGATCTACCCCAAAAAGGACCCTTCACACCCCATAATATATATTTCTGACAAATTTCATCTAAATCCAATCAGCCATTTTCATTCTACATGTGCTTAACCAATACTCTATGACACAACATGCCACCCCACTCCACTCCACTCCAGTGTATGACATGCCACTCCACTCTATGATACATCACTCCACTATACGACACCACGCTTCACTCTATGACACCCACTCTACTCTACGACATTCCACTCCAAGCTATGACACTCCAAGCCACTCCGCATTATGACACACCACTTTACAACATGCCACTACAGTCTACCAAATGCCACTCCACTCTATGACACTCCATGCCTCTCCACTCGACGACATGCCACTCCACTCTGTGACACACCACTGCTCTCTACTACATGCCACTCTATGACATGCCACTCCACTCTACACAATTTCACCCTACAACATCCCAGTTCACTCTACGCTACTCCACTCTATGTCCCTCCACTTTTACACACTGTACCACACGCCACTCTCCGACATGCCACTCCACTCTTCGCCACTCTACTATATGACACTCCATGCAACTCCACTCTGGCACATTCTACTCCACTCTATAACACACCATTCCAGTCTACGACATACCACTCCACTTTGTGACATCCCACTCCACTCTATGCCACTCCAAAGTACACCCCTGCACTCTAAGACACTATACAACACACCACTGTATGACACACCACTCCACTCTACTGTACAACATGCCACTACACTCTACCCCACTTCACAACACTATACTCTACTGTATGCCCCTTGACTGTACACTACTCTGCAACATGCCACTCCACTGTATGACACACCACTTCACTCTACGATACTCTACATTATGATATGCTACTCCACTCTATGACATGACACTGCTCTGCCACATGCCTCTCTACTGTACGAAATGGCACTCCACTCAAATTCACTCTACGACATTCCAGTTCACTCTATGCCACCCCACTCTAAGACACCATACAACACAGCAATCTGTGAGATGCCACTCCACTCTATGCTACTCCACTGTGGAACACTCCTTTCCACTATACAATAGTTCACTCCACTGTATGACACTCCACGCAACTCCACTCTACAACAAGCCACTCCACTCTACATCACACCACTCCTGTCTGCCACACGCCACTCCACTCTATGGCATGCCACTCCACTCTACAACACTCAACTCTATGACATCCCACTCCAGTGTATACTCCTCAGCTCTAGGACACTGTGCGACATGCCATTCCACTGTACTGTACGACATGCCACTACACTCTACGCCACTCCAATATACACCCCTCCAATCTAAGACACTGTACGACACACCACTGTATGAAATGCCACTCCACTCTACAGTATGACACTCCAGTACACTCTATGCCACTCCACATCACTCTGCTGCACTGTATTCCCTTCAACTGTACGCCACTCTACTCCACTCTACCATGCACCACTCCGTTCTGTGACACCCTACTACACTCTATTACACACCACTCAACTGAACAAACGCCACTCCATTCTACGGCACTCCACTCCACTCCACGATACTCCACGCCACTTCACACCATGATACCCTTTTCCCATCTGCATGACTCCACTCTTTTCCACTAAAATCTATGCCACTGTATGACACTCTGCTCCACTCTATCACACTCTATGCTCCTCCATTTCACGCCACTGTACTCCACTCTATGCCTTTCTGTCACTCTGTGCTCCACTCTATACTATACTAGGACACGCTACCTCACTCTACAGCACTCCATCTATGCAACAAAATGGCACTTTACTTCATTCTACTTTATGACACTCTACTGCACTATACTCCATTGTAATACACTACTCCACTCTGCCATACTTCACTCTACATCTCTGTATGCCACTTCACTCTGACAGTCAATGTCACTCCAATCTAACATACTGTACAGCACTCTAACCACTCTATGCACTTCCACTGTAAATCACTCTATTCTATTTGATGACACTGAACAATATGCCACTCGACTCAGCTATACACCATTCAACTCTATGTCACTCCAGTGGATGCCACTCCACTTTACGCCACTCCATTCTATGCCACTCCACTGTAAATGCCACTCTACCCCACAACACTCTACGCCACGACACTTGACAACACAACACTGTGCGACACTCCATTCTATGCCATTCAACTGTATGCCACTCCACTGTACGCCATTTAACAAAATAGCACTCCGCCCTATCACACGCCACTCTACTATACCATATGCCACAGCACTATATCACACTCAATTTTACTCCATGATACTCCATGCCAGTGCACTCTGCGATACACCACTCAACTGTATGACATGCCACTACATTCTGTAACTTGCCACTCCACTCTACGGCACTCCACTTGATGCACCCCCACACTAAGACACTCAACGGCACCCCGTTCTATGCACACCACTACACTCTTCTCTGTGACACACCACTATAGTCTATGCCACTCCAATCTACTCTATCACATGCCAACCTATTGTACCCCACCCCACTGTACCCCACTCCACTCTGTACCACTCCACTCTAAATGCTATGACACTGTATACCATGACACTGTACATCACAGCACTGTAATCCACAACACTCTATGTCACAACAATCTACAACATTCCACCCTACGGCAGTCCACTGTCTGCCACTCCACTCTACTCCACTCTACATCACTCCACTCTATCACTATAATACACTTTATAACCCGCCACTCTATTACAAACCTCTCCTCTCTACCCCACTGCACGCCACTCCACTTTATGCCACCCCACTCTACAAAACTCTACTCCACTATTTTTCCTTCCACTCTATGCTAATCTACTCCACTCTGCGGCACTCTACGACACGCCAACTTATGACACGCCACTCCTCTCTACTCTAGAAAGCACCACTCCACTGTATGAGACTCCACTCTACAACTTCCCACTTCACTCCACTCCACTCTACTCTTTGCCACTCCACTCTATTCCTCTCCACTTTACGCTATTCAACTCTGCACCACGATACTCTACGATATACCACTCCACTCTACATTATTCTACTCTACGTCGTTCCACTCTCTGCCACTCCACTCTACACCAGTGTCTCTTAACCTGTGGTCCGTGTACCCCTGGGGGTCCACAAAGCCTACTCATTGGGGCCCTGACTGCATACAAAATTAAAGAATACATTAATACAATATTTCATAAATTGTGTATTTGATCGTTCTATACTTGGTTCTGCAATTTTCTATTGTTTTAAGGTTCAAATCATACAAATTGCTGAAGCTTAGGTCCTCAGCTTCTAGGAGTGATTCAGTGGGGTTCCCCAGAAGTCTAAAGGTTAAGAACTGCTGATGCAGGATATTCCACTCAGTGCCACTTTACTATACGTCACACTATGCCACAATACCCTCACGGGTGAGTAGCGCGCTTACAATTCCCTGATTGATACTCTACAGTATTCTACTCTACGTCACTCAACTCTGTGCCATTCCACTCTATGCCACTCCACCTTACGCCACTCCACTTTACTACACTCCATTCTACGCTACTCCACTCAACACCACTCCACTCTATGCCACTTCACACCACTCCAATCTACACGACTCCACTCTATGCTATTCCACTCTACGCCACTCCATTCTATACCACTCTTCTGTACGCCACTTCACTCTACCACACTCCACTCTACGTTATTCCACTCTACACTACTCAACTCTAGCCACTCTATGCCACTTCACTCAACGCCATTCCATTCTACGACACTCCTCTCTACTCTATGGTATTTCACTTGTATGCCATTCCACTCTAAGCCGCTCCACTCTACGCCATTCAACTCTGTGCTATTCCACCCCATGTCACTCCACTGTACACCACTCCACGCCATTCCACTTTACGCCACTCCACTTTACGCCACTCCACTTTACGCCACTCCACTTTATGCTATTCCCCTCTATGCCACTCAACTCTAGCCACTCTATGCCACTCTACTGTACACCAATCCAATGTACGCTATTCCACTCTACACCACTCTTCTGTATGCCACTCCTTTCTACACTCCAAACATAAACTACACAAACATTAGAAATTCTAAAGTTATAGTTATACCTTAAATTTATAATAATGTACACACCACCATTAAATTACTGTAACTCATGCTCAGCCGTACACACTGTTGTCAACTCGCTAGCCACACTACATTAACTATAACTATGCACTGCTTATACCCTTTCATATTACCTATACCATATAAAATCATTGCATTCATACCAACACTTAGACATCTCTATCTATCTATCCATCCACCTATCTATCTTTTCTCTCTCTATCTATCTCTCTCTATATATATATATGTGATCAAGACCACAGGCTTGTGGTGGAAACGCATCATCATGACTTGTTAAGCAATAAACAGATTTATTTCATCTCCAACTGGTGTCTGTGCCCTTGTTTGGCCCATGGCGGTCGTGCATTGGGATCCTGGTTTCATATATATATATCCCGTGATCAAGGTCCGAGTGGGGGGACCGAAACGCGTTGGGCATGGCAGAGTTTTATTTGCTTGAATAAACCGCCATAAAACCTGAAGACCGAGTGTGTGCGACCATTATTGCCGAGAGGTGAAAGCTGTTATATATATATATATATATGAAGCAACCACACTCCTGGTTCCTCATGTACCACAGGACAAACAGGTACGGACCACAGCGTGCTCTTGAATCAATTGCAGTGTTTTATTGCGTGATTAAATCAGATCAGCATCTCCAAAATTCACAGACTAGTGTCCATCCTGACGCGTTTCGACCGCGTTTCCGTGGTCTTGATCACATGACGCGCTGGACCAATAAAAACATACTTATAGTGTACACATCCTAAAATCACCTCCCCCTGAGCTGTCGCAATGGTAAAAAGACTTGGTAGTTCATTGTAATGCCTGCATTGGATAAACAAGTATCACCATAATTATCCAACAATGCCAACAAGTATAATTACATTGATAAATAAATGCAAGACTGATAAAAGATGATAAAACAGAGTATTAAAAACTGTATAAACAGGATAAAAGACATGGATAAAATACTACTTGCGTAAAAATTCAAAACCATAATGGTCAACATGCCCTGTCCTGTATAGAATACAGTTCTATCAGTCAAAATGCATGATTTGGGCTAACGGAATCTATCCAAGTAAACAAGCTATACCATTATTGTACGCTCCCCAAAAGTGCATGAAAGTAAAGTGCAAGTGCAAATATGTGCGAAATTGCTTAATAAATGTGCAAAAAATACCATATATTGTAGGCCGAAATATCGACATCCATCTAAGTCTCCGACTGATAAAGTGCAAGTGCACAGTAAACATGTTAACTGAGTGCAAAGAGGCAATATTTTGGCACATTAATATATAGCTACCAACAATGATGAACATACAATTCAGAATAAATATAAGGGTAAAAAACAGGGTAAAAAGCATGAGTTATATTACAGTCAATGCAGGGACAAAATGATAAAAAATCCTGTAGGACTAGAGAAGCTATGCATGTTAGGGGCATGGTCGTGACATGGTCGTGAAACCTTCATAAACAATTATGAAGGTCCTCACCAGTATTGAGACCATTCGGCATGCGGGTGTCAAGTAATACAATGAAATGTGATTCTAGCTGGCGCAAAAGTTTCTCCCTATTGCCGCCACGAATAGGCTTAGGTACAGATCCAATTACATAGATCATTAAGATTGTTATTATAAACATGTTTAAAGTGCCTAGCCACTGGGTAGTTGGGATCCGAGTTTACCACAGCACGAAGATGTTGGAGAATATGGTTGAAAACCTTAAGTTTAGTACTCCCAACGTACTTAAGTTGGCAAGTGCATTCCAATATATACACTGTGAACTCTGTTCGACATGTGAAATGAACCTGGATTTTAGTAGGGTTGTCGTCAAATGCTGTGGTATATTCTGTCATGTTTTTCCCAAATTTACACGCTCTGCAAGAGCTGCACTTAAAAAAGCCTGACCTAGGTGACAGCCAAGTGTCAGTTGTAATCACCTCAGGGCTGTTTTTGACTAGCGCGGCCCTCATCGAGGGAGCGCGTCTAAATGTGAGGGTTGGAAGTTTAGGCACAATTTGTGATAGTGTCAGATCTGATAATACTATCGGCCAGTGTTTGTAAATGATGGTCCTGATTTGTCTTTCCTGGCAGCTGTAAGATGTTATTAGTCTGACTGGATCTGGGGTATTAGTTGACTGGATTGTAATTGTAGAGGTGACATTGGTGGAAGCCCTTTGTCCCTGTAAGAATTCTTCCCTGTTGTGTGTGTTGGCCCTATTCAATGCCTGTTTCAACTCCCTGTGTTTGTAACCCCTAGCTAAAAATCTCTGAAAGGCTTCCGCCTGGCATTGGTCAAGATCCACTTCCGAGCTACAAATTCTACTGATCCGCAGAAATTCTCCATAGGGGATACTGCGGATTAGGTGGGGTGGGTGAGCACTGCTGGCATGAAGCACTGAATTCCCTGCAGTGCTCTTTCTATGGAGTTTGGTCTGAATGGTACTGTCCTCTATGTACAACTCCACATCTAAGAATTGTACACTGCTTTTACTGATATGAGCAGTAAATATCAAATTCAGATTATTAACATTGATGTCACGGACAAATTGATGTGCTGATTCCTCAGACCCCTTCCAGATGACGCACACGTCATCAATGAACCTCCACCAGTGGAGGACGTGCGCGTCATAAGGGACCTTGTGATCAACCCTGAGGACATGTACCTCCCACCAGCCAACGTGGAGACACGCATAGCTGGGGGAGAAACATGCCCCCATGGCTACACCCCGTAGCTGTTGGAACAACAACCTATTAAAGAGAAAAAAGTTGTTACTGAGACATGTCTCTATCATTTTTAAAATCATCAAGTTGTGCTCATGTAGGTAGATATTTCTACTGCCCAAATAATGTTTAACTGCATTAATACCATCAGAGTGGTGTATACTGGTATAAAGTGAACAAATGTCCATCACAATGAAGAGGCAATCGTCTTCCCACTTCACAACCTGCAGTTTGGATAGGAAATGACCAGTGTCCTTTATGAACGATGGGAGATTCTCTACAAATTTGTGAAGGTAATAGTCCACGTACTTAGACATAGGCTCTAGAAGGCTGCGTTGGGCCAAAATAATGGGTCTCCCAGGTACCGGTGTTACCTTCTTATGTGCTTTCGGGATAAAGTACAACACAGGTGTAATCGGGTGATCGTTCTTCAGGAAACTAAATTCGTGTTTGCTAAGTAAACCCATGCGTTTCCATTGAGCCAGTTCTTTAAAGACAGTGTCTTTTATTCGTGCCAAATCTTTGGGGGATCCTCTCCTGTAGCAATCGGTATCATTTAAGTGGCGGTCAGCCTCCTGTAAATATAAGTCTCTCGGCCACAAGACAATATTGCCCCCTTTGTATGCCTGATTAACGATCAAGTTCTTGTTAGTCCTGAGTTTATACATTAACTTGGAGTATTGAATGTCTTGATACTTTCTGTGCCATTTCTTACGCATGATTTTTCTATTCAATTGTTTCAAATCCTCAGTGACACACTCGTTAAAGACGTCGATAGCGTCTCTAGGCATCATCGGCACAAAACTAGATGTTGGACGGAAGGGGCTGTCTGCGGCAGAATTACAGATGATACCAATATCAGACAGATCCATTTGTGAGGACCCAGCTGTTGTCTCGTCCTCGTTTGATAAGGACTGCAACGTTTTTAATGTATCGGCATCAGAAACCTGTAATGTGGAAAATATAGAGGAGGGTTGTTTGAAACCAGGGACGTTGTCTGGTGTGCTTTTAAGTTTGTAAAATGTAAGCAATTTTAGTTTTCTGATAAATTTAAACACGTCCACCCTCGATTGAACATACTTGAAACTGTTTGGTGGACAATATGATAATCCCAGGGAAAGCAGCTGGATTTCAGCAACAGAAAGGGTGGTGTCAGAAAGATTGATTACAGTGTTATCTGCGCCATTCAACGTTGGGACCATTTCTTCCTGCTGTTCACCCCCCCGCCTCGATTGCTGTTTCCGGAGTTTGCGTCTTTGTTTTCTGCGCCAGTTCCTCCGTCGCCTTGTTTCTTGGGTGGATTGCGAGGTCGTAACGTTTGGCACCGATCCCATTGTAAAAAAGTAAGCTCCTCTCCAGGTGTAAAGTTCGTAGGTACCTTTTCATGACCACTGGCACCTCTGCTGATGTCAGAATCGCTACTGCTGAGATCAGAACTCAAATCCGAAGAGGATGGCCCTTGGCCTGTTTCGGCAGAGGATGAAATACCTGGTGTTTTTGTGCCAGTGCTTGCCTTTTCACGGTGTCGAATTTCTTTGAAAATGTAAATACCCTCCCGGATTCATAATCACGCTTGTCTCTTGTGAATTTGTAAATTTTACGTGCTTTGATGGTGTCCTCCAATTTTTTAAGACGGACATCTATTTCCTCTCTTCCTTTCTTGATCTGATCTTTATTTTCATGTGCATCAATCAAGTAGGCCGTTGATTTTGTCGATTTCCTTGAGGATTTCAATCCTGTCTATTTCAGCGAATTTAATTAGGATGGACACCATGTTCATTGAGGCCTCTAGGTTGTTTGTTGCCCACGCCTTCATCATAAGCGGGTTAGGGTTTTCGAATATCGGTGCAATCATCACTCTTAGGCCCCGTATATATATATATCCAAAAGAAATCACCAAGTAGACGGGCACTCAGGAACACAGCCATTCAAGTATCCATACAGGAAAGATTTATTACTTCATAAATCTTACGTGACGCGTTTTGGCAGTCCCGCTGCCTTGTTCACACAAATGCTAATAGTAAACAGAGCGAGTTTTAAATATACCAAAAGAAGTAGAAAGAGGACTACACATGTAGATCCTCGATGTAACTGATTTTGGCGGCCATCTTTGAGTGTGGTAAAGCATAGTTCCGAGTAACAGATGGTATAAAACATAGGCCAGTAGCGTAATCCTAGACAAAGTGTCAGTAGTAACCAGGTATCAAGGTGAATGCCGTAAAGTACAATAGCAAACCCGGGAAAATTACAGACAGCTGTTCCACTCGTAACCCCGGTTGTTAATATTCAACAGCCAACCTATATGATAGACATGAAGTCACAGGCAGGTGCCATTGTGTGCAATGTTCAAATGTAAAAATGTATTCACCTTGATACCTGGTTACTACTGACACTTTGTCTGGGATTACGCTACTGGCCTATGTTTTATACCATCTGTGTTATTCAATCACTGCCACCTCTCTTTATGTCTGGATGTAATATACGATGTTACTCGGCACTATGCTTTACCACACTCAAAGATGGCCGCCAAAATCAGTTACATCGAGGTGACCACCACCTCCCCGGGGCTAATTATGTGAAATGTGGCGGGGCCACTGCCCCGGGGACTGCCACCTCCCCAGGGCTATGTTTACAATAATGCATGGGGGGGCTCCAGCCCACACAGCCCCGGGGACCACCACCTCCCCGGGGCTATCTTCAAGATGGGAGGGGGGCCGTACCTGCACTGTGCTCTCGCTTATTCAAAGCGAGCACACTTTGCTTTTTATCCCCAGGAAGCTGCATCTTAGCAGCTCCCTGGGGAAAAGGAGCAATGCTGGCTCCCGCAGGAGGTGGGAGCCAGCCGGGACCGCAGGGCCCTTCAGGCTACCCCTGCGGTCCCAAAGAAGATGGCCATGCACTGAGGGATGGGGTCCCTGGGGCTGAAAATAGCCAGGGTGGGGGCTGCTCGGCCCCCCTCCCTTATTTTTTTTTTTTTTTTAAATGGCCGGGCCCCAGGGGATGGGGGGCAAAATCGGCCTGGGGAAGGGGGCTGCGCGGCCCCCCTCCCTTTTTATTTTAATTTTTTTTTAAATGGGTCAGGCCCCAGGGGATGGGGTCCCTGGGGCCCAAAAGGGTCAAGGGAATGGGGGCCACACAGCCTCCCTTCCTAAAATAAATAAAAAGGAAGCCGGAAAATTGCCGGTGGCCCTTCCCCCTTTGTAACTAAAAATATAAAGATAGGCCTAGCCCCAGGGGATGGGGTCCCCATGGCCGAAATAGGCCTCAGGAGGGGGGCGCACAGCCCCCCTCCCTTTTTATTTTAATAAAAACAAAAAAAATGGGTCGGGCCCAAGGGGATGGGTCCCCGGGGCCCAAAAGGTTCAAAGGAAGTGGGGGCCACACAGCCTCCCTTCCTAAAATTTAAAAAAAGTAAGCTGGCAACTCACCGAAGGCCCTTTCCCCTTTCTCCACTACTCTGCAAACGCGCCTCCTAGCGCGCTCTTGGTTGGGGGATGAAGTCCCCTTCGTTGCTGAGGGTCCTTAGGGGCCAAATAGCCCACCTGTTACCTCCAGCAAGCCCCACACAGTGGGATTGCTAAGAGGTGGTCGGAGGCCAGCCCCTTTTTTACACCACTCTGCAAACACGCCTCTTGGCGCACTGCTGGTGGGACGATGAGGTGCCCTTGTGTCCTGAGGACCTCAGGACTAAAGTAGACTTCATTCCCCAAGCAGCAGTGCGCAAGGAGGCGTGTTTGCAGAGTGGTGGAGAAAGGGGGCGTGGCCTCTGACCACCTCTCAGCATTCCAGCTGTGTGGGGCTTACTGGAGGTTACAGCAGGCTAGTTGGCCCCAAGGGACCCTCAAGAGGCAGATGGATATCATACCCCAAATAGTAGTGCACCAGGAGGCGTGTTTGCAGAGTGGTGGAGAAAGGGGCGCAGTATGCGACCACCTCTCAGCAATCACACTGTGTGGGTCTTACTGGAGGTAATAGTTGGCCACTAAGGACCCTCAGCAGCGAAGGGGACTTCATCCCCCAACCAAGAGCAGGCCAGGAGGCGTGTTTGCAGAGTGGTGGAGAAAGGGGCATGGCCTGCTATCAGAACTCAGCAATCCTGCTGTGTGGGACTTACTGAAGGTAATAGGAGCGATAGTTGGCCCCCAAGGATGTCCTTGGGGGCCAACTACCCCTTCTGTTACCTCCATTAGGTCACACACAGCAAGATTGCTGAGAAGTTGTAAGGGACCACGCCCCCCTTTCTCCACCACTCTGCAAATGTGCCTCCTGGCACACTACTAGTTGGGGGATAAAGTCCGCTTAGCTCCAGAGGGACCTTGGGGGCCAAGAAGCCCTCCTGGAACCTCCCACCTCACACCTCACCCACTCATTCATCCATACAGGTAGTCACACACCTCCTCACCCACAAACACAGAGACCCAGACAACCATAGAGGTAGTCAGACAACCGATTAATCACCCATATAGCCATTCATGTACCCACTAACACACTCATACACCCACTTAGACATCAACTGACATACAGATACACACGTTTACACAATGTCACTTACCCATACATTCACTGAGACACCTGATCACTCACTTATACAGTTAGTCACACACCCACTGAGTCATTCATGCAGTCACTCATACACCCACTGATTTACCAATACACTTTGGTATATATATTTAACACTCAAACCTTTTAAAAACACTCACAGTTACTGGATGATGTCATCACTGATGTCATCACTGATGACATTTGAGATGTCATCAATGATGTCATCAGCGATGTCACTGACCATGTCATGAGTGATGTAAAATGTGAGATCATAAGCTGTGCATTGAGGGGGCATGAGTTATAGTTAACTCAGCTAACTATAATGGCTGAATTTCTCTGGTTTTGTATGAGTAAAATCTGACCCTAACTATAACGTCCCTGTAACCTTTGGTTTTTTCAGTGAATTATATATATAGATATATATCAGATTTTTTTTACCAGGAAAGTCACAGGGAAGAATTGTCGTAACATGTAATATCGTGTGAGTCTCCGCGGGCATGGATTACTGTCCCGCTTTAATCTTATTTTAATATCTTGTATTTCTTTGTGGTTAACCGTGGTACTTCATTTGTGGGTTACTTCCGGCTGCGGCACTGCTTGCACTGATTGGGTGGCCTTGCCCAATCAGATGCAAGTTCAGGAGGAGCCAGTTGTGCCCCCGGCCATTTCATGCCGGTCGCAGTGCGGACGCGCCAATCTATATTTTAAACTTACCGGAAAGCATGTGAGTCTCCGCGGGCGTGGATTACGGTCCCGCTTTAATCTTATTTTAAAATCTTGCACTTCTTTGTGATTAACTGTGGTACTTCATTTGTGGGTTACTTCCGCCTGCGGCACTGCTTGCACTGATTGGGTGGCCTTGCCCAATGAGATGCAAGGTTGGGAGGAGCCAGTTGTGCCCCCTGGCCATTTCAGGCCATTCGCAGCACGGATGCGCGCAGCGGCCGCTGGCGTGCCAAAGGCCAGCACGTCGGCGCCCGTCTGCGCCTGGACGCCGCCAGGCACTCTGCTCATTCAGACACCCACAGACAGGTATACCCCTGAGGAACTTCAGTCACTGAGAACCACTATGAACCCCTGTCTTAACAGGTCTGGGACCCAGTTGATCGCATGTTCTGTTGTGAACACTGCAATTACAAATACAAATTCAGAATTGAGGGCCATGTTGCAATGCCCTCCTTTCGCACCTTTAAACTCCTCAGTCTGAACTGCTGCTCTCTAGTAAAGCATCATGCTGATGTCTTTGACCTGATCCAGGAGGAAGGACTCGATGTCCTATTTCTGACAGAGACTTGGCTTACCTCCGCCACGGTGGCTGAGCCACAGATGGCGATACCTGTGGGATATTCCCTAAAGGTACTGAATAGAGAGGACGGCAGGGGAGGAGGTATAGCGATCATCTGTAAAACCAAATATGCCTACAGTCTTACTAATGAGACGATCGCAGATTGTGAAGGTGGACTCTTAAAAATCTCTCTGATCCACAATTTCACTCTGACAGGGCTGCTCATCTATCGCCCCCCGACCATCAAAAATGTTTAGAGAATCACTGACCCAGTCCATTACCATCTTGGCAACTACATCCGCTAATTTTAATATCGTGGGGATCTTAAACTCCACCTGGAGGACTGCCAAGATGGTGAAATTACCAATTTTCTGGCGGACCTTGTAGCCTTTCAACTACTACAATATGTCCCCACCGCAACACACTCTGCCGACCACTTTTTAGATCCTGTATTCTCTAACATACCTTTTATCAAGGTCCTTGCCCCTCCCCCACTGGCATGGTCAGACCACTATCTTATTTCTCTGGCACTCCTCAATGATAATCCACCCTCGCCCACTTGCCCTAAGCTCATCTTAAAACGCCCTTGGCATAAGTTAGACACCAACCTCCTCTCAATCTCCCTCCGCTCCCAAACGCCCCAACTGACTGGAGATGTTGAAGCAGCTAATAGCTGCTTCCATGAATGGCCTACACACTCCCTCGATGAACATATCCCTGCTAAACTCATGCCTTGCCGCAGAACTTACACCAGTCCTTGGCTTAATGAGAGCCTAACCCAGATGAGAAAAAATTGCAAAGTTCTAGAACGTGCCTGGAGATGCAAATATGATCCAAATCTCAAGACACAATATCGTTCAGCCTTTAAGGCCTATCATAAATCTATACGAAAATCATGCGGATTACTTTACAGAAAAAATCAAAAACAGTAATAATCCGGCCAAAAGTATCTTCTCCTTGCTGAACGATATTAGAAATCCCCCTTCAGCTAAAGCACCCACCATTATTTCCAACCCTCAATGTGAGGACTTAGCTACTTTTTTTGTTAAAAAAGTTGAGGACCTCCGAGATGGACAAAGAAACTCTGGAGGGGGATTTGACGGATGAAGAGATTCAAAAGGCCATCAGCCAAATTCACTCTGGGAAGGCCATGGGGCCCAATGGGATCCCCATTGAATTATTAAAAGTCGCAGCCTCTCATGTTGCCCCTCATCTACGCGCCATGTACAATGAAAGCTATGAGCAAGGGAAGCTGCCTAGTGATCAGCGAGTAGCATCTATAGTTGTAATCCGTAAGCCAGGGAAGCCTGGTGATCAGTGCGGTTCATACCGGCCGATTTCACTGATCAACGCGGAAGCTAAGATCCTAGCCAAAGTTCTAGCCACCCGATTGGTTCCGGTTATCTCATCACTGGTACATCCTGACCAGTCTGGGTTTATGCCGGAGAGAAATACAGCACTAAACATCCGCAGGCTTAACAATGTGCTGGCGCGGAGGGAATTCCTGGAGGAAGACGCTGTGGTGCTATCTCTATAGCGTTTGATTCTATAGAATGGCCATACCTCTTCGAAGTCTTGGCAAAGATGGGATTTGGCCCGAAATTTCTAGGCTGGATTAACCTACTTTACACAGATATACAGGGCCAAGTGAGGGTTAATAACTATACCTCACGAATATTCACACTGCTAAGGGGAACCCGGCAGGGCTGTCCTCTGTCCCCGCTGATATTCTCTCTGATGTTAGAACCGCTGGCCGCCTGGATCCGTCGAGCTGTGATGGTGAGGGGCCTGAAATGGGCAGAGGGTCAGGAAGATCGAATATCCCTGTACGCAGATGACATCTTGCTGTACCTAGCCTCCCCATATAAGTCCATTCGCGGTGTTCTGAACATCTTCACGAACTTTGGGAAATACTTGGGTTACCAAATAAACTGGAGCAAATCTGTACTGTTTGTGCTCCGGGGGCAGGTCCCCCGTCTCCCACCAAATTGTACAATCGAGGTGGCTGTGGAGGGCTTTCGGTACTTGGGAATATATGCCACATCGGACCCTACCCTCTTCTATGATCGTAACTTGGCCCCCCCACTGGCCCGGCTCAAAACAGACGTTAAACATTGGAGATCCTTGCCCCTGTCGCTGGTGGGCCGTGCTGTCTTGTTTAAGATGCTGGCACTTCCCCGCTTCTTATATATTCTCCAGAATTGTCCATATCGAGTTCCGGACAAGTATTTCTCAGCGGTAGAGGGTGAGGTCAGGACCCTGCTCTGGGATGGAAGGGCCCCCGCATTGCCACCAAAAAGCTGACGAAAGGTTGGTATGATGGAGGAATAGCTCTCCCGGACCTTAAACTTTACTACTGGGCCTCGCAACTAGTGGTGATAAACCAGTGGATATATCGCTCTCCCAACGATCCTGCATACATGCTAGACAGATATCAGACCGGACGATCTGGTTACTTGGGAGCGCTTTACTCTAAAGTGAAGAGAGGGCGATATTTTGGGCCTATCTCCCATACTGTAGCTATCTGGCATCAGGCTAATTCCCGGCTAGGATGGTCGAAGGTCCTCACAAAAGCAACGCCACTATGGTATGCCCAGAAGTTGGGTTCTCTCTGCCATCAACCTGGCTTTGATAAGTGGGACACCATCGGGATATCCGTGGTCGGAGACATGATCAAAAAAGGGTCGATCCTCAGTTTTAAGGAGCTTCAGGACCAATACAAGATGGCGCAGGGGGAACAGTTTAGATACATGCAAATCCGACATGCCCTCACAACAGCTCTAGCAAACCCCACAGAGATACCAGAGTCGTCACCGTTGGAAGATCGGTTGCTAGATGGACCACTACATTCCAAAGCTATTTCATTGACCTATAAAAAATTGTGTAATAACATACCTGACACGCTACATAAGCTTAAAGAGCAGTGGGAGGGAGACCTGGGATCTCTCGACGATGAGGATTGGCAGGCTGCCCTGATGTCCCCTAGGGAGGCGGCCATCACCCTCCGTTTCAGGCTGATACAATTCAAAATCCTCCACAGATCATATTTAACGGGAGTGACATTGGCAAAGATAGGGGCCAGAGCCGATCCACTCTGTCTTAGAGGCTGCGGCCAGACAGCTACCTTTTATCATACGTTATGGGATTGCCCGCAGCTTCTACAGATATGGGAAGGGGCCACGACTCATATCCAAACGGCCCTGGGGAAAACACTGACTCTTACACCGGGGCTAGGTCTACTTAATGTGTGGGCGGCAACAGATCTCACAAAGGTGGAACAACAACTAGCCACGCTGGAATACACCCTAGTCAAAAGAGAAATAGCTAAGGGGTGGGGGGCGGCAAGTTCTCCAACTACGCAGGCATGGTTAAAGGAAGTTGATAAATGTATGATTGCAGAAAAGGAAGTCTTTACAACTCCGGGATGCCCAAAGAAGTGGGACAAGAAATGGGGCAAATGGAACGTCTATCGAGGGACTATCTGTATCTCCCCAATGTTGGAACTTGAAATGAGGCGAAATAGAGATCGAACAACAGATACTGTGTAAAAGTGACTTTCTTCCCCATGTTAATGTACTGCTGTATTAAGTGCTTGCTGAAATACTGATTACAAATGTATGCATAACTACGAATAAAACCAATAAAAAAGAATTTTCAACAAAAAAAAAAAAAGTTGAGGACATTTATAAATCTTTCCCGCCCGCTATTAGCATTGAAGGGCAATTCGATCCTACTAGTTGCTCAGGCACTCTCTTAAACTCCTTCCCTGCGCTATCTTGTGAAGCCTTAAGAACTCTCTGCTATAAAATTCAATCGGGATCACCAGCCGATCCGTTCAAACCCGATCGGCTCTTACAATTCCTACCCCAACTTTTACCCACACTCTGCGAACCGATAAACCTATCCCTAGCTTCCGCAGTTGTACCGGCCTCATGGAAGCATGCCAAGGTCATCCCTCTATTAAAAAAATCTACCTTGGATGCCTCCAAACCAGAAAGCTTTCACCAAATTTCACTACTTCCTTTTGTGGCTAAAGTCACTGAGTCTTATATCAATTCCATTCTGACCAAATTAATAGAGTCCAACAATATACTGGACCCTGTGCAGCATGGTTTCAGACCCCGCCATAGTACTGAATCAGCTCTGCTGGCAGTAACTGAACATCTGCGGAGCTCACTGGATGAGGGCCATACCTCTGCCCTGATTCTTCTTGACCTTAGTGCCGCTTTCGACACTGTATCGCATAAAATCTTGGTGCAACGTCTACAAGAGATTGGCTTGGGAGATGCTGCCCTTAATTGGTTCATGTCTTTTCTATCAGGCAGATCTTTCCAAGTGATCTCACCACCTTACGGCTCTCAGGTGCAGGTCGCACATCACGGAGTTCCACAGGTCTCGGCTTTGAGCCCAACATTATTCAGTATCTACGTTCAACCTTTGGCGGGAGTTGCTAAAAACAGGGGCCTCTCCATGGTCTCATACGCTGATGATACGCAGCTGGTGATCTCTTTATCCAACACCTCCGACCAACACATCGCCAAGTTCCGAAATGACATGATGGCCATCGCGGAATGGATGGCAGCCAACTGTCTTCAGTTGAATGCAAGCAAATCTGAGATCCTTCTTCTGGGTAGGGACACGTATCTCTGGAGTGATCAATGGTGGCTTGCCGCCCTGTGAGCTCCCCCAACCCCCAAGGAAACGGTAAAAAACCTGGGCGTCTGGTTTAACTGTTCACTTACTTTTCAGGCACAGCAAAATCAGTGGCAGGCAGCTGCTTTGGACTCCTACGCGGACCGAAGCTACTGCTCGGGTTTTTCAATGCTCAAATCCGCCAGACAATCATCCAGTCTACTATCCTCTCGAGACTGGATTATTGCAACTCCCTTTACCTGGGTGCAAATAAAGCAGGCATCAATTGGCTTCAGAGGGTGCAGAATGCCGCGGCACGGACCCTCTTTGCCCTCCCGAAATCCTGCCCTACCTCCAAATTCGTACGTAAATTGCACTGGCTCCCGGTAGAAAGGAGAATTCACTTCAAGTCCCTGTGTATTTCCCACAGAATATTTCAGGCCCAAGCACCTCCTGTTTTAGCCAATCTTCTCCTCCCCTATGTACATAAATGCTCCCTCCTCTCCTCTAATCAACATCTGTTACATATTCTCCGTGTTAGAAGAGCACGGGCGGGAGACCGGTCGTTTTGGACTTCTTCACTTTGGAATGCTCTCCCATGCAATATCAGGAGCATACAAGATCATGGGGTTTTCAGGAGGGCAGTAAAGACCTGGCTGTACCCTGATTAATCCTCTGTTCTTGCTTCCCACTTCGGTCTGGTAATCTGTGGATCTAGCGCTGGGACGCCCCGTCACTGGGGCGGCCATGAACTATACAAATCCCACAACATAACATAACATCTTTGATCCACATTAATGATGGATATGAAAAAAACGATGTTCTCTGTAGGTACATCCAACACGTTAATAAAATATTAAAATAGTGTCTTATATGAATGACCCATTTGGTAATTAGCATTTATATAACTCACTATCTACCATTATCATGGCATCTCGGTCTCTTTTGGTAATATCACATAATAGATACTAGGAATGACAGGAGTATCTTGATTAGAGAGATTTAAATGTGGATAATGACTTTAGGGAAAGATCATATCCTCAACGTGATAGAGAATTGTAAACATCACTAGACGGGTTCTATAACTTTAAAACAACTGTCATTTCAGATTTAAGGAGGCCCGTGGTGTTGCTTTGGTCTGAGACAGGATCTACAGATCTATTAATGTTTGCCTGTAAGAAAGTGGAATATTATTTGGGTGACTGCCCACTTCAGGGAATAATCACAACGCTTGTCAGAGTGATCCTTCTAATTCACTAAATTAACCTGAGCTCAGTCCTCTGGTAGATATAGCACAGAGTAGACAGGCTCACCATAGGGCAATTTATAAAGTATTTATGCCATAGCAAAACAGTAATAAAGTTAGAACAAGCAATGCAAAATCCTATACTGAATTAAACTAAGTTCAATTAAAAAATAAATACACCAAAAAGACATCAATCCAATAAGGGCAACTGAAGATATGAATTTTCAAATTTTTAGGTATGAATAGCGCCAAAAAGCGCAAGGCACTAATGATAGTCAATGATTGCAGTGGACTGGGACTTAGGCGCAATTTCAGGGTGACTGCGATGGAGCATGGGCCAGATATACCAACCAGGTTTGTCCTGGTCAAACATTTTACCTACTGACTTAAATGGTCAAATTTAATAGCAGGCAGACCATAGCTTGACCAGTGCAGAAGGCTAATCCATCCCCACTGTGGCCAAACTGCTCCAACAGCTGGACGGATTAAGGGTCGTCAGATAATTGGATATATATCCGTCCTCTCAATTAGGATGGAAGGACATATAGCCATTTTTTACTGCCTGTCACTGCCAGGCAAACCCTTGTGGTAGGGGGCCTTAGAAAACAAAGAATGCCCTCCTCGGCATGGAAGAGGACTCCTATTGCGAGGGGGGCATTTATTTTTATTTTCAAACGTTTCAAAAAGAATAAAGAAAGCAGTTTGGTGAAGGGCTCATCATGTTGACAGAACCCTGCACCAAACTTCAAAAAGAATTCACAGGAACCGTTGGGATGGTGGTTCCTGACAGTGCTTTAAGAAATGACCGCCAGTTTGGCGGTCATTTCATAATTTGGCGGGTGGAGGTGCAGTCAAGGTGACAGAGTAAATTAATTAGTTCTCTGACTGTAATAGCTCAGTCTGCCAAAATATAAATCAGCCCCTTAATCTTTTAACTCCCAATCAACCACAGGAGTGCACTTCTAAAGCCCCCCGAACCTCACGGGAAGCACGAAGAGATTCTCAGGGTGTCACACAGGGTCCTATCCAGGCTCAGTCCTGTGGTCCCCTGGGTACTTCCGGGAAAAGGCCATTAGCACCTCGTTGTCTCGGTGTAGCTACACAAGATGTCAGCCAACTGACCCTTAGAGCCCTCTTCTCTGTCCTGAGTACAATAGGAAGCAGGCCAGTCCTTCAGTGCTCAGGTCACAGACAGTCAGTCCAGTCCTCTTCTGATCTAAACAGGTCCAGAAAGTGTTCTGATGTGGGTGTTTGAGGGTGTCACATGTATGCTTGCCACCAGCTAGTAGTTGGGGGTGACATCTAGGCACACACTAACAAATGCGGTAACATTTTCTGGGCCAGCCAAACCCACCTTTGAGTAGTTCCTGTTCTGTTTGCCTCACTGGAATCGGGTCCAAAATACCATGTGTCAGGGCATTTTTAAGATAAGAAAGTCTTTGGTCACACTAAACCTGGGATCTGAGGGGTTGGAGTGTGTATGGGGCGTGTACTGTAATAATACTAATGTCCTCCCACATCTAACACTAAAATTCAGTTTGAAGCAGGCACTGTACCCACAATAAACCCAGAGAGAATTCTGGTAGGAAAAAAAGCAGGGTCCTTCTGCACCGGAAAGGGGATCCACAAGAATTGTATTACAATCCTGTTCTCTCCCTTTCATGTGTGCCCCAAGTGTTATACATGGCTCAACAGGCCTGTAATAAAGGATTGGACAGTGTTGGGTCACAGGATGCCCATAGCCCCCTCTCTGAATATTCTGTTTAATGTCAGAAAAGTCATCACTGAACATTAAGTTTAGCCTATTGTTTGGTCCTGGGAGACATTTCACATCTCTTACACCGATTGAAGGCTGAACACGGGCTAAGAGATAGCAGAGCCTTATGCTTATTAGTCTTCTGACAGTTCATGAGGGTAAGTAGTAACTAAAAGTTATGTTTCTTTAATATTTAGTAAATATCTGACTTCAACATTGAATTAGATTTTTAAAATCCATTTAAAATAGTTGTTTAATTATTTTTCTAACTGGTCCCATTCCTGTGATACAGTATTATTATTTTAATCTATACTCTGGTTTTCTACATAGGACAGCTAGGCCTGCCACAGTGAAAGTAGTTTGGTTTTGGGTCCTGTCACTGTAGGGACATGGTAACATTAACTTTCTACATTTCCGCTTTAAATACCATGCATCCTACTTTGCAAGACCTACATAGGGGTGACTTTATAATATTCAAAAGGAAGGTTTTCTCCTGTTAAAAAGGGTTATTTTGTCAGGTTGCTCTACAGCATCTGTGCTACAGCAGTCAGGCCACACAGGGTAGTCCAGAAGCCATGTTTGCCCTGCCACTTAATGGATGGCACAATAGGTGCTTCTAACAAATTGATTTATTATTTGGGATGGGCAACTGCCCATCTCAAGGAATAATCACAACTCTTGTCAGGGTGAACTCTCAGAGTCACTAAATTTAGCTCAACCACCTGGTAGCTATGGAACAGACTAGACAGGCTTAACTTAGGCCAATGTGTGAAGTATTTTTGCAGTACCAAAACAAAAATCGTGTCAAAACATATAGCAATGAAAATCCCAAACTGCATTAGAAAAATAAATTACAATTTCATGAATAAAATAACCCTAAAAATGAAAAAAATCCAGTAGGGGGAATCAGATATATGAAATGTTTAAAGATTTAAGTGGAAATAGCACAAAAAAGTGCAAAGAGCTTCTGGTAGTTAATAGTTATGGTGGACCAGGACCTAAGAGTGATTTGAGGCTGGTTGTGATTGAGCCATGGTTCAATACACCATCCAGGTTTTACCAGATCAGAGGTTTTGCCTTGGGACTTCGTCTTTTTTCCGTAAGTCAAATTCCTTCAGTGGGGCAAGGCAGCAGACTGTATCCAAGGAAACCTTTCTGTAGTATAGATGTTGAGCGAGGTACAGTTGCAGCTATTGGTTTTGGCAGGAAAAAGCTCTGAACAGCAGAAATTCAAATTTACCACTCAGGGAAGTCCACTCACTAGCTGAATGCTTTTGGTGCCATCACCTTGTCAAGATTTTTACCTTTGGACTTAGTCTCTTTTTGGAGCTCAGAATCCTTCAGTGGGGAAAGGCTGTCGCTGTATCCAGTTCTGAGTTCTACGAGGTCAGATACTTTCTCACCGAAGACCCACTAAACCAGATTTCTAGCTGCGGGGAAGTTCTGAACAGGAGGAGGCTCGGCCCAGCTTTACCAAGATTTTGTATTGGTGTTGCGTCACTTTTTTGGCACAGTCCTGATGCAAATCCCGATTTACATGACTCCACATGGCTTTGTAAAAAAAAAAAATGTGACACAGTGCATAGCACTGCCTTTATTTGCCTTGCGCTACCTTGCATACGCTAGGTGTTACATGGGGGTGCATGGATTTGCACCAAAATAGTGCACATACCTGAGGCTTGCGCAATAAGGAGAAATACCTTTATTTCTCTTCATGGTGTCCTCTTTGCATGTATACAATATTCTGCAGCACACATGCAAAGTAGAAATAGCTTCAAAAGATAGTTTTTGCCTTGGAAGATATTCTTTCCTGCACA
This sequence comes from Calotriton arnoldi, assembly GCA_963921515.1. Classification (NCBI taxonomy): domain Eukaryota; kingdom Metazoa; phylum Chordata; class Amphibia; order Caudata; family Salamandridae; genus Calotriton; species Calotriton arnoldi. The sequence goes on from CAWUFW010000892.1 coordinate 2,194,035, forward strand.
GAAACTATCCTAACCACATCGCAGAAACCCTTGTGACATGACACAAAGATGCCTGCATTGGCGAAAGGCAGCCACGAGTGCACCAGGAGAAAGCTGTTCAGTGCTATATCTTTGAAAATATGGTGCAGTTCTGCTCTATTCCTTTTGTGCAACAAAGCACAGCAACTTAACGTGTTGAGTTGAGTGAAAAGTTAGTAAATAGTCCCCCTGATTTGTAAGCCAAGCATAGTGACACCTTGTCAGAAAGGCTGGGGTGGGTTGTCCTGGTCCTCCAGAGGTCTCAAAGTCCAAAAGGTTTCGAAGTCCCAAGTTTTCTGGGGTGGTAGAAGAAGTCAGGTTAGACAGCCCCAAGGGTTCCAAACAGCAATTGGCAGACAAAACTCATTTCAGCAGAGCCCACCAGCAGGGGCCAGGTCAGGTCCAGTTAGTACTTATCGGCTGGGAACATCAGTAGATTTTTGTAGCCCAATAGATACACCGAAGGTCAGTCAACTTACCGTTGGAGTCCACGTTTTTATCCAGAGTACAAAAGGGAGCAGGTACAGTCCTTCAAGGCTCCTCTCAGGTCACAGACAGCAGGTCCAGTCCTCTTCTGTTCTTCCTCAGCTCCAAAATGTTTTCTCAGTAGGGTGCCTTGGAATGCCACATTTACACCTGGTACTGACTAGTTAGTGTGGATGACTTCAGGCCACTCCCTAACCAATGGGATAAAAGTTCCCAGGGGTTACCCTACCCACATTTTCGGCAGTGCCTGTCTTTAATATTGCAAGCAATCCACAGTGCCCTTCTTTGACAAAATTCAAGATAGGGAGACCCCTCTCCCCTTGTGTAATGCCTGTGTCCCCAAACAGAGGTGTAGCCAGGGTAAAGAGCAGTTCCCTCCTCTGCGGTCACTTCAAACCAGTTCTGGGGGAAGATCCTCTTCAACTGGGCTTGGTGGCTGCTTGACTGGGAGGACAAAACCCGGGGCCTTTCCAGGTGTCACCTAAGATTTGGTTATGAAGGCGAGGCCCAGTTGATATATATAAAATATAAATCTGTATTTGTAAAGCGCGAACTACTCACCCTTACGGGTCTCAAGGCGCTGGGGGCCATCGTGGAAATTAAGTGAGCTATTACCCAGAGTCACATGGTGCTGAGCTGAGCTGCCACCGGAGCCGGGGATCAAACCGTGAGCCCTGTGCTCCGAAGTCAGCTGCCCTGGCTGCTGCACCACACCTCTGATGTAACCTAAGTTCCTGGGTACAGCCCAACTGCTCTTCCTAAAGGAGAAGAAAAACTGCTCCCCATGCCCAAACCATTGTCTCTGCACCAGAAGCAGTTTTGACACATGATCAGGGCTAATCGCCCACTGGAATACTGCTAGAGAGCAAAAGCCGATTAGCTTCCAGGGGCTTCAGGCAGGAAAAACATAAAATTGTAAAAGTCACTTTTCCTGAATACTTATTTAAAAATACAACTTCACCATTAATTGAACTTTTGTGGTTTAATCATATTTCTAGCTGGTCTCAATCCATAGATAGCAGAATCAATATTTTATATCACTTTCCATTGTTTCCTATGGGCTAGCCAGAGCCTTGGCTGTTAGTCACTGTAAGGACAAGTTAACTTTAAATTTGTACATAACCTGCTTTTAAATACCATGCACTGTTCCTTGTGGAATGCAAGGCCTACATAGGGGTTACTTAATAATATTTCAAATAAAAGTTTTGTCCTGTCAAAAGGATTATTTTGACAGGTCACAGTGCAAGATTTACACTACAGTCATCAGGCTAGACAAGGGAGACCTGAGATATGTTGGCACTGTAGTGGAAAGCACAGTAGGGGCTGCAGTCCATAAGTGGCATTTAACTTCCAGGCTCTTGCTGAACTTTCTACACCATATTCTAGGGACTTACAGGCAACTTTATTGTATCTGTTATGGATAAGCGATTTAATCCATGTTTAAAGTTTGAGCACATGCACTTTACTACTGTTTAGCAAGCGGGCACATACAGAGTTCTACAGCCAGTAAAGCAGATGGGGCAAAAGAATTGAGGGTACATCACGCAAAAGATGGTCGTTTCCTACAGTACTGCAGTCCAGTAGTGTCATTTAACTTCCTGGCCCTAGGTGCACTTTCTACACTACATACTAGGGACTTATAGGCATGTTAAATGTGTCAAATATGAATAAGCCAATTAAACCATGTTTAAATGGGGAACACAGACACTTTACTCCAGGTTAGCAGGGGTAAAGTGTACAGAATTCTAAAGCCAGCACAGCACATATGGCAAGCATCTGTTGGTACATCACACAAAAGATGGTCACCAATCTTTGGGCCAAATGTGTCTGTTGGAGACTAAATGCTAATCCGGTATGCTGATTTTCTGTAATGTTCAGTGTCTATAGAGTCCACATCTGCAAACACAAAGAGATGATGGACGGAGCACTGAAACTTTTCAGCCACTCACCCCCAGTCACAGATCTGGGTTGAATCCATCATCGATCTTTAGCTCACTTCGCCACTCCATAGAGTCCACATCTTCATAAATGAAGTGATTGATTCTAGCGGAAACCAGGTGTTCCTAATTTTACAGTAATGTGATGAATTGGCTGACTGAAATAGGGCTTTGCTTTTACATTTTAGGCTTTGTTGGTCATGGGCTACCTCCTGGTCGAAGACTTGTTCAGGCTTATCAATTTCTTCAGCTTCAACCACTGGTTCTCTATGGGCTTGTCGATTGCAGGATTACTGGTCCTAAGAGTAACACAGCCGGACAGACCAAGACCCGTTAAAGTAAGTGCAAATACTGCTTGAATGTCGTCCCTCATCAAAGGGCAAAAGAAGACAATTATCTCCCCTTCGGTAGTTCTCTAAGAAACCTCATCCATCAAGCTTACTTTCTTTTCCACTGCATGCAGGACAATAGAGCTTGCCAACCAATATGAGGCAGCCCACTGCTGTATGTGACGCAATGCTAGCTTAATAATAATATAAATAATTGAAATATACTTTGTTGCACAATAGCAACCACATACTTTCAATTTTTAAACCTGATAACAAAGAAGATCATGATCAGAGATTTATGGTAAGTGAAAGCCAGTACTTCTTAAAGGAGAATGAGATTCAGTGAAATAAATAGACAATGCAAGGCAGTCGAACCATAGAATTAAGGGCACAATGAGCAGCACAATGCTGCAAGAAACAGCAGTGGTCATTATGAGGGTCAGGGAATGGTATAGCCATATATTCCCCATGCAATGTGGAATATTTGAACAGCATGTGTCCTTTGACAAGAGGTTACCCATACTGTAGTAAGTGCTGCCATGAAATGGCTTGAACTGATCTTTCCATGTAAAGAAAGAAAGCAAAATCAAATTACGTTTGCGAGTGTCTGTGCAATAAGAACATTCTCTCTGAGAAATAATGGGCTGGATTTAGTAATACTTCATGCAAGGCAATGCAGCATCCGAATTGCTGCATAGATTGGCCTTATATTGGTATTAACTCCCTCGCTGGCGGTCAAATAAGGCTGCCTTGTGTGAAGTACAGCACCCCATGATGATGCAGATGTGACTATATGCTCTATGGCATAGGATTAGTGCTGGAGGGATATCAGTCCGGTACAATTTCCTGTTGATAAAACTCAGAACAGATGCAGTGAACCAAGGTTCATTTTCTTGCTGCTCAAGTCAGGCCATTGTAGTCTTGTGTAGCAATTGTACCATATCAGTCTGAGATGCTGTGGCTCACGCAGAATATAGTGTGTAATATTTAGTTTCGCAGTTTGAGTGTGCATATTGTCTACCTGTTTTTAACCCCGGGCGGAGACCTCCGCTCCGCCCGCGGAGTGTGCAGAGATTTGCCCCCTCCACGTTCCGCGGAGAACACGGAGAAGGAAAATCTCTGCACACTCCACAGCAGAGCGGAGTTTGCTAGCCCCCGCCTCCACCTCCCCTATAATATCAAGTAAATCTACATTACGTAATAGTAAATTAAAACCACTTACCTGGCATGCGGCGTCCCCGGGCTGCCCTCCTCCTCTTCCTCACAGTATCGGTAATCCTTGAGAAAACTGCACATGTGCGTGCGCCCGCGCATGCGCATTTCTCGCAGGAACCTCCGCGTAGCCCCGCTACGCCCACTACGCCCGGGGTTACCTGTTTTGCCCTCGATCTGCAGGACAGTCTCAAAGGCCCACTGCAGTCATATCAATAGTGCCAGCATTCTACCACGTCATTCCCTGTCCCCATATTGTTGAGCTACTGTAGGAAGCTGGCTTTCTATATACTATCCCATAAAAAAGAGGTATAGTGTGAAGAGAGTCCTCTGTACCCCCAGAGGTTTACAGAGGCAAAAGTAGATAATACTAACGCTCTCTTTGGTGGTAGTGTGGGCGAGCAGTTAGGCTTATCAGAAGGCAGTTCTGAGCATTTGTTGTACACAGAGTGGCAATAAATGAGGCACACACTCAATGAATAATTAAGAGATCAATTTATAAAAATAATACTTGGTTATATTTATTTTGAAGAACCACAGAACTTCATCTCAGGCAAATACATTTTTCAATGCAAATACTTTTCAATGCAAAAAGTTGACACTTAGTGCAATTTTCAGACATTGCAATGTTAACCTACGGGAGGAAGAAAACATTCAGCATACATATAGGTAACATCGACTTACAGAACCAGTCTTCAAGAGTTAAGGAAGGTATTGGGTAAGGTTCAGTTCAGCACCAACAGTACACCACCAGCGGCACAGGTGCGGCCATGTGCAAGGTGCAAATACGGTGTCGGGCGCCCAACACAACTCAATGAAGACTGGGGCATTCAGGCAGATGCTGCTTACAGGTAAGTAACAACAGCTTTGGGGGCCAGTCTCTGGGGGTTGAAGCAAGCACTGGGCAGGGTCCAAGGCAGCACCAACAGTACACCACTAGCAGAACAGGGGTGGCTGGGTGCAGGGTGCCAACAGAGCGTCGGGTGCCCAATGTTAAGCAATGGAGAAAGGCCAAATTGAAAAAGGGCTGCAGGCTCAGGCCAGGAGGCCGGTCGAAGGAAACAAGCAGATGGAGAGGTAAGCTGCGATGCTCAGGGACGTTGGGGCACCTTTGGTACTCTTCACCAAGGCTTAGGACGGACGGGTGCAGTGGTGTCTTTTGGTGTCGGCTTACCGGAGCAGGTCGCGGTTGAGGGGGTCTCCATACACATGCTGCAGGTGACGTCGAGGAGTCCGGGAGAGGTCAGCTCAGGGTGGACTCGGACTCTGGAGTGCTGGGGAACCTTGCTGGAACCGGTGGGCCACTTGTACATGGCCCGGAGGCGTCGGTGCAGAGGTGGAACTAGCAGTCAGGCTTTGCAGTTCTTCAGGTCACAGAGTCTTTGCTTGAAGATTGTTGCTTTTGAACAGGTCCATTCTTCTTGGGAGATCATGATCTTTTTTGAAGGCAGGCAGTCCTCCCAGGGTTTTGGAGGCTGCTGGATTGCAGGACGAGTCGTCTTTTGGTGCAGGATCGTCGTAGGCTGCAGACAGGCCGGTAGGGCTGGGGCCAAGTCAGTAGTTCCCTGTAGTCTTCTTCCACTGGTGCGGCTCTGTGGTGTCCGGCTCTTCTTAGGTCAACAGGAACTGAAGTTCAGGGTCTGGGGATGCCACCTAAATATTAGATTTAGCGGCAAATTTGGGCCCCTTACCTCGGGTGTCTACACCCTCTAGTGTGTCCACCTCCTGAGGAGGGGGACATAGCCCTAACCCTGAATGGATACATCCCACAATCTTCCAGATGGTGGGCACTGAAAAGTGTCCTTCACCTAGCCACCAGCACCTGAGGGGTGGAGTTGACAAAGGAGGGCACACGTCCTATTCTTTTAAGGTTTTTCCGCCTGTCTTCCCTTCCACAAGGGGGTGAGGACTGGAGTGGGGCCTGCTCCTTCTAACAGGAGAGGCTGGGGTCACGTTACAAAGGTGGCAAGGCCTTTGAAGCTCCCCGCCATAGATAGCTTTTCCTGATCAGGTTGAGGTGTGAACACCTCCACCCAGGGTAGGCATTGTTCTCGACCTCTGAGCGCGAAGGCACTCACCCCATGAGGTCAGAACACTGTCTGGTAGTAGCAGGCTGGCTTAGGCCAGTTGGTGACCACACTAAGGGTTGGTAGGTTTAAGGAGACCCTTCTAAGGTGTCCTCTTTGTGCAATTTTTAATACAACTGACACTGGAATCAGTGCAGGTTTATTATGACGAGATGTTCGGTACCAAACATCCCATACTTCAGTGAAGCCATCATGGAGCTGGGGAACTCGTAATAATGAGTGTCCAGCCCATGTACTTACTATGGCTTCCCTGGTCACTTACAACATCCAGGAATCGACATGGATATTGCACAGGCATATCTGCTCATGCAGATGTGCCCTCACAGGAGATATAGTGCACCCTGCATTAGGGCTAAGGCCTGCTAGCGTGGTGTCTTACATATATCCCATGTAGTGTCTTGGTGGCATGGCACACAAGGATGTGTGCCATGTAGACTTTTCAGTTTTGTCTGCACCAAGGCACGCAGTCTGCAATGGCAGAGTGCAGGGCCTTGGTCAGGGCACCCTAGGGTGGCACAATTTGTGCTGCAGCCCTTGGGGTCCCTCTTCAGTGCCAATGCCCTAGGTACTAGGGGTACCATCTACCAGGAAGTTACAAGGGCCACTGAAGTTGTGCCAATTGTGGCATAGTTTTAGGGAAAGATCACTGGTACTGGGGGCCTGGTTAGCAGGGACTCAGTACTCTTCAGTCAAAGTTGCATCAAAAGCCAGGCAAAAAGTGTATGAGGGAACCCAGCTTCCTACAGCTACCATATAGATTCCCAGATATTTGACCACTCTTCAGCCGTCAATAGGATCTCCCACAGTACCTCATGCAATTTCTTTATAGACACCTCATTTCCTTTTATACCAGTCTCTGCTTTTCTAATTTTATCTTTGTAACCCTCATATTTGACTTAAAGGCTTCCCACACCATGCACACACTGGGAAGCAAATTAATATGGAACTCAAAAATAGTCCATGATTGCCTACCTCACTTCTGTTTTGAAGGTCGCTTCTAGCAGCACTTTTGATAGGAAAGGTATCAGTCTATTACGTAAATCAACCTTATGTATAGCTATTTTTTTTAACTACTTGGGGATAATCTGCTAGTGTGGGAGATAGGATGTTCAAGCTCTCTACCCAAGTACATGCATCCTAGGAAATGAGCCAGTAAGCAATATGAGAGCACATATCATGGCCAGTGGATTTTTAGAGGTAGCACCGGTTGGTTGGATTTCTGTGCTTCCAGATATCTATTAGAGCATGAATTCAGATGAGCTTTGCCAATGTCTTCCACTATATCAAGTGGATCCTAGCAATGGGATTGGATTTGGCAAGCAGAGGGTCAATAACAGCATAAAAATCACTTCCAGAAAAAAAGTGTAAGCACATTTATTTCATTGCATTCTGAGAATATACCCTTGAAAAAATCAGGGACATTGGTATTGGGAATACCACAGTAACATTAGTACCTTCCATTTTAACCTGTACTCCAACATACCTAACTTCATCATGTTTGATAGTTTTAAAGTGGAGAAAGGGGATAGTTCTCTTTTAGGATCAGCCCTCCCCCCCAATGAATATGTGCTATGTGAGGACCCTGTTTCTAAAATACCTACCATTATCATCCTTGATAGCTTTAATTGGTGAAAGGGGACATATCTATGTATTAGGATCAACACCTTTTAATATGTGCTACAAGAGGAAAAATACCTAGGAGACTGTTGTTGCATTTGCTTAAAGTCGCATTAAAAAACCTTTCTGCAACTTAACATCTCTGCAAGCCTGAGGTTACTGATCTAACATAATTTTTTGTTTCACTGGATGTAGCATCATACACTTCACATCACACTCACTTAACAGGCTTTTAGCCAGTAGGAATACAAGCTGGCCTCTTGTACTATAGATATAAAGCCTTGGTAAAGTGAGTTTGACAAGCCCTGGAAGATCTCTCTTTTCTCGTGCTAACCAAAGAATCATGTCTCGATAATTAGAGAGACGTGGCATAGTAGGCATAGGGGAGGCACAATAGGCCTAGAGGATTCACCAGATGCAGGCCTTGACCTAAGCAGGTGGTGCGCCCTTTCAACAATAAACATTTCTTAAACGTTGCCTATAGTCAAAAACTCAGCCAGTAGAGATTCCACAAATGTCTTGCACTTGTCCATTTTCATAGCCTTGGCCACCGCAACTATCCTGATTTTGCATCTATTTATTTATTATTTTATTTATTTATAGGTTTTATGTAGTGCTAGCTGGACCCAAAGGTATCGGAGCACTTTACATATCGTTCCGGGTCGTTACATAGAAGAACATAAAAAATAGAACGATCAACAACATAACGGTAATTATCAAAATAAATATGTCAAGGGAATAGATTATGCAGTCAAGAACGTTACAGGACATTAAAAACAGGATTAAGGCGAAGGACAAAGAGGAAGCTGAAAAACATCCGAATCATATGCCTGCCTATAAGGTCTGGAAGGATTGTGTGACTTAATTGGGAGCAAAGCTTAGTTAGAATGAGTATTAAAGTATCTGTTGCGTAGAAGGAGTTTAAGGTCCTGTTTGAAGCATGGAAAGGATGGGTTACAGCGGAGTTCACTGGGGAGTGTATTCCAGATCCTAGGAGCATTACCGGAGAATGAGCAAGTCTGTGAGGATTTGGGAGGGATGAGAAGAAGTGAGTTGGAGCTTCTCAGCGCCCTGGCTCTTCCTGCTTTGGAGAGTTTCGAATCAAGGTAGTTTGGGTTGTGGGTATGCAGGGCTTTGTAGGTGATGCAAGCAGTCTTGAAGATACATCTCCCTTCGATGGGGAGCCAGTTGAGGTTAATTAAAGCCAGAGTAATGTGCCCAAATCGTTTAAGACCTATTAGTAGCCGAGCAGCCATGTTGAGAACTGTTGTAAGGGGTGCAAGGTGGGTTTTTGGAGTTCCTGTGAGGATGGCGTTGCCATAATCCAGTTTTGAGAGGGCAAGAGACTGCACTACCATCTTAAAATCATCCGATGGAATAAACGGTTTCATTTTCTTGACACTTTTAAGAGTGTACAGCGCTCCTTTGGCTGAGTTGTTGATATGGTCTTTCATTGCCAGATTTTTGTCTAGAGTCTCACTTCCATGTATTCATTTTTTGAGTGAATGTAATTGAGGACTTTCTCCAGGTGGAGCATTTAGTCAGAGTGGGTGCTAGAGCAGTCTTCTAGGTTGGAAATGTGCCTTTGGACCATATCAATTTTGTAGTATGCTTATCTATTCACTCCTTGATGGAGTGCATTCTCGTTTACAGAAATTCTGTTTTGTTATCAATGGATATTAGTGTACTATACATTTCCAGCAAGATGGGCTTAGTGTCGACATCACTTGTGGATGGTTGAGTCTGGTCAGCTTCTTGTACACCCTTGTTGCATTCCAATGAAGTGGGCTTACTGTTACTTCTTTGATCAAAGGAAAGTTGCCCTGCAATGTGCCACTTTTCCCAATTTTGCCCCTTCCCCGCTCCACTCTCAGCAGCGTTTCAGGAATCTTGCTATCTTCATAGGGCTAAAGAAATACAGGGCCTCTTCTTTTTACACTGTGCTGTAGTGGGCCATGCTGGTGTCACACCCCGGGTGCCCCAAGGCCACGCCTACCCTCTAAGCATCCTCTGTCATTTCTTACCAACATGACAATCCATCTCGGGGAAACCACAACACCCAACTGGCAGCAGGGGACCAGCATGGACTGCAGACCTGTCTCTGCAACATAAGCACTGGCTCCCTCTCAGAGTGGCCAGTGGGCTATGTCACTGCTGGATTCCTGAGATAGCAGTCAGCTAGGGCACGTCAGTGCTCCTCACCATACCACAACCAAAACCACCCTCAGCTACCACAGGCAGCCAAATTCCAACATCTCACAGCTTCCCAGAGCAGACACAGTATTTATATATGTGTCCCAAAGTGCAGGATGACACTGAGGGGATCAGAGCACCACTCATAAGTGGAATCTTGTATGGCAGCTAGTCACACTGCCCCTGCACCACATAACCCAAACTTTATTTTGTGTCAATTAAAAGATCCAATTTACAAAATGGATATTTGGACTTTCTCTGGGGACACTCCCACACCTATTCACAATAGTCAATGCCTCCCTCACCGAAAGCAACTTCCCAAAAGTCTCAAGACAGGCCAGACACTCCCTGTTGGACTTGGCTCTCTCTGCAGGCTCACCCCCTAACCTTGTGTATTTTAAATTTCATTTTTGTTGGTATTATAACTCTGTGCATTTTACCACTGCTAATCCAGTGCTAAAATGCTGTGCTCTCTCCCTAAAACATGGTAAAATAGACCTACACCTAATTGACGCATTTAATTTAGTGTACGTCTCTAGTAAAGTGGTGCATCATGTACACTGGACCTGTAAATTAAATGCTACTAGTGGGCCTGCAGCACTCAGTGTGCCATCCACTAAAGTATCACTTTAAAGCATGTCACTCTCAGGCCTGCCATTGCAGCCTGTTTGCAGTTGTAAACTGTCAATTCAATCTGACAAAATAAACATTTTGCCAGGCCTAAACCTTCCATTTTAATACATATAATTCAGATATAAGATAGGCCCGAAACTGCCCACAGGGCAGGGTGCATTGTTTTTAAGAAACACGGCATGTGTTTTTCAGTTTTATATGTCCTGATTGTGAAAAACTCTGGGTTTTCACGACTGTAAACTTACCTCTCCCATTGGATAACATTGGGTCGCATTATTACATTGAATAAGTATTGACATTTGTTTGGGAACAGGAAGAAATGTCATGTTTGGTCTCAAATTAATTGTAATTTAAAATCCTCTTTAATGGTAAAGTTGTATCTAAAGTCACAGTTCTGAAAAGGCCACTTTTAGACGGTTAGGGCAATAAAAACCAAAGAGACGGATGGAATGCCTGAAATAGTCTCAGCCCCTGGCGATCGCTCAGATCCGCATGCCAATCCATTGTTTTTCATCCACCATGCCACTTCAGTTTGGACTCACCCGTATGCAAATCTGTCTTGACCCTGCTCCATTGGGAACAGACCAACCAAAGTGCCTGGCCAGGCCCTCCCTAAACCAGAATTCAAGCGACCCAGGACTGGTTTCATCCTTATTAGATCTTATCAGCCAGGTATCACTTTGTTCCAGTGGCACTCAGAGCACAGGACCCATGTCTGGGCATGCCCATCGCACTTAAGGCATCAAAAACCAAAGTGATTGATGGAATGCTTGGATTCATTTCAACCACTGGTGATCTCTCTGGCCGCATCCCAATCCATCACTTTTCACCCACCAGGCCATGCCTCAGTTTGGACCCAGCCATATGCAAATCAGTCTTGATCCTACTCCAGTGGGAACTGTCCAGCCCGAACGGCTAGGCCAAGTCCTGCCTGAAGCAGAACACAAGCAACCCAGGACTGGCTTCACCCTTATTAGAGCTCATAAGGCAGGTATAACTTGGTTCCTGTGGCACAGTGAGAATGGGACCCACGCCTGGGCATACCCATCACACTTGGGGTATCAAAAACCAAAGTGATGAATGGAATGCTTGAATTAATCTCAGCCACTGGCGATCGCTCAGAGCTGCATCCCAATCCCCCATTTTTCACCCATCATACCAACTCAGTTTGGACCCAGTAATATGCAAATCAGTCTTGACCCTGCTCCAATGGGATGAGTCAAGCCCAAACTGCCAGGCCAGGTCCACCTTCAACCAGAACACAAGCAACCCAGGACCAGTTTTACCCTTATTAGAGCTCATAAGGCAGATATAACTTGGTTCCTGTGGCACAGTGAGCACAGGAACCACAACTTAGGGCTCCAAAAACCAAAGTGATGAATGGCATGCTTGAATTAATCTCACCACTGGAGATAGCTGGGGGCTGCATCCCAATCCATCGTTTTCCACCCTTCATGCCACTTCTGTTTGGACCCAGCCATATGGTAGTCAGTCTTGGCACTGCTCCAATAGGAACAGTCCGGCCCGAACTTGCCTTGTACACTCAGAACTTCCCTCCCGCTTGAGGCCTGCCTTGCTGCTTGAACCCAGGCTACCAGAGCAGCTACAAGGGCTAGTTGGCTGGCCTCTGGTGGGAGCTACTGGCACATAACAAGCTCCAGAGACCTTGAACCCTGCACCTGGCCTTTGCGGGAGTGAGTCCTGACACTCCAAGTAGTTTGCCTCCAGCCCTGGACCTATGGTGATGGTGCTGAACATGCTGCTCCTGACTAACCCTAAAAGGTGGGAAGATTTTTCACCAAAACGTGGCCTGTGACAAGGCAGAAGACTGGAACCTACCTACTCACTGATATGCCCAAGATGCATTGCTGTTCGACCTGATTTTGCGGTAGTTTCTGCTACATTTCTCTCAGGAACTTTTCTTATGAAATTCTTCAAAGTCCGATGGTAAGCCGAGACCAGGCCCAATCCACCTTGTGCACCTGAAGCGCGCTCCATCACGATCGGCCTTAACTTTTGACTTTACCATAGATGATGCCTTCCTGACCACAGATGAAGATGACCCCTACCTCCTGATATTGCTAGACCTCTCAGCTGTCTTTAATACAGTCGACCATACGCCTCATGTGCACCCTCCTACCATCAGTATTCACCAACTTGCCAATGATTTGTGACTCTTTTTGAAAGTAGAATCTGCTTCAGACATTCAATGCCTCAAACACTGCCTGCATTTCATCCAGACCTCAGTGTTCAGTGCCTACTTGAAGTTCACACCACACAGACAGAATTTTTGCTATTTGCAAGAATGGCAAGCAAGAAACAGTACAAAGCTGGCTTAATTACATGAATCTTGACGGCTTTGAACCACAAATTTCACTTAATGCCATGTAACTTGAATTCACCCGGCACTCCAACCTCTCCCTCAAAGACAGTCGCGGTCCGTGTAGGAGTGCCGGCCGGGCGGTGAAGTGGGGCGGGGGAGGGGCAGGGTGGGGGGTAGCAAAGTACGGATTACGGACCAATACAGGTAAGTAAACATTTAAATCAATAAAACGAATTTCGTTGTGAGCGCTGCATCGCCAAATGCGATGCAGTGCGCGCAACGAAATTCGTTCTATTGATTTAAATGTTACTACCTGTATTGATCCGTAATCCGCTGCTACCCCCACCCTGCCCTACCCCGCCCACGTCACTGCACGGCCGGCACTCCTACACGGACCGCAACTGCTCAAAGAACACATGTCAACAAAACAAAGATGGTCTGGTACCAGCTCTCTCATCTAAAGAAAGGGAAACTGTTTCTTTTTCAGAGCTTCTGTTCAATCCCATGTACCCTCGCAGATGGATGGTGGTAACGCCCTTCTCCATGACCTCCCACACTGGCAATTCTTAAGGGCATCCTACATGCCATAGCATGTTTCATCCAGGGTCTAAAAATACAAGATTGCAACACCCACAGTCTGATGAATTTCTGTTGGCTCCCCTTGCCGGCCCACACCATCCTCAAACCAGCTTACCTTGCAGACAAACTCAGTACCTCTGGTAGAACTTGGCACACACACATGCAGGACACCATCAGACTAAAGATTAAGTGTAAAAAGAAAAAACAAAGCCGCAGGCATTTTCCATCTATGCACCCGGGATCTCAAAAAATACACCCGGATCCCCAATGCTGCTCCAGTTTAGAAAAGAGTTGAAGATGTACCTCTTTAAAGAACATTACATCACCATGCATTAACAGGCCATAAACAAGTTACCTCTCCTGTCACTCATTGAATTTATGGGTGTCTTTGTCCATTTACAGAGCTCTGCAGCCTTTTGGGCAAGTCCATGCTACAGAAATCCCACAGAAATACATATATAACACTTAAAGAGTTAGAAATGAGCCCCCATATATTAGTTTCAGCTTCTAGTGTGCCCTTTGTATTTTTGTCGATTCACAAAAAATGCCTGTAGTACTCTGAAGATTCATACTACTATTACTGGGCAAAACATACGCACACAGATTATCCACTGGGGCGGCAATCTGCATCAGTACATAATGCTGAAATTGAATTGTTAAATCGTTTTTGCTCATGTAACTTTTTATAATTTATTTCAACAGTTTAAATTACTTTTCCTGCAGAGAAACACACTCCCAATGCAACCCATTGAAAGTAGAAATGGATTTCACTGTCTCTATAGTCTCTACATCAGTGACTTAAAATGTCACTTTTACTATATTTAGGCTTTTTTTTGACTAACGGGTTTAAAGAGGCTTTTTTAGCAGTGAAAACACAAACGAAGAAGAGGAGAAAGGTATGACACCATACGTCCGTTCACTGACTAGGCATAAGCACAAAAACGGGTACGGTGGCTGCTTAAGAGAAAACTAAGTGGTGTACTCTATGTTTCGGATTTACTTGATCCAGTACACCTCTCCAGACTTAGGAGGAACTGAAAACTTGGTCTCCTAGCTGGGAAAGGTCATCCTTAATGGAAGAGGAAACCTCACACACTTGATAGTGTCATGCTTCATGATCGGAATCCTCTCCCCACCCCGGTAGGGCAATGCCACCGAGGCGGACTCAACCTCCTCGATGACTATGTCGGAAGGAAGGAGTTCTTAAATAAATCTTACTGGACAACACCAATGGAAGGGAGGATCTAGACTGAAATCAAAAAATACAGTTTTTCTAGGGTAATGCCTTTATTCAACAGGACACTAGGGGGCCGATTCGGATCTCGGCCGGTAGGGCACCGAATCGGATTCGGCTTAACCGGATCCGATTCGGAGCCCTCTTTCCTGACCGATTCGTACGTGCGTCCGGCCGAGCGAGTACGATGCGAGCGCACGCAATATCGCCGACCGACTTGTTCGCGGGTCCGAAGCGCTCCGACCGACTCGCACGGACACGACTTGCACCGCGCGATGGAGACGTTCCCCGGCCGGGCAAGTATGATGCGCGTCGCGAGCAGTCCGACCGACTCGCGCCGTCCGGCTCGAAAGAGCAGTCGGAGCCGCACTTTGGGGGTCCGTGTCGGACCCCCCTGTACGCGTAGCCGCGCGAGTCGCACACAGGGGGGACCCATGGGTCCCCCCTACCTGTGCATGTACGCCGCGAGTCGCTTCGAGGCGTACCCGCTGTAGGGGGCACCCTTGTTCGCCTCGCACCCATTGGGTCAATGGGAGCCCGCGTACGTGTTGTACGTCCGGCTCCCATTGACTCAATGGGAGTCCGACCGACTCGAGTCCGATTGCATGCGTGCGCATCGTACTCGTTCGGTCGGACTGCCAGAGTCCGATTCAGTCGGAAATATCTCCGGGTCCGGCTCGGTCAGAGAGATTTCCGGCCTGAATCGGAATCGGCCCCTAGGTATGAATAAAAACCTAATCTCAATGGGTAATGGAGGTTAATGACTCACACCCATTTCCTATCTGCCAGCATGTTTCTGCCCATTTATATTAGCCTAAACGGTCTGGGCCATTCTTCAGGGCATGTGGATCCCTATTAGTTATTATGTGAACGTATTTGTGAAATACACGAAATGTTCCAGAGTGTGAGGCTATGGTATTAGATCACTCAAGTGAGTCCTACCTGAAACCTGATGAGTAGGAAGTGTGTGAGGTTTCCCTTTCCATTAACAATGACCTTTCCCAGCTAGGGGACCAAGTTTTCAGTTCCTCCAAAGTCTGGAGAGGTGTACTGGATCAATTAAATCCAAAGCACACCACTTAGTTTTCTCTTAAGCAGCCACTGCACCCTTTTTTAGCAGTGACCAGAAGACATAACCATCCTTGAATGAGTAGCATATGGTAATGCTACTGAGGGGTTGGATATATTTCTTGGGATGCTGAGAATTCCTGTAGATCAGTGTCCACTGCCAAGATGTGTAATGCAAAATTTGCTTCAAAAGAAAAGTAAGATGTTGGGTTATTGGTTGAGGGGGGTGAAAACTCTACTCAAGCGACAGCCACAATTCTTGTCAGAGTGAACCACAAAAGTCACTTAATTAACCTGTGCTTAACACTCTGGTAGCTTGGCACAAAAGTAGTCAGGCTTAACTTAGAGGTAATGTGTAAAGCATTTGTGCAGCACACAAACAGTAAGAGAAAATACAACACAAAAAATCCAAACCTATTTATTAAAAAGTTTAATAAATAAGATGATACCAGAGCAACGAAAATACAACCAGTAGAACCAGAGATATGACATTTTAAAGTTTTGGTAGGTATAGCACCTCAAAGCACCACTCGTGGTCATCTTGTTGACAGGATACAGAGACCAGGTTAGTGTCACTGAAAAAGTTACCTTCTGAAAGTCCGGTGCGAAGAGTTTCATTAGTGGTGAAGGAGGCCACGAGGAGCAGGGAGAGCATTGCGGATGGTCATTGCCGCAGTGCAAAAAGCAGACCTAGCGGTCATCGATGTAGTGTGAAGATCCAGTCGGGCATTGCGGACAGTCGTTCCTGAAGCTTCTCATTGACAGTCACAGCGGACTGGTGTTGCTGTACCGCCAAGTGCAGATCTTGCATTGCTGGTCGGCATTTGTGGTCGCTGTAGTGCGAATAGTTGCATTCATCAGAGCTTTGTGTTGGCGATCATGTCAAGTGCCAGGATCTCGGTACAAAAGGGCCCATACGCAGTGGCAAACAGCCAAAAACCTCAGGATATCTCCTTTTCTTGAAGAGGAGTGCACTCTGATGCCAGAAAAGGGTTCAGGTCTTGGGGAAGCTCTTCTTGGGGATCAGATACTCACTCTAACAGAGGCCAGTAGGGCTCAGGTAGGTACAATGGCAGTTTCAGGCAGGTCCAGTTGCAGGTCCAGGCAGGTCCAGTTGCAGCAGGGCAGCTGGGCAAATGCAGGGAGGCCTCTGGAGCTTGTTGTGTCCCTGGAACGCAGAACAGGAGGCCAGCGACCTAACCCTTGGAGTCACTCAGGTTAGCCTGGGATGAAGGGAGCTGATCTAGTCTTCCTTCTGACAGAGCAAGGCAGGCGTCAAGCAGCAGGGCAGTCCCCTGGGGGACAAGACAGGCCTCAAGCATCAGGGCAGTCCTCTGGTAGCAGCATGACAGTCCTCTGGAGAACAAGGCAGGCCTCAAGCAGAAAGGCAGTCCACTGGGGAACAAGGCAGTTCTCCTTCTGTAATGTCCACAGGTCCAGGAATGTACTCATGAGAGGCTCAAGATGCCCACTATTTATACCTGGTTTTAGCCTTTGAAGTGGGGGGATTACCTATGCCACCCCTCATCTGGTTCTGGAAAGTCTTACCTTTCCCCTGTCAAAGCTCCAAGAAGTCTGGGGTGACAAAAGACAGGGCAGGTCTAGTGTCAGATTCCTTTGTGTGTGCAGGAGGTGAAGCCCGTTGAAATGTAATTGGGGCAGGACACAGCTTCACCTGAGTCATCCTGGCAGAATGGCCCATCCTGTCCGCCCCCTGAGCCCCTTTTTAATCACTGTCTGGAAGGAATACACAAACCCCAACAACAGAGCCATTCACAGTCATGTGACCCAGGACATGGGTAGACGGTACAAATGGTTAGGACAAGAAAATGCCATCTTTCTACAAGTGGCATTTTTAGAAGTGTGACTTAAAATCCAACTTTACCTATAAAGAGGATTTTAAAATACAATTCAATTGAGTGTAAACAGCATATTTCTATCTGCTCCCATCCCGGGTTTATTACTTATTAAATGTAATAAGGTAAACCAGTGTTAGTCAAGGGGAGAGATAGACTTTACAACAGTGGAAAATTACTTTAGGAGTTTTTCACTCCTAGGACATGTAAGACATAAGTACACATGTCCAACCTTTTAAATACAATGCAGCCTGCCCAATGAGCTTTTAAGGCCTACCTTAAGGGTGACTTATTAGTATTAAAAAGGAAGGTTTAAGCCTGGCTAAAATGTTTAGTTTGCCAGGTCCAAATGGCAGTTTAAAACTGCACTGCAAAGTATTCGGATGTGGTAGTAGTGGTCCCTACTGGCAAATTACCGCACCTCAAAAGACTCCTTCTTGTTCAATCCAATTATGTGTGACAAAGATTTTTTTTAGGGCCAATTGCTAAAGTTTGGAGGTGCTATTGCGATTCTGTCACCCTACTACCATAGATGACAATTAGTACAATAGAAATCTAATGTACAACCAAATATGTATATAATAGAACCTTGTTCAGCACCCTCCTCAATTCGTAAACATACTCATTCAGTCATGAATATATTGGAATCATAAATCCAAGATCATTTCAGCACAAAATGTCTACAATCCTTGAGTATCTTTACTAGGAAGTGAAGATATTACAAGAGTCCATTTGTTTTTTCAAATTAGTTCCACTGATGGTTTATTCATTGATATTTCCAGCAAAGATCAGCCACAGATCAGCCAACACGTGTTTCAGTCTGTTATAGACTTTTTCAAGGCTGGAATGCAAACATAATACATGTTGTCTATGTTCATACAAAATGATGATAAGATTACAGACAATTCTTACTTTATTGTAAACCAAACTTAATAAATCAATCCAGAAGATAAGAGTATCATAAAGATGAGAGAAAAAGATACCAAGTATAGTGCTCATAGCATGAAGTTTCACCCAAAATCAAGAGGTGTGACAGGGCACCAAAAGAGAAATTAGTCCTTGACCAAAACTCATATTAAAAAATCTCCCCGCGTAATTCCACCCAGTTTATAAAAACGTAAATATAGTGGTAAAAAGTTATCAACCCACCAGTTCTAAGTTCTATTGACTAGTCGTTAACCTCCATAAGTATCCATAGCCACGACGTCAAAATTTCACACCCAGGTAATTAAGCATAAATCAAAGTCTGAAACAATCAAAGTACAGTCAATCATTTTTGAGAACTGTTATAGAACCGACCAGTTCTAAGTTCAATTATTTATTCATTAGTATCCATAAGTATCCATTGCCACAATGTCAAAATTACCGACCAGGCAATTGTGCATACATCAAGATCTGAATCGATGGAAATACGGTCAGTTATTTTAGTAGACTGGTGAAAACGAGACCCATTGGAATAACACAGTCTAATGTTAGCTAAATATAATGTTAACCGAACTCCAGTTAACATTTTAGAATACAATTAGTTATGGCAATACATTTAACAGGTCAAATTATCTGTTAGACATGAGCCTATAATGTTG
The DNA here is from genome assembly GCA_963921515.1 of Calotriton arnoldi. Classification (NCBI taxonomy): domain Eukaryota; kingdom Metazoa; phylum Chordata; class Amphibia; order Caudata; family Salamandridae; genus Calotriton; species Calotriton arnoldi. The sequence goes on from CAWUFW010000892.1 coordinate 2,213,190, forward strand.
CACAGAATGCTTCCCATATGTTAAGCTTGTACACTAAACGTACTTGGAAGATCAGTCCAATCTCCGAGTGAATCGTCCACGTTCGAATAAAATACAAAGTTGCCTATAAAAAACGTAAATAGCCATGTTATAGCTTACTATGTATCCTTACATAAAACAAGGTCTATGTATTCGATATAGCTGTCGTAGATTATTAATCAAAAATTGTTATAATCTTAAATATAGCTAATGGTCTACTCTTAAGCAGAGCAAGCGCAAAAACTATTGAGAGATAGTTGAAGTAAAGTACCAGTATGCAATTACAAGAACTCAGGTGACTGGATTGTTACAATAGCTCTAAAAATATAGCCAGTGACCTAATCATGGGCAGTGCAATCTCAAATTGTTTGAAAGCAACATATTTACCTTAAGGCCAAAGTAAATTCCTAAAGCATAAAGAGGCTTGTCTTTTGCAATCGTAAATCGGAAGAACTGAATCAAACTCTTGATGAGGAAGTCCCTGATAAGCTTCCTCGCTGTGAAACAAATTCACACAAAAAAAAATAATATTAATAAATCACCCTGGTGAAGTATATGGTCCCTTCTGTTAATAAAAATGTCCTGACTACATATTCTCATAGTTCCCACTTACCCGAGTTTCGGCGTTTTAAGTCCTGGACGCGGGTCCCTGTTAACCGCAACGAGGCTACGCAGGCATTTCTCTTGGTGTTTTTGAAGATCAGCCTTAGTCATGTGACTCACGCGCCTCCATCAACAACGTTGGATGCGTCCCATTCAAAATGCAGAGCAAAAGGCAGCGCCATTTTGGAAAGGTTAAAATTCCATTGAATGAGTTCTAGAATTGGCATCAATTTATATCAGTTATAATCCAATGGGTACTCTTCTTAATCAATAAAAAGCATTGCTACATCTAGTCTCATAAAATACGCTAATCATCATGTGAACGTAATGAGCGTTTCTAAAGAACCATATAAAAGTAATGAAATTCTCGCATGTGGAATCATCAGTAGTGCCATCTTAAACTTGTCGTCCTGGTATATATAATAATTCTTAACATGGATCAAAGTACATGTTCTTGGATCCAATATATTGTTGATCCTTATATTTAGGTAAGAATATGTCAAACCTGTGATGTCATTCTGCGATATGTTATCTGTCAATACCACCGCGCTGACAATACAAGTGTTTGAGATTTAAGAGTTCACCAAGTCTGGAGATTTGGAATTAGAAATCAGACACAGAGATAAAAAGTTCTATAAAATGTGTCCATCCTTACCACCGTATTCACAGTGCAGGATAGCTGATCACCACACCAAATGCCACAGCTAGGTACACCAACACCCCTCTGTCCTGAAGAAGACCCGCAAGCGGAGGTTACAAGTCACCCTCTACGCCTAAGTCGGGTCGAAACGTCGACGCCTTCCCCTCAGCGAGTTTTTTGAGAAGACAAGGGTACCCCAATATGTGAACCTGGGGTGGCGAGATATCTAGGAAAACAGTGGTTCAGGTGTGGCCTAAATGGTCCAAAGCGAGAAAGTGACCCAGCAGGGAACACTTGGTTCTAAGATTTTGAAATTAATTCATGAGGGAGCAAAGGAAAGATCAGAGGAAGGTCATGTAGGTCAGATAAATGATAGACATTTATTTTACAATTTTTTGTATAGTATTCAGGTGCTCACATACATTTAGGTGAAAGGAAGCGTGACATGCAGGGTGATAGTGAGGTTTAAAAGGCATCGCATTGACAACAGTATAATGAGCTCCACAGTTATTTTACAAGGAGTAATAGGAGTTCATGTTGTATGGTGGTCGACGGCGTTTCGAACCCAATAAGTGGGGTTCATCTTCAGGACAAGGGTGAGCAAGCTGAATTAGAAGAAAGGAAAATCATCCTAGGCCCATTCGTCTGTTAATGATGTGGGCAGCTGGTACTGATTTTTAAAATGGGCTGAAGGCGTGAATTAATGGCGCCAAAGAACTGAGTGGGAATGTCTGTCCAGGACTCGTGTTTGCTTATTTGGAGGGAACCCGGGATGGAAAGGCAGCTGGCCGGGATGATTGGTTTTGTATTTTTAGAAAACGAACTGCAGGGCCTTTAAATGGGAGCCTGGAGCTGTGCAGACGGGAGCGTCCTGCTTCTGCCTTTGCTGGCATCGAATGCTGCTGGGTCACTTTCTCGCTTTGGACCATTTAGGCCACACCTGAACCACTGTTTTCCTAGATATATTCCCCCCAGCGAGGGCCTGTACCATATCTTCTGTTCCCCACCATCTGATGTTGCATTCATGCACTCAAAGAATAATGCAAAAATATGTTGAATAAATGTCTTGGACAAGCTATATTGTACTGGTTTTTCACATAAACTGGCATCTTCTTGGAATAATGAACAGTGTGTAACTTTAAATCCTGTGATTTTCACTCTTCCTCTCTCTAGCACGAGCACCTCCTTCCCCCTTCTTTCGAGCAACCTCTCACTTCTGTGTGGTAATTCATTTACCGGTTGATTTATGTTTACAGTCTACCTTGAGAAATATATAAAAATGAATTTACTTAACTAGAAACTTGTGTGTGCATTTTGTATATACACATTGTGTATCTTGAGGAATTACCTTTCAGGGTGTGCATTTACAGTTGAATAGTATTGATTACCAGTGGTTGACCATTCTGGCGACCCCCATATGACAACATTTCCCTCATTATTGGTTTTTATAAGGCTAGTCAAGGACCAAACTCTTTCATATTGCAGTTTATAAAGTGTCTTCTTTTATGCACCTGTCCTGTGTTGCAACTGAAGCTTATTTTTCTGTTTTCTGCATATTGGCACACATTACATGTCGAACACTTATAGAAACCCATAGGTTTATTAAGAAGCCATGTCTTAAACTCTCCGCTTTCAACAGGAGGAATGTAGGAGGGGCACAGTATGTTCCTTAGTGTCCTACCTCTACTGTATGTGATCTGTGGTTTTTTAGCTACATATTGGTCTAAGCTGTGATCTAGTCTCAGAAGGTGCCAGTGCTTATGTAAGACCTTAAAAATATCATTACTGTGTGAGTTGTATTGAGTGATGAGTGCCACTTTGCTCCTGTGTTGCTTTTTTCTTTTTCCAGATCGTAGAAGCTTGGTGCGCGATCTTTTCCTAATCTTACTCTGTGCCTTTTCCAAAGTGATTCTGTCATAACCTCTAGTTATAAAATGAGATTTCAAAAGATCTAATTTTTCCTGAAAAATGTTGTCATTACTGCAGTTCCTTCTTAGAGCGCGTCATCTCCCCAAAGGGAATGGCTCTAATCTGTGTAATGAGGTGTGCACTGTCAGCGTGTAGTACAGAATTACATCCAGTCGGTTTGCGATAGAGCTTAGATGCAATCTTGTTGTTTTCTATATACAGAGTAATGTCCAAAAAGTCAATCTTTTTTTGTTGATCTGGCATGTAAATCCCAAATTGTATACATTGTCGTTGAGATGTGAGATAAATTCTTTGAGAGTCTCATCATCTCCACCCCAGATCATAAGGATGTCATCTATAAATCGACCCCAATATATGATGGAACCTGTCATATTGGACTGACTGTTTCTCCAGATGTGGTGTTGTTCAAAGAAACCCATGTAGATGTTGGCAAAAGAGGGAAAATTTGGACCCCATGGCAACCCCAGATGATTGTCTAAACCACATACCATTGTGTAAAAGTAATTGTTTTCCAGTGTAAGACGCGTAAGCTCCAAAATCATTTGGGTATGCTCATATAGAGTGGCACCTCGCCTAGATAGATAGTAAGTTAGTGCCTCCATGCCCTTTTCTAAGGGTATGCTGGTATATAGAGCATTAACGTCAAGCAAGACAAATGTAAATTCCTCTGACTAGACTAAATCTTCCAGTTTGTTCAATAAGTCCTTGGTATCTAACATGAATGCTGGTAGGTTTTGTACTATAGGCTGTAGAAATATGTCAATGTACTCCGAAATGCACTCTGTGGGTGACCCAATCCCTGAAATAATGGGTCTACCTGGTGGGGAGGTGCAGTTATTATGTATTTTCGGTAAAGTATAGATACATGGGGGTCGTGGTGTTGGATTAAAAAGATATTTAAATTCCATGTCTGATAATAGACAAGTACTACGCCAATAGTTCAATTTCTTTTCAATTAGCGCTGTTACCCCCTTCAGTGGGTTATGCAGTACCCTGATGTAAGCATTTGTGTCTGCTAACTGATGTCAATTTCTCTGATGTAATATTCCATATCTAATAACACAATATTGCCCCCTTGTCCGCCTCCTTGATCGCCACCTCTGAATACTTTGACAATTGTTGTAGTGCTGTACGTTCATCTCTACTGAGATTATCTTTAAATCTAATGTGTTTGTGATGCAATTTGTCTTCTAACACAGAAAGATCATTTGTTACAGCCTTGTAGAATGAATCAATTAGATTCTCTGGTGGCAACATGGGTACAAAAGTAGATTTAGTTCTAAGTCCACTATCCAAATTTATGTTGGTGGCTATATCCAAATCCTGTAAGATTTCACAAATAGTAGTTGCTGGCCCAGTGCTCTCATCTAGTGACAACAACATTTGTAGATCTTGAATATCTTTGATGGTTTTATCGCTCTCAGTAACCGAAAAGATAGGAATTGGACACTGTTTCTGATTGCATCGAAATATTTTTTTAGTTATAATCTGCGTACAAATTTAAACAAATCGATGTGAATCTGAGTAAAATCAAGTTTAGACATAGTGCAGAAACTTAAGCCTTTTTTTAGAACATTTTTTTCTGTGATAGATAGTACACATTGTGATAGATTGACAATTGAAACATCATCACTTTCAACATTGATCATAGTGGTATTGCGCACAGACATATCTTTAGGTACATCCCCACTCCAGCCATTAGTTATTTTGAATGTGTGATGTGGATCTTGTTACTCTTTTGTCTGCCTGGTTTGTGTTTGATCTTTCTTCCCCTCGTCTGGTTCTTTTGTTCTTTTTTTTGTCCTCATTAGCCATTGGATATAAGCGGAGTTATTCTAGGTTTCTCTGGGGCCCCCCTCTTGATTGGCACCAACCAGAGAGCTCTGTATCCTAATGGATGCACTTTACACAGAACCTCTCCTTTTCATGGTTGGTCTATTCTGACCCTCTCTCTGAGTTACCCACAGAACAACCGGAGTGGTGAAGTATCCTAGTGTAGAGGCATAATCATTGGACTGTGTTCGCCCCATTTTCCAACCAATCTATACAGGGTAGCCAAAAATCTTTTTTCTTACTACTCTTATTCAGAGATGTCCTATCTATCTTCATTGTATATTTTACAGAGTTGATCCAATCTAAAATAGTCGGGGTACATTTTTGATCCAATATTTACAAATTTCCCTTCGTGCAAGTAAAATCAGGTAAAACAGTAGTTTATTTTTATCTAAGGTCATAGATTCATGATTTACCATGACCCCAAAAAATACCAGCCTTATGCTTACCTGTGGGTCCACCCCAAGCAGGGCAGAGATGTCTTTACTTACACCGGCCCAAAAATGCTGTAACATCGGGCAACTCACAAACATATGCACATCATCAGCTTTTTCCTGATAGCACTTAGGGCATTTTGGTGTGGCTCCCTTCCCAAATTTGGAGAGCTTTAAGGGAGACCAATATACCCTGTGGAGACAAAAGATGTGATTTCTCCTTTGGTTTGCGGCTTGGACTGTAGAATACAAAGTGTTACATGATACTTGCCATAATTCTTCTAGATGGATCCCAGGCAAGCTCTCTCCCCACAGCTCCGATGGAAGTTCAAAATCGCCCTCTGCAGGATCAATCAGGAGCCAGTATAAGTTTGCCACCTCCTTTTTCCTCTCAACTTTCCTCCTTAAGGTGGACTCCAATTCCTTGGGTATACCAACAGTTGTTCCGACTGCTTGATACCAACCTTTAATTTGCAAATACTTAAATTTGGACAACTCATTACCTGTGATGCTCCACAAGTCTTCCCAGGAAAGCAGAGAGCCCTCTTGAACAAGTTGATCCCAGGTCAGTACTCCAGCTATTTTTAAAGGTATTGCTAATGAGTCCTTGGTCCATTTTGGGGAGCCAGGAGCATCCCATATAGGAGCCATTGCACTATAGTAGCTGATTTTTAATACCGTCCTGATTTTGTGTCATTTGAAAGCTAGCCCATACAAGATCTTGAGGCGTACCTTTTTAAAAAATCTGGGATCTCCGAATTTGTATATAAATCCTTGGTCCCCTCCCTTCAGATCTAGCAGCATCACTTTTAACATTTTCCCAATATCTGAACCATCGGGTTCATTCAAGAGCATTTCCCCTGCCTTCATAAGGAAAACCCATGCATAGAATACTAAATCCGGCAAACACAGCCCTCCCTTGTTTTTTTTTCTGCGGACTTTATTCCAGGAAATTCGTATACCTTTAGATGCCCATATAAAGCTACTTATTTTTGACTGAAGATTCTTCAACCACTCTTCTCTGAAAACTAGAGGGATGTTTTGAAATAAGAAAATGACTTTCAGAAGGACCATCATTTTGATAAGATTTACTCTGCCAATTATTGTCAATGGTAAGTGTGCCCAGCTCGTTAGTGATTTACATATCTCCTTACTAACTTTGTAAAGAGTTTGTTTCCGGAAATTTTCTCGATGTTTTGTGAGAGCATTATACCCAGATATCTTATCTCTTTTTTCATTGTATATTGCTGCATGTCCAGGTTCCACACCATGCACTCCGTCTTTGACGCGTTCACCTCATAACCAGAGACACAACAAAACTGTGAAGCCAAATTATACACAATTGGAATTGCCGTAGTTAAATCTGACGTATATACCATCAAATCATCGGCATATAAGGCCACCTTTTTTTCCCAGTTCCTGTATTTAAAGGGAGATATTCCAGCATGTCGTCTGATCTTTTCAGCTAGAGCCTCAATATACAAATTAAATAATAGAGGTGATAACGGGCACCCCTGCCTGGTTCCCCTCTGGATTTTAAAGGGGGCAGACATATTCCCATTCACTAAGACTTTGGCTGTGGGGGTTTGGTATATCAAACTCACTGTCCTACAGAAGTTTTCGCCCAGGTTACACAGCCTCAGTATTTGTTGTAAATAGGGCCAATTGACCCTATCAAACGCTTTTGTTGCGTCTAGGGTGATAATAGCCAGGGGTACTTTATATTATGTAGCCAAGTCTATTGCCCCTATCAAATTATAAGTAAGGTCCTGAATTCCTCTCCCACGAACAAAGCCCTTTTGGTCCTCATCTAGAAGACCCCCTACTCCTCCATTTAATCTCTCTGTTAAAATCTTAGCGAAGATTTTATAGTCAGTATTAAGCAGGGAGATGGGCCTGTATGAATCACAGGAGTTTGGTGGTTTCGATGGTTTGAGGATCAAGGCGACTGTGGCTTCATTCCATGATGACGTCATGTTCCTGCCCTCTTCAAAAATTTGAGAGAAAAACTTCTCCATTATAGGGATAAGGACCTCCATCAGACATTTATACAGATCCGCAGGTAGCCCATCAGGTCCTGCTGCTTTCCCAGATTTCCCTGCTGTTATCGCCTTCTTCACCTCACTTCTTATAATTGGACTATTAAGATTTTTATATTTTTTCTCATTGATTTTATTTGGTACATCTTGGCCCAATCAAACCTTAATATCTTCCACCAGAACAGTCAAATCGTCCTGATAAACCTTTTCAAAGTGATTTTGGAAAGCCTCCTCAATCTCTGCAGAGCTCCTGAGCATGTTCCCAGAGGATTCACATCTTAGTTCTTTTATGAAGCCTCTAGCTAAGTCCTGTTTGGTTTTCCAGGCTAAAAGCTTTCCGCAGCCTTCCCCAATTACTAGCTTGCCATTTTTTCATTAACCTTTGTTTCATCACCCCAGTAGTGTTGCTAGAGTGCCTTCTGTCGGCAAACTACTCCCCTGGGCTGATAGCTTTTGTTCCAGAAGCTGGATGTTGCGCTCAATTTCCCCCACTTCAGCTCTATATTTCTTTTGTCTAGATATCTGAAGAGACGTTATGGATCCTCTCAAAAAGGCTTTATAGGCGTCCCAGACAATTCCTATTGGGGCACTGTCTAAATTGATTGCAAAAAACTCTTGTATTTCTGCACTCAGCTTCTTGATCACCTCTTCTTCTAAGAGAATGGCACGATCTAGTGTCCATCTCCTATGTGTCGCTCTGACTGGTAGTTCTAATACTAGAGTTATTGCCGAGTGATCCGAAAGATGTGCCCCCAGATGCTTTGTATCTTTCACCCATCTTTTCAGATCATGATTAACTAGAAAGAATTCTAGTCTGGATTTATGTCCATACTTCTTGTTATTTAAAGTATATCCTCTTCTATTTCCCATTTTCACTCTCCATATATCTACCCATCCTAGCTGTCTCATAGAAGCCTTTATCGTTGATCTCATCTTGCAATTCAAAGTTGCTCTGCTTTTTAGTGAGCGATCCATAACCGGGTCTAAAACTACATTGAAGTCTCCTGCAAGAATTATAGGGTCCGGGAAATTTAATAGTTCCGTGAGCAGGCCTCTAAAAGGGCCTGGGTCATCTATGTTTGGCCCATAATATCCTACCAATGTAAATGTATGAGAACAACACTTAATCTTGACTATGGCCCATCTCCCCATTTTATCTACTTTACTACTTTCTACAATAATAGACGGATTTCTTTTAATTAATATTGCCACACCTTTTATTGTTATCTGTTGTGTGGTGCAAACTATATCCTGGACCCAACTTCTAGACTTAACTAGGTCTCTCATTTCTATGTCTGTTAGATGTGTCTCCTGTAGTATAAGAACCTGTTCTGGGGCATCTTTTAGGTATTGAAGAATCTTTTCCTTCCTAAACTTCGTTCTTAACCCATTTACATTCCATGACAGAACCCTCAACTGTAGATTTGAATCATTTATTGGTTGTGTCATATCCCCATCACCCAAAAGGTTTTAAGGGTCGTACCAAAACGGATCGGACAATTTTTTAGAAAAATTTCTCCCACTGCTCCCCACCCAGTGCTCACCACCCAACCCCCCCCTTACCCCATCGTGAAACCCACCCTGGAGAACCCCCTCTTCTTTCCCTAATGGCCCTACACTGGCCCATGGGGCCCCCCTCCTGAAGTCAGAAGAATATGTAGTTCATGTTAAACTGTTTAGGAACTGTTTCATGCTTTGTGCTCCTGCCTATCAATATTTATTGTCTTAACCAGGGGAAGTGGAGAGAGAGGAGATGTTTTCCTTTTTCTTTCTCTAGCCTACCCCTCCTTCTGAAATGGATTGCAGGTAATTTTCCGCATCTTCCACTCGTCTGAAGACTTGCTTTTTATTATTGTGCATTACTTTTAATGTAGCGGGGAAACTTTAGTTGCGCGTTAGCGCCCTGTTTCCTCAAAGGGTCACGAAACTTCACCAGCTCCCATTGCTTGGTTGCCGTAATTGATGAAACATCAGAGCGTATGTCAAAAGTTATTCCTTCTGCTGTTAATGAACTCATCTTAAGAGCTTTATTCAAAATCTCCTCTTTCAGTTTGTACGTTAGGAAGTGTACTAGAATTTTTCTGGGTCTTGTTTTATTCGGGTTTAACCTAAAAGGATCCCTGTGAACCCTCTGGATATCAGCCATAAGGGCTTGCTCTGTACTGTCAATTTGAGTAGCTTGTCTCATCATTTTAACTATAAACTCCTTGAGGTTGCTCCCTTCGGCCCCCTCAGGGATTTTAAGCAAGCGTATGTTATTTCTCCTTTGAGAGTTCTCAAGAGATTCAAGCTTCTCTTGAAAACCCATTTCTTTTTCTTTTATCCGGATTATATCTTTTGTGTTTTCTTCTGTTTGAGTGACTAATGCCGTTACAGTGGATTCCAAAGCTGCTGTTCTAGCCGCTAATGAATCAAGCTTCTCCTCCATCTTTTCACATGTTAACTTGATCTCAGCTTGATTTTTTTCCGACACTTCAAATCTATTTCTGTTTTCAGTTGTCAGCAATTGCACCAAGTCCGAGACTGACTGGGAGGCTGGCTGGCCTGGAGGTTCGCTTCTCTGATTCAGCACCGGTCCTAGATCGCTTTCGCCTATTTGCTCATCTCCCAAGGACCCCATTTCCCCCTGGTTCGGCAGAGGGCTCATGACTGTATCTTTATCCGCCACTGGAGTTTCCCTTATACCCTCTTCTTCTGTTAACTTCGAGTCTCCTGCGAGTACCTGAAATCTGTTAGGACTTAGGATACCTTCCGGATATTCAAGTGTTTGAGGGGTACTGTTAGAGATAGTGCTATCTATAGATTTTAATATTAGGGTCCTGTGCATGCCCTTAAAGAAGCTCCTTAGCGAGGGGGTAAGTTTAACTTTGTGTTGGCTCGGAGGAGGAGTTTTATCTTTCTAGATTTTTTTCTTTTGGGGGGTTAACCCACTCCTCCACCACTGTTTTGAGCTGGGAGGGCCGTGTAGTTATGTATTTTTTACCGCTTTGAGATTCCTGCTTTTGAGCAGTATCCCAATTGCTTTTGAATGTTTGGGGTTCTATATTCACAGAGTTCTTGTACTGGCTTGAGCCAGCAGTTCTCAGGGCATATCTCTTTTTTCCCCCTGTGCCTTCGCCCTTAATGCTTGTTTTCACCCCCTCCTCCAAGATTCCACCAAGACTCCTTCCCAAATTTGTATCCCCCTCCTTGCAGCCCCGTGATGGACTTTCCTCCCTACCTGCGCCAGCTTCTACATCGACGGTGATCCTCCCTGCAGCCTTTGTCTTCCTCAGATTTCCTTGTGACTCCTGCGCAGGGTGCACCGTGCTTGTGCTGCCCCTACCTCTGCCTCCCCAGACGGGGATCCGGGCCATGGCTCTCCGCCCGCTTTCCACCTCGAGGGCTGCGCGGGACCAAAACAGCTCTCAAGTGTCCCGAGGCACCCGAGCTAGCCCCTCAACGTAAATGGCCATGTTATAGCTTACTATGTATCCTTACATAAAACAAGGTCTATGTATTCGATATAGCTGCCGCAGATTACTAATCAAAGATTAATATTAAACATGGCCATTTACGTTTTTATAGGCAACTTTGTATTTTATTCGAACGTGGACGATTCACTCGGAAATTGGACTGATCTTCCAAGTACGTTTAGTGTACATGCTTAACATATGGGAAGCATTCTGTGCAACATTATAGGCTCATGTCTAACAGATAATTGGACCTGTTAAATTTATTGCCATAACTAATTGTATTCTAAAATGTTAACTGGAGTTCGGTTAACATTATATTTAGCTAACAGACTGTGCTATTCCAATGGGTCTCGTCTTCACCAGTCTACTAAAATAACTGACCGTATTTCCATCGATTCAGATCTTGATGTATACACAATTGCCTGGGCGGTAATTTTGACATTGTGGCAATGAATACATATGGATACTAATTAATAAATAATTGAACTTAGAACTGGTCAAAAATGATTGACTGTACTTTGATTGTTTCAGACTTTGATTTATGCTTAATTACCTGGGCGTGAAATTTTGACGTTGTGGCTATGGATACTTATGGAGGTTAACGACTAGTCAATAGAACTTAGAACTGGTGGGTTGATAACTTTTACCACTATATTTACGTTTTTATAAACTGGGTGGAATTACGCGGGGAGATTTTTTAATATGAGTTTTGGTCAAGGACTAATTTCTCTTTTGGTGCCCTGTCACACCTCTTGATTTTGGGTGAAACTTCATGCTATGAGCACAATACTTGGTATCTTTTTCTCTCATCTTTATGATACTCTTATCTTCTGGATTGATTTATTAAGTTTGGTTTACAATAAAGGAAGAATTGTCTGTAATCTTACCATCATTTTGTATGAACATAGACAACATGTATTATATTTGCATTCCAGCCTTGAAAAAGTCTATAAAAGACGAAACACGTCTTGGCTGATCTGTGGATGATCTGTGCTGGAAATATCAATGAATAAACCAACAGTGGAACTAATTTGAAAAAACAAATGGACTCTTGTAAGATCTTCACTTCCTAGTAAAGATACTCAAGGATTGTAGACATTTTGTGCTGAAATGATCTTGGATTAACTGTATTTATGATTCCAATATATTCATGACTGAATGAGTATGTTTATGAATTCAGGAGGGTGCTGAATAAGGTTCTATTATATACATATTTGGTTGTACATTAGATTTCTATTGTACTAATTGTCATCTATGGTAGTAGGGTGACAGAATCACAATAGCACCTCCAATCTTTTGCAATTGGCCCTAAAACAATCTTTGTCACACATAATTGAATTGAACAAGAAGGAGTCTTTTGAGGTGCAGTAATTTCCCAGTAGGGACCACTACTACCACATCCGAATTCATTGCATATTTTGTGGTTACCAGCACTCAAGTTCATTTGAAGGTGTGATCTGATACGAATAATATCAGAGGGAATTAAGAGGTTACACGATCCTTAGCACCAATATATACAGACAAATATGGCAGGATTTGATGATGATAGAGACAAGGTTTTTAATGAAATCTTCTCAGGACATAATATTCAAAATAAAAACATGATAACACCCACTGATAAACATCAGGGATTAAAACAACTGTTCATAAAACTAGATAGAACCCGCAAGCAAGAATTGTCACGATGGTGGGATTTGACAATCCTGAAAAAATAAATAGAAATTAAACAAGTACCAAGAGGTCTTAGAGTCATTATTTTTCCCTCATTTGAGGATTTGGATACAGATTTATTAAGTGAATGGGAAAATTTGATGTTATCGTCGTCCTTCGGAATGATGGATATATTAATAAGGCACACTGAGAGAAAAAGATCCAAACTGTTGAGTGAAATTGAGCAATTAGAAGATGAGATAAAATCATTAATTCTCAAAGAAGCTACTGAAAAAAACTTTAAGATCTTGACAGAAGTCCTTAGTGCACACCAAACATACATCAGGGACAAAAAAATGTGAAAACTTAAAATAGATGACAACGACTACAGAAATGGCAGAATATTTACGTTCGCCAAAAAGTTTGATGAATTCTTACCTAGAGGAGTACAGAATGCGCCTAATGAAATATTGCCTGTGGCTTCGACTTCAGCCAGTGAATCAGACCTATCTAGTATCACTAGTGAAATAAGTGAGGCTCGAGGGGAATCAACAATAAATGTGTGTGGGGGGGGAAATACCAATGCAGCCTCCTCTTTTTTAGCTGAACTAGAGCGATACAGAAAGGGAACCTTTTGCTCCGCATTTTGAATGGGACGCATCCAACGTTGTTGATGGAGGCGCGTGAGTCACATGACTAAGGCTGATCTTCAAAAACACCAAGAGAAATGCCCACGTAGCCTCGTTGAGGTTAACAGGGACCCGCGTCCAGGATATAAAACGCCGGAACTCGGGTAAGTGCGAACTATGAGAATATGTAGTCAGGACATTTTTAATAACAGAAGGGACCATATACTTAACCAGGGTGATTTATTAATATTATTCTTTTTTGTGGGAATTTGTTTCACAGCGAGGAAGCTTAGCAAGGACTTCCTCATCAAGAGTTCGATTCAGTTCTTCCGATTTACGATTGCAAAAGACAAGCCTCTATATGCTTTAGGAATTTACTTTGACCTTACGGTAAATATGTTGCTTTCAAACAATTTGAGATTGCACTGCCCATGATTAGGTCACTGGCTATATTTTTAGAGCTATTGTAACAATGCGGTCCCCTGAGTTCTTGTAATTGCATACTGGTACTTTACTTCAACTATCCCTCAATAGTTTTTGCGCTTGCTCTGCTTAAGAGTAGACCATTAGCTATATTTAAGATTATAACAATCTTTGATTAATAATCTGCGACAGCTATATTGAATACATAGACCTTGTTTCATGTAAGGATACATAGTAAGCTATAACATGGACATTTACGTTTTTTATAGGCAACTTTGTATTTTATTCGAACGTGGACGATTCACTCGGAGATTGGACTGATCTTCCAAGTACGTTTAGTGTACACGCTTAACATATGGGAAGCATTCTGTGCAACATTATAGGCTCATGTCTAACAGATAATTGGACCTGTTAAATGTATTGCCATAACTAATTGTATTCTAAAATGTTAACTGGAGTTCGGTTAACATTATATTTAGCTAACATTAGACTGTGCCATTCCAATGGGTCTCATCTTCCCCAGTCTACTAAAATAACTGACCGTATTTCTATCGATTCAGATCTTGATGTATATACAATTGTCTGGGCGGTAACAATGGATACTTATGGATACCAATGAATAAATAATTGAACTTAGAACTGGTCGGTTCTATAACAGTTCTCAAAAATGATTGACTGTACTTTGATCGTTTCAGACTTTGATTTATGCTTAATTACCTGGGCGTGAAATTTTGACATCGTGGCTATGGATACTTATGGAGGTTAACGACTAGTCAATAGAACTTAGAACTGGTGGGTTGGTAACTTTTTACCACTATATTTACGTTTTTATAAACTGGGCGGAATCACGCGGGGAGATTTTTTAATATGAGTTTTGGTCAAGGACTAATTTCTCTTTTGGTGCCCTGTCACACCTCTTGATTTTGGGTGAAACTTCATGCTATGAGCACAATACTTGGTATCTTTTTCTCTCATCTTTATGATACTCTTATCTTCTGGATTCATTTATTAAGTTTGGTTTACAATAAAGTAAGAATTGTCTGTAATCTTACCATCATTTTGTATGAACATAGACAACATGTATTATATTTGCATTCCAGCCTTGAAAAAGTCTATAAAAGACGAAGCACGTGTTGGCTGATCTGTGGCTGATCTGTGCTGGAAATATCAATGAATAAACCAACAGTGGAACTAATTTGAAAAAACAAATGGACTCTTGTAATATCTTCACTTCCCAGTAAAGATACTCAAGGATTGTAGACATTTTGTGCTGAAATGATCTTGGATTAACTGTATTTATGATTCCAATATATTCGTGACTGAATGAGTATGTTTACAAATTGAGGAGGGTGCTGAACAAGGTTCTATTATATACATAAAACTGCACTGCAGTCTGCAGTGGCAGGCCTGAGATGTTTGATAGAGCTACTTTAGTGGGTGGCACATTTAGTGCTGCAGGCCTATTAGAAGCATTAAATTTACAGGCGCTGGGTACATGTAATACAATTTATGAGGGTCTTACAAGTAAATTAAATATGCCAACCAGCTGTAGCCCAATTTTCCATGTTTTAGTGAGAGAGGACAAGCACTTTACCGTTGGTTAACAGTGGTAAGGTGCACAAAGTCCTAAGAGCTAACAAAACCGGATTCAGCAAAGGAAGGGAGTGAAGGCAAAAAGTCTGGGAGTGATCCTGAAGAGAGGACCAGGTCAAACAACAATTTAATAAACTTCTTTTAAAGTTCGAATAATATTCAGAGCCAACAGAGACAAGGGTGGGGGCACACTATGCTTTTTCACATTTGTACTCTTTGTTTTCCATTTTTTTGTGTCTTATGGGGAGCAGTGTACAAAGCACCCCAAATACTACTTTCACCATATTACACCTATGTGTACCAGTGCATATGGGATAAACACTAGATGTAACACAGAGTGGACAATCCTCATCCACAGTATGGCAAGAATGGGCCACTGTACACATCGTTTCGGTGAAAGTCTTTCTATCCAAGCCTTCCATATCCTTGTATGGTGTACACCTAGCCCTTACAGAATAATGCAGCTTCCTTTCATATTAAGTGTGCATGTGAAATGCTGTGAAAACTATTGTGTTTAATCATGTTGGAAATTAGAAAACCTGTGAAGTGTTTTGAAATAATGTATATATATTTGTATTTTACGAGAGCCTTGCATTTTTGCTCCTGCAGATCAACCTCTTCTTTCCTATAGCGTACTGCTTGTGTACACTTTTCCTGATGCTAGTTCCTCTTTATTATGACACAGTGAATTCCGTAATTGGGGTTGGAATTGCATTTTCTGGAATCCCTGCATATTACCTCGGAGTGTACTTACCAGAGGAGAAAAGGCCACAATACATCCACAGGATTTACGGTAAGACATTTTAGAAACTATTTTGTTGATATCATTGGATAATGCATCAAACATTCACCAGTACCCTTACAAAGATTGGTCTTCCATCGTCTCGCTTGGCATTTTTTTGCTTGATAATATATATTGAGAGTTGCAGTTGCCTCCATGTTGTAGACGATCTTTACCCTGATTAAGAGCATCGCCTGTGAGTTATTTTTTCTCAAGTGCAGGCACTAAAAGTTTGATGGATCAATGTACATAACTCACGTTTTCTACCACATCCGGGTAAGGAATGTTGATAAGAGAGAGAAAAAAACAAGAAACGCAATCAAAGGAAGGAAAAAAACCAACCATTCCCTGCAGCTTTCCGCAACTTGTGATCCACCCTCCCCCAAGCAAGCAAATATTGCTACCAAATTAGAGCCAACAAAGTCCCAAATTATGCACATCACATGTATCGGTATTGTTTCCTCCCTAGATACATCGGCCACGGATCACTGACAGAATATCGACGACCACAATATCGAGGTCCCAAAATATTAGGACCTAAATATCGATGTCAAGAATATCGACATCCTATCTACATCATGGTAAGTACAAAAATATCTAAACAAAAATATAGTTGTTAAAAATATTAATGTTAAAAATATCGTTTTTTTATGTATAAAAAAAAGTAAAATAAATTAAATAATACATATAACTTAAATATTTATATTAATTAGAAAATGTTAACAATTATAAGTAATAAATGTAATGTAAAAATAAATTAAACATACATATATAAAATATAATATATATATTTACTTAATTATTAATAAATAACTAATTTAATAAATTATAAAATGTTAGAAATGTATTAAAAATTATAAATACATATATATATACATACACCCCTAACATAAAAATAAAAATATATATATATTATAAATTAAAATATTAAAATATTTATTAATTTTTAAAACTACATTTTACACTACATTAATTACAACAGTAAGGATAGTGTTAGATAGCGGAGGTGAATAAATTACTATTCCAACTCCATCAAGTGCAACAGTAGTGAAAATGTTGGATAGCGGAGGGGAATAATTTACTATTCCCACTCCAGCGAGTGGAACAGTAGGGAAAGTGTTGGATAGTGGACGGGAATAATTTACTATTCCCACTCCAATGAATGCAACAGTAGGGAAAGTGTTGGATAGTGGAGAGGAATAATTTACTATTCCCACTCCAATAACTGCAACAGTAGGGAAAGTGTTGGATAGCAAAGAGGAAAAAAAATACTATTCCCACTCCAGCGAGTGCAACAGTAGGGAAAATGTTGGATAGCGCAGGGGTAAAAATTACTATTACCACTTCAATGAAAACAACAGTAGGGAAAGTGTTGGATAGCGGAGGGGAATAATTTACTATTCCCACTCCAAAGAATGCAACAGTAGGGAAAGTGTTGGATAGCGGAGGGGATTAAATTAGTATTCTCACTCCAGGAAGTGCAACAGTAGGGAAAGTGTTGGATAGGGCAGGGTTAAAAATTACTATTCCCACTCCAGAGAGTACAACAGTAGGGAAAGTGTTGGATAGCAGAGGGGAATAAATTACTATTCCCACTCCAATCAGTGCAACAGTAGGGAAAGTGTTGGATAGCGGAGAGGAATAATTTACAATTCCCACTCCAATGACTGCAAGAGTAGGGAAAGTGTTGGATAGCGAAGAGGAAAAACTTACTATTCCCACTCCAGCGACTGCAACAGTAGGGAAAATGTTGGATAGCGCAGGGGTAAAAATTACTATTCCCATTCAAGAGAGTGCAACAGTAGGGAAAGTGTTGGATAGCGGAGGGGAAAAATTTACTATTCCCACTCCAGCAAGTGCAACAGTAGGGAAAGTGTTGGATAGCGCAGGGATAAAAATTACTATTCCCACTCCAGGGAGTGCAACAGTAGGGAAAGTCTTGGATAGCGTAGGGGAATAATTTACTATTCCCACTCCAGCAAGTGCAACAGTAGGGAAAGTGTTGGATAGTGCAGGGGTAAAAATGACTATTCCCACTCCAGGGAGTGCAACAGTACAGAAAGTGTTGGATAGCGGAGGTGAATAATTCACTATTCCCACTCCAGCAAGTGCAACAGTAGGGAAAGTGTTGGATAGCGAAGGGGTAAAAATTACTATTCCCACTCCAGGGAGTGCAACAGTAGGGAAAGTGTTGGATAGCGCAGGGGAATAATTTACTATTCCCACTCCAGCGAGTGCAAAAGTAGGGCAAGTGTTGGATAGCGTAGGTGTAAAAAATAATATTCCCACTCCAGTGAGTGCAACAGTAGGGAAAGTGTCGGATAGCGGAGGGGATTAATTTACTAATCCCTCTTCAGCAAGTGCAAAATTAGTGAAAGTATAGGATAGAGTAGGGGTAAAAATTACTATTCCCACTCCAGTGAGTGCAACAGTAGGGAAACTGTTGGATAGCAGAGGGAAAAAATGTACTATTCCCACTCCAGCGAGTGCAACAGTAGAGAAAGTGTTGGATAGCGTAGGGGTAAAAATTACTATTCCCACTCCAGTGAGTGCAACAGTAGGGAAAGTGTTGGATAGCGGAGGGGTAAAAAAATTACACAATTAACATAATTAATTAACAATTAATTAATTAATCAATAACAATTAACAATGAAAATATAATTATATATTAATAAATTAATTCAAACAATTAATACTATAAAATCATAAATAAAAAATATTAATAAATATATTAAAATTAAATTACTTCCCACCCTATTCCCCTATCAACCCACAACCCACTCCTAAAAAATGACACAATTAACATATTTACCAATTAATTAATAATAATTTATAGCAAATTAATAAATATTTAATTATAAGTTATTTCCCACAATTAACACTATACAAGATTAGTTATTTAAATATGAATTATGAAAAATATTAATAATTTAATTATAATTAAATTACTTCCCACCCTATTCCCCTATAAACCCACAACCCACTCCTAAAAAAATTACACAATTAACATATTTACCAATTAATTAATCAATTAAAATTAGCAGCCAATTATTAATTAAATAATAATTAATTAATTACCATAATTAACACTATAAAATAAAATGTCGATAAATACTAATAAATAAAATTATTATTCAATTCATTATTTTTAAATTACTTCCCACCCTATTCCCCTATAAACCCACAAACCGCTACGGAACTAAAACGCAAAATGTAATTCAAATAAAATTAATATTCAATTAATTATATTTAAATTACTTCCCACCCTATTCCCCTATAAACCCACAACCCGCTACGGAACTAAAACGCAAAATGTAATTCAAATAAAATTAAAAATCAATTAATTATATTTAAATTACTTCCCACCCTATTCCCCTATAAACCCACAACCCGCTACGGAACTAAAACGCAAAATGTAAATTAAAAAAAAATTGTCACTTCTAAAAATGTAACACATACATAAAAAATAAATGCAATACTTAGACAAAAAAATAGCACATACATTTAAAATACACACTAAAATACACAACACTAACTAAAACGATATTTTTAACAACTATATTTTTGCAAACAATATTAATGACTTTGATATTTTTTAAAACGATATTAACAACTTCGATATTTTTAAAAACGATATTATTACCTTAGACTCGATATTCTTGTCCACGATATTCAGACTGTCGATATTTTTGACAGACGATATTCTAAACTCGATATTTGTGCTAGTCGATATTTAAAACTCGATATTTAGACTGTTTACCATCGGCCACAATACCCACATTTACCCACGTATTATATCGCTTTGTGCTTGCCTTTAAGTTATATTGAGTATATTTCATATATGTATATTTCACTGCCCAGACAGCCAGTCAACCATCAGGTGCATCAGCGTGCACAAACTGCGGGCTAAGTTTACAATATACTCCAATAGTTACATAGACCTACACCACGATCAAGGCACACCATAGAGTTATATCATGCGCTCTTATCATCATCCCCTTTTGTATCGCTTTGGTCGCCCTAAGTTGGCGGGGGTATGCCCAGACGTGGGTCCCTTGCTCACTTTGCCACTGGATTCAAGCAAGCCTGGCTGATGACGGCTGAAATGCCAGAAACCGGTCCTAGGATGCTTGTTTCCGGTCCAGGAAGACATGGCTTGGCAGTTCGGGCTGGACTGTTCCCATGAGGCACAGGGTCAGACTGATTTGCATATGGCCATGTCTGAACTGGGGTGGTGGAGTGAGCTAAAGAATGATGATGGATTAAACCCAGATCAGTTGACTGGGGGTGAGTGTTTGATTGGCTCAAACGTTCCGCCCATCATCCCCTTTTGTATCGCTTTGGTCGCCCTAAGTTGGCGGGGGTATGCCCAGACGTGGGTCCCTTGCTCACTTTGCCACTGGATTCAAGCAAGCCTGGCTGATGACGGCTGAAATGCCAGAAACCGGTCCTAGGATGCTTGTTTCCGGTCCAGGGAAGACATGGCTTGGCAGTTCGGGCTGGACTGTTCCCATGAGGCACAGGGTCAGACTGATTTGCATATGGCCATGTATGAACTGGGGTGGTGGAGTGAGCTAAAGAATGATGATGGATTAAACCCACATCAGTTGACTGGGGGTGAGTGTTTGATTGGCTCAAACGTTCCGCCCATCATCCCCTTTGGTATCGCTTTGGTCGCCCTAAGTTGGCGGGGGTATGCCCAGACGTGGGTCCCTTGCTCACTTTGCCACTGGATTCAAGCAAGCCTGGCTGATGACGGCTGAAATGCCGGAAACCGGTCCTAGGATGCTTGTTTCCGGTCCAGGGAAGACATGGCTTGGCAGTTCGGGCTGGACTGTTCCCATGAGGCACAGGGTCAGACTGATTTGCATATGGCCATGTCTGAACTGGGGTGGTGGAGTGAGCTAAAGAATGATGATGGATTAAACCCACATCAGTTGACTGGGGGTGAGTGTTTGATTGGCTCAAACGTTCCGTCCATCATCCCCTTTTGTATCGCTTTGGTCGCCCTAAGTTGGCGGGGGTATGCCCAGACGTGGGTCCCTTGCTCACTTTGCCACTGGATTCAAGCAAGCCTGGCTGATGACGGCTGAAATGCCGGAAACCGGTCCTAGGATGCTTGTTTCCGGTCCAGGGAAGACATGGCTTGGCAGTTCGGGCTGGACTGTTCCCATGAGGCACAGGGTCAGACTGATTTGCATATGGCCATGTCTGAACTGGGGTGGTGGAGTGAGCTAAAGAATGATGATGGATTAAACCCACATCAGTTGACTGGGGGTGAGTGTTTGATTGGCTCAAACGTTCCGTCCATCATCCCCTTTTGTATCGCTTTGGTCGCCCTAAGTTGGCGGGGGTATGCCCAGACGTGGGTCCCTTGCTCACTTTGCCACTGGATTCAAGCAAGCCTGGCTGATGACGGCTGAAATGCCAGAAACCGGTCCTAGGATGCTTGTTTCCGGTCCAGGGAAGACATGGCTTGGCAGTTCGGGCTGGACTGTTCCCATGAGGCACAGGGTCAGACTGATTTGCATATGGCCATGTCTGAACTGGGGTGGTGGAGTGAGCTAAAGAATGATGATGGATTAAACCCAGATCAGTTGACTGGGGGTGAGTGTTTGATTGGCTCAAACGTTCCGTCCATCATCCCCTTTTGTATCGCTTTGGTCGCCCTAAGTTGGCGGGGGTATGCCCAGACGTGGGTCCCTTGCTCACTTTGCCACTGGATTCAAGCAAGCCTGGCTGATGACGGCTGAAATGCCAGAAACCGGTCCTAGGATGCTTGTTTCCGGTCCAGGGAAGACATGGCTTGGCAGTTCGGGCTGGACTGTTCCCATGAGGCACAGGGTCAGACTGATTTGCATATGGCCATGTCTGAACTGGGGTGGTGGAGTGAGCTAAAGAATGATGATGGATTAAACCCAGATCAGTTGACTGGGGGTGAGTGTTTGATTGGCTCAAACGTTCCGTCCATCATCCCCTTTGTATCGCTTTGGTCGCCCCTAAGTTGGCGGGGTATGCCCAGACGTGGGTCCCTTGCTCACTTTGCCACTGGATTCAAGCAAGCCTGGCTGATGACGGCTGAAATGCCAGAAACCGGTCTTAGGATGCTTGTTTCCGGTCCAGGGAAGACATGGCTTGGCAGTTCGGGCTGGACTGTTCCCATGAGGCACAGGGTCAGACTGATTTGCATATGGCCATGTCTGAACTGGGGTGGTGGAGTGAGCTAAAGAATGATGATGGATTAAACCCAGATCAGTTGACTGGGGGTGAGTGTTTGATTGGCTCAAACGTTCCGTCCATCATCCCCTTTTGTATCGCTTATCAGCGTGAGGTCATTAATTAAGAACGCTGCTGCATTTTGAGAATTTATGGAGGGTAACATGATCAAAATAGCCTTTCTTACTGAAACCTGGACAGACGCCTCCTCGGACCCAGATCTACTGCTAGCCATACCTATAGGGTATAAAATTTATAAATTAGACCGGGAGGGGAAGAAAGGCGGGGGCATTGCCCTTATTCTTAAATCCTGCTTCAAGTCTTATATTCAAGTGAATATGGACTTCAAAAGACTGTGAAGCCTTTGTTTTTAAAATCGAACTGTATGGCCAACATTAATTTAACGGAATTTTATTCTATCGTCCACCTAAATCCAACGCTACTTTTTTAGATAAACTAGGTACCTTCTTCGCGCACAAAGCTAACCACCCCAATTTTACGATGTTAGGGGATTTTAATTGTCATCTGGAAAAACTCGCTGACCCGGATACAAAAGCTATTCTAGATCAAATGGACAGCGCAGAGATGAGACAACTTGTGCTGGATTCAACTCACACGGCAGGACACTGCTTAGATGGAATTTTCACTGACAATCCCTCGATAAGCTGGACAGGAACTCTGCCTTTGGTCTGGTCTGACCATAAGGCTGTTCTATTTGACTTCCAACTGCCATATAACAAGCTTCCTAAGGCACCCAGAGAACTCTATGTTAGTCGCCCTTGGAAAAAAGTGGAAGCTAGCTCTCTAAACCCGACTTTGCAAAAAACGCTACCTAATTTGTCCACAGATCTCGATCAAGCCACTGCTCAATATCACTCCTGGCTTGGCTTAGCCCTGACAAAATTCGCACCTCCTAAACAGTGTCACCAATCAAGAAGAATACCATCAGAACCCTGGTTTAATGACACCTTGAGAGCCCAGAAGCAATTATGTCGCAAACTTGAGAGGAAGTGGCGTCTTGAAGAAAACCCAACCACTCAAACTGACTATAAGATCTCCCTTCAAACTTATAAAAAACTTATTTTCAGGGAGAAGGCTCGTTATTTTTCCAAGGAAATTACAGCGGCAAATAGATGTCCCAAAGCTTTGTTTGCCACCGTAAAGAAACTAGCAAAGTTGCCAACCGTGCCTGAAATCAGTATTAGTCAAAATTTCTGCAATTCACTAGCAGAATCTTTCCAGCATAAAGTCAAGTCTGTCTTTGACTTATTTGTACAACAGGACAATCGTTCGGCTCAAACATCAACAGAATGCATAAAACCTTCTTCTACCTCTCCTGTAAAAACGCATGATCTTTCCGATTCAAGCCCCCAGATTTTTTCTTCCTTCTCCACTTTAACAGTGGAACAAACCACCAAACTTATAGCGGCCATGAAATCTGTCTCCCCTTCTGACCCATGCCCTCCAAAGATTCTTCACATTTCCCCACATATTTTAGCCATTCCACTAACGACGATTTTTAATTCAGTGTTCTCTACAGGTCACTTTCCTATAGAGTGGAAGAAAGCATCAATACTTCCTTTGTTAAAGAAGCCTAACTTGGACGCTAAGGAGCCCCTTAACTACAGACTGATCTCGGGGCATGGCTAAGATAGCGGCAAGAGCAGTCGCAGAGCTCTGAGCTCTACTCTGCGCCCGCCGGAAAAATCCTGATTCCCCCTTGCCTGGCCCAATATCCTGCACGGATACTAGAGCAGAAGGCTGCCAGCATCTGCCCTCGCTTTTTTTGGAGCTATTGGAGGCTCCGCGGGGCCAATACGCTCGGTCCCTGGAGGCGCGAACGAAGTGCCACGGAGGCCGGGAGTAATCGGACACGGCTGAGGCGGGTCTGCGTGGGCCGTGACCCGAATGATTTGTGTGCGAGCCTTGCTTCCCCCCGCCGCCTGGATACCGGTGCCGGTGCCAAATTCGAGACGCCTGCAGTCCCCGGCCCGAGGTGAGTTGCGAGACCGGGGACGCCATTTTGTGACGGGTGTCCCGCGGCAGCTTGTACCGACGCGGAGGAGCTACGGGGCTGGTGAAAACCTGGCAGACCACCGTGGGCCCTCACTCGGGAGTGGTGAGTGAACGCTTGTGCCCCTCGGCCCTCCTTTAGATCCTGGAGTGTGTAGAGCGTGTTGCGGCTGGATTCCTGGTCCTGAGAACCCCTGCCTGAGGTGCCATCTTGTGACGAGCGCGGACCCGGCGGACTGCCCCAAGTTAGAAGGGACTTTGGTGATAGCCTGCTGTGGTCTCTCCCTTGCGGACGGAGAAGATACATCTGAGCCCCTGGCCCCCCTTTGATTCTGGAGCGGGGAGGCAGATTGAGATCGGGCCCTTGCGCGTGCTGGCTTGCGCAGGAGGGAACTTGTGGGAGACGCGTGCCGCCCAACGAAAGCACAAGCGGCCCAGGAACGAACGCAGGCCATCAAAACGGCAGAACATTTGGGATCCCCTGACTCTCCCTCCAGACGGGACTCGGACTCAGACACACTTATGGACCAAACGCTACAGATCACGGCCTCGCAGCTCGAGGCATTGACGGGGGCAGCCCGGCCCTCACCCCACAAACAGCAGATGCACTGGGCTGATAACCCCGAACTATGAGTTGCTCTCCGTTGTAGCGGCCGGCTCGCCTACACACGCCTGATGAGTGCCAGGCTGAGTCACGGGAGGCGGCAAGGACACTGTATGCAGATTCTGCAATACCCTCCCCAACGAGTGATAAGAGGCTGATATAGCAAATCATTTGTTCTTCTTTGCTTTATGTTATAATTGGTGTTTTATTAGACACGCAGTTTAGTGCGAATGGCCCATTGCCCGTTGGCAAACAGGCTTGGGGCGGGAAGTTAGGGAACCTCTGATTATTCTGTTGATCTCTTTATATGTTTGCAAACAGTGGGGTCTGGTGCTGGATTATACTTGGGCCTCATTATATGGGGGTGGTGGTGTACCAGAGGGGGTGGAGATTATCAACCAACGGTGAGCCACACACAGTGTTATACCCCATGACTACGTAGATGACACAAGGGGATTATTCTCTATTGACCTGGAATGTGAGGGGGTTGGCGGGATGCGCTAAGCGACACAAAGTATATCAATACCTGCGCAGTCATGGGATCACGTTTGCGCTGCTACAGGAGACACATCTCACTGGACTGACACTAGCATCACTCTGTAAGCGTTGGCGGGGCACAATCCTGGGCATGACATACTCCGGATATGCCAGAGAAGCGCTTATATGGATCGCTCCGGGGACTCCACTACAAATTATACATTCCAGGGTGAACGCACAGGGCCATTTTGTTACCATGGAGGGTCTCCTGAATGGATCTCCCCTGGCGTTAGTTTCCCTCTACGCCCCGAATTCGGGTCAGTCCAAATTCCTACAAACACTCACACCATCCTTGATTGCAGACCCCACAGTCCCCATGTACTGGGGTGGCGATTTTAATGGTGTGCAGGACCTTGACCTGGATCGTTCCTGCCCCCCTCTCCTAGGGGCGCAATCCATTAAACTAGCACAACACATGTTGGAATGGGCGTCAAATACACAGGTCCATGATGTATGGCGTAGGTTGCAACCCAGGCGCGCACTTACTCACACTACTCAGCATTACATGATTTGCTCACACGGATAGACACAGTGTTTTGCTCCGATAATGCTCCCCATAGTGTAGTGCATGCTGACTATCTGGCGAGTGCGCTCTCCGATCATGCCCCGCTACAACTGAGCTTAGCCTGGGGCACGAAGCGCCCCGAGATCTCGACCTGGCGGCTGCCCGGCGCCGCGCTTGCCGATTCATCCTACAGAGCCACCCTCCTAGAGTCCATCACATCCTATTTTATGGAGGATGAGGGAACTGCCTCATCATTAGGAGTAGAATGGGATGCCTTCAAGTCTGTTCTCCGGGGACATGCTATCAATACTACGTACGGCGCCCGCAAAACATTGACCGTTGCACTTAGTACACACAAGTTAACGATACAGAGAGGCGAGCAGCGTCTCCCAACCGACCCTCAGATTGGCCCCTCACTTGCCCAGGCTCGCTTAGCATATAGAAGCGCAATGGATGACCTTTGCGCATTAGATTATAGAACATACTCGGCACGTAGACATAGGGAGGGTGATAAGGCGGGGTAGCTACTGGCGTGGCTACTGCGATCTAACACCGCTCAACCCCCTATCACTGCCATATACATGACTGCTGGGACCCTAGTAAACACGCAAGATGCCATCAACCAATCATTTTACGAATACTATGCTACGCTGTATGCGGCCCCGGCCATACAGGACCCCACCCCCATACAGGAATTTCTTGCGGGGATACAACTCCCACAGGTCATGCCAGCTCACTATGATGCCCTAGAAGACCCCATTGCGCTTGATGAGATTACGGATGCAATTAGACAGTTGGCAACGGGCAAGACACCGGGGACGGACGGGTGGCCAGCGGAATTCTATTCCACCTTCTCCGCGCAATTAGCACCTAGTTTAGCCAAGGTGTACACTGAGGCTTATGAGATGGGCACACTACCACCCACTTTGAGGGAAGCAACGCTAGTAGTTCTACCTAAGCCGGGTCGAGATCCTCTCCAAATGGCCTCATATCATCCCCTGTCGATGCTGAACATCGATTACAAGGTCTTGGGGAAATTATTAGTGAATAGGTTAATCATCACTGGTCCCCTGCTGGTCCATGAAGACCAAAATGACTTCAATACAGACCGCAACACAGGTCTGAATCTACTACGGTTGTTTGTGCTGGGCACAGGGTGTGGAGGAGAAGCCTTGGGTCGCCTCCTTAGATATAGAGAAGGCATTTGATTCCTTAAGCTGGGCATACCTAGAGGCAACACAGGCGGGGTTCAGCATCGGCCCTAATTTCCTACGATGGATACGGCTGCTGTACTTTAGGCCGCAGGCTAGAGTGAAAATGGGTCGCACTTTCTCACCGCTTCTCTTGATAGCGAGGGGAACGCGTCAGGGTTGTCCCCTGTCACCGATTCTTTTCGCCTTGGCCTTGGAGCCATTGGCGTGTAAGTTGCGGCAACGGGTTGGAGACTGGGGCTTACAGGTAGATCGGCGATGGCATATCGTATCGCTGTACGTGGACGATGCGTTAATATATCGGCAAGGCTGAGACGCTGCAATCGATTATGGCCCTCTTAAATGTACACGCGAGTGTCTCTGGACTTCAGGTCAACTGGACTAAGTCTGTGGTGTTCCCAATGTCACCAATGACACCGGCACAGAGACAAATGGCAACAGACACACCACTGAAGTGGGCATTCAACACTTTTAATTACTTTGGGGTCCAGATTTACCACCTGGGAACCGACCCGGTGGATGGGAACCTCGGCCGGGCCATAACATGTGCCCAATCGACTCTTCCGTTTTGGTTTGGGCCTCCCCCTGTCTCCCATGGGCCGGGTGGCCATTTCAAAGATGTTAGTCCTTCCCCGCCTTTTGTACTTTTTTGTACACTCCCCTACCGCCTACCCCGGAGAATCTTCAGGGATCTGGAATCATTACTGGTATCTCTGAAATGGGGAAACTCGCGGGCCAGGGTGGCGCTCTATAAATTATACCTGCCACTGTCAGAGGGTGGCCTGGGTGCCCCAAATTACGAGCGATATTATGCTGCAGCTCAACTGCTGTGGCCGATGCGGTGGCTTGCCAAAAGTAAACTCACTGAGATGACCACGGGAGCCATGGCGTGGGATCCCCTGACAGTAATGGAGTGGAGGTCGGGAACGACTACCCCGACCCAGAAACGGCGAGGTAACATATTATTGACAGTGGCCAGACGGCACTGGTCTAGATACGTGACTCCCAGAAATCGCCCAGCACCTTACGCTCCCAGCTTGCCTTTGGAGCTCCTTCCCGGCATTTACTCCTGTCATGGACGCCCGGAGCTGGGAGCATGGAAGGATAGTGGGTTGGACACATGGAGGGACATGTACACAGACTCACAACTGCAGACATTCGAGGACTTAGTAGACGCATACGGAGTGCCACAGGGTTCCTTTTTATTACACGCCCTGCTGACGCGCCAATCCCTGCAAGCATGGGACAATGACCGAGCAGAGCCCACCACATCACACCTATTACAAACACTGCTCACACACGACCGCGGCCAACATGCCATAACAGCCATTTATACTTCCATCAGACTGGACCATCCGCCTGTACTAACGGCACTGCGTGCGTATTGGGACAGCGAACTGTCCACCACCCTGACTGACAAGCAGTGGTTGCAATGCCTTAATCAACCAAAATTTATTTCGCCCAACGCTAGGGTGAAATATACTCAATTCAATTATTTGCATCACACGTATCTCACTCCCCACAGGCTGGCACGCATGTACTCCGCCACCATGGACATATGCCCCAGATATCGAGACCAGGGAGCCACATTCACACACATGGTGTGGAACTGCACTTCCATTCAAATATTCTGGTCTGAGGTGGCCACTGTACTCACAGAAGCGGCAGGTGCGCGGGTGGAGGAGGAACCTCTTCACTTTCTATTGGGAGTCACGAGACGTAATTCATCTCGTAAGGGCCTGAACAAATTTCTGGATCTTGCTTTGGGCCTGGCCAAACGCAAGATTGCCATGTCATGGAGGGCACAAACGGGCCCCAAGATTAAGGCGTGGTTACTTGATCTTCGTAGGGCACTGGTCTCGGAGCGCACAAATCAGCAAGAGACTGCGGCATGGGCGTCAGCACCTCCACAACAAACCCCCATACAATGGCAGGGATATTTGTCCGTAATCGAGACTAAACTCTCTGCGGACCCCCCTCCCTCCTAGACTGGCTCACTTTGCCTGTCCCTCACCCAGTTATAATCCGTTGCTTCTCCTTTTCGCTCGCCCCCCCATGTCAACCCCCCACCCTTGACACACACACTAATATACGGCTTACCGCACCCTTACAACCGTACATATGCTACCCATTGTTGCACCAGACCGGCAGACGCACACACGACGGTACTTCCATGAAGAGATCGGCTCTCATTTTCTTCTCTTATTCTTCATTTCTTTCATTTTTTTCTCTTTTTCCTCATTGTGTTCCTCTTGTTCAAATTTAACATTTAGCTCGCAACTGTAGGTAACTCACTGTAGAAATGGTTTTGAGGAACAAAGACTGATTCTCACTTTGGTACTCCTGCTACAATTTGACTGTGTACGGCTGTGTGGCGCTGCAGAGTGATACCAAAGGGGATGATGGATGGAGCGCTTGAGCAAATCAAACACTCACCCCCAGTCAACTGATCTGGGTTTAATCCATCATCATTCTTTAGCTCACTCCACCACCCCAGTTCAGACATGGCCATATGCAAATCAGTCTGACCCTGTGCCTCATGGGAACAGTCCAGCCCGAACTGCCAAGCCATGTCTTCCCTGGACCGGAAACAAGCATCCTGGGACCGGTTTCTGGCTATTCAGCCGTCATCAGCCAGGCTAGCTTGAATCCAGTGGCAAAGTGAGCAAGGGACCCACGTCTGGGCATACCCTGCCAATTTAGGGCGAACAAAGCGATACCAAAGGGGATGATGGACGGAGCGCTTGAGCAAATCAAACACTCAACCCCAGTCAACTGATCTGGGTTTAATCCATCATCAATCTTTAGCTCACTCCACCACCCCAGTTCAGACATGGCCATATGCAAATCAGTCTGACCCTGTGCCTCATGGGAACAGTCCAGCCCGAACTGCCAAGCCATGTCTTCCCTGGACCGGAAACAAGCATCCTGGGACCGGTTTCTGGCTATTCAGCCGTCATCAGCCAGGCTAGCTTGAATCCATTGGCAAAGTGAGCAAGGGACCCACGTCTGGGCATACCCTGCCAACTTAGGGCGAACAAAGCGATACCAAAGGGTGAAGCAGCAAGCCAGCCAGCAAAATGGACACTAAATGTTACCTAAATGAGTGTTTCCTTATATCCCCACCTGTGCCATTCGAATTTATTGCTATTTCATAATGTTAAAGCCAGATTGAATCGACATGCAGATGTTATTGATGTTACTTTATTAAAACCAATAAAAATCATCTATAAAAAAACAAAAACTACAGACCGATCTCAAGACTTCCTTTTCCTGCAAAAGTAATCGAAAGGGCGATAAATGCTGAACTATCAGCCTTTATCAATGATCATGCCATCCTGGATTCCTCTCAGTTTGGATTTAGGGCTCAACACAGCACAGAGTTGGCTCTCATCATTGCTACAGAGGAGCTCAGACAGATTTTGGACAGTGGGGGGAACGCAGCTCTTATCCTCCTGGACCTGTCAGCAGCCTTTGATTTTTTTCAAACAAGTTTTTATTGGTTTTCTGAAAATGCCATACATATTATTCCATGAGCAACATAGGACAATAACTGAAATATGGATGTACATTACAATTATAAATGGTGGTTGGCTTGCACCCACTCCAGCACTAACTGCACCCCAATAAGTCCTACAGGGTTTCGAGAGTATTCAAGCAAGTTTCGGCCCTCCTCCCACAGTTATCCCAGCACGCAGTTCGGCCCATCTCCAGGCAGGATGTATTCCTCTAGTGTAGAGCCACATAAGAAACCCCCAACGCCCTCCCTCCCCACTCAGTCCCAAAACCCCCAAGTAAGACCCCCCATCCACCCCCCAAGCATGCCGCTGACCGTTGAAATACCCAGGGAATCAATCAGATCTCCTACACCGCCCACCAGAATCCTTGCTTCGTAGGTCCTAACCTAGGGTAGCCCGGGCACATCAAGGAAAAGGCCCTGCGGGAGCCCCAACGTTCGTCCCATGCCTCCCTGCCATCAAGGGGCGGTCACACCATCCACCTGAGTGCCCTCCATCTCATCTAGTAGAGTCTCGCCATCTATAGTTGGGTGTTTAAGCAGGTGTACGAGCGCCACCCACGCCCTAGCCATCTCCATGGTCTTCTCGTTCCCAGTGCGCCTGGCCATGCCCAGCCTACAGTTCCCTTCACTCTCCGCCCATTTCACTAGTTCCGTGCGCCAGCGCACCAAGACGGGCCCCTGCCTCCCCTTCCAGTGCGCAGTAAGTTCCCTTTTGCAAGGACCAGCCCCAAATCAATGAACTTACTGGTGATTTTGGTCTTGGCAGTGTGCGGAAACCAGTGCAATAAGCAAGCCCGAGGAGTCATATCTATGTCCCTCTCCGTCACAGTTGCCAGCGCAGCCGTCACCCCACGCCAATAGTCCCCCAGTACTGGGCAGTCCCAAAACATGTGTAGAAACCTTGCCCCCTCAACATTACAACGGGGACAGGTAGATGATGCCCCATAATAGTCGTTAATTTTGCCAGGTGTCAGGTATGCCCTATGTAAGACATAAAATTGGATCAACTAGAAGCGCACATTCCGGGAGCTCTTCCACGCCCACTCGACAACTGCCGCCCAAGGTTTTTCCCCAATAGGTTCCCCCAGATCCTCCTCCCATTTGAGTCGCAGCGCCGTTAAGAGTTGACGCAAGTCCTGGGTAATCCGCTGATAAAGACAAGTTACCGCTTTAAGGGTACCCGCTGCTAGCACCACATATTGACAGGCAAGAGACGTGTCGGGCTCCTCCAGGCCCCGCCGCCAATGCCTTCTGATTGCCGCTGTCAGGGCCGCATGGAATAGAAAATCTCCTCGCGGTAAGGCGTGGCGCTCTCGGAAATCGTTGAATGGGAGGAGATTGCCATCCTCGTAAAGGTCTCCCAGTGTGAGGACTCCTGCCTCCCCCAGGACTGCAGTTTACTCCAGTCGCCCCCATGGGGCAGCACCTCGCACATCCCCAGCGGGATCTCAGGTGCGTACGGGATCTTAACGCGCACCCTCCTGGCCATGCGCGTCCAGCACTGTCGCACCACTCGCAGATCCGGCGGCATCAGCCCACCCCTTATTGGTACACGCAGGAGAACATAGGACAACAGTCGCCAACTCGGATCAGACCCATCCAAAGCCTCCGGGTGTCGGATATGGCCCGCCACCCATTTTGTAAACCATTGGAGTTGCGCAGCGTGGTAATAGGCCTCAAAATCTGGCAACGCAAGGCCCCCTCTGCCCTGGGCCGTTGCATAGTGGTCAGGGCGACCCTCCGTCTCCCAGTCCCCCACAAGAAACCGGTAATTAAGGAGTTAAGCTGGGTGAAAAACCTACTGGGGATCCAAATGGGGAGCGTCCCAAAATAATAGAGGAACCTGGTCAGAGTGACCATCTTCACCAGTGCCACTCTACCCGCCACAGATAATGGAAGAGTTCCCCAGAAGTCGAAGCAGGTTTTAGTGCTGCGCAGCGCCCGTCCCACATTACCCTCTACGAGATCGGTAGGATCGTGATAAATCCGGGTCCCCAGGTATGACAAGCAGCGAGGTTCCCAGGAAACCCCCCTCATTTTGCGGGTCCACTCTGTCCGCCTTGACGGGAAACAAACACGACTTGGCCCAATTCACCCGCAGCCCCGCCAATCTCCCCAGGGTCTCTAACAATTCCCTCGCTCCCCGCAGTGCCTCCCCGGAGTCTCGCAAGAACATGAGTAAATCATCTGCATACAGCGCTATATACTGGAGGTGTACCCCCAGCAATAGACCCGAGTAATATCTTCCCGTCCTAGCATGGGCAGCCATAGGCTCCATCGCCAGGGCAAATAATAGATGGGACAGCGGACACCATTGTCTCGTCCCCCGGGCAACTCCACAGGCGGCAGAAATCAGGCCCCCCGTCCGGACTCTAGCTGTGGAAGCACTGTACAACAGCGCCGTCCATCGGACAAATCTTTCCCCTAGGCCGAATGCTCGCAATACATTGAAAAGGTAAGGCCACTCCAGACTATCAAAGGCCTTTTCAATATCGACCGCAAAAATGCAGGCCCAATCCACATCATAGGAATCGGACCCCAAGATTCGCATGAGTCTGCGAACGTTCATCGCTGTATTCCGCGATGGTATGAATCCGGCCTGATCACCGTGAACCAATGTCGTCATATGAGGCAGCAAACGACTAGCTAATACCCGACTTAAGATCTTATAGTCTAAATTAAGCATCGCGAGGGGCCTATATGAGGAGCGGTCCCAGGCAGGTTTGCCTGGTTTGAGAAGGGGACTATGATGGCTTCGCGTGTGGTGGCAGGGAGAACACCCTCTTGAAGCGCTCTATTGTACATTGTCACCAGGCAGGGAACCAAGGTATCGGCATAGGTCGCATAAAATTCCACAGGTAGCCCATCCGTGCCCGGCGTTTTGTTCCTGGCCATGTGTTTTATAGCGCTGCGCACTTCTCCCGTCTCCACGTCTCTGCCCAGGGTTTCTGCCTCCTCGACCTCAACGGTAGGAAGCTCCGCTCCCAACAGGAATCCCTTGTCACCAGGGAGACCAGGATCCAGCCTACTCTGGTATAGCACCGTGTAGTATTGTAAGAACTGATCATTAATAGCTCGCTGGGTATAAAACACCTCATCATTCTGGCCTCTCAGTTCCAGTATCGCTGTCCCTCTCCGCGCAGGATTGGCGAGCCAGGCCAGCAACGCCCCCGATTTATCGCGCTCCGCGTGTGCCTTGTCCGTGTAAGCCTTATAGTCAAAACAGCGTAATCTTTCCAATTGGACCGCCAGTGCCTCCCGGGCCCCAAGCAATGCAGCTTGCCTATCCGGATGTTCCGGGCGTTCCCTCTCCTCAGCACGCACTTTCTGTTCTGCCCCCAGTACGTCCCGCTCCAGTATTTTACGCACTCCAACTATTTCTCCCATGCAGCGCCCCCTAATCACTGACTTGAAAGCATCCCATTCAACCAGCAAAGAAGACGCTGTGTTAGCATTAACCTCAAAATAATTTTCTATGGCCGACCCTACAGTATCCCGGAACACCGGATCTTCTAGTGTATCTGGCCTAAGTCGCCATGTGGGAATAGCAGGACGGTCGCGCACCCAATGGAGCATCACCAGTAACGGGTTATGGTCGGATGTTGTCCTAGTTAGGTATTCGCTATGCACCATTCCCCCATGTACATCTGGAGAGCAGAGGATCGAGTCTAATCTAACATGCAGATCATGTAGGGATGAGAAGTAGGAGTAATCCCTGTCTGTGGGATGATGGGCCCTCCACGTATCAGTCAGCCCCCATTGCTGCTGCCAAGCTCGCCGCGCCGCAGCCAATCTATGTACTGGGGCATCTGGCAGAGGAGGGTGTGAGCGGTCTAGGGAGACGTCGGTGATGCAGTTAAAGTCACCCCCCAATAGAACAGAACCTGTGAGCAGGGGCGCCAATTTCCCTGATAGGTGCGCAAAAAATGAGACTTGATCGGAGTTAGGGGCATAGATACTCCCCAGCACAATGTCCTTCCCATCTAAGCGCCCTGTTACCACAACATACCGACCCTCTGGATCGATCAACTGCCCAGTACTCTGAAACGGGACCCCTGACCGCACCCAAACCAGCGCGCCCCGAGCGAAAGCAGAGTAAGTGGTGCAGTACACCTGGCCCCGCCATCTCCGCTGCAAAGCCACCCCCTCTTGTTTAATTAAATGTGTCTCCTGCAGCAGCGCGATTTGCACCCCCCTTCTTCTTAGATAGGCATGGATCTTGTGGCGTCGTGTCATAGTATGCATCCCCCTAATGTTCCAGGAGAGACACTTAAAGCCTACTGCGGTTCCCATAGTGTGGGTGTACGTACACTATCCTCCACATCTTCCCCAGCGGCATGCTTGGTCCCTGCAATCCCACCCCTCCCTTCCCCCAAACTCCCCAACTCCCCTCCCCCGGACAGGTTCCCTGAAACTAGTTCCCATCCAAACAAAGAAAACCAGCAATCAGATACAAAAAAGATAGAGAGACGTGTGCCGACCCATGGGACCCAAAGCCCCTCCCGGCCCCCCCATTCCGCAGCAACATGGAGGGTCCCCTCCTTAACAATCTAATGGTGCCCCTCCCGTCCGTAGTCGTTTCCCAGCTTCCCCAACAGGTAGTCTTGACCCTTGGTACAGACCCAGCACACCCTGTCGCCAATGTTCAGTTCAGCCGAACAGGTCCACCGTCTGCGGAGTAACCACCGGCAGCTCAGTGTCAGAGTCACCAGTCGCGCTCCCAGTTAAGGAAGTCTCAGATCCACCTAATGCCCGGCCAGCAGGCACGGAGGGCGGACTGACTGTTCCTCGACTGATCTCTACAACCGCCTGCACTGCTCTATCTCTCTCGAGGCGATGATGCGGCGATGTAACGGCCCTCTGCGGGCTCGCAGGGCCAGGGGATCCTCTCCCCGCAGCGCACCCCACGGGACTCCGTCTGGCCCCCACTTGGCGCATCTCCAGCCAGCGCCATGCATCTTGCGGGGTGGTAAAGAAGAGCGTCCCTGTGCCGTCCTCCACCCGTAGGCGCGTTGGGAAGAACATGGCATAAGAGATGTGAAGTTGGCGCAATTTTCTTTTAAGGGCAAGAAAAGAGGCACGCTGCTTCTGAACCTCCCTGGTATAATCCGGGAAGATCATTACCTTAGAGTTCTCGATCTGCAGGTGCTGGTTCCCCCTGGCCCGCTGTAATAGGTGGTCCCTGTCACGATAGTGCAAAAGTCTCGCCACTATCGGGCGCGGAGGTGCACCCGGCTGGGGAGGTCTGGCTGGGACTCTGTGGGCTCTGCATGCTCCGTGAGCGTAGCAAAGTATTATGCCCAGGGTTACTCTGCACCAACAGGAGGGCCCCCCATCTTCGAACATTTGGTGCCACTCTGCTCGCTATAGGAACCAAGTACCCCACTTCATCTCAGTCCAAAGCTCGCCACAGATCTATCTCCCCCATCACCAAGTGTCAAATCAGCCTAACAGGTCCGCCGTGTGCGGAGTGACCACCGGCAGCTCAGAATCCGAGTCCCCAGTTGTACTTCCAGGCAACGATGTCTCTGGGCTGCCCAGCGCCCGATTAGTGGAGGCAGAGCTCGGGCTGGCCCCCCCGGCTGATCTCCACCACCGCCTGCACAGCTCTGTCGCGTTCCAATCGCCGATCCGGTAATGAAAGTGCCTTCTGCGGACTCTCGCACTCCGGCGACCTTTTCTCTCCACTACTCACTGTAGAGCCTCGCCTGGATCTCGCGCGGCGCATCTCCAGCCACTGCCACCCTCTCCTGCGGAGTGGCAAAGAAGAGGGTATCAGCGTCATCCACCACTCGCAGGCGCGCTGGGAAGAACAGGGCATACGAGATATGAAGTTGGCGCAATTTCCGCTTAAGCGCAAGGAAGGACGTTCGCTGTCTCTGGACCTCCCGCGTATAATCCGGAAAGACCATCACCCTAGAGTTCTCAATCTGCAGCTGTGGTTTCCCCCGGGCCTGCTGCAGGAGGTGGACCCTGTCCCGGTAGTGTAAGAGTCGTACCACCAACGGTCGCGGAGGCGCTCCCGGCTTGGGAGGCCTAGCTGGGACCCTATGGGCTCTCTCAAGGGCAAAGAACTGGGATAGCCCCTCCGGAGCAACCTCCCTCTGGAGCCATTCCTCCAAGTAACGAACAGCGTCATCTCCCTCCGCTCGCTCAGGAACCCCTACTATGCGAAGGTTGTTGCGGCGGGAGCGCCCCTCGCTGTCCTCCGCTCTCATCTCCAGGGCCCGAACCTTGTCCTCCACTTGCTTTAAGGCGTGCTGCAGTGTAACCACCGCCTCAGGGACACCCTCCAGTGTCTTCTCCGTCACTTTCACCCGCTCCTTCAATTTCCTGTGGTCGTCCTTGAGCAGGGATAGGTCCACCCCAATAGTATCAATCTTCGACTCAAGGGCCTCTCTAGTCGAGGAGATGGCCTGCATGATATCGGTCAGCGTGGGGCCCCCCCGGCCATCAGCCCCGGCGCGATCCGACACATCATCTTCGTCATCGGTCTGCTGCCCCGGCCCCTCCACCTGGAGGACCGCATATCCCTTCTTCTTAGAGACCCGCCCCATCTCGGCGGGCCACGAAAGGCGGCACAGTATCCCACCAACCGCCTGGGCACCAGTATTCGTTCCCGGCCGGGGAGAACTCCTCTCGACGTCAAATCTCCACAGCAAGATGGGGCCTCCAGGCCCCTTGTTCAGGACCAAGCTTGAGTCTCAGGGCCCCCAGCCAGGGCGGAACACAACACTCCTTCGCCGGTCCCCAATGCGCAGCACCGTCGACCCACTCACCGCAAGCCAGGGGGCCACAAGAGGCCCTGCAGTGCCCCACCGAGGTCAGGATCCCTCCGGTTCTGGCACCAGGGACTCTCCGGCAGAGCCCCACCTCTCTCCCAGATCACCACCACTGCAAGGGGCCCCAGCCACTGGTATGGGCCCAGGGCAGGGCAAGCCAGGCACGATGATGTCCAGCCCTGAAGACCCACCGGGGGGCCGCCACCACCCCAGCAATCAGGAAGGTAAGTGAGTCGGATGCCTCCTGCTCAGTGTCTCGGGCCGCACAGATCACTCAGCAGGGAAAGGATCAACTAGGCGCGAACTCCCTGAAGAGGAACAGACCAGGCGCTCCGCAAGTAAGCAGCCCGCGGCACACTCACCACATCCAGCAGCTCAGGGCTATCACCGTGGTTCCAGAAGTCTACGCCGATCTAGCTCCTCTCAGGCCCGTCCCCAGGCAGACCGAGGCACATGCACAGCAGCCAGCAGTCTGGGGTGACTCCCGCACCTCCAATGGACTGCGCCGATCCGACACCTCTCGGCCAGTCCCAGGAAGCTCCGCTGCACAGGCGGGTCTCAGGCGTCGTTCGGGACCCCAACATCGACCCACCAGAGCACGACTGCCCCACACTCTGTACCGGGCACTGGACCGGCGGGAGCCAGCCGGGGACGATCTCCCCACACCGCCGCCAATGGTCGGCCAAGTTCACCCCGTGCCGGGGCGTAGCAGAGCCCGAGAGCCCTCCAGAGCCTCCCGCGCTGCACCACAGGATCAGCGGGCATCGGCCCATCCGCGCGGGTTCCAGCCCCTCTCACCGCCCTGCATCAACGCCATCCGGTGACAGGGCTGCCATTTTAGCCTCCCCCTACAGCAGTCAGGCCAGCCGCGATCGCCCCTTCATCAACTGCTTACATGAGAGGGCGACCGCAGGATTCTCCACCACCACCGGGCACAAACTCCGCTCCGGGATATGAAGGCAGGAGGCTGGGCTCAGGTCAGCGCCGTGCTCGGCGAAGTCCGCATCCGATCGCCGCCACCGCCATCTTAGGTCCCCGCAGTCAGGAGACGAGACTCACAGAAAAGCGGAGATTTCTCCGCCGGATCGCCTCCCGGGCCGTCGCCAGCACATCCACTAGGGCACCAGGTATTCCGACGTAATGTGGCCAAAGAAGGGCCCCCTCAGACCTTCAGGATGACTGTAAACGAAGGGAGGCCACGGAGGAGCCCCGAGGTCCGCTTCCTTCTACATCGGCGTCAGGCCACGCCCCCTCCAGCAGCCTTTGATACTGTTGATCATGGGCTGTTGCGGGACCGGCTAAGTTCCATCGGTATCAAGGGCAAGGCATTGTCCCTACTAGGTTCCTTTCTGTCTGAGCGGTCTCAGGAAGTGACCTTGGGGATCATTGTATCACCCCCTTTCACGTTGCCGTGTGGGGTTCCCCAAGGCTCTTCCTTGAGCCCAACGTTATTCAATCTCTACGTTACTCCTCTTGCCAGCTTAGTAAGAAGCTATGGCTTTACAATCGTGTCATATGCGGACGACACTCAGATCGTCGTCTCGGTGACTAGCTCTGCCAGCCAGACAGCATCTAGGTTCTGTGACTGTATGAGCCACATAGCAAGATGGATGACAGACAACTGTCTGAAATTAAACTCCTCCAAGACCGAAGTCTTGTTGTTGGGGAACAATCCATTCTTCTGACAAGACAAATGGTGGCCGGCTCAACTTGGTCCTTTACCTAACCCAGTGCACAAGGCAAAAAACCTAGGTGTCATGTTTGATACCAAGTTGTCCTTCGAGGCACAAATCAATTCGGTCACTTCTGCTTGCTTTTTTATCATGAAAATATTGA
This sequence comes from Calotriton arnoldi, assembly GCA_963921515.1. Lineage (NCBI taxonomy): Eukaryota > Metazoa > Chordata > Amphibia > Caudata > Salamandridae > Calotriton > Calotriton arnoldi. The sequence continues at coordinate 2,252,441 of CAWUFW010000892.1, forward strand.
GGAAGATCCTTCCTGCCATACCCTTGGATTTAAGGAAGACGGTGGTGTCAGTGTTGATTGCCTCAAGGCTAGTCTATTGTAACACCCTTCTCTCCAGTGCTCCAAGGGGCAGCATTAATAAACTTCAAACAGTTCAGAATACAGCAGTAAGAATACTGTTGGGCATTTCTAAGTTTGATTCAGTCTCCACAGCCCTGGTCCGTCTTCACTGGCAACCTGTGGCCAAAAGGATTCAATTTAAACTATTATGTATTGCGTTCAAATCTCTTAACAATATGGGCCCATACAACTGAAGAAATGTCTAAAGCCATACACTCCAACTAGAGCCTTTAGATCTGCCGAACTGGGAAATCTAATTGTTCCCAGAGTTAGCAAGGCTAGATGGGGAGGTAAGAGTTTCTCGGCCACAACCACCAGCCTATGGAACTCCTTGGCTACCGTGCTGAAGAAAGAATCCAACCTTCTTAGATTCAGAAAGAGCCTAAAAACGTGGCTGTTCACAGCATAATTCCACCTCTCGTTCTACTCTGACTAGTATTATCAAAGGCAGCGCCTAGACACCCCAGGGTATTTGTTGCGCTTTACAAATTTCTCATAATCATCATCATTTAACTTTTCTCCATGTCAAAGGGTCCACAACTTTAAAATATCACATCTATCCGTTACTCCTTCACTTCATGGCAGGTCAACATCAGACTTGGCCTCAATGGCCAACAGGGCCACATCTAACATATAAATGGATGCCCCTTTTTCATCCCTTTTATGTAGAACCTATAGTAGCGCGATCCTGGCTGTGATACATTTTTAAACATTCATTAGCAATTTCTTCACATCTGGAGCTCTACCCACCTTCCATCCCACGGCTATGTTTCTTATGGTTAGTATCAATGCCAAATACACAGTCTTACTCAGTTACCTATTTGCTTTGGTTCTTACCATCTGTCCCAACAAGCCAGCCAAGGGATCAAGCAAAACCGATTTCCCTGTGATTTCTTTTATCAGTTCAACCACTTCTGACAAGCATGCTGTATGCAGGCAGACACCCAAACCTTGTAACGTGCCTGCATATATCTTGAACAGCTATCAGGTGCCCCAGGTTACATTTTTGCTATACGTGCTTGTGGCAGGCATGTTTGATGTTGTTGGACGTGGCTCTTTCTGCAGGTCACCCCAGATTGTCACCTTTCTTTTCTGAACCCGTTTTTGTTGGGTTTTAGGACTCTGCACACTTTATTCCTGTTCACCAGTGGCAGAGCGATTGTGCTCTGCCTTCTAAACATGGTAAAATTGGTTTACACCTGATTGGCTTATTTAATTTACTTATAAGTCCATAGTATATGGTACTACACGTGCCCAGGACTTGTGAATTAAATTATACTATTGGGGTGCAGCACTCCTTGTGCCACCCACTAAATTAGCCCGATAAAGAATTTACTCAGGCCTGCCTTGGCAGCCGGTGCGTGCAGTTTTAAACTGACATTTCAACCTGCCAAAATAAACCTTTTGTCAAGCCTAAATCTTCCTTTTAAATATTTATGTCACCCCTAAGGTAGGCCCTAAATGCCCACAGGGCAAGATGCACAGTATTTAAAAAGGAGGACATATGTATTTCAGTTTTACGTGTCCTGGCACTGATAAACTCCTAATGTCATTTGTCACAGTAGCAAGGCTATCTCTCCCATAGACTAACACTGGCTTCCCCCATTATACTTAATAAACAGGAAATTCAGTTTGGGACCAGATAGAGAAATGCTTCTTCCACTCATTTGAATTGTAATTTAAAATTCTCTTTAATGGTAAAGACAGACTTTAAGTTACTCATTTGAAAATGGCACTTTTAGAAGCTAGTCATTTTTCTGCACAAACACAAATGTACCATGCCTGAGAATGGCTCTCCTGTCGTGTGTTGTTTTTTCCTTTAAGACATGGGGACAAAAGGGGCCTGGGTGTAGAGGGAGAGGGTCTACCTGACAGGATGGCTGAGGAGGAGTTGTGCCCTGCCCTGTTTACACTTGCCTTTAGCACATACTAAGGGAAATTGACACTAGGCCTGCCCATGCCTTTGTCCCCTTAGATAGACTGGAGTCAGACCCAGGGGAAAGGGAAGAACTGGCCAGACCTAGTTTGAGAGTAGGCCAGGTATTGCCCTCACACAAAGGCTGACACTGGGTTTAAAGGTGCCAACCTTAAACCTTTCATCAGAACACTCCTGGACCTACCCAATTGAATCCTTCGTTAATGTGATGCCGGAACATGATACGCGTCTGTTTTAAGATGTGGCTGATGACTCTACATCATTAGTGTGTTTGCGTATTACTCTCGACAAACAGCTCTTCATTGGAGAATTACAATTTTTATATCCTTCTAAAAAAACTGGAATGCAGAAATAAATCTTCTAATACAGCTTATGGGTCTTTTTAATGGTCAACTAAACTGGAACTGAACACTTATACCGAGGAGTCTTACTTCTTGGTTGCCCTGAAGAAGCCCGGATACGGGCGAAATGCGTTGGCTGTATTGGCTATCCAACAAACCATTTGAAATAAAGGATCTAACATATAAAGACATCCTCTTGTCTCATTTGTGCATGTCTGGCAATTGTGCCTTTACTATTTCTCATGCTGTTCGTGTTGCCTCTCAGAGCTTTCTGTTTACTCCTGGACCTGTGGAATATTCAGAAGGACTACCCTGCTGCCTGAAGAAGGAAGATTGGACCTGCTTGCCTTGAACTTAGGATCCCCAGATGTGACTCCAAGGGTCAGATGGCTGACCTCCTGTGTGAGCTATAGGGATATAACAAGCTTCCAGAGGCCATTCCTGCTTTTCAGCTGAACAGACACAACTGGACCTGATCTGGTCTCATCTAGTGGCCTCTGAGAGTGAGTCCTGACCCTCCAAGTGCTTTCCTCCAGGTACTGGACTCTTGCCTGGAGTCAAAGTGTACTTCTCCCTGCCTAACTAAAGGTTCCATCAGGTCCAACGTGAAGTGACATAGGGCCTCGAAAAGCCATGCAGCTCTGAACTAAAGGCTTCACCAAAACTGATGCTGAGTGACACAAAGCCTCACAGAGCCATGCCGATCCCATCTGAAAGCTGCACCAGATCCAACACAGAGCAACACTGAGCCCCACAGAGTCACACAACTCCTTACAATGGCTTGATCAAGTCAAGCAATGTAAAGCCCTGCAAAGTCTTGGTACGCAACTGAAAGCTATACTGGATCCAACGCTGAGTGACAAGAAGCTTCTCAGAGCCACGTCAAGCAGACCTCGCATAAAGGACAAAAGTACATCTCCAAGCGGGCCAATCTTGGTCCTGTAGCCAGCCTGTGCTCCATTGTGGTCAGCCTGAACTTATGACTTAGTCTCGATCTGGTACAATCAGATACCCACAGTTGGTGTTTTGCTCCTTTTGGTGCTATTTCTATTCAAAACTTTAAAAACTCAATGTAGAAATTGGATTACTGATTCACTGGGGTGTGAGCCCTGGTCAAGCAGCAACCCCAATCCTAGTCAGGGTAAGGCACAAGCAAACCCCAAATTAACCTGTGCTCAACTCCCTGGTAGCTTGGCATAGAGTAGGCAGGCTTAGCTTAGAGGCAATGTGTAAAGTATTTGTGCAACACTTAAAGGAATACAACAGTGTGGACACACCACACAAAATTATCCCACACCAGGTTAGAAAAGTGGAGCTGAATTTAATAAAAGAAACAAGACCAAAACAACAAAACTCCAATCAGTAGAACCAGAGTTGTCAATTTTTAAAGGATAAACTGTAAAATAGCGCCTAAAAGTATAAGCGCCAATATAAGCGCCAACCATAGCTATCTGGTTGCATTGGACCCATTCAAAGTCAAAAGCTCAGGCCAACAGCGATGGAACGCAGGACAGATAAAATTTCAGATTAGTCGCGCTCACGTTTTGTGCAAAGAGTTCCATTCGCATTGGAGAGGGTCATAGGGAGCAAGGAGAGCGTCACAGGCGGTGGTCATTGTGGCGTGAAGAGCAGGCTAGGCAGCCTGGAGCTTCATGGTGGTAGTCCTCTGTGGGCTTGATGCTTGCTGTGCGAGTAGATGGGCTGGTGGGGGTTCACGCTGAACTTCTGTGCAAGCGGCATGGTTCCGGTGTGACCAGGCCCATTCATGATCGCAAAGAGCCTAAAAGCTTGATTTAAGAGCCCGCTGAGCAACCCCAAGGGTCCAGGATCTGAGAGACACCACTTGTGGGTCAGGAACTCGCTGCAGCTGGATCCAAGAGCTGGTTGGTGAGCCTTTTGTGTCCCAGAGGCTTAGATCAGGAGACCAGTAAACTAGCCTTTTGAGTAACTCTAGGGTCCTGGGTTCAAGATGAAGTTGAAGGCCAAGCTCTACCTCTTCCCCAGGCAAGAGGGCAGCAGGGAGGGCAGCAGGTCAGCACAGCAGGGCAGCAGGGCAGCAGTTCCTTTAGAGCAGCAGTCCGGCATAGTGGCAGTCCTTGTAGCAGCACATCAGTCGTTCTTCCTGGCAGAGTATACACAGGTCCAGACATATACTGAAGAGTTGGTATCTGAGGTCCTTCTTTTATACACAGTTGTGCCTTTGAAGTGGGAAGAAGCTTCTAGAGGCATGCCTTTGAAGTGCACTGATGCCTTACCTGCTCTGGCTCCAGATTAACTACAGTAGGTATGCAGCCCTTTGTGTGGAGTCTATTCAAGTGTAAGCGGTGCTGTACCTATCTCCTCCCTCACATCATGCCAGTGATGCCCCATCCAGTCACACCTAAGTTCCCATTGTGTGTGGCTGTCTAGGAGGTATACACAAAGCCCAGCTGTCACCCAAACCCAGTAAGGTGACCAGAGACAGGCTGCAGGCACCAATGTCTTTGGCAAGAAAATGCCAATATCAAAGTGGCATTTTCAGAATTGTACAGTGGTGGCTCCTCTGCAAAGACGGAGGAGCGTCCCCCCACTGCTTCAGCTGCAAGCTGAATACAAAAAATAAAATGATAATAACATTGAGTTATTATAATTTTGTTTTTTGCATTCAGCTTGCAGCTGAAGCCAGACGGGCGGGGCTGGGCTCCCCGCATCACAGGGGGAGGAGTGGGGGCAGCACCTAAAGTGCGCATGATGCTTTGCCCAGCTGTCTCGGGCCGGCCAAAGCATCACACGCACTCTGCATGTTCTCCACCCAGGCTGTATTGCAGCCTGGGTGGAGAACATGCACAGCCTGCCAGCCCCTGTCCACAGCGCTCAGACCAATCACAACGCTGCTAAGGCAGCATTGTGATTGGTCAGGGGATCATGGGAGGTTGTGTGCTTCCTGCCGAGAGGAAGAAGAGGTGGCAGCTGGCGGTAAAGAGGTAACTGTATTTTTTAAATTATAATTCCCCCTCTCCTCATCCCTTCCGCCTCACCACCCCTGGTCGGTAGCAGCCGCTACTGGAATTGTAATTTAAAATCTGACTTCAGCATAAGTTAGGATTTTAAATTTGGATTCCAGAGACACCAAACATGAGCTGTATATCTCTTCCCATTTGGAAATTACACTTATAAAATTTAATAAGGCAACTCTAATAGTATCCAATGGGAGAGATAGGCCTTGCAGTAGTGAAAAATGAATGGAGGAGTTTTTCATTACCAGGATATGTAAAACTTAAAAGGATATGTCCCAATTTTTAAATACACTGCATCTTGCCCTCTGTGATGTTCAGGGTCTACACTAGGGGTGATGAATATGTATTAAAAAGAAGGTTTGGGCTTGAAATGGCAGTTTAAACTGCACGCAGAAGCTCTGCAATAGCAGAACTGAGACATGATTAAAGGGCTAATTAAGTGGGTGGCACAATCAGTGCTGCAGGCCCACTAGTAGCATTTAATTTACAGGCCCTGACTACATGTAGCACCACTTTACTAGGGACTTATAAATAAATACTACATGCCAATTGAGGATAAGCCAATGTTACCATGTTTTAAGCAGAGAGCACAAGCACTTTAGCACTGGCTAGCTGTGGTAAAGTGTGCAGAGTCCTGAGGCCAGCAAAAACCTAGTCAGCAAAAACATGAGATCTGAAGGAAAAACGTTTGGGGGAAATCACACCAAGGATGCCAGGTCTAATAACTCATAACTCTAGTTCTATTGATTGGATTTTTACCGTTTTGGTGTAATTTTTTTATTACATTTTACTCCAGTTTTCTAAATTGGTTAGGGATTTTTAAAATGTTGTGTTTTCACTTTTTACTGTTGAGTGCTGCATAAATACTTTACACATTGCCTGTAAGCTAAGTCTGACTGCTTTTGTGCCAAACTACCAGAGGGTTAAGCCCAGGTTTATCTAGTGACTTTTGCAGTTCATCCTGACAAAGATTGTGTTTATTACTTGAATGGGGTTCTCACCCATCTCAACAAATAACCCAATTGCCTACAGATGTAAATAATTGAGCTGTGTAAACTGGAACCTAGGGTTTTGAGTAACCAACATTTTGTATTCCAACCAACTTTGTGTTTTCCAGGATACTATTCCATTCCTTATCTGCTAGTTCTCTCATACGCTTTAGCCCCAATCATGTTTCAATTGCAACATAGCAATGTAAAAAACAGGGGCAATTTCTGAAACTAAAAAAGTCACTGCAAGTTTTCCATCCCCATATATTAACAATTTGGTTAGCATTCCTGACCTCACGGGCGCATTATCTTCTAAGCTTATGTCCGTCTTACTTTTCTCATTATCATTATAGCATTATATGTCATAACTAATCTCACACCTAACCCATATCCTTCTCTTGCTTCATCAAAAGTAAGAAGGTGATCCGCTGTGTACAGATCTCCCATGTCCCAGATCTCATCCTCCTGTCAAGGGCTTTTATCATATAATCTAGACAAATCCCAAAACTTTGGAAAGCACTACAGGGGGATCTCCTGCGTGTATTCCAATAAGGGCATTCAGCACCTTACTCTATCTGCCGGTTGGTGCAAATGAGACACAGGCACTCTAACTAACAGATCAGTCCTTCTTTTACCACCATAACATTTGTAACATGCCTCAAGTGAGGTTTGCTTTTTGTTTCCTTTTTCTATTTTCCGATTACAGATGTTATTGTGAACACTACTACTGTGTAGTGCCCTGATTACTTACTGGTAATCTTCATTACTCTTAGTACTACTTGTCCTCAACCCAGTCATTAAGTCATGAGGTGACTCCACCTCCCTAGACAGAAAGAAACACAGGAAAATCATAGTAATCCCTACCCACCCTTATGGGTGCTATGTAGCAAGTCGCTTACCCAGAACCCTCCTGTTTTATCCAAGCAGCAGGCAAAGGTATGGAGTTTTGTAATGACTGACAACGGCGAATAGGACCAAGAGTAATAAATATTTCCGGTAAGTAATCGGGAATTGCCTCTATGTCCCATATCCTCGTCCCAGACATCACGTCGTGAGGTATTCCAAATAAAATGCCTTTGACAATAAAAGAATCACCATCACTAAAGTATGCACATCCCAGAAATATTTAATGCACACTCAAAGTGATCACAAAACTGAGGAAATAAAGCCCTAATTACCTCAGAGCTAATATAAGAAACCCCACCCCAAAATTTGTGTTACAGTCAATGGCATTGCATAGTCTGTAATGTCTGATGAAAATAGTCAGAAGACCAGGTAGCTGCCCTGTAAATTTCATTAATCAAGACACACTGAAACTCAGCCCAAGTGTAGGGGAGGGCGATAAATTCCGCTCCACCGGCGAAGTTTTTGCCACTCTGCGTTACGTATATAACGTGGAGTTCTGGGCCAATTCCACCAACCTTTGCCTGGCAGAGTTTTTTTCACATGCGACTTGCCAATGGTAAGTTGGCAAGCGCATGAGAGATTTTGCATCCCCTACCAAGATTTCCGGTCGCTAGGAGGGTACCTGGCAAGATTTCTGCAATGTGGGCAGTCGCGACTGTTCGCTTCCAGAAAGCTGTCGCTTGAATAGATTTTCTACTCGAGTGGCATCAAAATCAACTTGAGAAGCAGCGCCCTCTGGCGCGTCGCGTGGTGCCGTTCTTGCTGATTTTTCAGCATGGAACGGGAAACCAGTGCTAAAAATCACGAGCAGCGCAACATGCCTAATTCCTCCAGTTTGCAGAACCCTGTGGAATCTCACTGAGTTTTTACAGAGTGAAACTCCACGGGTTTCACCCACCCCTACCCAAGTGGCGACAATGCCCCTGGTGGATCTCCCCTGAACAGGGCCAATTTCAGGGGAACCTTGATCAGTCTGAAGAATAGTGTTTTTAACCATTTGCTAAGAGTAGCATTAGTCGGTTTCCTACCTCTTCCTGCTTGTCTGAATGTCACAAACAGATGATTTGTGTTTCTGAATGCTTGTGACCTGTTGAAATAAATTGAAAGAGCTCTCTTAACATCCAAAGAGTGAAGAGGGCACTCCTCTTTTGACGAAGGGGAAGGAAAAAAAGAAGAAAGAACCATCTCTTGTGAAATATGAAAGGGAAGTTGAATATAGGAAGAAAAGAGTGGTCTGGTCTTAATGTTACTCCATCAACAAAAAATCTTAAGAAGGGAGTGTGACAGAGAAGGGCAGAGAGTTCCCCAATTCTTCGTGCTTAGGTGATAGCTACCAAAAAGAGGACCTTGAAGGAGAGAAATATTCAGTAAACCTCTTCAAGAGGTTCAAAAGGAGATATTGTGATTTCTTAAGAACTGTAGGGAGATTCGAAGAAGGAGAAGTACATCTTACAATGCCCCTGGAAATAGAAAAACATGTAAAGACCCTACTTACCAAAAAATCAATTTCCTTTTGAGTTTCCAAAAATAGTCTAAAGGCTTCAACAGCAAACCAGTGAGATTTAAGAGTTGAAAAAGAAAGACTAAGATGAAACCCTTCCACCAGTAACTGTCAGACATCCAAGAGGGGAGAGGAAGAAGCAGAAAGATCACACACATAGCTCCATTTGTGAAAATCTTTCCAATGCCTAAATTAGGCCTTTAAGGTCGGAGGTCTCCTAGAATTGTGGATCGGTAACTAGACAAAATATCGAAAAAAATATTTAGAATGGACAGAAGATCGAAGTCAAAATATAGAATGGACATAATATCGAATGGACATAATATAGTGGTTAAAAATATCGAAATGCAGGTAAGTAATATCGATTGTCAAAATATCGAAGTACATAATATAGGCATTAAAATATATCGAATTTTTAATAATATCGAATTTTTTAAAGTGTTTTTTATGTTAGTATATGTGTTAAAAGTGTATATTATTTTTGTAATGTATGTTTAATTTTTTTAAAGTAATGAATTTTATGTTATTTAATTTTTGCGTAATTTAATTCCGTAGCGGGTTGTGGGTTTATATGGGGAATAGGGTGGGAAGTATTTTAATTGTAATTAAGTAAATATTTATTTTAATTTATTTGTATTGATAATTATTTTTTTGTTAATTAATTATTAATTGGTAATTAATTTTTATTAATTGGTAATTAATTTTTATTAATTGATAAATTGATAATTATGTTAATTGTCTTAATTTATTATTCGGAGCGGGTTGTGGGTTTATAGGGGAATAGGGTGGGAAGTAATTTAATTGTAATTAAGTAATTAATGAAATTATTTTTGTGTATTGATAATTAATTTATTGTTAATTAAATATTAATTGGTAATTTTTTTATTACTTGTTACATTTTTGGTATTGAAAATTAATTGGTTGTTAATTATTAATAGGTAATTATTTTTTAATAAATAATATTTATTGGTATTGATAATTAACTAATTATTAAATATTTTGTAATTGGTAATTAATTTTAATAAAATTTTTATTGGTATTGATAATTAATTAATTTTTATTTAAATATTAAATCATTACTTTCCCTACTGTTGCACTCACTGGAGTGGGAATAGTAATTTTACCCCTACGCTATCCAACGCTTTCCCTACTGTTGCACTCACTGGAGTGGGAATAGTAATTTTTAGCCCTACGCTATCCAATGCTTTCCCTACTGTTGCACTCACTGGAGTGGGAATAGTAATTTTTACCCCTACGCTATCCAACGCTTTCCCTACTGTTGCACTCTCTGGAGTGGGAATAGTAATTTTTACCCCTACGCTATCCAATTCTTTCCCTACTGTTGCACTTACTGGAGTGGGAATAGTAATTTTTACCCTCCCGCTATCCAACGCTTTCCCTACTGTTGCACTCACTGGAGTGGGAATAGTAATTTTTACCCTCCCGCTATCCAACGCTTTCCCTACTGTTGCACTCACTGGAGTGGGAATAGTCATTTTTACCCTCCCGCTATCCAACGCTTTCCCTACTGTTGCACTCACTGGAGTGGGAATAGTAATTTTTACCCTCCCGCTATCCAACGCTTTCCCTACTGTTGCACTCTCTGGAGTGGGAAAAGTAATTTTTACCTCTACGTTATCCAACGCTTTCCCTACTGTTGCACTCACTGGAGTGTGAATAGTAATTTTTACCCCTACGCTATCCAACGCTTTCCTTACTGTTGCACTCTCTGGAGTGGGAATAGTAATTTTTACCCCTACGCTATCCAACGCTTTCCCTACTGTTGCACTCACTGGAGTGGGAATAGTAATTTTTACCCCTACGCTATCCAATGCTTTCCCTACTGTTGCACTCTCTGGAGTGGGAATAGTAATTTTTACCCCTACGCTATCCAACGCTTTCCCTACTGTTGCACTTACTGGAGTGGGAATAGTAATTTTTACCCCTACGCTATCCAACGCTTTCCTTACTGTTGCACTCTCTGGAGTGATAATAGTAAATTTTACCCTCCCGCTATCCTACGCTAAAAATATTGAATATTTTTTATTAATATTAAGTTAATATATATATATGTATTAAAAAATAAAAATGTATGTTTATTTTTTTATAACTTACATTAATTATTTATTAATTTTAAGGTTATTTAAGTATTTTTAAATATGTTTTAGTTAATTATATTTATTATTTCATTAATTTTACATTAATTTTAAGACATTTAAAAAATTCAATATTTTGACAAACTATATTATTTACAACTATATTTTGGATTCGATATTTTTGTACTTACCTGTTTGTAGATAGGAATTCGATATTTTGGCATTCTATATTTTTATCCACGATATTTTGGCAGGTCGATATTTTGGCATTTTATATTCTGTCAGTGATCCTTGTGGATCATCTCAACCAAGACAGGAGGAAGATCATTACATAGTAGGTGCTCCCTCTCAACCTCCAAACCAAGATAGAGATTAGAGGAGGAAGGCATGATGGGAGACAGAGCTGATGGAAGGAACAATGGAAGGCAAAGAGACAGTTTCATGGGGATTGGGAACCAAGAGCTTCTTGTCCAGAATGGAACTACCAACATCACTTCTGCCTTCTATAGTTGGATCTTTGCCGAAGTTCTCAATTGCAGAGGAAAAGGTGGGACTGCATAGAGTAGTCTTGGTGGCCATTGTATCAGTAGAGCGTCCACCCCCCAGGATCCCTTCTCCTGAAAACCTGAACAGAACCTTCTAACCATTGTGTTCTTCAATACAGAAAGATCCAGATGAAGAGTTCCGAACCTCCTGCAAATCTGCTTGAAGACGTTCTTCGATGAAGACGCGTTCATTAAAGTAGGAAATGCTGAGGAGAACCGCCTCCACATTGTCCACACCCCTGATGTGGATTGCCAATAGACTTACAAGATTGACCCGTGCCCAGAAACCAATTTCAGTTGCCACTTGATTCAGTGCTTTGGATCTGGTGCTCTCTTCATGGTTGATGTACGCAATGGAGACCTTATTGTCGAACCTTATCAAGACATCACTCTGAAAACCGAGACTCCTGGACTTCAAAAGAGCTCTGTGAATAGTGGCAAGTTCCCTCCAGTTTATTGACTTCCTCTGCTTCAACATCAACCATTTCTGCTGACATGAAAGATCTAGCAAGGTTGCTCTACTCGAGGTCTTGTTGGAGTCGATAATAATCACAACTGGCTGCAGAGGATGCATGGACATACCCTTTTGCAGATGTTGTGTAATCAGTCACTAATCCAGCTCCTGTTTAACCTGGCTGGAGAGAGAAATCAGCTGGTCTAAGGGATGGATCTGTGAAGGTGCCACAGGAAAGTCCAAAGATGAAGATGAGCCCCAGGAACTGTGAAAACACATGCTGCCATGTGACCCTGGACCTCTAAGCACAACCTCCAGAGAACGTCTGAGCTGGAAAGGAGAAGATTGACCATGGTCTGTAGATTCTGAAGGTTTCCTTGAGTGAAGGGGGATGGAGCAGCCAGTTGATGTATAGGCAAACTGGAACCCCCTGAAAATGAAGGTATGCTACCACTAGGGCCATCACCTTCATAAAGACCCTAGGGATTTACTTTATTTCGAATGGAAGTACCATAAACTGCCAATGTTGTTTCAATATGGCAAATTTTAGGAACCTCTAATCCTTCTTCGCTATTCAAATGTGGAGATAGGCACCCATTAGGTCTAGCGTAATCATGAAACTGTCTGATGGGATCAAAGGGGTGATTCTCTATATTTTCAATCTCACACCTGGAATTAATTAGATAAGATTTCTCAAGTCTATGACCAAATTATAGATCCCGGAAGCCTTTAACTGTTGAGTAGATAACCAGACCTTTCATCGGCTGGTACTGGACAAATCACTCTTTTCTTTACTAGAGAAGCAACCCAGTCCATCAATACCAGCGTCATGAGAGGGTTCCTAGGGACAGGAGTGTGTATTGTTTCTGATGGGACCAGAAGTAAAAGGAACTCTATCTGACAGCCTGATCTGACAATGTTGAGCACCCAATTATCCATTGTGATTTTCTGCCATTCTGAGAAAAACCCTTTTTCCGACCACCAACCGGCAATGAACAGGAGGTTTTAGTATAGTCAGGAATTCTGTGGCTTGGAACCACTGCCTTGCGTCTGCTTCCTAAAAATATATATATACATACACACACGCATACAGATACATAAGAGTGCACACACACTACACATTCTGTGAAATTGCTCTTTGCAGGTGACCCCACCAGTTTAAGCCGGGTCCTAGTGTGTGCTCCCCTTGAAAATCACTTCGAGAGATGCCTCTGAAGGCACTAGAGCAGCCACAGCCGCTGCAGGTAAGAGCGGTGGGGCGGTGGGGCCGGGTGGGGGATTTCGAGAGACGACCATGAGGGAAAATGTATTATTTATTTAATTTTCCCTTGTAGTCGTCTATCGAAAAGCCCCCCCACCCGGCCCCACCGCTCTTACCTGCAGCGGCCGCGGCTGCAATAAAGGCAATTGATTAAGATTCTAATTCACCCTGTCTTCAACAGAATGCCAGCTACCAGCAAGATATGATCTCGATGACCAATATAATCCAGTGCCCAACCTGCATGCTTCTAAATCCATTGCAGACAACTCTGTATTGTTTGAGAGCTCCCTGAATTCAGCATTTCAGTTACTCAATCAGGATCCTACAAAAGCCATAGCTTTGATGCTTCTCTACACCTCAAAATTTAGGACAACGTAGCCAAAATGTGGACTAAAAACACAATTTCTTGTAAGTTAGTTAGGCTTCCATTACTTAGATGGGCGTTTGTCAAACACAAAACCCCGGGAGGCATCTTTCATGGACAAATTAATGAGAGGCACTCTGAAACTGACACTTTAAGTTCACTCCAACTTGACAATGACTGAGTGAGATTGTGCAAAAATCTGCTCAGTCTCCCTCGTATCTAGTGCTTGCCACAAACCCTACATCCACAACAATACCTGATGGAAGAGCCTATTTTGCTCCTGGGTTTAGTTCACAAGATCCCCACTAACAGGAAACTGGACCTGTGTGTCATCCATGTGGATACACAATCAAAGTACAGCTCTGTTTCAAAAAGGACTCCCAGGATCCTTTTTTGTAGCAGAGTCAATGCAGGTTTTCATAGGTTCAGTGGCCAATCAAAGGATAATTAAGATAGAAGCCACCCAAAAAAACTGTTTGAAATAACGGAAGAAACCTCACAGCCTGAACTCAACGTAAATGCCATTAACATAGCAAGAAACTGTGAGAAGTTCTCAAAATTCGATAAGACAAATTTACAAACTCAGAATTTTCTTTTACAAGACTGAAACATTACCAAACTCACTTCTCTAATGTGCAGAATTAATTGAAGGTATGGTCTTCATTTAAGCAGTTTATGCAACCTGAGCTGTTTAAAACTCCCACGAAATGTGAACCTTACTCCATTTCCAAGATCGCATTCTAATCTCTCTTGTCAAGGAAAACACTCTGCTGTCACTCCTTACTGGTCTGACTCTATCAAGTGTTCTCTCATATGAGGAATAATCCCAGACAGCCTATATATTTATTTTTGATTACCTTCTCTTGGATGACCAACAGTCAGGCTATAAGATAGGATGTAGCACAAAAAATCTTGGCACTTCAAATAGTTGATAAAGTTCTTCATGTTGTGGATAAAGGAGACTACTTCCTGTTAGCTGTGTTTAGTAAACTACTCCACTCTTCTCAATATGCTTGAAAAGTCAATGAATATTAGGGGCACCCTTCTCAGATGGTTGGTTCTCCTTGAACCAGTCTAACTGATGCCCATAAATAAAAATGTCAGATTCCCTCTCATTTCACTCACCTCCTCATAAAACTGTTCCACATGGCTTGATCCTCCTCCCAACTTCTTTTTACCTATATTGGAACCCCTTGACTTTCTTCCATAAACTCAAATATCTCTTTTTGCTACCTGAAAATATCCTCTCCGGATGAAATTGTCTTGTACGCAGTTAGACCTGGCATCCTTGGCGTACTTTCCCCTGATTTTTTGCCGTCTGACCTCCTGTTTTGCTAATTGAATTTTTGGCACAATGGTTGCCCCCTTGACAGAGCTGACATCCAGGAAGCAGACACGGCAGGTTATTTGGACAGAGGCCATGTGCACAGCACCTGTGCCTAAGGCCCCTGGCTTCTCCCAAGAATTCATTCTTCAAATAGACACCTCAGAGCATGGGGTATGGGCTTTGCTTTCAAAAGGATATCAAAGACTTCCTCATCTCTCCTGCAACTTTTGGGGCTTTGCTAACTGTGAGTTTACCGTGCCAAGTGGTGCCAATCCAGTCTGGGGCCCTTGGAAGTGGGTTTTCTGAAGTTTGGCAGCAAAAATCCACACATTGCTGCCAGTGCATCGGTTGGAACCAACCCATCACCTCCAGTGCCGCCGCATCACCTACCAAGTGCATCGATGGCTATGCCGCTCAACGATGATGCATCACCTACCTCACAAAGAAGCCGCCGATGACGCATCTCAGATGGTGTGGTTCGGAACCGACACATTACCTACACCTAGCTGGATCGACCGCAACTCATCGGCTCCTTGGCTCCCCGCATTGGATCCTCGACGTCGACGCATCCTCCTCGTAAGGTACTGTTTGTAGAGAGCCAAGGCTGGTCCTTGTATCCGACCCACGCTCCATTGCAGTCAGCCGGCACTTTTGGATTTACCCCGGACAAGCGCGAACAGATGTCCCCGGTTGGTGCTTTATGCTTTTAAGCCCTATATCTCAATTTAATCTTTTAAAATTCATAACTCAGATTCTACTCATTGGATGTTTGTTGTTTTGGTTGTTTTGTTCATTAAATTAAGCTCTATTTTACTAACCTGCTGTGGATTATTTTTGTATGGTGTTGTCACTGTTTTACTGTTTCAAGTGTTGCACAAATACTTTACACATTGCCTCTTTAGTTCAGCCTGCCTGCTCTGTGCCAAGCTACCAGAGGGTGAGCACAGGTTAATTTAGGATTTGTAACTGACTTACCCTGACTAGAATTGTGGTCCCTACTTGGACAGGGTGCATGCCTCTGCCAACTAGAGACCCAATTTCTAACATTGGTGATCAGCGTTGGGGATAGGACATGTGTCTTCATTGGCATTTTTTTCACCTACTCTCTCTGATTGGCATTTTTAAATTTTCCGTTCTCCCTGATTGGCATTTTTGCTTTTTCCTAAAATCATGTCTCTGATTGGAAGTCCTACATCTGCACCTGCACCTGCAAAAATGGACTGTGAGCTGGTTAAGCTGGAGAGTTACACTGTGGTCCAGCTCAAATATTTCTGCAACGGGTTTAGGCTTTCTAAAAAGAGTTTCACCAGGAAGGTGGAGTTGCAAAAGGTGCTGAGGGCCTGGTTAGAAGCCTGGGTGACAGCCCCTGTGACCCCAGAGGAGGAGGATGAGATAATGGAGGATGATGTGGAGCTGGACCAGGATTCACTCCAGAATTGGGAACTGCCTGTGAGTAAGGGTGGGCGGAGTACGCGGAGTGGCACTCCATGGATTTCCACGGAGTTAAAAAAAAACTCAGTGGAACTCTGCTCTGCTCCACCCTCCCAAGTCCCACTCCCAATATAAAAAAAGGAAAAAAAAACACTTACCTGCTCTCTGGCGTCTCCGGGCTGCCCTCGTCCTTGCCGCGGCCTCTCCTCCTCGCCGCTGTCCTCATCGCCAGTCGCAAACCCCTACATTTTACCTCTTGTGTGGACCGCACATGCGCAGTCCATGCAAGACATACAACGTAGGGGTTTGCAGCGAGGATGGCGGCGAGGAGGAGAGACCATGGCGAGGAGGAGGGCAGCCCGAAGACGCCAAAGAGCAGGTAAGTGTTTTTTTTTTGTTTGGGTGTGGCGCAGGGGCTTCCTCCACTCCGCCACGGAGTCGGAGTTTCGCCTGAACTCCACGTTCCCACCGGAGCGCGGAGTTGGCAAAACTCTGCTGGCGGAGCTGAGTTCACCACCCGGGATTACCTGTGAGACAGGGAGCCAGTGGAGTGGAGGTTCCCCCCAGGGCAGGGAGCAGCATATCATCTAGAGGCCTGTCTCCTGAGGAGCTGGAGGACAGGAGGGAGGAGAGAAAATTGAAGTAGTAGCTAGCTATGCTCTAATTGGAGAAGGAGATGGCTGAGAGTGCCTCAGAGGAGAAAAGGCTGGCCATGGAGAGGGAAGAGAAGCAAATGAAATTGGTCATAGAGGAAAAGAAACTGGCCATGGAGGAGAGGCTTGCTCTGCTGTGATTGGCTCATGAGAGGGTTGTTAAGCAACTGACTTAAAGACTATGCAAATAGAGTCCCGCTGTGGCAGCAATTCTGCAGTGCCCTCTGACAGGAGGGTCCACATACCCAAGGGTCTGGTGTCTGACTTCGTGGTGGGAGACGACATAGACAGATGGTTTAAGGCCTATGAGATTGCTTTACATATGCACAAGGTCCTTGAGGAAGATTTGGGAGCTAGTCTGTGAAGACATATCCCTAGTTAGGGGAGGAACACCCTACTGGCCCTAGAGGTATCCCCCATGAAGGAGGTCCTAATCAAGAAGTTTGGTCTGACCCCAGAGAAGTACAGACAGAAGTTCAGGGACAGTCAGAAGCTAACCCAACAGACCTGGGTGGATTGTTTGGATTCCTTTTGCAAGGCACTGGATGGTTGGGTGAAGGGCAGTGAGGTAAAGGATTACCAGGGCTGTATTATTTGATTGCCCAACAGCACATGTTCAGTCTTTGCTTTCCAGATCTGCACCAACACCTTGTTGATAGTAGGCTCATAAACCCCAGGGAGCTTGCTAAGGAGGCGGACCACAGGGTCAGCACCAGGGTCCACAAGAATGTATCTGTAGGAATCACCATAAGGGTGGGCAGGGCCCTCACAGCAAGAAGGAAGGGAAACAAAAACATAAGCAAGGAGTTCTCTAAAGGGCCCTAAACTAGTTATGTGGGTCTGGGCTCCCATCCCCCTACTGAGAAGAAGAAGAAATGGTTCCCTGACTGTAGGTCTGCAGAGAAGGCACCTCTGAAGTGCTTTGATTGTCAACAGGAAGGGCACTTCAAGGGAGATGCCATGTGTCCCAAGCAGGCACAGCCGCCCACCGGTGGGCAGTCACTGGGGCTGGCTAATGTAGCCCTTGAGGAGTAGATTGTTGCAGATAGTTTGCGGGACAGCATAGAGGTTACCCTAGTATCCCCGGGTGATGGAGAAATGGTGCAGAGAACCCACATGCCTGACAATATTAGGAAGTACAGTCAGTGGGTCACCATCAATGGGCAGAGGGTGGAGGGTCTGAGAGACACAGGAGCCAGCATGACAACTGCCAGGTGTCATCTTGTGTCTTCAGAGCAGGTAGTCCCTAATGTTTTCCACCAAGTTGTTGCTGCTGACAAACTTGAGAGCCACTACCCACTGGCTCTGGTTCCCTTTGAATGGGGGGTGGAGTCTCAGGTTCCTTGAGGGTAGCTATGAGTACGTCCATGCCTGTGGATTGTCTGCTTGGCAATGACCTGGAGCATATCGCCTGTAAGGAGGTGGAGCTCAGGTCTCACTTGGAGATGTTAGGGTTGTCTCAGTCAATGTGCCTGACCACACTGTCCATGGCAGCCCGACAAGGTTGTCAAGAGAATCTGGAGCCTGGAAGAATGGCCCATGTACCTACCAAAAAGAAGGGCAAGGGGTGTGGGAAACCCGCTCCTGAGGCTCCCATGGTCCGGGAGGAGGCTGAACCTGAGAGGGGCGCCCCGGTACCTATAGGGGAGGATGTAGCTGAACTGGGAAACCTGCCTGAACTTTCCAAATGGCAGCAGGAAGGGGGTCTCATCAGGGAGGAGTTCTTTAAGGCGCAGAGGGAATTACCTAATCTTGTGAGACCCAGGCTGCTGGTGACACCTCTGGCAAGCACCTGATTTACTGGGAGGATGGTCTCCTGTATAGTGAGTGTATCAACAAAGGTATGCAGCTCCTTAGTGGAAAGAAAAGAGGAATATGCGTTCAGTGTCTTATACTACCTTGGAGGGCCACAGAGATGCTAGGGGACTCACTGTTCCACTCGCCAACGTGCCAGGAGGCGCAGGTGCTGCCTCTCTATCCAAGGGGGTG
Organism: Calotriton arnoldi; assembly: GCA_963921515.1. Lineage (NCBI taxonomy): Eukaryota > Metazoa > Chordata > Amphibia > Caudata > Salamandridae > Calotriton > Calotriton arnoldi. The sequence continues at coordinate 2,271,329 of CAWUFW010000892.1, forward strand.
GGGCACCCTATCACGACTTTTAAGCTCTTGAGAATCCTGCAGCGCAGCCCGTCTGCTCATGTCCATGGCCAGATGAGGCTGGACTGGGCCACCGCTTGTGGTTTCATCTTGTAAGGTTCCTATTCAGGTACTTTGTAGTTATTACTTTGCCGTTGAGTACTCATCAGGGCCGCACTCTTAACATCTACTGCCTTTGCCTCTGTCTCAGTCTTCAAGGTTTGACCACCCCTTCCTCCTTATACTTGAGCCCTGGACACTCCAGGGCAACCCATCTATCTTATTATGGGTCAATGGAAAGCAATAGTGAGCACCCATGGAACCATCAAGATGGCTAAACTTTCCATACCTAATGCAGCAAAAAACTGTGTGGTTAACGATATTGACAACTTAATTGAAGAGGCGGAGACCATACTTAGTGTCAGGAATTCTTCCTAGCCAAGTGCTCTGGCCAGAAAGTCCTGGACATTTTCAAAATGAAAAGATCCTCTGACCCCCCCATGCTGGGGAAAGCCCCTCCTATGCTTCCAGTCCCTGTGGATGGTAAAGTAGTGGGCCATGCAGCTATAGAAAGTGGTGATATTGGGATATGTATCCCTGCTGTAGCGTTGTCAAGACTGGGGTGACCACTTCGTGCTCTGTTATGGCACCAAAGATTCTATGCACTAATTGATTTTATCCCTTGTCACATTGAAATGTTGGTAATGAGAATGTTGACTTATGCAGTTCTGCTACAGTGGGAGCGGGAGCTAGGAAAACGGTTGGGGACAGCAATGTATGTACTAATTCCACTTGCCAGAGTGAACTAAGCCAGCTCCATGAAATCAAAAAACAGAATAGTTAATGAAGTTTCCCTATTAAGAGCGAACCTGGGGACTCTCACTGTTAAAGTTGACACAATAAACGTATGTGGAAAAAGTAACAAGGCATATAGTTTGCAAGAAAATAGGAGGCCACTGCTGGTCACGAGTTCAGAAAACAATGGAACACACATCTCTCACCAGCCTGACCAAGTGGCAGGCCCTAACAAATGCCTGGCTTACACATCCTCTTCTACTTTTAGTGGTCATAAGCTGTCTTGTTCTGGGGGCACCTTATTAAGGAAGACATCCTATGCCCCTACAGAGTCTAGTACCAGGAATCCTTGCATAATACCTGGTAAAGGTTTTTCCCAAGAGGGTATAAGGGCACTGTCATATCCCTCTCACTCTCACTCTCTAGGGGCACTGGGTGGGCGGTTGGTAATGAACCCCTAGCAGTAAAGACAGAACCTTGGGGATCATATTAGGTATATGCAAGGGAACCCCTTATAGGCCCTGATAATCATCTAGAAGGGAATTGAAATAAAATATGTATGATTAATGTAACTAAAATTTCACCCTCATCCAAACACAGAACCTTGGGGAGCATATTAGGTATATGCAAGGGAACCCCTTATAGGCCCTGATAATCATCTAGAAGGAAATTGAAATAAAATGTGTATGATTAATGTACCTAAAATTTCACCCTCATCCAAAGAAAATGGGGAGACTCTAACAAATAGTTACACACTGGATAAGGCAGGTTAGGCAATGCCGCTCAATCATAAGATCTGACATACTGGCTATAAGACGGTGTCATTTTGAAGAGGAGCTTGATTATATAAACCTTGAGCTAGCCAATGGGAATCTTGGAGATGGACTAGTGAACTTGGACGGACACACTTTGCCTCCTAATGGCTCTAAGATCTAGTTCAAATACACTTTACCAAACAGGAGGGAGGTGCTTTACTGGTTAACCAAACTGATAATGCTCAAGTTGGTTCTGAAAAGGGACTACCCAGTGGGGATGCAGGAGCTGGTAGTACATGACGGGAAGAGGAATTATCACCCCAAAGTAAAAAGTTCAGCATGGAAGGGGAAGATGTTCCTCCTTATGCATCTGTAGTAACAGAATCACACATTGACCCCAAAGAGGCTAGTGAAGAGGGGAGTCAATTCCTAGGGCAAACACAGTTTTTATTCCCTAGGAACCTCGGCAAACTGAATATATTGTCCTGGAACGTAGCAGGCATTAAGTCCAAACTCAATTGCAAGGAATGGGTAATGTTATTGATAGTTTCAATATGAGTCTCCTTCAGGAGACATGGGCCATTGAAGTGGTCCATAGGGTGGGTTTTACAAACTCTAGTGTGGAAGCTTCTCCACAGTCCTATAGGCCATCCAGTAGGGAGACTTATTACTTGGGTTAACATCCACCTACAATGCACATGACACCAAGTCTAAGGATTTACTGCCTGTGAGTCTCCAAAATACAAAAGGGAAACAGTCTGTCCTCTTGGTCAACATTAACAATAGATTCTCTTAGCAGAATCAGGACTCTCCTACCATAATAGCCCCTGAAGATTTCCTGGAAAGGGCCGAACGTACTGGTCACCAAATACTTGCAGGGGACCTGAATACTACCTGCGAACCCCTTGAAGTGATGGCAAGCATCATGGAGGAGGAGGAGGAGGAGGTATGGGGAATCCCTAGTGTCAGTCATGTTGGCCTTTCTAGAAACATAAAAGTAGCATTCCAAGTAGCCTCATTTACTCTCAAGCATAGCCTTCCAGCCTGTATTGGGCGCTCAACATCAGATAAGGAGCCAAGATGCACCTTTAAATGGACTAACTATTGTACGAGAATAGATTATATCCTACTGGATCTATTTCTTTGGCGACATTTGATTGATATGAGGGTAACTGAAAGGCTAGATAGCGATCACAATGCCTTGTCCCTAGAATTGGATTACATGCTCATCTCACCCCAGTCTCAATTAGTGGGTAAACCGACCAATTACATTTTTCTTAGTAATAATAGAGGAGGGTCAAGTGGCCCATGATCAAGGGGAATGAAGATAGTCTTGTTCAGATATATACCATTGCAGTACAAACATTAGTTGACATCAACAAGCATCTGGATGAGGTACAAATAATCCTAAATATTTTTTGCAGATTAATGGGAAAGATTAACCATTTCTTCTACTAAACTGTGAAGTGCACGGCCATAGGTAACAATAAAACAGAATGGTTTGATGAGCATTGTAAAGTAGCAAAAATGGAGAAGATGGGTGCCATAAAAAATAGCTGTAGTGGCACTGCGGCCTTAAAAAGGAACACTATAAAGTAGTTCAAAATGAGGCCAAATGAAATTGGGAGGAGAGATTATGAAGAGATTTAACTACTGTGGCAAAAACTTAGGACAATAAACAGTTTTGGCATATTTTAGCTAAGGGGCTCGAAGTCAAATTATAGAAGAAGACTCACACATTCAACCCCATCTTGGGTAACCCATTTCGCCTCACTGTATGCTGAACAGATTGACATGGACATGGAGACAAGACCAGTGAGCCCTGGGACACAGGCCAGACCATCGTTAGCCTGGAGGAAACTAAGCTAGACCCCAGTACTATACAAAGATACAAAGCACCAGGATTAGCTACAATTCCAGGTGATCTCTTTCTTTTTGATTCCAAAGTATGGTGTGTCATTCTTAACCAAAGTTTCAATGCCATTCTAAAAGACACTGAGGTGCCTGATTCTTGGTTGGGAGAGGATGTAGTTCCAGTACATAATATCAGTGAACTACAAACCCATTATCCTCATTGACACCTCAAAAAAATTGTTCTGCAGGCGTCTCGTGCGAGGCTTCACGCAAGATAAGCAAGGGCCAGATCTTGTCACCCCTTCAGGCTGGCCTCAGAGAGAGCACGAGTACGACTGACTAATTATTTAGGTTCCTAACAAATTCATGGAAACATGTGGTTATTAAAAGAGAACACATATATGTAGTGTCCCTAGATTTACATGCTACATTTGATCACAGCCACAGGGAAAAAATGCGGGTAGCTTTGGACCACTTATGGGTCCCGGATTATCTGTTACAAGTAATAATTGAACTTCATAAGGACAACTACACCCAAATAATATGGGGTCTAAATAGTCAACTGACAGAGTGTATAAGCTGAATAGAGGGATGCGGCAAAGGTGTGTATTGGCACCGACTCGCTACACTAATGGGCTGATCGAGTCTCCAGCTGATTGCAAAGGTGATACCCTTAAGATTGCTGAATGTACAGTTGCGTCTTTGTTATTTGCTGATGACACTTTACTTGTATCTAAGACCCCGATGTGACTACAAAATTTGTTGGACTGATTCTCATTATCCTGTGACAAACTTGGGCTAGAAGTACACGTGGATAAGACCAAATTTATGGTTTTTAGCTCACATAGGTTATTTAGGGGCAAGGTTAAACTGGGTGACACTTTTCTGGAACAAGTTAGGCAATTTGACTATCTGGGGATAAGGTTCACAAATGCACTTTCGTGGGTCCTGAAAATCACCAAGAGCCATTTGACATTCGAGCATGTAAGCTCCGCTTTGGCCAAAAAACTGAAAACATCCACTTATAGGCCAGTCACACTGATTATTGATATTTATTGAGCCAAGGGAGTTGGAGCCGCACTTTATGAAGCCGAGATCTGGGGATTGAACAAGGTAGGGGCTATTCAAAAAACAGAGTACACCTTTGAGATCCGTTCTTGGTTTACCATGGAATGCCTCCTTAACCCCCATTTGTCTGGATCTTGGGCTAAAAAACATAAAGCATGTAGCTGCATTTAGACCTCTAGCATATTGGATCCGAGTTTGGTCCAACAACTTACCATTCCAATGAGAAAATCATTTCTTGAAATGATCACACTTGATAACAAAGGGAATATATCTTGGTCAAATATGTTAAGACATGGTTATGTGGACTCGGTATGAGTGAACTTTGGTCTAACCCCGCTGTATTCAGAAAAATACCCTGATGTGCCTTAAAAAGAGATACTGGCATCACATCAGTGGTCATCGGCTAAACTACAGTACTTTTGGGGAGCTAACAGGAAAGGTTTTGGACTTTAAAGATACAATGCATTGTGAGGAGTTCCGGAATCGAATTGAGCCCCCTCATGCAAAATCCTTATATCTGCTATTTAGATATGACATTTTGCCAGTAAATGACTTTCACTGTAAATGAAATGGCTGTAATATCCCCCTACACTGGCCATCATGCATGGCTTGCCATGAAACAGTACACATTTTTTTGTCCTAGATACATTGCTATTGGGAGAACTTGGTTAATTCCAACTTGTCGCATGTTATCCATAAGACGCCTGAGGCCTATAATTAGGATTCTCAAAAGCAACACCATGGAATGGCTAACGTTTGCTCTGTCTAAATATTTGCTACATGCATGCCGGCTAAGATGTAAGAATATATAATCTCCTTCTTCGGAATGCAATTGCTACAGCTTCCCTTGACTTGCACTTTAAGAATTCAATTATTCTGTTTATGAGTGCCAATGCTTAGACTATGCACAGTATTTTAGACATTTTAATCTAGTGTTTAGCTGGACTGATGTCTTTTTATGAGATTTTTTGTAATTTTGGGTAATCCAATGCACATAAAACACTTTTGTCCTGTTTACGATATATTGCAACTCAAGATATTTTAATTGGTAAAATGTTCAAATTTGTATAATGATCTCCAACTGAAAGTTTTTATGGACTATATGTATATATTTGGTGTTCTGAAATGATTTTACAGTTTACTTTACATATGATTGTCCTTGTATGGTTTTTCTTTTAAAACCGAATAAAGAGTTACTTACTAGTGAGCCTAGGGTTCCTGAGCCTGGTGCAACACCTGTGTTGGTGGTCCCCCAGTGATACAGGACCTTCCAACTGGGTCTGGGTCATGATGTGCCACTTGCAGGTCATTTGGGGCAAGACAAGACCTTTGACAGGCTTGTCACCCACTTTTATTGGCCTCAAATTAGGAAGGCCTCGAATGCGTGCTGTAGGTCGTGTCCTACCTGCGAGGCGAGTGGCAAGACAGCGGGTAAGTGAAAGGCTCCCCTGCAACCTTTTCCTGTCGTTAGCACTCCTTTTGTGACAGTGGACATCAACATCATCATAGGGCCTCTGGACCCAAAGACAGCCATGGGAAACATATTTGTTCTAGTCTTGGTGGGTCATGCCACCTGGTACCAGGAAGCTATCCCTCTGAGTGACTGTGCGCATCGTGGCCAGGGCACTGATGGGGTCTTTACCCATGTGGGTTTCCCCAAGGAGGTGGTATCTGACCAGGATACCAACTTCATGTTGAATTACATGAAGGGCATGTGGAAGGAGTGGTGTGTATCCTGCAAGTTCTCTACTCCTTACCATCCCCACACCAATGGGTTGGGTGGGAGGTTCAACCAAACTTTAAAAGGAATGATTATGGGTCTACCAGAACCCATAAAGCATAAGTGGGACATCCTCCTTCCTTGTCTTTTGTTTGCATAGAGGGAGGTACTGCAGAAGGGGGTTGGCTTCAGCCCCTTTGAACTTCTGTATAGACACTCTGTGAGAGGACCTTCCAGTTTGGTGCAGGATGGCTCGGAGCAGGCTCCCTGGAGAGCCCCCCAGGATGTGGTCAGCTACATGCTGGCCCTTCACAACCAAACAGCCCACTTCTGGAAACTCGCCCAAGAGATTCTGGAAGCTAGGAGGAGGAGATGGAAGGCTGGTAAGGCCAGAATGCCACTCTGGTTGAGTTTCAGCCTGGCCAGAAAGTGTGGGTTATGGAGCCCGTGGAGCCCCAAGCTCTACAAGACTGCTGGTTTGGGCCCTATGAGGTGAAGGAGCGCAAGAGTGATGTAACCTACCCGGTGACTCTCAGGACTCCTAGGAACCCTTTGAGGGTCCTGCATGTTAATGGCCTCAAGCTTCACTTTGAGAGGTCTGAGATTACCATGATCTTGGTCACTGATGATGAGGTGGAAGAGGAGAGTGAACTACTCCCCGACCTCCTATCTTCCAAGGAGCAGGATGGGTCAGTGGAGGCTGTCAGTCTCTCCCCTACATTGACCCTAGATCAACAGAGAGACTGTCACCAGTTTGCCTCTCTATTCTCACTTACACCAGGACTCACTACATGGTGTACCCATGATATTGATACTGGAGACAGCACACCTGAGAAAAACTAAATTTACAGTTTGTCTGACAGAGTGAGGGCTAGCATTAAGGAGGAGGTCTCCAAGATGCTGGCATTGGGGGTAATTGAGCCTTCCAGCAGCCCTTGGTCCAGCCCAGTGGTATTCGTCCCCAAGGCTGCCCCTCCAGGTTCCACACCTGAACTTAGGTTCTGTGTGAACTACCGTGGGCTCAATGCAGTCACCAAGACTGAGGCATCCCCATCCCCAGAGCTGATGAGCTCATTGATCGGCTTGGGCCATATAAGTTCCTCAGCACGTTTAACCTAACATCTGGGTACTGGAAGATTGCCTTGACCAAGGGGGCAAAAGAGAGGTCTACATTCTCTACACCAGAAAGGCACTTCCAGTTCCGGGTCATGCCCTTTGGGTTGAAGAATGCCCCTGCAACATTCCAAGAGGTTGGTTAACCAGGTCCTGGCTGGGTTGGAGAACTTCAGTGCCGCCTTTATAGACAACATTGCTGTCTTCAGCTCTAGCTGGGAGGACCACCTGTGTCACCTCAAGGAAGTGCTTTAGGCTCTGCAGAGTGCAGTCCTGACTTTTAAGGCCAGTAAATGCCAGATAGGGCAGGGTTCTGTGGTCTACTTGGTTCACCAAGTGGGAGTTGGCCAGGTGCCGCCCCTCCAAACCAAAATTGAGAACATTCTGGCTTGGGAACCCCCTGAGACCAGGACAGAAGTGAGAGCCTTCTTAGGCCTCACTGGGTTTCACAGGAGATTCATCAAAGGGTGTGCACCATTGTTGTCCCCTTGAGGTGATTTGGATGGAGGCTTGTCAAAAAGCTTGACACCCTGAAGGTCATGTGCACAGCACCCGTGATGAAGGCCCCTGACTTCTACCAAGAATTTATTGTTCAAACAGATGCCCCAGAGCATGGGGTAAAGGCTGTGCTCTCACAGTTAAATGAAGAGGGCCTGGATCAACCTGTAGCCTTCATCAGTAGAAAGTTACTTTTCAGGGATCAGAGGTGGAGTGCAATAGAAAGGAAAGCATTGGTTGTGGTCTGGATGCTGAAGAAGCTATGGCCATACCTGTTTGGCACTCACTTCCAGGTTCAGACAGACCACAGGCTCCTCAGATGGTTAATACAGATGAGGGGTGAGAATCCCAAACTATCGAGGAGGTCGATCTCCCTACAGGGAATGGACTTTACATTGGAATACCATCCTAGAACAGACCACACAAATGCTGATAGTCTCTCCAGGTTTAATGCCTTAGTGAAGAGAACCTCCTAGTGGTTGGGTAGCTCTCCCCACTTTCAGCTGGGGGGACAAGTGTTAGACCTGGTATCCTTGGTATGGTTTCCCCAGACTTTTTGCCTTCCGACCTCCTGTTTTGATGACTTCATTTTTGCTGGCTTTTAGGACTTTTGGCACTTTACAACTGCAGACCAGCGCTAATGTGCATGTGCCCTCTACTTAAAACATTGTAACATTGAATCATCCACAATTGGCATATTAATTTACTTATAAATGCCTAGAGTTCACTACATGTGCCCAGGGCCTGTAAATTAAATGCAGCACTGATTGTGCCACCCTCTTCAGTAGCCCTTTAAACATGTCTCAGGCCTGCCACTGCCAAGCCTGTGTGTGACGTTTTAAACTGCCACGTCAACCTGGCAAGTTAACCCTCTTGCCAGGCCCAAACCTTCATTTTTAATACATATAAGTCACCCCTAAGGTAGGCCCTAGACAGCCCTAAGGGTAGGGTGCAGGGTATTTAAAAGGTAAGACATACTTTTAAGTTTTAAATGTCCTGGTAGTGAAAAGCCATTTAATTTGTTTTTCACTACTGCAAGTCATATCACTCCCATAGGTTAACATTGAGATTACCTTATTACATTTTAAAAGTGTAATTCCCAATTGGGAAAAGATGGCTATTTCGAGTTTGGTATCTCTGGACTCACAATTTAAAATCTCAACTTATGGTAAAGTTGGATTTTAAGTTTCAAGTCTGAAAAGGCCACTTTTAGAAAGTTGGTATTTTCTTTCTTTAACCATTCTGTGCTTCTGCCTGTCTCTGAATACACGTCTGAAGTGGGTGACAGCTGGGCTTTATGCATTCCCTCTAGACAGCCACACACAAAGGGATCTTAGGCGTGCCTGATGGACCATCCATTTCCTGATGGGCCATCCTGGGCAAGATGGGAGGGAGCAGCTGACACTTGCACCTGAATGGGCTGTGCCTGTCCCCACACAAAGAGCTGTATACGCCCCTGTAGTGAGCCTGGAGTCAGGGCAGGAAGGGCAGGGACTTTGTGCACTTCAAAGACCTCTCTTTGAAGTCCCACCCACTTCAAAGGCACAAATGGGTATAAGTACTGGACCTCAGACACCACCACTTCAGTACACTTCTGGACCTGAGGACATTCTGCCAGAAAGATGGACTGCTGTACTGCTGAAATGGCTGTCACTCTGCTTGACTCCTGCCCTGCTGTGCCGGCCCTGTTGCCTGCTGCCCTCCTTGCCTGGGAGTGAGAATGACTGGACCTGCATCTCTACATTCTCAAGAACTTAAGTGACTCCAAAGGCCTGCTGGCTTGCCTCCTGTTTTGAAGTCTCAGGGATATCAAAGACTTCCTCAACTCTCCTGCAACTTTTGTGACTCTGCTAACTGTGAGTTTACCCTGCCAAATGGTGCCAATCTAGTCCTATGCCCATGGAACTGGGTTTTCTGAAGTTTGGCAGCAAAAATCCACTCATCACCGTCATTGCGCCAGTCGGAACCAACGCATCACCTCCAGCGGCACCACATCGCCTGCCAAGTTCATTACATCTCCGGCTGTGCGGCTTGACAACAATGCATTGCCTACCTCGCAAGGAAGCTGCCGACAATGCATCTTGGATTGCATGGGCTCGGAACCGACGCATCGCCTAAATCCAGCCAGATCGACGACAATGCAGCGCCTCCTCAACTGTGCCCATCGGTTCATCGCCATTGATGCATCCTCCTCTCAAGGTATTGTTTGCAGCAGGCCAAGCCAGGTTCCTGTTTCCGACCTGAGCTCCATCGCGGTCTGCCTGAACTTTTGGAATTACCCCAGTCAAGCTTGACCAGATGTCTCCGATTGGCACTTTATGCTTTGAAGCACTAGATCTACATTTAATCTTTAAAGACTCATAACTAGGGCTCTATTTATTAGATTTTTGTTGTTTTGGTCTTGTTTTGTTTATGTAATTAAGTTCTATTTTCCTGACCTGCTGTGGATTATTTTTCTGCGGTGTTTTCACTGTTTTACTTTTACAAGTGTTGCACAAATACTTTACTCATTGCCTCTTACGTTAAGCCTGCCTGCTCTGTGCCAAGCTACCAGAGGGTGAGCACAGGTTACTTTAGGGTGTGTATCTGACTTACCCTGACTAGGATTGTGGTCCCTACTTGAACAGGGTGCATACCTCTGCCAGCTAGAGACCCAATTTAGAAAACACACCAATAATCTAATGGTCAGTTTTTTCATGGAAAACCCATTGCCATCTTAAGCTTACCACACTTGAAGAAGAGTGCCAGCTAATCTTGCCTGTCACTCATATCACATCCCAGAACAATCGTAGTACTTGGTTGAGCTCACTTAATGTGCATGACTGTTGTCCTCACATCACCAACTGGACTAAGTCCCTGGACTTCATACTCAAAAATAATCTTAACCTTCACGCCCACTTAAATGCTGTAGCAAAAGGTGCATAGTTCCAAACACAACCTTTTTAAAGGAATAAACATGGATACCTCTGAAGATGACTTTAAAAGAGTAGTTCAATCTCTATGATTGCCATCAGTTGTCTCTAGAAAACTTATTACTAATTGGTGTTACAAAGGTTCACAATCTAATGTCTGACTCTAGAAGATACAAACATAACACTAAGGGCCCAATTACAAGTTGCATGGCACTGGGGCAGACATACTGCATGAAATTTTACTATTACAGTGAGGCATTTCCACCCAGTTTCATGCAATTATAACTTAAACCCCATGGGAAGGGGAATTACCATGTGGGGCTTTTTTTCCCAGAAACAAAAACACATGTAATTCCAAATTCTATGGGGTTAAAGCATACCTTTACCATCTTCTCTGAGCAGGCAGTAAATGTATGCTGCTGGTTCTGTGTAGGGGGGGGTTAGGGAGGTATGTGGGGATGGTAGGCTAAGGAAGGGGAGATGTTTTCTAGCAGGAGAAAATATTGTATGCTTCCACTTGTTAGAAAGAAAACAGGAATGAGACTGGGCTTCTGCTGTTCAAAGTCTCACACAATTTTTCTGGGCATGCTTTTCCAAAAAATACTAATAATCAGGCGTAATGAAATTAACGTATGAATGCATTTCATTTCACCTGACTAATTATGGAGCTGTTTGTGTACTAAGCGCTAGCAAATGGCTTCCCATGAAGCCAGAAGTGAATTCCAATATGCCTCCATTGCCCACAAACCTCTTAACTCTGGAACCTCTAAGTATCTTACACAGAAACTAGTTGGTTCAGGTGAAACGCTGACAGTGCCTATGATCTGAGAGCATTTCTGGAACATTTTTACCATAACATGTCAACTCTATTGGGAATTGACATCTTATAGACTTAGAAGAGGCTACCAATGCTTTTCTATTTACCCTATTTAAAGTCTTTGCAGTAAGTTCAGAGGCAGGGGATTGATCCAGTATTGCCCCAGAAGGCTGTTCGGCAACAGATCACATGACCCCAATGTGATGTATCCACACAGCAAAGAGGGGGATAATACATTGTGCCCATTACATCGAGGAACACTACATAGATATAGGGATGTTAAAGAATTAAATTAAAGGAAAGACTCTTTTAAAATAATAAATATATCAAATAGGTAGAAAAGTAAATATGTTTTACAACATTGCAAATCCTGGATCCACCCCTACTGTACAAACATCACTTCTTCATTACAGTTTATTTGTAGTTCTTTCTGATGCAGGTCCGTCAACATGATAGGCGGTGCTTAGGAACCATCAGCAGGGTGCTAACTAGTTTTGGAACACTGATGGATCAATTCAGACAGGAATGTAAGAGTAAGTAAAAAGAGTACTCATTTAGGACTACGTGTTCTCATACATGATTTTGTGAATCGTCCTCTAGAGGTCTACATTCTCAATTCTGAAGTAAACAAAAAAGTTGCTGTAACCCTCTGGTATCTTAGCACAAAAGCAGTCAGGCTTAACTTAGAGGCAATGTGCAAAGCATTTATGCAGCACTCAAACAATAAAAAAGTGAAAACACAATACAATAAAAACCCCAATCCAATATATTTCCATTTCCATTTATTTGAACTCCCATACATGGTTTGAGTCCACCAGGGTGGTACCTACCTACCTTGGTATAGATAGGTCACCTATAATGAAGCATGCCACAAGAAGAAGTGGGCGATGTGACCTAATCATTTCATTTGGATACCTGCAGTTGAGTAAGGACCCTTCTTGACCCTATTTTATGACTACACAAGCACCCCAAGTGTGATTCATATTTATTTGGGAGACTGTGCTTGAGGTTATTTTCTCCCCGTCTCTCTTGGTGGGCATATATAAAACTATGGCCCTCAGACCCACTCTTCAGTGTGCTCCTGGGCCTGTGGCTACTACAGAAGGACTGCCCTGTTGCCCTGCTGCTTGAGGCCTGCCCTGCTGTCTGGGAAGGAAGACTCGACCTGCACCCTTCATCCAAGACTGAAGTGACTCCAAGGGATAGCTGACTGACTTCCTTTTTCTGAGTTATAGGGGCACAAAAATTTCCAGAGGCCCCTCAGTGCTTCTGCAATTGCCCAAATCTTGACACCCATGCCACCTGGTGAACCCGACTTCATGCTACAGAGATTGCCAACAACAACTAGCAACACGAGATCTGCACTTTGCGCTACAGCATTGACAGCCCAAGGAGACCTCCAACACAAAGCTCCAACAATGACTGTCTGTGACGCCGGACAGAATCTTCGCCTCTACAGAATTGACAGTTCACTTTGTGCTTTTAGGTACTATACTAACCTAAAATCTATGAAATTGAATATCTCCGGGTCTACAGATTGGATTTTTGTTGTTTTGGTGTTCAATAATTTATTAAAATGTACTGTTTTTTAAATTTGTTATGGAATTTTTCTTGTGTTGTATTTCATCTTTATTCCTATTTGTGGGCTGCAAAAATACTTTACACATTACCTCTAAGTTAAGCCCGGCTGCTTCTGTGATAAACCACCTGAGGGTTAAACACAGGTTAACTTAGTGATTTTGGTGGTTCACCCTGACAAGGATTGTGGTCGTTTACTGAGTGGGACTTCCACTCCCCTCAACCAATAACCCGATTTCTTACACACTCACACCACTTTGTTTCAGAAAACCATATTCAACACACAACTTAGCTGCCATCACTGACAACATTCATTTTAGCCACTGTTGAATGGCCTACTTGGTATAGCTTTTTTTTCATGCTACAATGTCCCAGTGTTCTTTGGCGCAAAGTTTAGTAAATTGGCATTATGACACATGCCCCTATACAACTTTTAACAGAGAGAAGTGTAATCATTGTAAAGGTGGGCTGACGTTCACAGAGTTTGAGACTGGTGACGAGCATATGGTCGAATTTTTTGTTTTCTGAATACTCATTCGCACCTTATTTGAAGCACCCGCAAAAATGTTTTAATAATCCAACTTCTATTCAACGTACATCAGTGCTATTTTGTCTCTATCTTCTTTTGACAATGGTTTCAACTTAACCAAACAATTGATGTAAAAGCCACAGGCTTTAAAAAGGGCATTGACCTTGTGTTCCATAGAAAGAAAGCTGTTCAACTCATCCCGGAAGCCCTAACCTTTTTGGAGAGCACAGCTGTGTGGGTATTTGGATGAAATATCGAGGTGTAAATATCGTAAGACAGAAATATCCGAAAAAAATATAGAGATACAGAAATATAGTTGTCAAGAATATCATTTTTTCACATAAGTAATATTGTTAAGAATATATTTTTTTTAATATCGTTTTCAATAATATAGTTGTAAAGAATATATTTTTTAATTATTTCAGTGTGTTTTAGTTCATGTATTAATATAATGAGCTACTAATGTTTGTATAATTGTTTTTATTTATTTATTTATTTTAGTGCTCATTACCAAACCTACTTGACCCTCTCATCGGCAATAGCCAACCATATACTTCCTTACCCACCGGGGCTCAGGAAGCGGGGCCATTCCTTTTCACAGTTTGTCTTGGGGTATTGCTCTGATCCACACTGAGAGGAAAAGAGAGCACTCAAGTGGTGTTCTTAATTATAGGACCTCACCGTGCCTGTCTTGCAACTATTTGACCTCCGGGGACCATAAATTATCTTTGTTCTCTTGTCTTTGATTTCCTGAGTCCATCAAATACTCTCTCTTTATTAACATTAACCTGCCATTCAGGTTGGAGGGGGCAGGATTCAGCCATTTTCTACAAATAGCATTCCTCGCTATTATTATGAAATATAAAATTAGATTAATTAATTTATGATTATTGGGCTCTTTCTCAGACTCTTGGGGTGTCCCAAACAATACAAGCCAAGCGCTTACCTCAATCACTTTATTCGTAATTTCTGCCATAGATGAACTTGCTTTCTCCCAAAAGAACTTCAAACCTGGACATTCCACAAACACGTAGCGATCATCCGTAGTGGGCTTGTCGCACTTCTTACAGCACCTCTCAGGCATATCCGGAAATTTGTAACATTTCTGTGGAGTTCAATAAACCCTGTGTGATGTAAACAAGTGATTCCTTTTATGCACAGCAGAACTGACCACCTCATACAAAGTGCAAAAGGATACTTACCATAAAGTTTCCAACTGGTCACTTGGCAAGCATCTGCTCCAGATCATGCTGGATGGTTGACACAAGAGTTCATACCATTTAGCAACTTCTTTCTTGACCCTGGCCAATTGTAAGGCTGCTTCAATGTTCCCTGGGGTTGGTTATTCGTCCTTATGTGCCATTGCCCATGAAACTAATTGCAGATATTTAAATTTAGAGAGGATTCCACCCGTTCTAATGCTTAACTCTGACCAAGTTCTTAAGGAACTACCATCTAGCAAGTGTCCCCATTTTTGAATCCCTGCAGCTTGCAACGAGACACTTAAGCTATCTTGTAAACACTCAGGAGTGCCAGTCGAATCCCAAATCAGGGCATTAGAAGAAAAATAGGAGATTGACCGGATTTTTCATAACTTAACCCATAAGGTTTAGCCGCAACCAAAGTCTTCAGAGTACCTTTCTTGTAAACGTTTGGGTCCCCAAACCTGTATAGAAACCCAACTTCTTCAGTTCGATACCCTATCATAGCCCACAGCATCTTATCCATATCTTCATTACCCGTATCTATCAGTGTGTTCAGGAGAACCTAGAACATTTTAAATTGAAATGCCATACAGTACAATTGAATATCTGGCAGCTGTAGGCCCCCTTTCTGCAGTTTTTGTCTAAGCTTTTTCCACTATATTGTTGCTCCCCTCGACCCCAAAAAACTATTTATGGTCCCCTGAATCTTTTGCACAAGATCCTTTGGAAGTACTAGCAGTATGCAATTATACAGAAACGTAAGCTTAGGGAGGATACTCATTTTGATCAGATTAACTCTGCCATATATCTTAAGAGATCGATTCTGCCACTTTCTAAGAGTCTTATTGATTTCCGTTGAGGCTTTACCTAAGTTAACTTCTGTAATAATGTCTGTCTTGCGGTTTACCAGGATACCTAAATAGCACACCTCCTCTTTTACTAGGATGTTTTGCATCTCTATATTCCATACCTTAATTTCTGTTTTTTCCTGATTGATAAGGTACCCTGAAAACATTCTGAAGTCATTTGCCTGCTTGACAAACCTGTCCAGGGCAAAGCTAGGTACTTATGTATACAATTTTAAATCAGCGTAAAGGCCGATTTTTTTCGTGTATTCATGAAATTGAAAGGGGGCAATGACATGGTCTTCTCTAACCTTTTGGGCCAAAGGCTCGATATAAAAGTTAAATAATAAAGGTAACAGGGGGCACACCTGATGGGTTCCTCCAGTTACAGTGAAGATATCTGTTAAAACCCCAATAATCAATACTATGGGGCCTATTTCCATGTCAGGCGGAATTGCTTCCGCCCGTCACATCTCATAAACGGGACCGACCGACACCTGGTCAGCGGTCCCGCCCTGCTCGTTAGGATGCGACCAAACACTGTTTGGTCGCATTCCAACATTTCCCTATGGGAGCATGCATTGCGGCCGTAAACCGGCTGTAATACTTGCTCCCATAGGGAAATGGGAGGTGTGGATCATCATTGCACCCCGTGGCAGGCAACTCAAAGTGTCTGCCTCGGGGTGCAGGGATCAACAGGGGGGCACGACCCCAAATCGGAGGCTGCAAACACAAGGAGGCCCTGCTGGGGGCCCCCAAACACGCTTTCCAACATGGTTTCCATGTCGGACAGGCTGGTATGGAAACCATGCCAGAAACTGTGCATCGTAATCCCAAGGGCGGAAAGGCCCGCCCTTTGGGATTACGAGCCGGTTCTGACTGGCTGACGGGCTCCTTGAGCCCGTCGGAAGCCACCCGGAATGACCGTCCGGTTTCAATTCCGACCGGCTGCATCATTATCAGCCAGTCGGCATTGAAACCGACGATGGCGGTCGGAAAGCCTCTGACCGAAGGTCGGAGGCTCTCCAACCGCCATCATAATAGGCCCCCATAGCTGAGGTCTTCGAATATAGCGTACTCAAAGCCTCTACATATAGTTTTGGGACACCAAACCTCTCTAAACAAAACCATAGATAATCCTAGTTCACCAGATCGAATGCTTTGGCTGCATCGAAGGGCAATATCGCTAAGGGGATATCTCTAGCAACAGCCAGATCAACACTTGCTATCAGTAAACGTGTTAGATTGTGCATTTGCTGCCCCTTCATAAAACCTTGCTGGTCTTGATGGATTACCTCACTGTCAACCTGACCTCGCCTCTTTGCCAATATACCTGCCAACATTTTGTAATCAGTGTTTAATAATGAAATAGGGCGGTATAATTTGCATTTTCTTGGATTTTTGTTGGGCTTCAAGATTACTGTAATGGTTGACTCATACCATGACTGTGGAGGGGGCTGCCTTGAAAATAATATATCATTAAAGAGTGTTCTGAAAAATCCGGCTGGTCTCTTTACTTATGATCTTATAAAACTCCTCTGGTATCCAGTCTGGTCCTGACATTTTCACACCGGTAATACCCTTAGTTGCCACTCTAACCTCTTCCTCTGGTATTTCTTGGGCCAAATCTGCCCTAGATTCCTTCGAGACACACAGCAGGTATATAGACTCAAACCATTCCCTGACCTTCTGTGGGTTAGATCTCATTACGGGTATCGTTTTCAATAATATAGATGTAAATAATAATGTTTTTTAACTATTCAGTGTGTTTTAGTTCATGTATTAATATTATGTGCTACTGTTTGTATAATTGTTATTATTTTTTAATATAGTCTACAATTTTAATATATTATATATATTTTAATATAGTCTACGATTTAAAATTTTTTATTTAATTTCTAATAGTAATTTATGGTGTTGTAGTGGGTTATTGGGTTTGTAGGGGGATAGGGTGGGAAGTTAATTAGGTAATAATGTAATATTAATGAAGTAATAATTTTTAAGTAAGTACGTGATTGATATTAATTATGTATATTATGTAATGCTGATTTCATTTACTTATACTTTAGATGTGTAGAGGTATTGGGTGACAAGGTAATTAGATAATAGCTAATTGACAATTCATTTTTCCAGGCTGCTGGATTTGTAGGGGTATAGCGTTGGGGGGTTAATTAAGTAATAATTAATTAACAATTAATTGATAATGTATTATTAATTATTGAATTGATTCGTGATTATGTACATTATTTTGTGCTGATTTATTTTAGTTATATTTTAGTTGCAGGTCGCTAGGTTTGTAGTGCTATAGGGAGTGGAAGTTATGTAATAATTAAAAAAGTATTAATATTAAATTGTATAATTAAATATTTCATTGATTAATAATTATGTACATTGTGTAATTATATTTTTTAGATATATTTTAGGTGTTGGCTGATGGGTTTGTAGGGTTGTTGAGTGGGAATTTGATTACATAATAATTAATTACAATTGATTAATTATTCATTAATTATGTAGTTATCAATTATGAAAATTGTGTTATACTTATTTATTTTAGTTATATTTTAGGTGAGGGTTGCTGGGTTTGTTGGGGTATAGGCTGGCAAGTTAATTAAGCAGTAATTAAATAACGATTATTTTTAATTGAAAAGTAATTATTACATTGTTTATGAATAGTGTAAATTGGTTAATAGTTTTTCCAATTTTTTAACATACATATATTATGTTAAGTAATATTGTTTAAATTAAGAGGTTTATATTATTCCTAATTTAGTACAGTCTTTCTAATATGTAATGTGTTTGAAGTGAAGTGGTTTACCTACTGTTGTTTAGACTAGAGTAAGAATAGTAAGTCAAACACTTTCACTACTGTTCCACAGACTGGAGTGGGAATAGTAAATTTAACCCCTTCGAAGTCCAACGCTTTCCCTACTATTGTGCTGTTTGGACTGGGAATAATATATTTAACCACTCTGAAGTACTACACTTTGTCTCCTGTTGCATAAACTTGAATAGGAATAATATACATATTATTTTTTACTCCAATTCATGTCCCAATAATGTTTCTTCTTAATATGTGTTAATAATTTTAATTTTATAGTATTTGTTTATATTTTAATTTGTTTTAAAAAATTACAATATACTTCATGTAAATGTCTTTTTTGTTTTTGAATTCTTAACTACATTTGTTTGGTAATTTAATGTTTTGGAATTAAATTATATTTTTTATTTTGTTTCATGTAAAAAAGAATAATATATATATATATATTCACTGAAAAAACCATAGGTTCAGAGTCGTTATAGTTAAAAATTAGCATTTAAAAAACCTTTGAAATTCAGGGACGTTATAGTTAGTTGGACATTTTACTCGTACAAAACCAGAGAAATTCGGCCGTTATAGTTAGTTGAGCTAACTATAACTCGCGCCCCCGCAATACACTGCTGATGACGTCACATATTACATCATTCATGCCATGACAGTGACATCACTGATGACATCACTGATAACATCTCAAATGACATCACTGATGACATCATCCAGTGACTGTGTGTTTCTGTTAAGTTTAAATATGTTTTATATATATATATATATATATATATATATATATAGCCAAGGTGTATTGAAGAATGAGTGGGTGTATGAGTGTCTGTATGGATGATTTAGTAGGTGCATGACTGACTGTATAAGTGAGTGATTAAACGTGTCTTACTGACTGCATGGGTTAGTGACTTAACTGTGTAAAGGTCTGTATCAGTCTGTCAGTTGGTGTGTAAGCAGTTGCATGGGTTGGTAAGTAGCTAAATGAGTGTGTATATGGGTTATTGATTGATTGTCTGAGTATCTGCATGGGTGCCTGAGTGTCTGTGTGGGTAGGTGGGGTGTGTGTGACTCTGTGCATAGATGTGTGAGTGGGTGATTCACTGGGTGTATGGGTTCAAAAGTACATCTGTGATGGACTGTATGGGTGGGTGAGTGTGTGTATGGGTGTGTTGGTGAGTGAATGGATGTGTCAGTGGTACATGTGTGAGTAACTACATATGTAAAAGGCAGTATATGTGAGTGTTTGAGTATATAAATGACTATATGTGAGAGTGAGTGATTGTGAGAGTGGCTGTATGGATGAGTGTGTGCTTGTATTAATGATTGTATAAGAGAGTAAGTGTATTAGTATCTGTATGAATAAGTGAGGTGGTGTTTGTATAACTGTATAGGTGAGTAAAAGGGAGTGTGATTGATTCTTTGCATGATTGAGAAGCTGTGTGAGTAACTCTATGGGTGAGTGGCGGTGTGTGAGTGTCTGTATAGGTGTATGAGCGCATATGATAGTGCTGTATTGATGAGTGACTGCATGTATGAGTGACTGTATGGGTGAATAAGTGGATGTGTGTGTAGACCTAGGAATCACTGAGTGGGTATGTAGTTACTGGTATTGGTGTGTCTATGGTTTTGAAAATGGTAGTCCGTATTTTAGAGTGGGTGTATCCAAGGTTATATTAGGGTGTGAGGAGGTGCCTCAGATTATCACGTGGATGATGTCATCAGTGATGTCATCAGTGACGTCATTTGAGATGTCATCAGTGATGTCATTAGTGATGTCACTGACCATGTCATGAATGATGTATTATGTGACGTCATCAGCAGTGCATTGCGGGGGCGCGAGTTATAGTTAGCTCAACTAACTGTCCAACTAACTATAACGTCCCTGAAACCTATGGTTTTTTCAGTGAATTTCAAAGGTTTTTTAAATGCTAATTTCTAACTATAATGACCCTGAAACCTATGGTTTTTTCAGTGAATTTCAAAGGTTTTTTAAATGCTAATTTCAAACTATGCCTACATAGGTAGGACATATGCAGAAAGAGGAAGAAAGGCGTAGAAAGAAGCAAAAGAAATGCAGAAAGAGGCAATAGAAGTCTATAAAGACATAGAAAAGTAGAGAAAGAAGCAAGAGATATGCAGAAAGAACCAACAGAGGGGCAGAAAGAGGCCTTGTTGCAAAGTCATCCTGTGCCCCCAACTTTTTGCTGACTGGTACTGGTGGTAACTGAGTCTGACTAACCAGGCCTAGAGCCAGTGCTATGCTAAAACACACTTAGGAATACAGTGAAAACACCTTCATACACTAGGGTGCACTATGGGTTGGGGTACCCTTGTGATTGGCATGACCCCCCTGTACATAATAGGGCAGGGGGATTAAAACTACCTCTAAGTCAGAGGTGCAGAAAGATGCTTCTTTAACTAGTAGTCGCATTTGCAGAGTGGTAGAGAAAGGGTGCTGGGCCTGCGACCAGCGCTCAGGAATTCCGCTGCGTAGGACTTACAGGAGGTACCAGGAGGGCTTCTTGGTCCCCAAAGTCCCTCAGGAGTAAAGTGGACTTTATCCCCCATCCCGTAGTCTGCCAGGAGGTGCGTTTGCAGAGTGGTGGAGAAAGGGGGCGTGGCCTCCGAAGACGTCTTAGCAATCCTACTGTGTGGGACTTACGGAAGGTAACAAGAGGGGTAGTTGGCCCCCAAGGACATCCTTGGGGGCCAACTACCCCTCCTATTACCTCCAGTAAGTACCACACAGCAGTATTGCTAAGTTCTCATACCAGGCCACGCCCCCTTTGCCAACCACTCTGGAAATGCACTCCCTGGCACGCTCTTGGATGGGGATTGAAGTCCCCTTCACTGCTGGGGGTCCTTAGGGGCCAACTAGCCTACCTCTTACCTCCAGTAAGCCCCACACAGTGGGATTGTTGAGAGGTGGACACAGGCCACGCCCCCTGTCTCCACCACTCTGCAAACACGCCTCCAGGCGCGCTCCTGGTTGGGGGATGAAGTCCCCTTTCCTCATGATGGTCCCTGGGGGCCAACTAGCCCACCAGGTACCTCCAGTAAGCCCCACAGAGCTGGATTGCTGAGAGTGGTCTGAGGCCACACCCCCTTTTTACACCACTCTGCAAACGCGCCTCCTGGCGCACTGCTGCTCAGGGGATGAAGTCCACTTGTGTCCTGAGGTCCAGGCTGATTTTGGCCCCGGGGACCCCATCCCCCAGGGCCCGGCCATTTATTAATTTTAAAATAAAGGGGAGGGGGCCGAGTGCCCCCTCCCGGGCTACTTCTGGCCCCGGGGACCCCATCTTCCAGGGCCAGCCCTTACGTTGGGGACCGTGGGGGGAGCCACAATGCCCCCACGGTCCCAGATGGCTCCCTGCCTCCAGCGTGAGCCGGCATTGCTTTTGGGCAAGGGGAGCTGCTAACATGCAGCTCCCCTTGCCCAAAAGCAATTCTGCTTTGCTTCATTGAAGCGAGAGCAGGTTTCCTGCTCTCACTTCAATGAAACAAAGCAGTGTTTGCTATGGCAGGGCGGGAGCATCCTGCCCTGCCATAGCAAACAGCAATGTCCTGGGGGTGGGCAACCCAGGACATTGCAGGAGCCGGCCCTGGGGGGTGGCGGTCCCCAGGGCCATAGAGGGCTCCAGGAGGGGGGACGCGTGGCCCCCCTACCTACATTTTCAAAGCCCCAGGGAGGTGGTGTATGCCCCGGGGAGGTGGTGGTCCCCGGGACAGTGTGGGGGGGCAGGAGCCCCCCCACACTTTTTTATATTAATTTAAGCCTTGTGGAGGTGGTGGTCCCTGGGGCTTGGGAGGGCCCGCGAGGCCCCCCGCCAATAATAATGAATGCCCCGGGGAGGTGGCAGTCCCCGGGGCAGTGTGGGGGGGGAAGGAGCTCCCCCACACATTATTTTACAAGCCCCAAGGAGGTGGCGGTCCCCGGGGCTGCGGGAGGGCCGCATGCCCCCCACACATTATGCAAAAAGCCCTGGGGAGGTGGCAGTCCCCGGGGCTGCGGTGGCCCCTGTGGACCCCCACTATATAGTTCCACAGAGCCCCCGGGACCTGGCCCACTAGCGGGCTTAAGGAAAACGAAGTGCGGGAGCCCGCGCTTCGTTTTGTTTAAAAAATTCTCAGCCGAATTTGCCCCCTTTTCTTATTTTTTAATGCTTTTTTTACCTTTTTTCTTGTGACTCGGTTCAACCGAGTCACAAGATGGCTGCCAACACTTCCTGGTTGGAACTGTTGGCAGCCAATCAGAGTCAAGCTCGAGATCGGGAGGGTTTGCGGATCCACCGCGGTCACCAGATATTAATATTTCTAAATATATGAATTTCTCAGGAACTACTGAACGGATTTACACCATTTAACAAAAAGACTTCTTTCTGGACCGAGAGCTACCTTTCTGCCAAATTTGGTGTAATTCCGTTCAGCAGTTCGTGCTGTAGCCTTGGCTAAAGTTTCCTATGGAAATTAACATGGAGAAAATGTGTTTTGGGACTCTCCTTTTTTCTCGGCCCCCGCTTGACGAATCACCCCGAAACTTTCAGGACAGGAGCGTACCTGAGTGAACCATTAGTTTTGAAAATTTCGCGAAGATTTGTCAACCCGCACCAAAGATATTGGCAAAAGAAAAAACGCTTTTTGAATAGAAACAAGGTCCTAATTATAACTACCTACTGGCGACCGCCAGTAGGTGATATATATATATATATATATATATATATATATATATATATATATATATATATATATATATATATATATATATATATATATATATATATATATATATATATATATATATAAAATTCCAAAACTCCTCTCAGCCCAGATATTCAGCAGAGACAAAAATCGCACACTCATGGCAGCTTGCAATAAAGGATATTTAATGCATGGTGTACAACTCCAGCAAATGGATGGAAAAGCACCCAACGCATTTTAGCATTCTAGTCTCCTTGCTCACAGATGGACATTGAATATTTCTGCCACTGTTGATTTTAGTACTCGCATCACTTTTGCTAAGTCTGTCTTTGAGTGTAGAGCCCTTTCTGAATATCATTCTCGGACTACTATCTATAAAATCATGAGACTGTTCGCTATAGATAATATATGCCAATGTTTATGTAAGATTTTCTTAATATCGCCTGCCTTGTTGTTATATGTAGTGATGAATCTACTGGTGTTCTTAGGTTCCTCAACTGAGGGTGGCTTGGGGATGAGCAGTTCTTCTCTATTGTCTTTCTGGGCTTACGGATGCGGCCTCGAGGATCACCGGCCTGTAGCCTCTTTGTTTGAATCTGTGTATCATTTCTTCACTCTACTGTAAAAAAAAGCAGTGTCAGTGCTGCAGTTTCTATGTGCCTGTAAGAGCTCCCTGTAGGGGATGCTTTCAATTAAGGGTCTAGGATGTCTGCTGGATGCGTGTGCCAGAGTTTTTCCCTGCAGTACTTTTTCTGTGAAGCCTAGTTGTCAGTTTTTCTCAAAAACGTCTACCATGATGTCAAGGAATTCAACAGTTTTACATCCATGATGTGAGGCCTACGTTGAAGGGGTTATTTAGTTGTTGGACAAAGCCCAATGCTTCAGGTCTAATACCCCTCCAGATTATGAAGGTGTTGTCTATGTAGCGTATCCACATGACTATCTTTGAGTGGAAATCATCAATTACTTCGGCTACCTGCTGCTCTCACCATCCCATGAAGAGACCGGCATAGCTGGGAGCAAAGCAGGTGCCCATTGCAGTCCCTTGCTTTTTCCAGAAGAGTTTGCTTTCCAATATGAAGAAGTTATGCTCCATGCAGAATTGGATCTTCAGTAATAGCATTTCAGTACGGAAGAAAAGTGAAAGGGCCCTTGCCCAGAGAAAATGACTTCACGCAGTAATGCCCTCTGTGTGTCTGATGCTCGTGTATAGACTAGTGACATCTAGAGTGAGTGGCAGGAAATCATCCTCCCACTCAACTGCTTCAATCCTGTTCAGAAATTCCCTGCTATCCTGAATATAAGATGGCAGGCTAGTGACAAAGGGACATAAGGGACATAGAAAGTGATCTAAGTATGTGAGGTGTTACGCAGAGTTGATGGAGGATACAATGGGTCTCCCTGGTGGATTTGTGTAGATTTTGTATAATTTTGGTAGTAATTACAGAATGAGGATGTTTGGGTATTCACAATACAGAAATCTGTACTCCCATTCAATTACACCCTCACCTTCCATTCAACCAATATATCAAGATACATTTTGCTAGATGTACTGATGGTCTTGTAATCAGTAATTGCATAACAGTTTGTGTCACCCAGTTGATGGTATTCCTCCTTGAGGTACATTGTTTTACATGGACAACTATGTTGCCTCCTTTGTCTGATTGTCGTATTACAATTGATTGATCATTCTGCAGTTCTTTCAGAGCTCTTTGTTCCATTTTGGACAAATTGTCCGAATACCAAAAATTCTTTCAGGCTAGTTTTTAGAAGTCTTGTTTGACCATAGCTTGAAATGTGTCCATTGCATCATGGTTTAGATTGGGGTTAGAGGTGGATTTTACTTTGAATTTATTGGGGTAGCTCATTTCCAAATTCATTTCCATGTCGCCCAAATTAAGAAATTAATCACCAGTGTAGGTGAATTCAGTATCATGTTTTGCCAATGCAAATGGAGTATCGACATCACTAATCAGTAAGTAACTGAATTTTTGCATATTCTTTTGTTTGGGTATAGAGTTGCCTTTCAGGGTCAACCATTTATGGAGTTTGAGCTTACGTGTGAAGTGGAAATGGTCTATACGACTGCGTGCATAGTTAAAGTTGTTGGTGGGACAAAAGGAGAGTCCCAGTTTCAATAACCCCACCTTAGTGTCATCAAGTGTGCGGGTTGACAGGTTTACCATATTAATGTCTTCATCCATTATAGACCTGTCTTCTGTCCCCTTGTTGCCAATTTCATGGGGGACTGATTTCCTGTTCGTTTTCCTCCTCTGGTCTTCCTCCGCTTTTGCCTCTGCCTCTTCTTCCCCTCCCCCTGTTTTTCTCCAATTCTGTTGCTTCCTTTCTTGTCCCCTTAGTCTGAATCCCTGCCATAAATTTGACGGCTTCGTATTTTCAAACAAAGAGGCTCCGCCAAATGCGATGTAGCGCGCGCAATGGAATTAGTTTCATTTATTTATATGTTTACTTACCTCTATTCGGCCAAAATCCGTAGTTTACTACCCCCCACCCTGCCCCTCCCCCGCCCCACATCACCGCCCGGCAGCACCCCCACCACGGGCCGCTACTGTACAGCCTGGCGATCCTCAAGGCTGCAGTCCGTAAAGTCTAAAAAGTCAAGAAAGAAGAACTGCTCATCTCCAAGCAACCTTGTGCTCTTCCCCTCCCCCTGTCTTTTCTCAAATTCTGTTGGTACCTTTCTTGTCCCTTTAGTCTGAATTCCACCCATTAATTTGACAGCTTCTTATTTCCACTGCCTGATTCAAACAAAGAGGCTACAGCCCACGGATCTTCGATGCAGCAGTCCATAAAGCCCAAAAAGTCAAGAGAGAACTGCTCATCCCAAAAGACATCCTCAGTTGAGGAACCCAAGAACACCAGTAGATTCTTCACTACATATAACAACAAGGCAGGCAAGATTAGGAAGAGCTTACATAAACATTGGTTTATATTATCTATCGAAAACAGAGCCACTGATTTTATAGATAGTAGTCTGAGAGTGACATTCAGAAAGGGCACTACACTCAAAGACAAACTTAGCAAAAGTGATGTGAGTACAAAAGTCAACAGTGGAAGAAATAGTCAAGGTTTTTATCCCTGTACCAACTGTAAGACATGTAGGCATAGCACCACAGTCATTGAGTTCACTTCTTCCCTTTCTGGGACAACAGTTAAAATTAAATCTCACTTCAATTGCTCCTCTGATTTCACTGTTTATGTACTATAATGTCATTGTGACATGTGGTACATAGGCAGCCCAGTGCATCCTTCCAAGAAAGAATATTGGAACATTTGCAGGCTATAATACACTTAAAACCACAATACCAAGTCGCTAGACATTTCATCACTCTCCATAATAGAAATGCTTCACAACTGTCAGTATGTCACATTGTTACTGAAGAAATGAACTACATATCAATGAAATGTTGGGATATTACTTGCTTTCCACATTGTGATTTTATGAGCAGCCTACTGGGGCATGATGGTTTGCCGTACAGAAATGACAAGAAATATGCATTTAAGGTTGCTCTACACTTGAGGAATTTATTATGTGTTAGGATTAATTTTGTGCTGTCTGTCTGTGAGTACATAACCATTTGCCCCCCTTGTATTAGTGTGCCTATGCTTGCACATTTTATAATTTTATCTCCCACTGTCCCACTGTTCATTTCCCATTTGATCAGTCAGTTGACCCACTGTCATGCAGCAATGGCAAATCAACTACATTTTGTAAAATGACACTATAGTGATTAACATTGAATATTGTGTTATTTGATCAGGACCACCCTTGTGCAGTGCTGTTCTTTACTCACTTTTTTGTGAAATGTTCAATGTGATATTGCTATTTACCTAATTAAATTTATGACTATATAGACAGCCGACTCGGGCTTGCAGAGATGACGTAAAAAAACAACAAGCTCTTGGATTGTTGCCTCACATGTGTAATATGGGAAGGAATGCCTGTCTCTTTATGTGTGGCGATATTACAACACATGAAGTAGCACATTTGGGCTCGATGATACGGCGTGCATAGGATGGAAACGAATTCTGATGCACTAATGCTGTAATTAGTGGGATTGACACTGTATGCTTTATAGGATCCCGCAGATGGACATTTTTAAAGTTGATATGGATAACCTCAAAGGATGAATAAATATTGTAAAGGGCGAGCTTTAGTTAAAGCTGCATGGTTTGAAATATAATGTTGATCTGTTAATGTCAATGTCCAACCTGGCTGTCACAGTATTATGTAATATTGGGAACCTGCTTGTACATTTTTATGTTGCACTTTTCTGATTAGTTTAGAACAAGAAAAGTAATCCAGCTGTCCACCCGTGAGCAAGGCGTTGAACGCCAAAAT
Organism: Calotriton arnoldi; assembly: GCA_963921515.1. NCBI lineage: Eukaryota > Metazoa > Chordata > Amphibia > Caudata > Salamandridae > Calotriton > Calotriton arnoldi. Next base: position 2,298,897 of record CAWUFW010000892.1, read on the forward strand.
GTGTTGGGTGCTTTTCCATCCATTTGCTGGAGTTGTACACCATGCAATAAATATCATTTATTGCAAACTGCCTTGAGCGCACGATTTTTGTCTCTGCTGAATATCTGGGCTGAGAGAAATGTCGGAACACACTAGGTGACTCAACCGATTGCACACTAATGCTGCCAGGACTTGAGGGGCAAAGAGGCCCTGGGAATATGTGATAAATATCCCCAAACCACAACTTCCCTCGGCCAGTGGAAAGAAGACGTGCACTTCAATGTCGCTTGCACCCCAATTTAATGTCAATCCACGGAAAGTGAACGATGGGCACAACCCTACCAACTCGTTTCGGCGAACGGATCGCCTTGATCAATTAAATTAAATTGAGGTGCAAGTGATATTGGAGTGCGCATTTTCTTTCCACTGGCCTACGGAAGTTGTGGTTTTGGCATTTTTTCAGAGCACAGCACTGCCGACAGGGATCTCAGTGAGAAGGTGAAGATTCCAAATATATTGTACATTATATTAATTTTATTGTTTAATTCTTGAAATGTACTACTCTAAAAAGCACATATATACATTATCTACTGGCGGTCGCCAGTAGATAGTTATAGTTAGGACCTATTTTCCATAGGAAATCCGCAACATTCTATTCCCAATAACTTTGGCGCCGGTTGACGAATCTTCACGAAATTTTCAAAACTCGTGGGGCGCTCCGGTCCGCTCCTATCCTGAAAATCTCGGGGTGATTCGTCAAGTGGGGGCCTAGAAAAAAGGGGGTCCCAAAACATGTTTTCCCCATGCAATTTTCCATAGGAACCTTTAGTCGAAGCTACAGCCCGAACTGCTGAACGGAATTACACCAAATTTGGCAAAAAGGTAGCCCTTGGTTCAGAGTCGTGCCTTTTGGTTAAATGGTGTAAATCCGCTCAGTAGTTCCTGAGAAAATCAAAAGTAAAATCACATATATATCTATGGCCGCGGAGAGTCCGCGCACCCTGAGCGCACCCTCCCGATCACAAGCTGTATGCTAATTGGCTGTCAACACTCCAAACCAGGAAGTGTTGGCAGCCATCTTGTTCCTCGGTAGAACCGAGGCACAAGAAACAAGTGCGCAAAACGCAAAAAGGGGGCATGGTAGAAACACCCTGACCCCCTAGGCCTGCGTAGGGGGTCCCACAAGGACCTCCAGGGTCAAAAATCGGCGGGATGCGCTTAGGATGCGCGGATCCCGCTGTGAAAAAAAAGACGAAGCGTGGGCTCCCGCGCTTCGTTGTTATTTGGCCCCCGGGTGGGCCAAGTCCCGGGGGCATGCGGGGGTTTATGAAAACATTTGATGGGGGGCCTCTAAGGCCCCCCCAAGCCCCGGGGACTGCCACCCCCCGGGGCTTTCAATAAAAAATGGTGCAAGAGGGCACTCGGCCCTCCCGCAGCCCCGGGGACCGCCACCCCCCGGGGCTTCTTTTAAAAAAAAAAAAATTACCTGTGTGGGGGTCTTGAGCCCCCCCACATGCCCCAGGGACCGCCACTTCCCCCGGGCACTAAGAATTTGAATGTGGGGGTCCGTTTCGGACCCCCGAGCCCCTGGGACCACCACCTCCCGGGGGCTGTGCATGTGAAGGGAGGGGGGCCGCGCGGCTCCCCTCCTGGAGCCTGTGATGGCCCTGGGGACCACCACCCCCCAGGGCCGGCTCCTGCAGTGTCCCAGGGTGCCCACCCCCGGGACACTGTAGTTTGCTATGGCAGGGCGGGAGCCTCGCGGCTCCCGCCCTGCCATAGCAAACTGCTTTGGTTCTTGGAAGAGAGAGCAGGAAACATGCTCTCTCTTCCAAAAACCAAAGACGATTGCTTTCCACACGGGGAGCTGCATCTTAGCAGCTCCCCGTGTGGAAAAGCAATGCCGGCTCCCGAGGGACGCGGGGAGCCGGCGGGACCCTGGGGGGATTGGGGACCCCCCCACGGTCCCCAACGGAGAGGGCCAGCCCCGGGGGTTGGGGTCCCCGGGGCTACAAGTGGCCCAGTAGGGGGGCCACGAGGCCCCCTTCCCCAAAATTGTTATTAAAAAAAAAAAAAGGCCGGCCCCGGCGGATGGGGTCCCCGGGGCCATAAGTGGCCTGAGGAGGGGGGCAACGCAGCCCCCCTCCAAAACATTAAATAAAAAAAAGGCCATGCCATGGGGGATGGGGTCCCCGGGGCCGATTAAGGCCTCGGGAGGGGGGCCACGCGGCCCCCTTCCAAATTTTTTTTTTTTGTTTTAAATATTAGGGGGCAGGCCCTGGGGGATGGGGTCCCCAGGGCCAATAAATTAGAAAAAGAAGGGGGGCCACACAGCCCCCCTTCTTAAAAAAAAAAAAAAAGACCGGCATTGCGCCGGAGGCCACGCCCCCTCCTTGGCAGCACTCTACAAACCCACCCCCTGGCACGTTTGCAGAGGGGGAACGAATTCCCCTTGAATACTGGGGGTCCCTGGGGGCCAACTAGCCCACCAGGAACCTCCAGTATGCGCCAGGGAGCTGCGTTGCAGAGAGGTGTTCTGAGGCCACACCCCTTTTTACACCTCTCTGTAACACAGCTCTGTGGCGCTTAATGGAGGTAGCTGGTGGGCTAGTTGCACCCCAGGGACCCTCAGGATTCAAGGGGAGTTAATCCCCCAACCTAAAACGCGCCACAGGGCGCGTTTGCGCAGTGGTGAAGGGAGGGGGCGGGGCCTGAGGTGACATGTGTGCAAACACGCCCTGTGGCGCGTTTTAAGTTGGGGGGTTAGCTCCCCTTGAATCCTGAGGGTCCCTGGAGTGCAACTAGCCCACCAGCTACCTCCATTAAGCGCCACAGAGCTGCGTTGCAAAGAGGTGTAAAAAGGGGCGTGGGCTCTGACCACCTCTCTGCAACGCAGGCCTGTGGCGCTTACTGGAAGTACCTGGTGGGCTAGTTGGGCCCCAGGGAACCTCAGGATTCAAGGTGACCTAATACCCCAACTTAAATCGCGCCACAGGGCACGTTTGCACAGTGGTGAAGGGAGGGGGCGGGGCCTCAGGTGACATGTGTGCAAACACACCCTGTGGCGCATTTTAAGTTGGGGAATTAATTCCCCTTCAATCCTGAGGGCCCCTGGGGTCCAACTAGCCCACCAGGTACCTCCAGTAAGTGCAACAGAGCTGCGTTGCAGAGAGGTGTGAAAAGGGGCGTGGCATCGGACCACCTCTCTGCAACGCAGCTCTGTGGTGCTTACTGGAGGTACCTGGTGGGCTAGTTGGATCCCAGGGGCCCTCAGGATTGAAGGGGAATTAATCCCAAACTTAAAACACGCCACGGGCGTGTTTGCACAGTGGTGAAGATAGGGGGTAGGGCCTGATGTGACAAGTTAGTTAGTTAGTTTTAATCCCCCTGCCCTATTATGTACTAGGGACTTACAGAGGAGGTCATGCTAATCACAGGGGTACCCCAACGCATAGTGTTCCCTAGTGTATGTAGGTGTTTTCACTGTATTCTAAGTGTCTTTTAGCATAGCACTGGCTCTAGGCCTGGTTAGTCAGAGCCAGTTAACACCAGTACCCGTCTGAAAAAGTTGTGGGCACAGGATGATTTTGCAACAAGGCTTCTTTCTGCTCCTCTGTTGGTTCTTTCTGCACATGTCTTGCTTCTTCCTGCACTTTTCTTCATCTTTGTGGACTTCTGTTGCTTGTTTCTGCATTTCTTTTGCTTCTTTCTGTGCGTTTTTCTTCTTTCTTCACATGTCCTACCTCTGTAGGCATAGTTAAAAATTGCATTTAAAAACCTTTGAAATTCACTGAAAAAACCATAGGTTTCAGGCACGTTATAGTTAGAAATTAGCATTTAAAAAACCTTAGAAATTCACTGAAAAAACCATAGGTTTTAGGGACAGTTATAGTTAGTTGGACATTTCACTCGTACAAAACCAGTGAAATTCCCTCGTTATAGTTAGTTCAGGTAACTATAACTCGCGCCCCCGCAATGCACTGCTGATGACATCACATATTACATCACTCATGACATGGTCAGTGACATCACTGATGACCTCACTGATGACATCTCAAATGACATCACTGATGACATCACTGATGACATCATCCATGTGATAATTTGATGCATCTTCTCACACCCTAATATAACCTTTGATACACCCACTCTAAATTACAGACTGCTATTCTCAAAACCATAGACACTCCAACACCAATAACTACATACCCACTCACTGATTCTTAGGTTTACACACACACTCACTCATCTGTACAGTCACTCATACTTATGGTCACTCAGTACAGGACTATCATATGCACTCATACTCCTATATAGAGACTCACACACCGCCACTCATCCATAGAGGTACTCACACACCTAGTCAGTCATGCAAATAATTATTCACACTGCCATTTACTCACCTATACAGTTATACACACACCAGCTCACTTACTCATACAAATACTAGCACATTCTTACCCTCTTATACAATCACTGATACAAGCACACACTCATCCATATAGCCACTCTCACAATCACACACTCTCACTTATAGCCATTTATATACTCCAACACACATATATACTGCCTTTCACATATGTAGTTACTCACACATGTACCACTGAGATATACATTCACTCACTAACACACCCATACACACACTCCCCCACCCATACAGTCCATCACAGATGCACTCTTGAAACCATGCACCCAGTGAATCACCCACTCACACATCTATGCACAGAGTCAAACACAGACCCCACCCACACAAACACTCAGGCACCCATACAGATACTCAGACAACCAATCCATAACCCATATACACATTCATGTAGCTATTCACAAACCCATGCGGCCGCTTATACACCAACAGACAGACGGATACAGACATTCACTCAGTTTAATCACTAACCCATGCATTCAGTAACATACGTTTAATCACTCACTTATAGAGTCAGTCACGCACCTACTAAATCAGCCATTTAGACACTTATACACCCACTCATTCATTTTTCAGTGAATATATATATATATACATAATGTGCTTTTTATAGTAGTACATTTCAAGAATTAAACAATAGAATGAATGCAATATAAAAAATATTTTTCTAATAAATGTGTTACATTATATATATATGAAGGTGAGAAGCCGAAACGCGTCCTGTGAGACCGTTGTTTGATGCTTTGAAACTGACCCGTGAATAAACCACTTGGATAAGCTTTGAGTGCCCCACGTGCGTTTGTGAACAGTGGAAGGAACGGTGTAATATATAAATATGTATCTATATATATATATATATATATATCACCACACTCCGCGTTTCCCTCGCAGCAATCCTGCCACAACACGGACACGGACCAAATTTCAGTGCATTAATTTCAGTTTATTTCTTGCGATGCCGCCCTAACGTTTCGGCTCGTCCGAGCCTTGATCACATGACATCTTACTACTGGTATGCAAGCTCTTTTAAAGTGACAGGTGCTCATTGATTCTCATCACGTGCAAAGTGGCTTAATAGACATGGTAAAATTACAACCTTAGCTGCAGTAAAAAACAGTGTCACATGCACAATACACCCTAAAACTAACTCCCAAATAATTACTTTAGAAGCTAGGGCCACAATTGATAACATAACGTTGTTAGTATAAAATTCATAGATGGTAAAATACCTCATATTAAATTTTAAAATTGCAAAATTAAAACATTTTTATAAGTAAAATACCCGTGTTATCCCTATGTGTATGCGCTGCTGATATGCATAGTATATCCCCTTAAATGGGTCTGCTATAATCGCGCTTGAGTGTATTGCCTATTGATACCAAAATAGCAAATTACCTATTGATATCATAATAGCGTGGATGAATCCACCGCTTGTTAATGCAATCCTGTTGTCTAAAACCATGTCTAAAAACTGTGCTGAAAGTGCCAAGTGCAAAGTGTACGTATATTACGATCCCCATTGTGTGCGTAAAACAGTTAAAAATACATTTATGATGTCTGGTATAATATCATATTATTCACTAGTTGCGCATTATGCGATTATTGCTAGTATGCAATAAACTATTAAAACAGAATTGTAAGATTGCTGATATCACATGAGTGTGTTAAGGAATGCACCAATAAGGATATGTTAGCTTGTGTTGCCCCTATCCCTTGTAAAATCATTGTACTTGTATCTACCCTGTATATATATATATATTCACTGAAAAAACCATAGGTTTCAGGCACGTTATAGTTAGAAATTAGCATTTCAAAAACCTTAGAAATTCACTGAAAAAACCATAGGTTTCAGGGACGTTATAGTAGTTGGACATTTCACTCATACAAAACCATAGAAATTCCACCGTTATAGTTAGTTCAGCTAACTATAACTCGCGCCCCCGCAATGCACTGCTGATGATGTCACATATTACATCATTCATGACATGGTCAGTGACATCACTGATGACATCACTGATGACATCACTGATGACATCATCCAGTGAATGTAGCTTTCTTTAAAATTTAAATATGTATTATATATATATATACCAAGCTGTATTGAAGAATGAATGGATGTATAAGTGTCTGGATGGAGGATTTAGTAGGTGTGTGACTGACTGTTTAAGTGAATGATTAAATGTATCTTACTGAATACATGGGTTAGTGTCTAAAGTGTGTGAATGTCTGTATCACTCTGTCTGTTGTTGTGTAAGCTGCTGCATCGGTTGGTCAGTAGCTACATCAATGTCTATATGGGTTATTGATTAGTTGCCTGCGTATTTGTATAAGAGACTGAGTGTGTGTGTGGTTGGGTGGGGGTGTGTGACTCTGTGCATAGATGTGTGAGTGGTTGATTGACAGGGTGTATGAGTTTAAGAGTGCATGTGGAAACAGTTGTATGGGTGGGTAAGTGTGTGTATGGGCGTCTTGGTGAGTGAATCGATGTCTCAGTGCACATGTCCAACTAAGTACATATATAAAAGGCAGTGTATGTGAGAGTTGGTGTATAGAAATGACTATACGTGAGAGTCAGTGATTGTGAGAGTGGCTGTATGTATGAGTGTATACTTGTATTAGTGATTATATAAGAGACTAAGTAAGCGTTACTATCTGTATGAATAAATGAGGTGGTGTGTGTATAACTGTGTAGGTGAGTAAATGGAATTGTGATTGATTCTTTGCATGAGTGACTAGGATGAGTACATAACTGACTAGGATGAGTGCTGGTGTGTCAATGTCTATATAGGTGTATGAGTGCATTTGATAGTGTTCTATTGATCAGTGACAGCATGTATGACTGATTGTATGGGTGAATGGGTAGATGTGTGTCTAGACCTAGGAATCACTGAGTGGGTATGTAGTAACTGGTATTAGTGTGTCAATGGTATCGAAAATGGTAGTCTGTATTTTACAGTGAGTGTATCAAAGGTTATATTAGTGTGTGACGAGGTACATCAGATTGTCACATGGATGATGTCATCAGTGATGTCATTTGAGATGTCATCAGTGATGTCACTGACCATGTCATGAATGATGTAATATGTGACATCATCAGCAGTGCATTGCGGGGGTGCGAGTTATAGTTAGCTGAAATAACTATAACGGTGGAATTTCTATGGTTTTGTATGAGTGAAATGTCCAACAAACTATAACGTCCCTGAAACCTATGGTTTTTTCAGTGAATTTCTAAGGTTTTTGAAATGCTAATTTCTAACTATAACGTGCCTGAAACCTATGGTTTTTTCAGTGAATTTCAAAGGTTTTTTTAAATGCCAATTTCTAACTATAACGTGCCTGAAACCTATGGTTTTTTCAGTGAATTTCAAAGGTTTTTTAAATACTAATTTCTATCTATAACGTCCCTGAAACGTATGGTTTTTTCAGTGAATTTCAATGGTTTTTTTAATGCTAACTTCTAATTATAATGTTTATTTAACCTATAGTTTTTTCCGACACCCTAGATGGACACAACACCCACTGCCACAACCCTCAGGACCTCCCCCCCGTACCACCCCTCTCCCTACTGTAATTTTTTTTATTTGTTATTTAAACTATATAATGTCTTCTTGTTTTTTAAATATTAAACAACTACATACAGTATGAAAGGAAGCCCAGCCCAGAGCCACATCTGAAGACCAACACATGTCATAGACCTACTGATCAAGCAGCTCCGACACCCAAGAACGCCACAACACCCACCACCACCCCCAGGCCCCCCTCTACCACTGAGGCAGCGCAGAACAAGACAGCGAACTTTCCGAAAACGGCATGGCCCCTCAGCCACACAATAGCTGAATATTGGGACAGGTGTGAACAAACTATATGTGAAGGAAGCAATTCACCCATGTTTAACAATGAACACAATGCAAAGTGTAGCGGTGATGTGCTGGACACATCTCAGTATGCAGAACACACACCTCTCCATGTGCACAAATACTACTGGTGCTTGTAGTGTTGTGGACAGTGGACCTAACCATGTTACGTCAAACACTAGGGAAGATCTCAGTCATGTAGCTGTGTCGTCCCCCCCTGTAAGCATATGCGTAACCGGAGTGGGCTGGTCCGACGTACGACACTTCAGCGTAGGAGTGTGAATAAATAGGCTGGAGCACTGGGCGTGGTTCACTTGTGGGAAGGCCAAAGCGTCTGCCAGGGCGGCGACCCTCACCCTGCCATGAGGCCGTCAACATGACCGCCAGCCTCCTCAGCCGATCGCTGGCATCCACCACACAGGCCCCCAGCGGCACAGCACCGCAGACTTATGTCTGTACAAACTACTGCCTTCGATATACACTGCGGACAGCAAGGCTCACAATTCAGATCGAGTCTCGATTGCAGATGACGCAGTCCCATAGGCAAGAGACATTGTTGAAGTCAACAACACATGGCTGTGGGCCCTTCGTGACCGCTGCCTCCGGCCTACACTGCGGTCAGTAGGGCTCACAATTCAGATGGAGTCGAGATTGCAGATGACGCAGTCCAGTAGGCAAGAGACATTGCTCAAGTCAACAACACGTGCCTGTGGGCCCTTCCTCACCGCTGCCTCCTGCCTCCACTGCGGTGAGTAGGGCTCACAATTCAGAGCGACTCGCGATTGCAGATGACGCAGTCCAGTAGGCAACAGACATTCCTACCAGTGCGGCCAGCCCGGACCACGCATCATCGCTGACTGCGCACACGCTAAGTGCTTCAAGTACCACTAACTCTGTGAAGCTCAAGTCAACGCCACGTGGCTGTGGGCCCTTGATGACCGCTGCCTCCGGCCTACAATGCGGTTAGCAGGGCTAACAATTCAAGATTAGTGCCGATGCTAATTGTGTAAGAGAGTATAATCGGTTAAGAAGACTGTATGCTCCCAATCTGTGCAGCTCAAGTCAACGTCATGTGGCTGTGGGCCCTTGCTGACTGCTACCTCTGGCCTACACTGTGGTCATCAGGGCTCACAATTAAAATTAAGTCTTGATTCATTAATTATAGAGTCCAGTAGGCAAGTAACTATCACAGGCCTAAAATCTACATAATATCCTTTTAGTATCCTTGCTTCAAGAACTTTTTTATATCAGTTATAGCTTTAGTACAATCAACAAATTCATCTTCAAGTGCAAACTAACACTCATTAGCAGTCTACACTGCGGGCAGCAGAGCTCGCAATTCGAATTTTGGACACGTGGTGCCACTAACCCTGTTCAACACAAGCCGCGACACGTGGTGCCACTAACCCTGTTCAACACAAGCCGGTGACACGTGGTGCCTCTAACCCTGTTCAATACAAGCCAAACCCACATGTGGAACTGTGTCCTGAGTCCTGAATGGCAGTGACCCCAAGTCCGTGGCAGCGACCACAGCACCAGACTCCCTTCGATCAGTGAGGCATATTTCCATATGCAAGGCCGGCTACAGGTGGTAGCACTAACCCTGTACAACACAAGGCGCGACACGTGGTGCCACTAACCCTGTTCAACACAAGCCGATCCCACATGCGCAACTGTGTCCTGACTCCTGAATGGCAGTGACTCCAACTTCGTGGCAGCGACCACAGCACCAGACCCCCTTCGATTAGTGAGGCGTATTTGCATATGGAAGGCCGGCAACACGTGGTGCCACTGAACCTGAACTACGCAGGCCGGTGGGGCCACCAACCTATGCACGTGGCTGTGGGCCCTTGCTCACCGCTACCTCTGGCCTACACTGCGGTCAGCGGGGCTCACAATTCAGATACAGTCGCGATTGCAGATGACGCAGTCCAGTAGGCAAGAGACGTTGCTCCCAGTGCGGCCCGTCCGCACCAAGCAGCATCACATGCTCATACATTCTCAATGCTTCTGGTGCCACTAACTGTGCACCTCAACTCAACGCCACGTGGCTATGGGCCCTTGCTGACCGCTACCTCTGGCCTACACTGCGGTCATCAGGGCTCACAATTAAAATTAAGTCTTGATTCATTAATTACAGAGTCCAGTAGGCAAGTAACTATCACAGGCCTAAAACCTACATAATATCTTTTTAGTATCCTTGCTTCAAGAACTTTTTTATATCAGTTATAGCTTTAGTACAATCACCAAATTCATCTTCAAGTGCAAACGAACACTCATTAGCAGTCTATACTGCGGGCAGCAGAGCTCGTAATTCGAATTTTGGACATGTGGTGCCACTAACCCTTTTCAACACAAGCCGCCACACGTGGTGCCACTAACCCTGTTAAACACAAGCCGGCGACACGTGGTGCCACTAACCCTGTTCAACACAAGCCGATCCCACAGGTGTAACTGTGTCCTGAGTCCTGAATTGCAGTGACCCCAAGTCCGTGGCAGCAACCACAGCACCAGACTCCCTTCGATCAGTGAGGCATATTTCCATATGGAAGGCCGGCGACATGTGGTGCCACTAACCCTGTTCAACACAAGCCGATCCCACATGTGTAACTGTGTCCTGAGTCCTGAATGGCAGTGACCCCAAGTCCGTGGCAGCAACCACAGCACCAGACTCCCTTCGATCAGTGAGGCATATTTCCATATGGAAGGCCGGCGACACGTGGTGCCACTAACCCTGTTCAACACAAGCCGATCACACATGTGTAACTGTGTCCTGAGTCCTGAATGGCAGTGACCCCAAGTCCATGGCAGCGACCACAGCACCAGACTCTCTTCGATCAGTGAGGCATATTTCCATATGGAAGGCCAGCAACACGTGGTGCCGCTAACCCTGTTCAACACAAGCCGATCCCACATGTGTAACTGTGTCCTGAGTCCTGAATTGCAGTGACCCCAAGTCCGTGGCAGCAACCACAGCACCAGACTCCCTTCGATCAGTGAGGCATATTTCCATATGGAAGGCCGGCGCCATGTGGTGCCACTAACCCTGTTCAACACAAGCCGATCCCACATGTGTAACTGTGTCCTGAGTCCTGAATGGCAGTGACCCCAACTCCGTTAGAGAACCACAGCAGCAGACTCCTTCGATTAGAGAGGCGTATTTGCATATGGAAGGCCGGCGACAAATGGTGCCACTAACCCTGTTCAACACAAGTCAATCCCACATGTGTAACTGTGTCCTGAGTCCTGAATGGCAGTGACCCCAAGTCCATAGCAGCGACCACAGCACCAGACTCCCTTCGATCAGTGAGGCATATTTCCATATGGAAGGCCGGCAACACGTGGTGCCACTAACACTGTTCAACACAAGCCGATCCCACATGTGTAACTGTGTCCTGTGTCCTGAATGGCAGTGAGCCCAACTCCGTGAGAGAACCACAGCAGCAGACTCCCTTCGATTAGTGAGGCGTATTTGCATATGGAAGGCCGGCGACACATGGTGCCACTAACCCTGTTCAACACAAGCCAATCCCACATGTGTAACTGTGTCCTGAGTCCTGAATGGCAGTGACCCCAAGTCCGTGGCAGCGACCACAGCACCACACTCCCTTCGATCAGTGAGGCATATTTCCATATGGAAGGCCGGCAACACGTGGTGCCACTAACCCTGTTCAACACAAGCCGATCCCACATGTGTAACTGTGTCCTGAGTCCTGAATGGCAGTGACCCCAAGTCCGTGGCAGCGACCACAGCACCAGACTCCCTTCGATCAGTGAGGCATATTTCCATATGCAAGGCCGGCTACAGGTGGTAGCACTAACCCTGTACAACACAAGGCGCGACACGTGGTGCCAATAACCCTGTTCAACACAAGCCGATCCCACATGCGCAACTGTGTCCTGACTCCTGAATGGCAGTGACTCCAACTTCGTGGCAGCGACCACAGCACCAGACCCCCTTCGATTAGTGAGGCGTATTTGCATATGGAAGGCCGGCAACACGTGGTGCCACTGAACCTGAACTACGCAGGCCGGTGGGGCCACCAACCTATGCACGTGGCTGTGGGCCCTTGCTCACCGCTACCTCTGGCCTACACTGCGGTCAGCGGGGCTCACAATTCAGATACAGTCGCGATTGCAGATGACGCAGTCCAGTAGGCAAGAGACGTTGCTCCCAGTGCGGCCCGTCCGCACCAAGCAGCATCACATGCTCATACATTCTCAATGCTTCTGGTGCCACTAACTGTGCACCTCAACTCAACGCCACGTGGCTATGGGCCCTTGCTGACCGCTACCTCTGGCCTACACTGCGGTCATCAGGGCTCACAATTAAAATTAAGTCTTGATTCATTAATTACAGAGTCCAGTAGGCAAGTAACTATCACAGGCCTAAAACCTACATAATATCTTTTTAGTATCCTTGCTTCAAGAACTTTTTTTATATCAGTTATAGCTTTAGTACAATCACCAAATTCATCTTCAAGTGCAAACGAACACTCATTAGCAGTCTATACTGCGGGCAGCAGAGCTCGCAATTCGAATTTTGGACATGTGGTGCCACTAACCCTTTTCAACACAAGCCGCCACACGTGGTGCCACTAACCCTGTTAAACACAAGCCGGCGACACGTGGTGCCACTAACCCTGTTCAACACAAGCCGATCCCACAGGTGTAACTGTGTCCTGAGTCCTGAATTGCAGTGACCCCAAGTCCGTGGCAGCAACCACAGCACCAGACTCCCTTCGATCAGTGAGGCATATTTCCATATGGAAGGCCGGCGACACGTGGTGCCACTAACCCTGTTCAACACAAGCCGATCCCACATGTGTAACTGTGTCCTGAGTCCTGAATGGCAGTGACCCCAAGTCCGTGGCAGCAACCACAGCACCAGACTCCCTTCGATCAGTGAGGCATATTTCCATATGGAAGGCCGGCGACACGTGGTGCCACTAACCCTGTTCAACACAAGCCGATCACACATGTGTAACTGTGTCCTGAGTCCTGAATGGCAGTGACCCCAAGTCCATGGCAGCGACCACAGCACCAGACTCTCTTCGATCAGTGAGGCATATTTCCATATGGAAGGCCAGCAACACGTGGTGCCGCTAACCCTGTTCAACACAAGCCGATCCCACATGTGTAACTGTGTCCTGAGTCCTGAATTGCAGTGACCCCAAGTCCGTGGCAGCAACCACAGCACCAGACTCCCTTCGATCAGTGAGGCATATTTCCATATGGAAGGCCGGCGCCATGTGGTGCCACTAACCCTGTTCAACACAAGCCGATCCCACATGTGTAACTGTGTCCTGAGTCCTGAATGGCAGTGACCCCAACTCCGTTAGAGAACCACAGCAGCAGACTCCCTTCGATTAGAGAGGCGTATTTGCATATGGAAGGCCGGCGACAAATGGTGCCACTAACCCTGTTCAACACAAGTCAATCCCACATGTGTAACTGTGTCCTGAGTCCTGAATGGCAGTGACCCCAAGTCCATAGCAGCGACCACAGCACCAGACTCCTTCGATCAGTGAGGCATATTTCCATATGGAAGGCCGGCAACACGTGGTGCCACTAACACTGTTCAACACAAGCCGATCCCACATGTGTAACTGTGTCCTGTGTCCTGAATGGCAGTGAGCCCAACTCCGTGAGAGAACCACAGCAGCAGACTCCCTTCGATTAGTGAGGCGTATTTGCATATGGAAGGCCGGCGACACATGGTGCCACTAACTCTGTTCAACACAAGCCAATCCCACATGTGTAACTGTGTCCTGAGTCCTGAATGGCAGTGACCCCAAGTCCGTGGCAGCGACCACAGCACCACACTCCCTTCGATCAGTGAGGCATATTTCCATATGGAAGGCCGGCAACACGTGGTGCCACTAACCCTGTTCAACACAAGCCGATCCCACATGTGTAACTGTGTCCTGAGTCCTGAATGGCAGTGACCCCAAGTCCGTGGCAGCAACCACACCACCAGACTCCCTTCGATCAGTGAGGCATATATCCATATGGAAGGCCGGCAACACGTGGTGCCACTAACCCTGTTCAACACAAGCCGATCCCACATGTGTAACTGTGTCCTGAGTCCTGAATGGCAGTGACCCCAAGTCTTTGGCAGCGACCACAGCACCAGACTCCCTTCGATTAGTGACGGGTATTTGCATATGGAAGGCCGGCCACACGTGGTGCTACTGAACCTGAACTACACAGGCCGGTGGGGCCACCAACCTATGCCCGTGGCTGTGGGCGCTTGCTCACCGCTACCTCTGGCCTACACTACGGTCAGCAGGCCTCACAATTCACATAGAGTCCCGATTGCACATGACGCAGACCAGTAGGCAAGACACAGTGCTCCCAGTGCGGCCCGTCCGCACCAAGCATCATCACAGGCTCATACAGTCTCAATGCTTCTGGTGCCACTAACTGTGCACCTCAACTCAATGCCACGTGGCTATGGGCCCTTGCTGACCGCTACCTCTGGCCTACACTGCGGTCATCAGGGCTCACAATTAAAATTATTTCTTGATTCATTAATTACAGAGTCCAGTAGGCAAGTAACTATCACAGGCCTAAACCCTACATAATATCCTTTTAGTATCCTTGCTTCAAGAACTTTTTTAAATCAGTTATAGTTTAGTACAATCACCAAATTCATCTTCAAGTGCAAACGAACACTCAATAGCAGTCTACACTGCAGGCAGCAGAGCTCGCAATTCGATTTTTAAATGCTAATTTCTAACAAGAAGATTGTACTCAGAAAATACAACACTTCGTCAGTGTATTCTATACTTATTTCATCTTTTCATGATACACCTACACTGCGGTCAGTAGGGCTCACAATTAAAATTAAGTATTAATTCATTAATTACAGAGTCGACTAGGCAAGTAACTATCACAGGCCTAAAATCTACATAATATCCTTTTAGTATCCTTTCTTCAAGAAATGTTTTTATATCAGTTATAGCTTTAGTACAATCACCAAATTCATTTTCAAGTGCAAACGAACACTCATTAGCAGTCTACACTGCGGGCAGCAGAGCTCGTAATTCCAACTTTGGACATGTGGTGCCACTAACCCTGTTCAACACAAGCCGCGACACGTGGTTCCACTAACCCTGTTCAAACACAAGCCTGCGACATATGGTACCACTAACCCTGTTCAACGCAAGCCGCGACACGTGGTGCCACTAACCCTGTTCAACACAAGCCAATACCACATGTGGAACTGTGTCCTGAGTCCTGAATGGCAGTGACCCAAAGTCCGTGGCAGCGACCACAGCACCAGACTCCCTTTGGTTAGTGACGCATATTTCCATATGCAAGGCCGGCGACACGTGGTGCCACTAACCCTGTACAACACAAGGCGCGACACGTGGTGCCACTAACCCTGTTCAATAAAAGCCGATCCCACATGTGGAACTGTGTCCTGAGTCCTGAATGGCAGTGACCCCAAGTCCGTGGCAGCGACCACAGCACCAGACTCCCTTGATCAGTGAGGCATATTTCCATATGCAAGGCCGGCTACAGGTGGTAGCACTAACCCTGTACAACACAAGGCGTGACACGTGGTGCCACTAACCCTGTTCAACACAAGCCAATACCACATGTGGAACTGTGTCCTGAGTCCTGAATGGCAGTGACCCCAAGTCCGTGGCAGCGACCACAGCACCAGACTCCCTTTGGTTAGTGAGGCATATTTCCATATGCAAGGCCGGCGACACGTGGTGCCACTAACCCTGTACAACACAAGGCGCGACACGTGGTGCCACTAACCCTGTTCAATAAAAGCCGATCCCACATGTGGAACTGTGTCCTGAGTCCTGAATGGCAGTGACCCCAAGTCCGTGGCAGCGACCACAGCACCAGACTCCTTCGATCAGTGAGGCATATTTCCATATGCAAGGCCGGCTACAGGTGGTAGCACTAACCCTGTACAACACAAGGCGCGACACGTGGTGCCACTAACCCTGTTCAACACAAGCCGATCCCACATGTGGAACAGTGTCCTGACTCCTGAATGGCAGTGACCCCAACTTCGTGGCAGCGACCACAGCACCAGACTCCCTTCGATTAGTGAGGCGTATTTGCATATGGAAGGCCGGCGACACGTGGTGCCACTGAACCTGAACTACGCAGGCCGGTGGGGCCACCAACCTATGCACGTGGCTGTGGGCCCTTGCTGACTGCTACCTCTGGCCTACACTGCGGTCATCAGGGCTCACAATTAAAATTAAGTTTTGATTCATTAATTACAGAGTCCAGTAGGCAAGTAACTATCACAGGCCTAAACCCTACATAATATCCTTTTAGTATCCTTGCTTCAAGAACTTTTTTAAATCAGTTATAGTTTAGTACAATCACCAAATTCATCTGCAAGTGCAAACGAACACTCAATAGCAGTCTACACTGCGGGCAGCAGAGCTCGCAATTCGATTTTTAAATGCTAATTTCTAACAAGAAGATTGTACTCAGAAAATACAACACTTCGTCAGTGTATTCTATACTTATTTCATCTTTTCATGATACACCTACACTGCGGTCAGTAGGACTCACAATTAAAATTAAGTATTAATTAATTAATTACAGAGTCCACTAGGCAAGTAACTATCACAGGCCTAAAATCTACATAATATCCTTTTAGTATCCTTTCTTCAAGATTTTTTTTTATATCAGTTATAGCTTTAGTACAATCACCAAATTCATTTTCAAGTGCAAACAAACACTCATTAGCAGTCTACACTGCGGGCAGCAGAGCTCGTAATTCCAACTTTGGACACGTGGTGCCACTAACCCTGTTCAACGCAAGCCGCGACACGTGGTGCCACTAACCCTGTTCAACACAAGCCGGCGACACGTGGTGCCACTAACCCTGTTCAACACAAGCCAATACCACATGTGGAACTGTGTCCTGAGTCCTGAATGGCAGTGACCCCAAGTCCGTGGCAGCGACCACAGCACCAGACTCCCTTTGGTTAGTGAGGCATATTTCCATATGCAAGGCCGGCGACACGTGGTGCCACTAACCCTGTACAACACAAGGCGCGACACGTGGTGCCACTAATCCTGTTCAATAAAAGCCGATCCCACATGTGTAACTGTGTCCTGAGTCCTGAATGGCAGTGACCCCAAGTCCATGGCAGCTACCACAGCACCAGACTCCCTTCGATCAGTGAGGCATATTTCCATATGCAAGGCCGGCTACAGGTGGTAGCACTAACCCTGTACAACACAAGGCGCGACACGTGGTGCCACTAACCCTGTTCAACACAAGCCGATCCCACATGTGGAACAGTGTCCTGACTCCTGAATGGCAGTGACCCCAACTTCGTGGCAGCGACCACAGCACCAGACTCCCTTCGATTAGTGAGGCGTATTTGCATATGGAAGGCCGGCGACACGTGGTGCCACTGAACCTGAACTACGCAGGCCGGTGGGGCCACCAACCTATGCACGTGGCTGTGGGCCCTTGCTGACTGCTACCTCTGGCCTACACTGCGGTCATCAGGGCTCACAATTAAAATTAAGTTTTGATTCATTAATTACAGAGTCCAGTAGGCAAGTAACTATCACAGGCCTAAACCCTACATAATATCCTTTTAGTATCCTTGCTTCAAGAACTTTTTTTAAATCAGTTATAGTTTAGTACAATCACCAAATTCATCTGCAAGTGCAAACGAACACTCAATAGCAGTCTACACTGCGGGCAGCAGAGCTCGCAATTCGATTTTTAAATGCTAATTTCTAACAAGAAGATTGTACTCAGAAAATACAACACTTCGTCAGTGTATTCTATACTTATTTCATCTTTTCATGATACACCTACACTGCGGTCAGTAGGACTCACAATTAAAATTAAGTATTAATTAATTAATTACAGAGTCCACTAGGCAAGTAACTATCACAGGCCTAAAATCTACATAATATCCTTTTAGTATCCTTTCTTCAAGATTTTTTTATATCAGTTATAGCTTTAGTACAATCACCAAATTCATTTTCAAGTGCAAACAAACACTCATTAGCAGTCTACACTGCGGGCAGCAGAGCTCGTAATTCCAACTTTGGACACGTGGTGCCACTAACCCTGTTCAACGCAAGCCGCGACACGTGGTGCCACTAACCCTGTTCAACACAAGCCGGCGACACGTGGTGCCACTAACCCTGTTCAACACAAGCCAATACCACATGTGGAACTGTGTCCTGAGTCCTGAATGGCAGTGACCCCAAGTCCGTGGCAGCGACCACAGCACCAGACTCCCTTTGGTTAGTGAGGCATATTTCCATATGCAAGGCCGGCGACACGTGGTGCCACTAACCCTGTACAACACAAGGCGCGACACGTGGTGCCACTAATCCTGTTCAATAAAAGCCGATCCCACATGTGTAACTGTGTCCTGAGTCCTGAATGGCAGTGACCCCAAGTCCATGGCAGCTACCACAGCACCAGACTCCCTTCGATCAGTGAGGCATATTTCCATATGGAAGGCCGGCAACACGTGGTGCCACCAACCCTGTTCAACACAAGCCGATCCCACATGTGTAACTGTGTCCTGTGTCCTGAATGGCAGTGACCCCAACTCCGTGAGAGAACCACAGCAGCAGACTCCCTTCGATTAGTGAGGCGTATTTGCATATGGAAGGCCGGCGACACATGGTGCCACTAACCCTGTTCAACACAAGCCAATCCCACATGTGTAACTGTGTCCTGAGTCCTGAATGGCAGTGACCCCAAGTCCGTGGCAGCGACCACAGCACCACACTCCCTTTGATCAGTGAGGCATATTTCCATATGGAAGGCCGGCAACACGTGGTGCCATTAACCCTGTTCAACACAAGCCGATCCCACATGTGTAACTGTGTCCTGAGTCCTGAATTGCAGTGACCCCAAGTCCATGGCAGCAACCACAGCACCAGACTCCCTTCGATCAGTGAGGCATATTTCCATATGGAAGGCCGGCGACACGTGGTGCCACTAACCCTGTTCAACACAAGCCGATCCCACATGTGTAACTGTGTCCTGAGTCCTGAATGGCAGTGACCCCAACTCCGTGAGAGAACCACAGCAGCAGACTCCCTTCGATTAGAGAGGCGTATTTGCATATGGAAGGCCGGCGACACATGGTGCCACTAACCCTGTTCAACACAAGTCGATCCCACATGTGTAACTGTGTCCTGAGTCCTGAATGGCAGTGACCCCAAGTCCATGGCAGCTACCACAGCACCAGACTCCCTTCGATCAGTGAGGCATATTTCCATATGGAAGGCCGGCAACACGTGGTGCCACTAACCCTGTTCAACACAAGCCGATCCCACATGTGTAAATGTGTCCTGTGTCCTGAATGGCAGTGACCCCAACTCCGTGAGAGAACCACAGCAGCAGACTCCCTTCGATTAGTGAGGCGTATTTGCATATGGAAGGCCGGCGACATGTGGTGCCACTGAACCTGAACTACGCAGGCCAGTGGGGCCACCAACCTATGCACGTGGCTGTGGGCCATTGCTGACTGCTACCTCTGGCCTACACTGCGGTCATCAGGGCTCACAATTAAAATTAAGTCTTGATTCATTAATTACAGAGTCCAGTAGGCAAGTAACTATCACAGGCCTAAACCCTACATAATATCCTTTTAGTATCCTTGCTTCAAGAACTTTTTTTAAATCAGTTATAGTTTAGTACAATCACCAAATTCATCTTCCAGTGCAAACGAACACTCAATAGCAGTCTACACTGCGGGCAGCAGAGCTCGCAATTCAATTTTTAAATGCTAATTTCTAACAAGAAGATTGTACTCAGAAAATACAACACTTCGTCAGTGTATTCTATACTTATTTCATCTTTTCATGATACACCTACACTGCGGTCAGTAGGGCTCACAATTAAAATTAAGTATTCATTCATTAATTACAGAGTCCACTAGGCAAGTAACTATCACAGGCCTAAAATCTACATAATATCCTTTTAGTATCCTTTCTTCAAGAATATTTTTTATATCAGTTATAGCTTTAGTACAATCACCAAATTCATTTTCAAGTGCAAACGAACACTCATTAGCAGTCTACACTGTGGGCAGCAGAGCTCGTAATTCCAACTTTGGACACGTGGTGCCACTAACCCTGTTCAACACAAGCCGCGACACGTGGTGCCACTAACTCTGTTCAACACAAGCCTGCGACATATGGTACCACTAACCCTGTTCAACGCAAGCCGCGACACGTGGTGCCACTAACCCTGTTCAACACAAGCCGGCGACACGTGGTGCCTCTAACCCTGTTCAATACAAGCCGATCCCACATGCGCAACTGTGTCCTGAGTCCTGAATGGTAGTGACCCCAAGTCCGTGGCAGCGACCACAGCACCAGACTCCCTTCGATCAGTGAGACATATTTCCATATGCAAGGCCGGCTACAGGTGGTAGCACTAACCCTGTACAACACAAGGCGCGACACGTGGTGCCACTAACCCTGTTCAACACAAGCCGATCCCACATGCGCAACTGTGTCCTGACTCCTGAATGGCAGTGACCCCAACTTCGTGGCAGCGACCACAGCACCAGACCCCCTTCGATTAGTGAGGCGTATTTGCATATGGAAGGCCGGCAACACGTGGTGCCACTGAACCTGAACTACGCAGGCCGGTGGGGCCACCAACCTATGCACGTGGCTGTGGGCCCTTGCTCACCGCTACCTCTGGCCTACACTGCGGTCAGCGGGGCTCACAATTCAGATACAGTCGCGATTGCAGATGACGCAGTCCAGTAGGCAAGAGACGTTGCTCCCAGTGCGGCCCGTCCGCACCAAGCAGCATCACAGGCTCATACATTCTCAATGCTTCTGGTGCCACTAACTGTGCACCTCAACTCAACGCCACGTGGCAATGGGCCCTTGCTGACCGCTACCTCTGGCCTACACTGCGGTCATCAGGGCTCACAATTAAAATTAAGTCTTGATTCATTAATTACAGAGTCCAGTAGGCAAGTAACTATCACAGGCCTAAAACCTACATAATATCTTTTTAGTATCCTTGCTTCAAGAACTTTTTTTATATCAGTTATAGCTTTAGTACAATCACCAAATTCATCTTCAAGTGCAAACGAACACTCATTAGCAGTCTATACTGCGGGCAGCAGAGCTCGCAATTCCAATTTTGGACATGTGGTGCCACTAACCCTGTTCAACACAAGCCGCCACACGTGGTGCCACTAACCCTGTTAAACACAAGCCGGCGACACGTGGTGCCACTAACCCTGTTCAACACAAGCCGATCCCACAGGTGTAACTGTGTCCTGAGTCCTGAATTGCAGTGACCCCAAGTCCGTGGCAGCAACCACAGCACCAGACTCCCTTCGATCAGTGAGGCATATTTCCATATGGAAGGCCGGCGACACGTGGTGCCACTAACCCTGTTCAACACAAGCCGATCCCACATGTGTAACTGTGTCCTGAGTCCTGAATGGCAGTGACCCCAAGTCCGTGGCAGCAACCACAGCACCAGACTCCCTTCGATCAGTGAGGCATATTTCCATATGGAAGGCCGGCGACACGTGGTGCCACTAACCCTGTTCAACACAAGCCGATCACACATGTGTAACTGTGTCCTGAGTCCTGAATGGCAGTGACCCCAAGTCCATGGCAGCGACCACAGCACCAGACTCTCTTTGATCAGTGAGGCATATTTCCATATGGAAGGCCAGCAACACGTGGTGCCACTAACCCTGTTCAACACAAGCCGATCCCACATGTGTAACTGTGTCCTGAGTCCTGAATTGCAGTGACCCCAAGTCCGTGGCAGCAACCACAGCACCAGACTTCCTTCGATCAGTGAGGCATATTTCCATATGGAAGGCCGGCGACACGTGGTGCCACTAACCCTGTTCAACACAAGCCGATCCCACATGTGTAACTGTGTCCTGAGTCCTGAATGGCAATGACCCCAACTCCGTTAGAGAACCACAGCAGCAGACTCCCTTCGATTAGAGAGGCGTATTTGCATATGGAAGGCCGGCGACAAATGGTGCCACTAACCCTGTTCAACACAAGTCGATCCCACATGTGTAACTGTGTCCTGAGTCCTGAATGGCAGTGACCCCAAGTCCATAGCAGCGACCACAGCACCAGACTCCCTTCGATCAGTGAGGCATATTTCCATATGGAAGGCCGGCAACACGTGGTGCCACTAACACTGTTCAACACAAGCCGATCCCACATGTGTAACTGTGTCCTGTGTCCTGAATGGCAGTGACCCCAACTCCGTGAGAGAACCACAGCAGCTGACTCCCTTCGATTAGTGAGGCGTATTTGCATATGGAAGGCCGGCGACACATGGTGCCACTAACCCTGTTCAACACAAGCCAATCCCACATGTGTAACTGTGTCCTGAGTCCTGAATGGCAGTGACCCCAAGTCCGTGGCAGCGACCACAGCACCACACTCCCTTCGATCAGTGAGGCATATTTCCATATGGAAGGCCGGCAACACGTGGTGCCACTAACCCTGTTCAACACAAGCCGATCCCACATGTGTAACTGTGTCCTGAGTCCTGAATGGCAGTGACCCCAAGTCCGTGGCAGCAACCACACCACCAGACTCCCTTCGATCAGTGAGGCATATATCCATATGGAAGGCCGGCAACACGTGGTGCCACTAACCCTGTTCAACACAAGCCGATCCCACATGTGTAACTGTGTCCTGAGTCCTGAATGGCAGTGACCCCAAGTCTTTGGCAGCGACCACAGCACCAGACTCCCTTCGATTAGTGACGGGTATTTGCATATGGAAGGCCGGCCACACGTGGTGCTACTGAACCTGAACTACACAGGCCGGTGGGGCCACCAACCTATGCCCGTGGCTGTGGGCGCTTGCTCACCGCTACCTCTGGCCTACACTACGGTCAGCAGGCCTCACAATTCACATAGAGTCCCGATTGCACATGACGCAGACCAGTAGGCAAGACACAGTGCTCCCAGTGCGGCCCGTCCGCACCAAGCATCATCACAGGCTCATACAGTCTCAATGCTTCTGGTGCCACTAACTGTGCACCTCAACTCAATGCCACGTGGCTATGGGCCCTTGCTGACCGCTACCTCTGGCCTACACTGCGGTCATCAGTGCTCACAATTAAAATTATTTCTTGATTCATTAATTACAGAGTCCAGTAGGCAAGTAACTATCACAGGCCTAAACCCTACATAATATCCTTTTAGTATCCTTGCTTCAAGAACTTTTTTTAAATCAGTTATAGTTTAGTACAATCACCAAATTCATCTTCAAGTGCAAACGAACACTCAATAGCAGTCTACACTGCAGGCAGCAGAGCTCGCAATTCGATTTTTAAATGCTAATTTCTAACAAGAAGATTGTACTCAGAAAATACAACACTTCGTCAGTGTATTCTATACTTATTTCATCTTTTCATGATACACCTACACTGCGGTCAGTAGGGCTCACAATTAAAATTAAGTATTAATTCATTAATTACAGAGTCGACTAGGCAAGTAACTATCACAGGCCTAAAATCTACATAATATCCTTTTAGTATCCTTTCTTCAAGAAATGTTTTTATATCAGTTATAGCTTTAGTACAATCACCAAATTCATTTTCAAGTGCAAACGAACACTCATTAGCAGTCTACACTGCGGGAAGCAGAGCTCGTAATTCCAACTTTGGACACGTGGTGCCACTAACCCTGTTCAACACAAGCCGCGACACGTGGTTCCACTAACCCTGTTCAAACACAAGCCTGCGACATATGGTACCACTAACCCTGTTCAATGCAAGCCGCGACACGTGGTGCCACTAACCCTGTTCAACACAAGCCGGCGACACGTGGTGCCACTAACCCTGTTCAACACAAGCCAATACCACATGTGGAACTGTGTCCTGAGTCCTGAATGACAGTGACCCCAAGTCCGTGGCAGCGACCACAGCACCAGACTCCCTTTGGTTAGTGAGGCATATTTCCATATGCAAGGCCGGCGACACGTGGTGCCACTAACCCTGTACAACACAAGGCGCGACACGTGGTGCCACTAACCCTGTTCAATAAAAGCCGATCCCACATGTGGAACTGTGTCCTGAGTCCTGAATGGCAGTGACCCCAAGTCCGTGGCAGCGACCACAGCACCAGTCTCCCTTGATCAGTGAGGCATATTTCCATATGCAAGGCCGGCTACAGGTGGTAGCACTAACCCTGTACAACACAAGGCGTGACACGTGGTGCCACTAACCCTGTTCAACACAAGCCAATACCACATGTGGAACTGTGTCCTGAGTCCTGCATGGCAGTGACCCCAAGTCCGTGGCAGCGACCACAGCACCAGACTCCCTTTGGTTAGTGAGGCATATTTCCATATGCAAGGCCGGCGACACGTGGTGCCACTAACTCTGTACAACACAAGGCGCGACACGTGGTGCCACTAACCCTGTTCAATAAAAGCCGATCCCACATGTGGAACTGTGTCCTAAGTCCTGAATGGCAGTGACCCCAAGTCCGTGGCAGCGACCACAGCACCAGACTCCCTTCGATCAGTGAGGCATATTTCCATATGCAAGGCCGGCTACAGGTGGTAGCACTAACCCTGTACAACACAAGGCGCGACACGTGGTGCCACTAACCCTGTTCAACACAAGCCGATCCCACATGTGGAACAGTGTCCTGACTCCTGAATGGCAGTGACCCCAACTTCGTGGCAGCGACCACAGCACCAGACTCCCTTCGATTAGTGAGGCGTATTTGCATATGGAAGGCCGGCGACATGTGGTGCCACTGAACCTGAACTACGCAGGCCGGTGGGGCCACCAACCTATGCACGTGGCTGTGGGCCCTTGCTGACTGCTACCTCTGGCCTACACTGCGGTCATCAGGGCTCACAATTAAAATTAAGTCTTGATTCATTAATTACAGAGTCCAGTAGGCAAGTAACTATCACAGGCCTAAACCCTACATAATATCCTTTTAGTATCCTTGCTTCAAGAACTTTTTTTAAATTAGTTATAGTTTAGTACAATCACCAAATTCATCTTCAAGTGCAAACGAACACTCAATAGCAGTCTACACTGCGGGCAGCAGAGCTCGCAATTCGATTTTTAAATGCTAATTTCTAACAAGAAGATTGTACTCAGAAAATACAACACTTCGTCAGTGTATTCTATACTTATTTCATCTTTTCATGATACACCTACACTGCGGTCAGTAGGACTCACAATTAAAATGAAGTATTATTTCATTAATTACAGAGTCCACTAGGCAAGTAACTATCACAGGCCTAAAATCTACATAATATCCTTTTAGTATCCTTTCTTCAAGATTTTTTTTTATATCAGTTATAGCTTTAGTACAATCACCAAATTCATTTTCAAGTGCAAACGAACACTCATTAGCAGTCTACACTGCGGGCAGCAGAGCTCGTAATTCCAACTTTGGACACGTGGTGCCACTAACCCTGTTCAACACAAGCCGCGACACGTGGTGCCATTAACTCTGTTCAACACAAGCCTGCGACATATGGTACCACTAACCCTGTTCAACGCAAGCCGCGACACGTGGTGCCACTAACCCTATTCAACACAAGCCGGCGACACGTGGTGCCACTAACCCTGTTCAACACAAGCCAATACCACATGTGGAACTGTGTCCTGAGACCTGAATGGCAGTGACCCCAAGTCCGTGGCAGCGACCACAGCACCAGACTCCCTTTGGTTAGTGAGGCATATTTCCATATGCAAGGCCGGCGACACGTGGTGCCACTAACCCTGTACAACACAAGGCGCGACACGTGGGGCCACTAACCCTGTTCAATAAAAGCCGATCCCACATGTGTAACTGTGTCCTGAGTCCTGAATGGCAGTGACCCAAAGTCCGTGGCAGCGACCACAGCACCAGACTCCCTTCGATCAGTGAGGCATATTTCCATATGCAAGGCCGGCTACAGGTGGTAGCACTAACCCTGTACAACACAAGGCGCGACACGTGGTGCCACTAACCCTGTTCAACACAAGCCGATCCCACATGTGGAACTGTGTCCTGACTCCTGAATGGCAGTGACCCCAACTTCGTGGCAGCGACCACAGCACCAGACTCCCTTCGATTAGTGAGGCGTATTTACATATGGAAGGCCAGCGACACGTGGTGCCACTGAACCTGAACTACGCAGGGCGGTGGGGCCACCAACCTATGCACATGGCTGTGGGCCCTTGCTGATCGCTACCTCTGGCCTACACTGCGGTCATCAGGGCTCACAATTAAAATTAAGTCTTGATTCATTAATTACAGAGTCCAGTAGGCAAGTAACTATCACAGGCCTAAAACCTACATAATATCCTTTTAGTATCCTTGCTTCAAGAACTTTTTTTATATCAGTTATAGCTTTAGTACAATCACAAAATTCATCTTCAAGTGCAAACGAACACTCATTAGCAGTCTACACTGCGGGCAGCAGAGCTTGCAATTCGAATTTTGGACACGTTGTGCCACTAACCCTGTTCAACACAAGCCGCCACACGTGGTGCCACTAACCCTGTTCAACACAAGCCGGCGACACGTGGTGCCACTAACCCTGTTCAACACAAGCCGATCCCACATGTGTAACTGTGTCCTGAGTCCTGAATGGCAGTGACCACAAGTCCGTGACAGCGACCACAGCGCCAGACTCCCTTCGATCAGTGAGGCATATTTCCATATGGAAGGCCGGCAACACGTGGTTCCACTAACCCTGTTCAACACAAGCCGATCCCACATGTGTAACTGTGTCCTGAGTCCTGAATGGCAGTGACCCCAAGTCCGTGGCAGCAACCACAGCACCAGACTCCCTTCGATTAGTGAGGCATATTTGCATATGGAAGGCCGGCGACACATGGTGCCACTAACCCTGTTCAACACAAGCCGATCACACATGTGTAACTGTGTCCTGAGTCCTGAATGGCAGTGATCCCAAGTCCGTGGCAGCGACCACAGCACCAGACTCCTTCGATCAGTGAGGCATATTTCCATATGGAAGGCCGGCAACACGTGGTGCCACTAAACCTGTTCAACACAAGCCGATCCCACATGTGTAACTGTGTCCTGAGTCCTGAATTACAGTGACCCCAAGTCCATGGCAGCAACCACAGCACCAGACTCCCTTCGATCAGTGAGGCATATTTCCATATGGAAGGCCGGCGACACGTGGTGCCACTAACCCTGTTCAACACAAGCCGATCCAACATGTGTAACTGTGTCCTGAGTCCTGAATGGCAGTGACCCCAACTCCGTGAGATAACCACAGCAGCAGACTCCCTTCGATTAGAGAGGCGTATTTGCATATGGAAGGCCCGCGACACATGGTGCCACTAACCCTGTTCAACACAAGTCGATCCCACATGTGTAACTGTGTCCTGAGTCCTGAATGGCAGTGACCCCAAGTCCATGGCAGCTACCACAGCACCAGACTCCCTTCGATCAGTGAGGCATATTTCCATATGGAAGGCCGGCAACACGTGGTGCCACCAACCCTGTTCAACACAAGCCGATCCCACATGTGTAACTGTGTCCTGTGTCCTGAATGGCAGTGACCCCAACTCCGTGAGAGAACCACAGCAGCAGACTCCCTTCGATTAGTGAGGCGTATTTGCATATGGAAGGCCGGCGACACATGGTGCCACTAACCCTGTTCAACACAAGCCAATCCCACATGTGTAACTGTGTCCTGAGTCCTGAATGGCAGTGACCCCAAGTCCGTGGCAGCGACCACAGCACCACACTCCCTTTGATCAGTGAGGCATATTTCCATATGGAAGGCCGGCAACACGTGGTGCCATTAACCCTGTTCAACACAAGCCGATCCCACATGTGTAACTGTGTCCTGAGTCCTGAATTGCAGTGACCCCAAGTCCATGGCAGCAACCACAGCACCAGACTCCCTTCGATCAGTGAGGCATATTTCCATATGGAAGGCCGGCGACACGTGGTGCCACTAACCCTGTTCAACACAAGCCGATCCCACATGTGTAACTGTATCCTGAGTCCTGAATGGCAGTGACCCCAACTCCGTGAGAGAACCACAGCAGCAGACTCCCTTCGATTAGAGAGGCGTATTTGCATATGGAAGGCCGGCGACACATGGTGCCACTAACCCTGTTCAACACAAGTCGATCCCACATGTGTAACTGTGTCCTGAGTCCTGAATGGCAGTGACCCCAAGTCCATGGCAGCTACCACAGCACCAGACTCCCTTCGATCAGTGAGACATATTTCCATATGGAAGGCCGGCAACACGTGGTGCCACTAACCCTGTTCAACACAAGCCGATCCCACATGTGTAAATGTGTCCTGTGTCCTGAATGGCAGTGACCCCAAGTCCGTGGCAGCGACCACAGCACCACACTCCCTTCGATCAGTGAGGCATATTTCCATATGGAAGGCCGGCGACACGTGGTGCCACTAACCCTGTACAACACAAGGCGCGACACGTGTTGCCACTAACCCTGTTCAACACAAGCCAATCCCACATGTGTAACTGTGTCCTGAGTCCTGAATGGCAGTGACCCCAAGTCCGTGGCAGCGACCACAGCACCAGACTCCCTTCGATCAGTGAGGGGTATTTGCATATGGAAGGCCGGCGACACGTGGTGCCACTGAATCTGAACTACACATGCCGGTGTGGCCACCAACCTATGCACGTGGCTGTGGGCCCTTGCTCACCGCTACCTCTGGCCTACACTATGGTCAGCGGGCCTCACAATTCACATAGAGTCCCGATTGCACATGACGCAGACCAGTAGGCAAGACACATTGCTCCCAGTGTGGCCCGTCCGCACCAAGCATCATCACAGGCTCATACAGTCTCAATGCTTCTGGTGCCACTAACTGTGCACCTCAACTCAACGCCACGTGGTTATGGGCCCTTGCTGACCACTACCTCTGGCCTACACTGCGGTCATCAGGGCTCACAATTAAAATTATTTCTTGATTCATTAATTACAGAGTCCAGTAGGCAAGTAACTATCACAGGCCTAAACCCTACATAATATCCTTTTAGTATCCTTGCTTCAAGAACTTTTTTTATATCAGTTATAGTTTAGTACAATCACCAAATTCATCTTCGAGTGCAAACGAACACTCAATAGCAGTCTACACTGCGGGCAGCAGAGCTCGCAATTCGATTTTTAAATGCTAATTTCTAACAAGAAGTTTGTACTCAGAAAATACAACACTTCGTCAGTGTATTCTATACTTATTTCATCTTTTCATGATACACCTACACTGCGGTCAGTAGGGCTCACAATTAAAATTAAGTATTAATTCATTAATTACAGAGTCCGCTAGGCAAGTAACTATCACAGGCCTAAAATCTACATAATATCCTTTTAGTATCCTTTCTTCAAGAACATTTTTTATATCAGTTATAGCTTTAGTACAATCACCAAATTCATTTTCAAGTGCAAACGAACACTCATTAGCAGTCTACACTGCGGGCAGCAGAGCTCGTAATTCCAACTTTGGACACGTGGTGCCACTAACTCTGTTCAACACAAGCCGCGACACGTGGTGCCACTAACCCTGTTCAACACAAGCCTGCTACATATGGTACCACTAACCCTGTTCAACGCAAACCGCGACACGTGGTGCCACTAACCCTGTTCAACACAAGCTGGCGACACGTGGTGCCACTAACCCTGTTCAACACAAGCCAATACCACATGTGGAACTGTGTCCTGAGTCCTGAATGGCAGTGACCCCAAGTCCGTGGCAGCGACCACAGCACCAGACTCCCTTTGGTTAGTGAGGCATATTTCCATATGCAAGGCCGGCGACACGTGGTGCCACTAACCCTGTACAACACAAGGCGCGACACGTGGTGCCACTAACCCTGTTCAATACAAGCCGATCCCACATGTGGAACTGTGTCCTGAGTCCTGAATGGCAGTGACCTCAACTTCGTGGCAGCGACCACAGAACCAGACTCCCTTAAGTTTTATTTGTTGTTGTTTTCTTTAAATAAACTTTTATATGTAAACCTATACATGACTAAGATTCTTGTTTGTGCAACCGCACAGGGACACTTCCGGGCCCAAGAAGGTTGTTGGGGGCATGTTGGTAATGTGGGAAGAGTGTGCGTTACCTGCTGATGTGGGGAGAGGCAGCGTGAAAGGGGTATCTCTCACAGAAAGAACTCCGATATGTTTTCAGAAATGCCTCGGACAGATGCCAGCTGACGGACTGAATCACAAAATGGTTTTTCAATGCTTATGTAGTGTGAGTTATGAACAGTTCGCACCCAGGCTCGCAGAGGGACAACTGCAGCCTGTCCGCTCGACTCACACACGCATTACTACAACCCGTCTGCTCCCAAAGGAACAGCAGCGTAGTACCTCGCAGAGGTACAGGCACAGTAGCGTACTAGCTCGCAAACGTAGAGAGCTGCGAGCCGACGGACTGGCTTCTAACGGCATAGCTGCGAAGTGGTGATGTTGGGCAGACGGAGCGTGAAAGAGTTATCTCGCAGAAACAGAGCTCCGGTATATTAAATTGCCCCCGAGACCTTTCTTTTATATTTTCACTCCATGCGAGAAAGCGCGCTTTCTGGATCAAGACCTTTCTCCCTGCCAAATTTGGCGTAATTCCGTTCAGCAGTTTGACCTGTAGCCTTGTCTAAAGTTTCCTATAGAAAATCCATTGAGAAAACACGTTTTCACACCCCCACATAGCTACCTGTCGCAGGCGTACTCGCTGTTGGTGTGCAGGTCAGTGGTCTAGTTGTCAACATGTCACGGCCACTCCCTGAGGGCAGATTTGCACACACACCACACCCATCCGGCACATGCGTCACAGGCCATGTGACCACGCAAATATAATGGATCCACAACGTCTCATCCTTTATTGCCGGTGGTGACTGGATGGCGGACGCTCCACGGGTCGCAATCATAAAGACTCATGAAAAGTTGCGCAGAGGGTTAGTCGCACCCTGAGCTCTATGGCCGTCAGGGGCCTACTACCACGTGGCGCGGACTTGAGTTCCACGGGTTATTGTCACCCGAAGCTGATGTGGCCGTCACGGGCCTACCACCACGTGGCACAGACTTGAGTTGCACAGGGTTACTGCCACCCGAAGCTAATGTGGCCGTCAGGGGCCTACCACCACGTGGCGCGAACTTGAGTTGCACAGGGTTAGTGCCACCCGAAGCTGATGTGGCCGTCAGGGGCCTTCGACCACGTGGCGCAGACTTGAGTTGCACAGGGTTAGTCGCACCCTAAATTGTATGGCCGTCAGCGGCCTACCACCACGTGGCGCTGACTTGCGTTGCACAGGGTTAGCGGCACCAAAAGCTGATGAGGTCTCCGCCATTGATGACTCAGGACTCAGAGACATGTGTGAGATCTGCCGGGCCGCGGAGAAGCTGATGTGGTCTCTGCCATTCATGACTCAGGACTCAGCGACATCTGTCAGATCTGCCGTTCCGCGGAGCTTTAACGGGCACGTGGAGTGCCCACTGGTAGACACTTCAGTGGCAGCAGGTAATTATTTGGTCATGGATGCACAGGGGCGGCAGTATCTCTCTCTCTCTCTCACTTCCCTCTCTTCACTCTCTCTCACTCTCTTCCTTCCTTTTCTTCTCTTTCTCTATCTCCCTTCTCCCTTTCTCACTCACTCACTTTCTTTCCTTCCCTCTCTGACTTTTTTTTCCTTCTCTGTGTCTCACTCCTTTGATATGCCATTACACACGTCCTTATTTTGTGCTTTATTTTCCAGGTTGTGTCGTCGACATTCATGGTCCCGACAGGAGTCTTCCGCCTTGTTGTTTTGTGTTCAGTTTGTTAAATTTAGTTTATCCTTTATATATACGTTTATGAAAAAATAAATTTGATTTAAAAAAAAAAAATGTAGTCAATAAAGTTTTTGGTTGTTACTTAAGTGCTGTGTGTCTCTTTCTCGTTCTTATTACTGTTATTTCGTGGTGTCCACCATGGTGTTAAATTTTGGGGCAGTTATCACGGGAATACTGGTGATGTCTGCAGTTTGCACCAGCTTCTGAATAGTGTGTTATATTTATCTCAACTTTAGTTGCATTAAAGTGCTGAAAATGAAATGCAGAGTAGGCGTTCCCGTGCAAAAAGACACGAGGTGCACCTTTGCGATTTATTCTAAATACTAAAATCCTGTATTGAATTGCACAGTGGTAGTGGGTGCACTTACAGTGTACACACAAAATCAATGAAGAAATGTCATTGTATTTATATTGATTGGGAATAGTGGGTCAGGTGCTGGATCTTGACGGGATACACTGCCCAGTTCGTTTATTTTTCTGTACACGAAAAACCACATCACAACTTTGACAACAACTGCGATGCGAAACAAATTCCGGCGATAAGCCGCGTTAGCACCAGGATTTTACACCTGCTTTCTGCTGGTGTTAAGCAGGACGACTACCTGCAGCATGAGAGGGAACACAGCCAAGAGCCACACCGAAACACCCACAGGTGCCATACAGTCAATGAGCATGATACACGGATACCCATGAGGTCCACAACACTCATCGCAACAACCCCAGGACCGCCAACACCCCCCGAACACGCATCTGAGCAAGTGTGTCCATGTGGTCATTGTGTTAGCATGATAGGCACCGGCCCTGCAACATCACAGTGTCAGCGGACGTTACCATGTCACCTCAGCGTTGGCAGTGAGCCTGGATATGTAGCTACGCACGCATCCTCCTGCATGCACAAGCGGCATGTGCTGGTCCGGCGTACACAGGTCAGCGCAGGGGTCTGCCTATCCGGCAAGGGGAACGGTGTGTCTCGGACATGTCCGTGTTCAGGAAGTGTGGTAAGTGTGTCTCTGTGTTCTGGTGTGGCCGCCACAAGGGCCACACCACGCCAAGCAGTCGATGTTGTACAGTGGCATGCACCACCTCCAAACTGCAGTCTCACCGTGTGGTTGGAATGCCGCAGGACATGCGCGAATAGGCATTACAATGGTGTGCCGTAGGAGTGCACGGGATACAACAGTGCACCGTACAAAAGTGTGGGGGCTCATGGGAGGGAGGAACAGCTGTTTGGCAACGTAACACACAGTGAACCCGCCCATGTGCCATGTGCTGGGCATCTCATCCATGATGACCAGGGTCGCAAACATCCCACAACACCCACGACCGGCCTTTGTACACATCCTGTATGAATGCAGCTGGAGAACTTACTGTAGGGATGAAAGGTTCTTTGTCTGAGCTATCTTGCAGTAGCACATCTGCTGCTCCGAGAAGGAACTTACAAGTGGCCAGCCCCCCCTGACAGATACGATAATATTTGCATCCGTCTCCCACACTACGCACTGCCTGATTTGAGAACAACGAGTACACATCCCACAATCAAAAGTCCTTCATCGTAGTTAGCGTGCGTGAAACGGCCTTCACACATACTCCCACCACACCCCTGCCCTGCACCCATTGCACACAGACCCGGCTCATTGCACCAAGCTGTGCCATTTCATCCACAAGACTGGCACACGGCAAGCCAGTGCAGCTACAAGCAGAGCCACTGACGCAATGTCAGAGCATCCCGAACACATGGTCGACTCCATGCACGTCCACCTATACCTTGCACGTCTGCTGCATGTCCTGGGTGCACTGCCTTTGGCAGTACTGCGGATCACTTACCGGCTGTGCTTCCGCATTGCGGACGTCACCTGCGTTCAACCTGTATTGCAATGTCGCACGTGCCTATCCGAGTGGTGCATGGACGTGTGCCTCTCCAACGAGTGGGTAGCTGACATGGATTACGACAGGTGTGTGCTCCCCCTGTTGGCCCATGACCAGGACTGTCATGGTGATGCCCGTTTATGGCATGCATGGATGTTTGGCATGCATGTTGGGAACTGGGCCTGGGAGATTGCACGTGTCGTAGTATGCAGTGAGCAAATTGACCCACTTCCTGATTCTGCTTTGGTGCACATTGGGTACAGTGGTTGGAGTCAGCACATCTGTCCCGGTCAGCTGATGGATTACGTTGACGACATGTCAAATATTGTGGCCAACCATCACTCATTAGAGATAGTGGCTTACGCAGCTCCACTCGCGTTCATGGACGAGTGACAAGGTACCTCCAACCACGACTCGATGTGCCACATTGCACGTGTCCCTCTGCATCATTGCACATTGTACATCTGGTCACATGTCCCAAAACAACAGTGGACATGGCTGCATTGGCGTCGAATCATGTCCGAAGCGCGGACAACCAAGGCTGCTTGACACTGACGTGTGTTGGTGATGGACTACCCCGAGGTGAACATGGACTTTTCCTATGTTCCTTATTCAGCCATGCTGCTGCATTTCTCTGCATATCGTGGCACTACTCTTGGCCGTACTGACACGCACTTTTTTTTATAAAGTTTCCACATTTTCACTTGTCTCCAAATGTGTAGTGTCTTCATTTGTATGTCAATGTGTGTGTCACGGACTCTCTGGCTGCCTGCCATATGTGAATTGCTACCCCAACCGGACTGTGGGTTTGTACTTATGCGTTCTCATGTGCCTGTTTCGTACTGACGCTTTTGGACGCTTATCCGCCTCAGGCGAGTGCATTTGTGTCCTGTGTTCGATTGTGCGAATCTTTGTGTTTGGACAACATTGTGTTGGATGTTTGTGTACTCTGCTTCCTATGTGCGTGTGCTGCATTGTGTGTGAGATGTCCCTTCATGTGAGCTTTTGTTCACCCTTCTCCCTTTCCGGCAGTGTGGTTTTCACTTCTATGCTTGTTCAGTGGTGTGATGTTGGCGGGTTGTGTGACTAGTGCTCCTTGTTGGTGTGTTTCATTTTGGCCATGGCTTGTCTATAGTTGTGCTGTACTTAATTGTGCATGTGTACCATTGTGGCCATCTTCCCCCGTCCCCCCACTCCCTGCTTCTTCCTCTTCCTGGTGCTGTTGTGTCTGTAATTTTGTTGCTCCACACATAAATACATGTAATGAACAAATTAGAATAGTTCCTTGATTCTTTTAGGTTTCAAAACTTCTCTCTATTGTTTTTTTTTAAATTTTCCATATAAACAGTTTTTTTAATATTCAAGGACACATAGAAGTCAGAAGTGCAACGTATTCTATCAACACACTTTCTAGAACATTCTACAACACGTGCAGGTTAAAAGTTCATCAATTTTGTTAAACCTAACGATATTTTTTTGCAACATTTTCTCGAACATTTAACGGCATGTGCAGGTTAAAAGTTCACGATTGTTTTAAGTTCGAACAGTGCCTTCCAAATGCAAGTAGCAGGTGTGGTTGAGTTGAGCAAATTTTATCCTATGATATGTACTCCACGTTTAAACTGCTTTTTCTTAACCAATCACAAAGATGCTTTTCCACAAAAGGAAGGTGCACCCTACTTTTAAAAAACAATGCTTTTCATCTCCCAATCAGGTATCGTTTTGTATGGCAAAAAAAAGTAGTTCCCCATCTTTAAACATATCTCTTATTCTACGAACGGACTGCATGAGCCACAGACATCTATCCATTCCTCCCAGCCATACCTTCAAAATGCTAGTGTGGATCGTAGGACATAGCTATGTTTTCTGGTGCAAGAGGTATGCAGAACAGAGACGTATTGACTTAGACCTAGGTTTACAAAATGTGGACATTAAATGGTTTGGACAAAGAGGATTGAAGTGGCACCAATTGTTGCCTTTGGTTAAAACCTGTTTGCATCTCCAACACCTGACCTCATGATTGTGCACTGTGATGGAAACGACCTAGGCACATTGACTGGGGTAGGTTTGGAAATGCTAATGAAGGACACCTTTCGACAATTGATATTGCTTTTACCTCAAACTGTCTTTGTATATTCCAATATATGCCAAAGACAGAAGTGGAAATGGTCAAACCAATTTTGTCCTCAGATTGAAAAATCTAGGAAGAATGTCAACAAAGCTGTGTCTGCATACCTCAGAGACCATAGAATGGGGTTGATCTACAACAATAACATACGTTTTCATATGGCTGATATCTACAGAAGTGATGGAGTACACTTCACAGATCAGGGAAATCTAGTTTTTTTGAATAACCTGAAGCTGTGCATCCGCACTTATATGTAGCTCCAACTAATAAACACAAGGGCTCTTTTTAGAGCCGCCTTATATTCCCAATATCGGTTCGCAGAGTGACAGCTGCGATCCGGCTAGCACAGGGAGACCTGCGGGCCGTCGAGCAGCCTCGCAGAGGGACACCTGCGGCCCGTGGGCTCAGCTCGCACAGGGAGAGCTACGGGCCGTCGGCTCGGCTCGCACAGTGTGAGCTACGGGCCGTCGGCTCGCAAACGCACACCAGCATGCTGGCTCGCAGAGGGAGAGCTCCGGTCTAACTCTCAAAGGGACACCAACGGGCCAACCGCCCTGCTAGCAGACACACACCTATCACCTAACGGACTCACTCGGACATGTACAGCTAGGGACACGACGGCTCGCAGACACACAGCTGCAAGCCGACGGACTGCTACTGTTTTATGCTTTAGGGTAGTACAGTGGTGTTTGGGTAGTGTAGGGGGTTGTGCTGGGGGTAGTATTTTAGGGTTTAGGGTAGTGCAGTGGTGTTTGGGTAGGGGGTCGTGCTGGGGGTAGATTTAGGGTTTAGGGTAGTGCACTGGTGTTTGGGTAGTGTAGGGGATCGTGCTGGGGTAGTGTTTTCGAGTTTACGACAGTGCAGTGGTGTTTGGGTAGTCTTTGGGTAGTGTAGGGGGTTGTGCCGACAGACTGACTCACAGAGCTCCGAGCCGACGGACGGGCTTCTAAAGACATAGCCGCGACCTGGTGATTTGAGGAGAGGCAGCCTGAAAGGCATATCTCACACAGACACAGATGCCAGTGTTGCCTCGCAGAGGTAAAATACGAACCCGATGGCTTCTACACGGAGAGATGCGAGCTGACGGAGTAAATCACAAAATGGCTGCCAACACTTCCTGGTTTCAACCATTCATAGCCAATAAGCCGCAAGCTGCTGCTTGTAACCCCTCAGCCAATCACATGTCAGAATTCTCAAATATCGATATCTGTAAAATTTGATATTTCTCAAAAACTACTGAACGGATTTACACCATTTAAACAAAAGAGTGCTTTCTGGACCATCACCTTTCTCCCTGCCAAATTTGGCGTAATTCCGTTCAGCAGTTTCACCTGTAGTCTTCTGTAAAGTTTCGTATGGAAATTGCATGGAGAAAACACGTTTTAGGACCCTCTTATTTCTCAGCCCCTCCTACACCATTCACCCCCAAACTTTCAATATAAGAGCTAATCCAAAAAAGAGAAACTTTTTGGATAATTTCATAAAGATTCGTCAAACAACGCCACAGTTACAAGCACATAAAGGCTCCAGAAGGGGGCCGCGCAACCCCCTCCCAACATAAGTGAAGCCCCGGGGCTGCGCGGACCCCAGTGGGCCCCCGCCACTCCTGCGAGCCCCTGCTATTATTTTTTAAGAAATACCCCCGCAACCTAGCCCACCCAAGGGCCTCATTAAAATAAAACATGAGAACCCGCGACCCCAGCGCAAATTTTTGCCGATTTTTTATTTATTTTTTAAATGATTTGATTTTTTGGGCCCTGAGCAGACCTAGTGGGTCAGGGTTTTTCTACCTTGCCCCCTTCTCTTGTTTTATACCTTTGTTTCTCCGTTTTCGGGTGACTCGCTTCTACCGAGCCACAAGATGGCTGCCAACACTTCCTGGTTTGGAGTGCTAGCAGCCAATCACAGTGAAGCTCGCGCACGCGACTTAGGTTCCGCCCAGATATCGAAACTTTTATTTTTCTAATTTCTCAGCAACTACTGAACGGATTTACACCATTTTTAAAAAGGTCGCTTTCTGACCCAAGCACTACCTTTCTACCAAATTTGGAGTAATTCTGTTTAGTAGTTTCGGCTGTAGCCCTGCACAAAGTTTCCTATGGGAAATTGATTTTTTGACTCTTATTTTTTGAATTTCTCAAAAACTACTGAACGGATTTACACCATTTAAAAAAAGGGTCGCTTTCTGAACCAAGCTCTACCGTTCTGCCAAATTTGGGGTAATTCTGTTCAGCAGTTCGAGCTGTAGCTCGTCGCAAAATTTCCTATGGAAATTAACATGGAGAAAACGAGTTTTGGAACCCCCCTTTTTTCTCAGCCCCCGCTTGACGAATCACCTCCAAACTTTCAGGATAGGAGCTGACCTGGATAGACCTTTGTTTTGGAGAATTTCAGGAAGATTCGTCAAACGACGCCAAAGTTATTAGCAAATCAAATAATGCTTTTCCTATGGAAACTAGGTTCTAACTATAACTACCTACTGGCGACCGCCAGTAGGTAATAATACATATATATATATATATATATATATATATATATATATATATATATATATATATATATATATATATATATATATATATAATAGTGTGTGTTTATAGAAGTATATATTTTTATATAGAATGAAATATTAGTGAGATTAATTTAATTACCATTATATTAATGGTATTCATTATAATATTTAAGTTCTGCTACTTTACTATGTATATATTAAACAATTATATTTTTGTATGTTTTTTATTGATATTAGTGTAAAACGATATATTTCTTTCGATATTTTTGTACTGGATACATTACTTTTGTTCCCTTATATTGTTGATTCCGATATTTTCAGTGATCAGCTGTGTGTTGCGCAACCTCTATTTCAATTCAAGTTTTTGTTTTTTTAACTACAGCCCTACAAACAACCTGAAACAGCTATGTTGTATTTGTTTTCGGAGCTAGTTTGCTTTCCTGCTTCCAAGCCAGGATATCAGGCAACCACACTGACAACTGAGCTGAATCCTCCTCATAGCTCCCAGAGAGAGGAAACACCAGCTACTTGTCACCATCATAAATAGTAAATCCCATTCCCTATGCTTCCAACAAATTACACAAATATTTCATATAAATATTACCACAGGGTTTGGGGGGTCCCTTGACAGCTCCACAGCATAACACCACTGCTAGTTCCCTCACTCTATCTTTCCCAACCTCATATGTCATATCAAGCAAGAAGGTTTCTAACAACCTATGTGAGGTTGTTGAGACACCGGCTGTCCGTTGCTATCAGTGACCCCATAGTCAGTGATTTTAACTGCTACTTGGAGGTCCAGCAGCACCAAAAGCACAGAATCCCGCTTCCCCCAGCATCCATCTCGAAGAAGGTATTTTACTACTTCAATATGGCCTGGATTCAAAGTGAAGGTCTGCCAGCAGCCTGTGGGGCTCTTTGTGGGATGGAAAATGTGGTCACCACCTTGTCTAAAATGATTCCCATTAATTATCAGGATAGGTTGGGCTCAGTGAAGGTTTTTTAAGCAGTTGGGTGAATAAAAGATTTTTTAGGCAATTTAGAACCTTCTCATCTGGGAAGGAGCTATTTACAATTTCCCCAAAAACTGAACCAATTGTGTAGCCATTTCCATAAAAAGTTCAAGAATTACTCATGCACTAAGCAATGTTTATTCCTTTGATGACAGCTTATACCTAAAATGGAGTCACCTTCATTAATAAAAAAGAAATAACAGAGGCCTCAAAAACATTGTGGTCAAAAAGACCAGGAAAGACAAAAGTGGACCACCCTTGCACTTTATTTCCAGGACATGCCAATCCTTCACACATCTTAGAGACTTTATGCACAAAACATTCTGAATCTCTTTAGCTTAAATAGTTTCTAGTTGACAGCCCAATAACTAATTCAAAGTTCTAGCCCCGGTCACTATCCTCAAGATTTAAAATAATTGTCTGGATCAATTTCAAGACTCCTTAACGGCTGAAATATAATAACAGGATTTTGTGTTTCCATTGTATTTCCTGCAATTTTTTACACAGTTAATTTACTTGTTCCATAGCAAATTCAAGAACGGATTTGTGTCATTTATTAGTACAAGAGTGACGATGACTTTAACTCATCTGTGAACCATTTTTGAGAGGAGTGCAAATTATCTCTTAGAAGTGCCTCTCTATTCAGTTTTAAATAGTTACAAACTCTTTTACTTACAACACTTACAAAAATCAGCACTCAACTGCAACCACTCACCATTATTAAATTACTCAGTTACCACGTTCGGATCCACTCAAACCACTTGCTGTCACCATTTATTCACCCTGAACCTTATAAATCACCACTCACCTAAGTAAACACCTCTGTCATAAAATGACACATCTCTTGCTTCCCAAGCCTAGTCACTCAGCACCACTTGCCTCAGCCACTTGCACCATTTATTTGCTAAACCACTCCAATCAGAAGACCACATAACTCACTTACTATATCACTTACAGTAGTCACTGGCAGTATCACTCCCTCAAACCAATTGCCATCAGCACTCCCCTACAACCATTCATCAACACCAGTCAGCTATACCTACTCACTCGCCTATTAAAGCCATCTCTACAGTCAGTTACAATATCCCTCACAGCAAAACATATATGCAGTCATGAACACCAGAGCACACTTAATGCAGATCACTTGCTTCCACACCCTCACAACACTGCCAGGTTACACCAGTGTCCCACCCGTGAACAGCCACTTATCTTACCCACTCAGTAAACTGCTATCAGATAGCCACACTTTCCATGAAATTATCATGAAAGCACAACATCTTTCACTTACCGCATTCCCACGGCTTCACACAACACAAAATATTCATCCAAACAGTCACAACAGAATATTGAGGGGCAGATTTACGAGCCCCCTGCGCCACCAGTACGTCACTTTTCGTGACGTACTGGTGGCGCAGGGGGCTGCTCCATATTTACAAGGAGAGGAAAAGCCACCCTGCGTGACTTTTCCTTTCCTTGTAAATACGGCCCCTTCACACGCAGCATTTTGCGGTGAAGGGGCGTTCCATGGGTGTTGCTGTGGGTGTTCCCACGCAACACTCATGGAACAAGACACATCTCCAGAATTACGAGAAATCGTAACTCTGGAGATGCGTCTGAAAGCTACGCCACCCTAGAGGTGGCGTAGCGAGGCGCACTCGAGGAGAAGTGTTTTCATTTCTCTCGCTTTTCCTCTTTCAATGCGTGCTGCATTCTGCAGCACACATTGAAAGAGGAAAATGGTTGTAGTGATTGCTTTTGTGCAGGAAGGTTCCCCTTCCTGCACAAAAACATTCTTCACGACGCAGGCATCCTTGCACCATGGTGCAAGGGTGCCTGCGCCGGCGCATGGCTGCAGTTTGTGCGCCAGCGCAGGGGGAAGCACAAGGATGCGACATATTCTTGTAAATATGTCGCATCCCTGTGCTTCAAAACTAACGCAGCGCGGCACAGCAAAATGACTTGCTGTACCCCGCTGCGTTAGTTCAACGTAAATCTGCCCCTGAGAATGTTTAACTAGTGAGGCCCAGTGAATGACAGATGAGGCCTAGTGAACCTTCAGTCTCAGTGACCATTGGTTGAAAGTAAGCAATCTAATTGGGTTGTGAAAATACATACACGTGCTTACTAAAGCTCATCTGAAATTTCAGGAATTAAGCTCAAATAATGTGCAGTTAACAAGTACCGGTTTCGTGGTTGTCTATCTGATTAGTGTATATTGTCTTTTTTCAGGTTTCATTATAAAGTATTCCCAGATACTGTGCAACAGCTGTCTGACGGAACTTGACATTGAGGATGAAGTAAAGAAAGCTGGGAAAGTGAATTAGAGTTGCCTCAATTATGTGAGTGGATGACCTTACCATCTACAAAGCGCTGATGAAGCATTGGTGCAAACATGAAGTGCCTGGACTCTTCTTCTCAAAGTCAACTCAGCCGTCGATCTTTTGGAGATAGGGCTTAGGTATATTGATTGTAGTTCTGCAGTAATGATTGCACTAGAACAGTACCCTGGACGTTTAGGGGAATTGTGCTCTACAGAGAAGTGGATTCTTGCATTTGGGCATAGACTTTGCTTCCATTGTGACTCGCATTAATAGTAACATGCATCACAATGGCTCAATTTACCGACATGCCAGATGTTCATCTTCATAGATGATGGGAAAGGGCAAAAATTATGTTTCTTTTAAGTGTGAGTATTGACACAGGGATATATTGTATTGCTTCCATATGTTTCCTACTAATGTAGATGTTTTCTGTAAAATGAAAGTAAAGTTTAAAAAATAAAGCTATGTATGGCGACATGTTTCTTATTAAATATTAATATATCAGTTTATATTAGTAGATTTATATACATATATATACATAAGTATACAATTTAACAATAGTGCTTATAAACAATAATAATGCTTCTAAAGGCTCTGTCTTATTAAACGAATCGTGTACCCAATGTTTAAAGTAGCACATTTAATTAGAATGCACAAGGGGGAATGCTATAAAATGACATACTATGAAGTTTTTGGGGTGTTGCCCTTAGTCCCTTAAGAGCCCTTAAGAGCATCCTGTTTACTTGTGCCTTTCCATTCAAGAATAAAGTGGTGTTATTCTCAGGTGTTGAAATAACACAACAACTAACATTTAAAAAAACAAAAGCCACTGACATTCATCAGTTATAGTTTACTGAGCTAACTAGAACTAGCACCCCGCTGTGCACTGCTTTTCACCACACATAATACATCAATCTTGGCATGTTAAATGATGCCATTGATGACATCAGTGCTGCCATGTAATATGTGAGGTGATAAGCACTGTTGTAATATGTGAGCTGATAAGCAGTATATGGTGGGGCGCAAGTTATAGTTAGGTCAGTAAACTATAACTGATGAATTTTAGTTTTTTTTGTTGCTTTTGAACATAATTTGTTTGTGTTCTTTCAACTCCAAGCTATAACATCACTTTATCCTTTGCTTTTTTTAATTGAATTTCTATAGTTTTTTTAATATAAGCTAAAATATTTTTACCCTAACGTATTGCAATGTCACTTTAACCATTGGATTTTTCAGTGAATTTGTGTTTTTTTAAAGTAATGTAAGATCTTACTACCTTGCCTAACTGTAACGTCTCTTTAAACTTTGGTTTTTTTTCGATGAATTTCTGTTTTGTTTCTATATAAACACACAAAAGGTGATAGCAGGAATGCTTGCAATAAGTCTAACCACTGACAATCGGTCAGGGTAGCAATCCAACTCATCTTTCTTTTGCTCACCATGCCACCTTGGATTGGACACAGCCATATGCAAATCAGTTTTGACCTGAGCGATTGCCGGTGATTGGACAAATTGCAAGCATTCCTCTCATCACCTTTTGTGTATTTTTTTGATCATATTCAGCCAACTCACCTGCTGAGCATTGACTTTGGCCATGCACATTGGAAGAAGGAAGCAGGGCCTGGACTCTGGCCAGGTCCTAGGCTCAATCTTTCTTTGGGCAGCCAACCCCTGTCTGCGGATAGCTTCGGCTGTGCACAGCAGGGGTTGGCCAATAGGCCTGTCCAGCAGCCAGGCTCTGTGCCCAACTCGGTGGACACCCAGCTCCCCACTGTGCACAGCTTTTGGCAACCAACTCCCCTTTGTGTGCAACTCTTGACTGTTTTCAGTGAGCTGTTGGACCCAGGGCCCAGATCTGGGCCCCAACCAGCTCCTACCTCTATCCATCCTCCTGTGGATCCCCAAACCACAGTACTAGGCAGTACTCCTGTGGTACCTGCGCTCAAGAACAACCTCCAAGGTCCAGCGGTACCGTGCAAGCTTCCTCAGGAGAAGCTTACACTGAACCGTGGTATTGTGGAGGTGTAGCTTGCACAGCTGCTGCTGCAATAGTACCCTTCTACCTTATGGGACGTCCTTGCTGAAATATTGCAGGCACCAGTCCCTCAGGAGTTACGTGGCACAAAACCAATTTCTTTTTGCGTTTACCCCCATTGTGGGTCTCCCCACAAATGCTAGGGGGTTAAGGTGTCCCTACTCTACCCACTCATATGTTTTTGTTTGTAACTTGGGGACTGAGTTCCTGTGTCCTGTAATGGCAGCAGCCACATTTTTCTCTGGGTTGTGGCCAGCCACAGAGATCGCTCGGTACCATGGGACCAGTACCGGTCCTGTAGTACCAAATGGCCAACAGGAGAAAAAGCTCCCTTGGCTAATCAGTGTGTCCTTTTTTAAGTCGAGCATCAGTGCGCAAGCACTGCCTGCAAGACTATTCCGACTGTAATCCCGCCTGCTGCTTATCATAGGTTGATTGCACGTTGCTCTTCTTTGCAGCCTCCGCATTGGTTCCCAACCTGATGCATCACTTCCGTTTTCTTGTACAGGAGCACCGCTGAACTATGAATTGATTTTCAATTATTTGTGGCCGTCCGCTTTTATTAGGTACTATTTATCCTAACCCCCTCCCATTCCCCCTGCCCTCCATTTTTTTTCATTATTTTCATGTGTGGCAAGACACTTCCAGTGTGGCACACCGTGCTGTCAAGGCTCTTCTGGCGCACTTTCACAAGGGTGCAGTTTCTCTTTCTTTTACAGTGTGAGGCAGTTCCGAAAACTACCTGCCTTCCATTTCAGCGG
This sequence comes from Calotriton arnoldi, assembly GCA_963921515.1. NCBI lineage: Eukaryota > Metazoa > Chordata > Amphibia > Caudata > Salamandridae > Calotriton > Calotriton arnoldi. The sequence goes on from CAWUFW010000892.1 coordinate 2,343,589, forward strand.
AGGGCTTGTTTTCATTCTTGCCTTCGGGTCGGATTTCTCTAACAGATGCACCAAATGTTTACACCTTGCCTCTGCTGTGGAATTAGTGTACATATGAAAATAGCAGCTACTGTATAGTCTGCCTGCTACAGTGCTACCGCGTCACTATGACTGGGCTCATCTCTGTTTCCATCAAATCCGTCACATGCTGAAAAGGCCGCCTCTGTCATTGTGCCGAAGAGCAAGCCCACTCAAATGTAACGAACCGAGGCGCCCAGGTACTTATTTGTGTAGTGTTTCAGGGGCAGATTTGGTAACGTAAACCCTCCTAAATCTGATGTCAAAATTAAATTACAATCTGTAATGCGAATCTTACAAGGAGAGAGTTGGAAGCAGCAGAGTTTTCTGTGCCATGTCACTGGCCAAGCCACTGTCCCGTTCAGTCTGGGGCAGCGGCTATTTCTACGAAGACCCAGGCGAAATACTCCTTTTCTAGGAAATATTCTGCCTTTGCCCTTTCCGCTCTTTCATTTTAATGTAACATCACTCCGCTTACAGCTCCCTCTGGGCATCAGAACATAATCGTCTTTGACAATGTCATATTTAGGGCCTGTGGTCTGGTTCATTCTGCGCAGGGATTTAAGCTCTCCGAATCTTCAGCTCAGCTCTACCTTTTAATCGAGAGATGGCATTTTTTTTCGAGCTTTGCGATCTGAGCCTAAATTATTTGACCTCTTTGTAGTGTCGGCCTGCGTGCGAGGGACACACGTGGTGGTAGGCCTGGCGCAGGACGGAGACACAGAGGGGCACACACGGGGTGTACTGTGGTGGCCAGCAAAAACTAACCACGCCTGGCGCTCCGGGCTCTTTATTAATACATCCCACGCTGTGCTGGCGTACGCCAGCACAGCCCATTAGGCTTACGCACCGGGGGGGCACATCACATGAGCGGGTCCCGCCGGACGGGGTATCGTTGCGATGGCTTCGGGTGTGGCCTTAGGGCGTACCGACTCTGGCTGCCCCTCAGCAAGGGAGTGGGCGATGGCAGCCGGGGGTTGTCGGTTCCGCCGGGCTCAGCGTTCTCACCTTCTTGGAGGGCAGCAGGGGGTGGCGTCCTGCCGGCATTCCCTGCTGCTGTCGTGGTTGAGTCTGCGGCGGCCGCACCTGTAGGTTCTCCATTGGTGCTGGGGCAGTCCTTAGGTAGTGGTCTGATGTCAGGGAAGTCTTCCACGCTGTCTCTGATGTCAGGGAAGTCTTCCACGCGGTCTCTGGGTACTCTCTTGAACTGTGACACGTTTCTTGTTACAGTCTCTTGGCCTCTATGGGCTGTGACTTGGGTGCCTTTGATGTTGACTACGACCCAGGGGTCTAGTTCGAAGGGCAGCCGGAATTTCCCTCCCGGGTGGCGATCTTGTACCAGCACCTGGTCTCCTACCTGGATCGAGGGTTCTTTGGCATGCCTCCTCTGGGAAGCTTTGTCATTGGTGGCGGCTCTTCTGGCATTCGAGTGATTTTGTGGATTTGCGATGTCCTCCCACACAGGATGGTGCGGGATGGTGTCCATCACGTTCCGACCGAGGCTTAGTTTGCTCGGGGAGATGCCGGTGGTGCAGTGAGGGGTGAGCCGGTACTCACGGAGGAACTGGTACAGGGCCTGTTCTAGATTGTGACCTTCTGCTACGGCAATCTGAATGGTTTTATTCAGGGTCCTCATTAGGCGCTCCACCTCGCCGTTGGCTTGAGGCCATCGCGGGGTTATGCGGCGGTGCTTGATGTGGTTGGAGGCTAGGTAGTTGGTCAGCTCAACACTCGTGATTTGGGGTCCGTGCGAATTTCTTTGAACAGTCCGTGGGTTGCCATGATCTTTTCTAGTTTCGGGATCACTTCAGCCGCGGACGTGGTGCGCACGATTTCCACTTCCGGGTATCGTGAGAAGTCGTCTATTACCACCAGCATGTGTGAGCCTCCCGGGAGGCTGCCGAAATCCACGCTCACTCTCTCCCACGGGGCACCGGGGGCGGGTTCAGTGATGATCGGTGCGGGTTTATCCGGAAGGCTGGTTGCTAGGCAGACAGGGCATCGTCTCACAATTGCTTCCACTTGCTGGTCGAGGCCGGGAAACCACACTTTGCTCCGAAGCCTGCTTTTGGACTTGACGATCCCCTGGTGGGCTCCGTGTGCCAGGAGGGCAGCTTTGTGGGTCAGACTTGCTGGTAGTACGAGGCGGGGGCCTCTCAGGAGACAGCCATCTTCGGTCACTGAGAGTCCTTGGCGAACAACGTATAGGGCCTTCAGACTTGAGTGAGCGGTCTCCGTTCGACGTGGCGTAGGGCTCTGTAGCGGTTTCCAGTCACCTGATGCGAGCGCTTGGATCGCCAGCTGAAGACAGTCATCATCCCTGGTGGCTGCGATGACATCTTCCAGGGAGATAGGAAGGGGCCTTGACCTGTCAACGATCAGTCTCACGTACTCTTCGGTTGCCGCCGCTTCCGCCGCCTCCGGGATCGTGATGGGCCGAGCGTGTCTAGAGAGGAAGTCTGCTGGATTCCGTGTGCCTGGTTGGCACTCTACGGTTAACTGGAACTCCTGGAGCTGTAGGACCCACTTCTCAATCCTCGGAGGGGGGCATTATGAGGAGCCTTGAAACAGCGGGATCAGCGGTTTGTGGTCGGTGACGACCTTGAACGGGTGGCCATACAGGTAGATGTAGAAATGCCGGCAGCCCCATTAGATGGCAATTGCTTCTTTTTCAATTTGAGAGTACCGTTGCTCTGTGGGCGTGAGCGTCTGGCTGGCGTAGGCTACTGGGGCCCATTTTCCACACGACTGACGCTGGGCCAGAACCGCTCCGAGGCCCGTGGGACTGGCATCCACCACCAGCTGGGAATCTCAGTGGGGATCGAAGTACACCACAGTGGTATCCGCTGACAGGGCTGCTTTTGTGCGCTTGAAGGATTCGTCGTGTTCAGGCTCCCACGACCATGGGTTGGAGGCCTTTGTTAAGTCTCTGAGCGGGCCGGTGAGGTCAGACAGATTCTTGATGAAACGCCCACAGTATGTTACCATACCTAAAAAACTGCGGACACCTGACACGGAGGTAGGGGCTGGAGCCTCTTGTATGTCCTTTACTTTGTCTGGGTCCGGGCCGAGGCCTTTGTCGGAGAACTTGTAGCCGAAGAAGCTGATGTCTCGTCGCAGGAAATCGCACTTCTCCCGGTGGATCGTGAGTCCACAGTCGCGGAGGCGCGCGAAGACAGCTTGGAGGCGGAGGAGGTGTTCTTCCAGTGTTGGGGTGTGCACCAGGGTATCGTCGCTCATGTTGAGGACACCCTCTAGCCCGTGGAGAACGTTTTTGATGATCTGAAAAACTTCAGCCGCACTGGAGATGCCAAAGTTAAGTCGCGTGTACCTCCACAGTCCTGCGTGTGTTGAAAACGTGGTGATGGGGCGTGAGTCTGGGTGTAGGGGTATCTGGTGGTAACCCGATCGTAGGTCCATCTTCGAGAACCACTTGGATCCTGCCAGCTCACTGATGATATCGTCCACCGTCGGTGTGAGGTGGCGTTCTTGTTTTATGGCCAAATTCGGAAGGCGCATGTCCACGCAGCTGCGCACAGTGTCCGGTTGTTTCGGTTTCTTTGCCACGACAATGGGTGACACCCAAGGCATTGGTCCGCTCGCCCGTTCGATGATGCCTGTCTTTTCGAGCAGCGGCAGCTCGGCCTCCACCTTCGGGCGCAAGTGGAACGCAATCCGCGGGTGCCGGAGGGCAATTGGGGCCACTGATTTGTCGATGTGGAGCCGGATGGCTGGCCCTTTCAAACAACCGATTCCTTCGAACAGCCCCTTGAAGTCTTGGAGGATGCCGTTGAGGTCATGGGCGTGCACATTGAAGGCAAAGTGGATGAGGTGGAGGTCTTGTGCTGTGCGGCAGCTGAGGAGGAACCCTGATCCGTCCTGTGACACGTAGACCTTCGCTTGTTGGTTGGTGTTCGCATGAGAGAGATCTGCATGGAAGACGCCACGCAGCTTCAGGGGCGCACGGGTGCCGAAGGCATACACCTGTATGTTGGTGTTACGGAGTGCTGGAGGACCAGGCAAGCTTCGGTAGACACTCACAGCCATGAGATTGATGGTGGCTCCTGTGTCGATGAGGGCGGCGACGGAGTGACCTTGTATTCCAATGGTGCAGATGGGTGCGGACTGCCGGGCGGCTGTGAGCGTGTTCAGCATTCGTACTACATGGACTGTGGCCACATCGTCTTCGTCCATGTCGCTGTCGGGGGACTCCCCCGGGTTCGGTTCGATGGCGCGCACCTGTGTCTGCGGGCCTCTGGGGCGCCTACTCTGCGACGAACGGCATACTTTCGAGAAGTGATTCAGCTTCCCACAGGCGCTGCAGGTCTTGCCGCTGGCTGGACAGGGTCCGTTGTGCGGTAGTGGGCTTCCGCACCATCCACACGGACGATTCTGTGGGCTCCGCCGGGGGAGCGACGACATCGGCTTGGAGGGTTTTGGCCGGGCTTCCCGCCCCTCAGTGCGTATCGCATTCACCGGCTCTTCCTTGACCGCAGAGGTTGAGGCGGGGTCCATATGTGCCACCCGTGCTTTGGACAGTTCTTTGGAGCGCCCCAGCGTCAGGATGGCCCTCATGGGCATGTTGTGTTTTTGTAGGATGCGCTCGCGGAGCTTGGACGAGGCGCACCCTTGGATAAATTGCGCTCAGATCTCGTCTTCCTCGTCCGGGAGGGTGCACGTGCTGGCAAGCTCTTTAAGGCGCGTATAGAAGATATCGACAGACTCGTCTGGCAGCTGCTGCGCCTGGCGGAGGAGGAACCTTTCGTAGTCCGGATTGGCGAATGGTTCGAAGTGCGCCGTGATTGCATCCCGCATGGAGGCGTAGTTCCGTGGGGGTCCACCTTCTCGGACAGTCTTCGAGATTTTGTGGATCTCAGCGCCACCTAAGTGAAGGAGCATAGGAAGTCTGCGTGGTGCCGGGATATTCGCTGCGTCAAAGTAGGTTTCTAGGCGCTCCACCCACGATTTCCATCGTGCTGCCTGTGACGGAGGAGGGCCGGTGACTGTGAAAGGTTCCAGAGGTGGGACGGACGTCATGGCGGGGCGGTGCAGTGGTGGGCAGTGGGCTGTGCTGTGCAGAGCACATGGCGGGTCTTGTGTCAAAGTGGCAGTGCAGCACCACGATGGTGGAGCAGGCAATGGGCTGCGCACACGCGGAGCGGGTGTGGCATCCAGGCAGGCACTTACCCAGCGTGGAAGAGGTACGCACGGTAGACCCGATGTGGCAGATGTGGCAGCTCAGGTCGTCGGCCCACTGGTATAGAGTTGGATGAAGTTACCGTGGGGAAGACGCCCACGTGGCCTTGCGGTGCACCGCAGCGGCGGCAGGGGGTGCTGCGGCGGGAGGCTGGTGTAGCGTGGAGCAGCAGTGGTGCAGCAGCATGAAGCCGTTGGCAGTCCGTGGCCGCGCTCGTGGCTGTGCGGTGCCCTGCAGTACCGGCAGGGGGTGCTGCGGCGGGAGACTGGTGCGGCGTAGAGTGGAGGCGGGCACGGGCACTCACCGCAGGAAGTCTTCAGGCGGCCGCGGAGTAGTCGCTGACTGGGAGCGGCAGGGGCGCCTTGCACAGCGGATCCGCGGAAGCACCGTGAGGTGAGGCTGGCACTTCAGGCTGCTGCTGCGCCGGCTGCAAGATACTGCGGAGCTTGCACAAGGGGCATGCAGGGAGCCACCTTGTCGCCAGTGTAGTGTCGGCCTGCGTGCGAGGGACACACGTGGTGGTAGGCCTGGCGCAGGATGGAGACACAGAGGGGCACACACGGGGCGTACTGTGGTGGCCAGCAAAAACTAACCACGCCCGGCGGTCCGGGCTCTTTATTAATACATCCCACGCTGTGCTGGCATACGCCAGCACAGCCCATTAGGCTTATGCACCGGGGGGGGCACATCACATGAGCGGGTCCTGCCGGGCGGGAAGAGTTGGTCTCGCCCAAGTGCCTTGCAACATTACACTCTTCTGACCATTTTCCGCGATATTTTCAAAGTCAAAATGCACAAAAGTAGAGTTAAAATAGAATGAATTGCCTTACAGGTATAATAAAGGCTGAGTGGCAGAGGCTGGCGGTCATGGCGGCCGGACATGAGCCGTAATCACAGCACACAGCTGTCCTTTAGAAGGGGTCCCTGTTTCTGCGGTGGAGCGCACACCGCATAGCCTCCACCTGAAATACAACCAAATGTTGCTGCTGTTGCTTTTGATCTGTAACACACCAGTTTGAGTTTGGTCTGGGATTCACAATAGGTCCTGGATATTTGATATTGATCATGATCGTGTGCCCTAACACAACAAAAGTTAAAAACCAAAAAATCTACCCACTCTACATGAGTCAGGGAATTCTTACATGAACAAAGATATAATAAAACCAGCAATCTTCCAAGGCACATAAAGTCAGTTGTAGCAGCACAGTTCTTCCTGCTCTTTCTAACATGTGAGCTCCAAATGGCCTCTGGGTATCTGACAATCCACTGAGTTCATTTTCCAGCGAAATGCAGTGGGTATTCACTCCATGATGCTATAGCATGTATTGTGCCTGGGACTTTGCTTCATTCGACCTGTGATATTAAATTGGGCCCTGCATGTGTATAATTTTAGTGTGTGGTATGTATTTGGTATTGGGGTGTTTACTGGATATGTAATATATTGTCTACTGTCCTGTGATAATGCAGTACTCACAGGGTATGTGGTACTGTTGCATGTGTTAGGTGCGTTACACTGTTGAGTGTATCGGGACTGTCAAAACATGTTTGGTACTGTCTTTGTAATTTTGTAATGTGTATTGAGTCTGTGATTTTTTAGTGTGCTTATCGTCTGTGGTTCTATATTTGATGGTGGCTTTGTCACGTTGTTCTGGTTTATGGATGGGCCATATTATAATGGATGCTGGACTGTTTTCTTTTAATGGGAGTTTAATTGGCAAATTGGATGTCTCATGAGTTCCTTCCCTGTGATCGGTTGTACTTGTATTAATGTGTGGATATAACCAATCAAATTGAATTTTTAACGAATGTTCGTATTGTGCTTTGAACACTGCAGTTGTTTTTTGTATAGCCTAATGTTTAAGAATTAAAAGAGCTCTGGTGCTTTTAAATACATATACATATATAACTAGATCCCACTATATGTGTCTCATGCGCTGAAGTTTTCCATGGTCTCTGTTTTTTTGTTTTCAAAGAGCAGCAGATACTAGTTTTCCATGGTCTAGCCGCCCATGAAATCACCGAAGGTTGAGAGGCCTCGGAACGGGCGGGTGCATAAGTTGGGTAACCCTTGTGCATGTTCAGCATGTCATCTGTCCCTTATAAACACATGTGACAGAGTGCGCTCTCAAACCAGGATTTCGCTGCTTTGGTTGTCTGTGAGGAACATCCTTCTACTGTTACAAAATTCCAATTGTGTAGCTCATTTTCCGGTTGGTCATGTTTAATCTACATTTCAATTAATTGGCTTATTTTCTGTGTTTTGCTGTGGACTGCTGTCATTGCGGCGATGCATGCTCGCACAGTCATCACTGTCTTTGGATTAGCTGACGCTGCTATGCTGTAGCCAAGCCAAAGTACAATAAGAATGGAAGGTCAAGTTCCCTACGGAAAAGACTGCATCAGAAGTTAATGACACAGACAGAAATATGCCCTGTCTTCACCAGGCCTGTGAGATCTGGATCAGGTCTCATGTTCATACCTTTAGTGGGTGAAGGAAACAAACTTCTTCTCCTGCTACATGGTCTGACGTCACATGTGTAACTGCCTGTTCAACATGTCTTTGCAAGCGAAGTAAGCACTTTTAAACCCCCGTGTTCCCATTCACCTTTATTTTCCACAAAGTGGCTCGTGAAATGGATTTAAGGGAGCTGCCACTCCTGTCAACCAGGAAACCCGTTAAAATTAAGACTGGCGGAAAATACTTTTCAGATCTTAAAGCAGATTGTAGAGTCATATGCCATATTGCACCCACATTCCCATAGTAGAAGCTCCCAAAGGTGCTTTTCTTATGAGTTATTTTCCTTGGTTTGGTGTTTTCTCAGTGTTTGGCTAGCGGTGACATAGGTACAGCTGAAAACCCTACAGCAGTTGACATTTTACATGCATGTGGATACTGCAATTCTGTAATTATTGAATGTGCAGTGGACTTTTTTTATTTCTCATTTGTCAGCCATTATCCAATCTCCTAGCTCCATTTGCAGCTCTAGCAGGTGCAGAATTAGCGGACGGGGAGAGCATGACTAATGACGTACAATACAACCTTCTTAGAAGGTTTCCATATGAAAACATGAACGCCATAGATAAAAAGATCAAACACAGCATTGTATGCAGGGCACGCACTACTAACATGGCAATGAGGCTCCTTTTGGATATCTATAGATTACCACCTTAACTTATTTTTGTTTCAACTTAAATGACTAGCTCTGGAGGGGGGTTTTTGCTTAATGTCCTCTATTCACCTAATTGAATCAAGTCTGTCATTTTCATTTGAAACACATATTTGTGGCCGTAACCTGTAACGTTGTGTTTTTAGGTCAAGCCGGGGCAGCACATGCGCTGCTCTGCGAAGCATGCTGTATTCAGGTATGGACTTGAAGCTCCGCCCATTTCTCACCCATATTTTCAATTAGCTCTTGTCCCTGTCCTCTCTAAATGGTTGCTTTTGATTAGTGAATAGGCGTAATAGTCCCCCCTTAGTACCGCCTTGTCTGCATTTGTACCCTCCCATGAGGACTGGCCCTTTTACCTGTGTGTTACATGGTATGTGTTATCTACAGTCTGCATGCACTATTTTCTTTAATGATTTTCCCCTATTGTAGGCACAACATGCTTTCCCTGGAACCACGAACCACTTGTGTTTTTTAAGCAGCACGGCCGTGCTTTAGCATATTTTATGTGTTTTGAGATTAACAACATGGGGGCGCCTGCTTTCCCCTTAACACGGGCGCCCCCTTTCAACAAGCTGGGCGCCCGCTTTCAATCACATGGGCGCCAGCTTTCAATAACAACACGGGCGCCCGCTTTCACTTTAACACGGCCACCCGCTTTCACATGCTCCCCCACCCCGCTTTTCTAGTTTGCTTGCAGAATTCCATATGGCAGGCCGCTGAACTGCCCACAAATCCTCATAAATCAGTAAGTAGTTGTGAAATCACCATTACGCCTGTTCTGTTCATGCTTTGCTTTATATATGAAATGAAAACAGTGCTCAGATTCATCTTGCCATTTTATCTTGGCGCTGTTCTTTAAATGCACTAAGCACACATTGGAAAGATATTGCATCAAAATACAGGATTATTGTGGATGAACAAGATTTGTGGGGGGCGGAGGGTGTGCTGCAGAGGGTGAGAAAGGCAAAGCGCATTTCCAAAAAAACACAGGCCACTGTGTTATTGTCTCAAAGTATTGGCCACTTCTGCATTTACACATCTCACAAAGTCAAAGCAGAGCAAAAGCTATTTTTATTGCACTAGGAAATTATAAAAATGTATCTGTCTCATTTTCTCTTCTCAATCATTACTCTTCAAGTGGAGTCCATGTCCAAGACAAGATAAAAAATCAACCTAGAACGCTTCCCAGGAAGCACCACATAAATGCACGCCATCAAAAATGGTGCTGGCTTTCTCAGTATCTTCCTGTGAAAGAAATCAGCGGGTCACATAATCACACATTAGCAAAGCAAACACAGCATTCCTTTCTCTCCATTCAAAAGAATTGGGTACCATTAAATGAGTATTATTAACACCCGTTATTTAAAGAGCTTTGAAACAGGAGGAGTGTGGTGGTATAAAGCACAATATAAAAACAATTAATAGCATTGGGCCAGGACTCTTCTTTGTCTATGGTGTTAGTCATGTTAGGTTCAGTCACAGGAACAGAGACATAAATGCCAGCGATATTTGGGGTTGTCTATGTGCCTAACCTCAACACAGTCATCTTCACAGTCCGCCAACATATTCAAACAGCTGGATAAAACAAGCATTTGCAATGCATTAGGTCTCACATTTGTGAGACTTTGAGCTATTGTCATTGTACATGGCAATGCCTTTTATTTGTGTTTTAAAAACCTGAAAGAGGTGCGTAAACACCCATTTTGTATTTAGTCCTTGCTTAATAGAGGCTGTCCGTAAAAGAGGTGCAGTTACTGCCAGCCTTGCTTCTCGTAAGCAACAACTATAAGTACAAAGTGTGTTTATGCACCGTTCGCAGCTTTTCAAAACACATAAATAAAAGACATTTTCATTTACAATGCCAATAGCTCAAACACTCGCAAATGCGAGACCTATTGCATTGCAAATGCTTGTTTTTAATTGTCGGTACCACAGGAACTACCGCCTAACTTTTTAATTCCTTCATGACCACCCCTAGCAACTCTTTAAGCACACATTTCTCAAAAACTGCTGAATGGATTTACACCAAATCACAACAAGCGTGTTTCCTCATTACATTCCCAACATTGTGTCACATTTGATTTCATTCAGTTCAGCCATTTTTCCTGTATAGGGGAGCAAAATTTCCAACGGGTTGCAACACGGGAAATCAACATTTTTGAGCCCTCTTTTTTTCTAGGCCCCTGCTTGACAGGCCACTCAAAACTTTTCAGTAATGAGCTGTGGTGGATGAACTTGTTGTGGGAAAGTTTCATGCAGATTTATCTAATGTCACCAACGTTATTAGCAAAACAAATAACGCTCTTCCTATGGAAACTTTGACCTAATTATAACTACACACTGGCAATCGCCACTACACTGCTGTGTAATATATATGTACCTGAACCCTAAAAAATGTTAGTCGTTTAAATGTAAAAAAATTAAAATGTTAAACCCATATTTTATTATATTTTTTATGTATTCTTTAATATTTATAATTATATTAAATTAAATAGCTTAACAGAACATTTTACTAACCACCTATTATTTATTTTAAAATGTAATAACTTAAAATTAACGTATTTTTATCCAATCTTATTTATATCTATTTAGGCATATATACTACACAGTTGTCACTGTGTAGTTATAATTAGGACAAACTGTACATTGGAAGAGCTTTTTTGTTTTGCTAATAACTTTGGCTACCTTTGACAAATCTTCACAAAACTTTCAAAAAGAAAAGTTCATCCACCTCAGCTACTTCCTTGAAGGTTTTGAGGTGATCTGTGAAGCAGGGACCAAAAAAAGGGGAGTCCCAAAATGCAAATTCTTCATCCATTTTCCATAGGAAATTTTGAATAATGCTGCAGCTAATGAAAAGAATGATACCAAATTTGGCAGAAAGCTAGATCTCGACTTGGAAACATGCTTTTTTTCTGATTTGGTGTAAATCTGTTGAGCTGTTTTTGAGAAATTAAGGATCATAACTTATAGAGATCTGGACAGTTGGGTTCGCGGACGCTTGCAGGACTGTTGCAGTCATGCAAAATCAAAAAAAAGAGCGATCCTATTGATCAAGAGGGCTTTTTTCACAGGAGTGGCACTCCTACGAGAGCACACTCTCTGATTGGCTCACTGCAACACAAACAGAAATATTGCAGGCACCATTACAGGACTCGGGCACTCAGTCTCCATGTCCTGAAAAGTTTAAACATTTAAGCTATAAGGGGCCAGGGAAAGGATACTCATACCCCCTAGTCCTTGTTGGGGTATCCCAGAGAGACACCCCTGGTTTATATATATTTTTTTTAAATGTTTGGGTGCCGCAATCCTGTGAGACTCTTGTGGGAGTCAACATGGTTCCCAGTGCTTCTGAGAGAGTCTTACAGGAGCACAGAGGCTGCTCGGATTTCGCAGGATCAGGGAGAGAATTAAAAAAAATAGAATGTGGTGTGGGTGTCTATGGTGGGCTGTCTGCCTGCATGTGTTTGGGTGCAGATCCTGGATCTTTGGCTGTCATTAGACTGGGTTGTCAGGGAGATCCCGGCCCCCATCGGTTATCAGAGTAGAAGGTATCTAAGACCAGGTTTCAGAAAAAATCATAAGGTGTACACTTTCATACCTGTCAAGGATCTAGGACCTTTAAGGATAGCACTTCTGTCAGGTCTCACTTTAGTAGAGGCCATTCTTCAAGGCTCTTCTCAGGTCACAGAGTGCAGGTCCTGTCCTTTTCTGTTTTTCCACAAGTCCAGAAGTGATCTGAGGAGGGCACTGGGGATGCTACATTTATTCCCACTGCCAGCCTGTAGGTGGGGGAAACTCCTGGCCACTCCCTAACCAATGGGGTAAATGTTCCCAGAGGTGACCCTAACCACTTGTACAGCACTCTTTGGGTGTTTTACCGTAAACTATCCTACAGTGCCCTTATCTGCCTAAATTCTACATGGCAGAACCTTTCTTCTCCTGGTCAGAGCTCCCTGTGCCCACCCAGAGGTGTGACTATGATAATGGGTAACCCCTTCCTTTTTGTCACTTTAAACCAGGGCTAGAGCTATCTTTGCACCTCTGCCTCTCCACACTGGGTTTGAAACAAGGCTAAAATCAAAGAGAGGCAGGCCTAGGTGTGAGCCACACCTGCAAGTGACAGGATAGGCACTTTTTGAAGCTCAGGAAGGAGCTAGCACAATCCCTCAAGCCATTCTGCTCATAGAAGAAAAATACCTCTCCAAACCCACTTTTTTTGTCCACTGTCTGGGAGCACTGCACATAACACCACAGAAGAGCCATTAACAATCAGGTAACCATAGACACTGAAAGAAAGGCACATTTGGCTTAAGCAGAAAAATTGCAACTTTTTAAAAGTGGCATTTTCAAAATAGTGATATAAAATCTGACCTTACCATTAAATTGGATTTTAAATTGCAATTAAAACAAGTGCTTGAATCATTTTTCTAGGTGTTCCAAAACTAAAGCTAACCATTATATGGTGTTATAATGTAACCCAGTGCCTTCTACTGAAGAGTCAGACTTGCTACAGTGAAAAATGACTTTGGACATTTTTCCCTGCCAAAATATGTAAATCGTTAAACATACATGTCCTACTTTTTAAATAACATGCACCCTGCACTATGGGAGACTTGTAAGGACTGAAAAAGAAGGTTTAGGCCTGGCAAAAGGTTTATTTTACCAGGCCGAAAGGGCAGTTTAAACTGCACACAGGTTGCAAGGGCAGTCCTGGAGCCATATTTTACAGTGCTACTGTAGTGGGTGGCACAATGACTGTTGCAGCCCACTGGTAGCATTTAATTTACTAGCCCTAGGTGCATGTTGTACCTTATACCAGGGACTTAAGTAAGTTAAATGTGTGTGTTCAGTGTATGTCAATTTAACTATGTTGAAACGGAGCAGCAAAAGCATTATATTTCTGGTTGGCAGGAGTAAAGTGCACAGAGTCCTAGGGCCAGCACAAATGGATTCAGTATAGGAAGGCAAAAATCTGGGGGAATGCCACGCAAAACATGTTTCTGTCCAGACTGAACAAATATATATATATATATATATATATATATATATATATATATATATATATATATATATATATATATATATATATATATATATATATTAAACACAGAGGCTCCATTTCACCGGTGGCCACCAACCCTGCAGGGCGGGCTCTCAAACAAGCAGGAATGGAGAATCCTCCTGAATTAAACGAAAAACCACAGAGCCCAACTTCGTCTTATTCCCACGTAGACATTTATTCGTCTGAAAGCGCGGCAGCATTTGAACACTCGGTACTTCCTACGCGTTTCGGCGTCATCGCCTTTTTCACAGGTGAGTGTTAATTAATTAAAAGTCTCAGTGGTCACATAGCCCTTTACACAACTGCAAGCCCCAGAATGCACCATCATTGTTGCAGCGTGACTTGGCACAAGTTCCATTTATGCTTAATAGCGTGATTAAAACTGCCAATGTCCCGTTCAGTTTCTGGCTTTGTAGTGCACACTGTAATTATTAGGCAAAGTGCATTGTTCGCTGCCACGCTCAAAATACATACTTGAGTTGCGAAGTTTCCAAAGGGAGGGTGTTACCTCTCTCATCTCCCTTTCTTTTCTGTCTTTCAACACCAAATCGCCATGGAAATCCAGAGGCTGGTGCAGATGGAAAAGCGGGTCATGCCCCCTCCGTCAGATACTAAACACAGAGGCGAATCCTGTAATGTTAAAATTACAGGATTCGCCTGGTTGTCAAGTGCGTTCTCGCAGGGGCACACCTTTTTTGAATAATTAATTCAGCCGGTCCCGGCCGAGAGAACTGCATTCCCACTGAAGGAAATGGCGGGCTGTCTCACACAGACTGGCTGTATTTGAGGGTTGCAGGTCAAGCAGGTTTCAAGTAAGCAAACCAGAGTCCTGTGCTTGTAGCTCACTGGAGAGCAATAATTATGTAATATCTTGTGTTTGGTCCGACAGAATCCACTAGAGGATATTATTTAAGAAGTGGGCAAACTACGAGTCCCAGAATGCTGTAAAGAAAATTCCCACCAGAGGGCGTAACTCACCTGAGAGCTTTAAAAGTGAAGTGACTCCTTTCCTGCTTCTTCTCCACCTACTGACATTACATGGAGCCCGTGACCAAGGTGCAGGAGTGCCGAAACGTGTAGGGCTGTTCATTTTAATAAGCACAACGATGTCCGGTTATTAAGAATAAAGGATGCTGTTAAAATTACAGGATTCACCTGGTTGTCAAGTGCGTTCTCGCAGGGGGACACCTTGCAATAAACTTTTCATTGAATCTTCAATGGGAGTCTGTGCCCTTGTTTGACCCGGCGTGGTTGCTCGTTGGGATTTTGGTTTCATATATATATATATATATATGAACAGGAAATCTTCTCATTAGTGAAAAAGATGAGAGGGACACAGCGGAGCACGGTGAGGCATCTTTATTTATATCTGTGGCATGACGCATTTCGGACAAATCCTTTCTCAAATGCCAAATGTTGAAACTGCTGGGTAGACTGCTTAAATATCTTAAAGTAGTCCCGCCTCATCTTCGAGTGAAGTGAGCACACCTGACCCACATACACGCTGGAACCACCCTTGCAGCTTGGAATGGAGAACTGCATTTCCCATAGTGCAGCTCGATGTTCAGCCTGGGCGGGAGGTTCCTGTGGCCTGGAATTGGATTACTCACAGTAAGTGGGGGGCCAGTTGGGAGTGTTGGTCAGGTGGAATGCAGCCCAAATATCAGCAAAGGTGCCTCACTTGCCCCTACTTCCAGCCACACTTCCCCACTTTGGGCAGAACCAGAGACGACGGCACAGTGTCCACGTCCCTCCATACAGTGATGGACTGCACTTGTCAGCAGGTCATTATCCCTCGTGGTTTGTATGGCGGTCCTCAGCTGCCGATCCCTCGGTAAATTCAAAGTGTTGCCACCGTTGCCTCTGATGCTGAGAACACTTAGCTGAAGGGTCCCTCCTGCGTGCCGTAGGCAAACACGTCAAACATGAACAGGAAATCTTCTTATTAGTGATAAAGATGAGAGGGACACAGCGGAGCACGGTGAGGCATCTTTATTTATATCTGTGGCATGACGTTGCTGACGAATCTTTCTCAAATGCCAAATGTTGAAACTGCTGGGTAGACTGCTTAAATATCTTAAAGTAGTCCCGCCTCATCTTCGAGTGAAGTGAGCACACCTGACCCACATACACGCTGGAACCACCCTTGCAGTCTACCCAGCAGTTTCAACATTTGGCATTTGAGAAAGGATTCGTCAGAAATGCGTCATGCCATATATGTACATATATATATATATATATATATATATATATATATATATATATATATATATATATATATATATATATATATATTACCTACTGGCGGTCGCCAGTAGGTAGTTATAGTTCGGACCTATTATCCATACGAAATTCGTAACATTCTTTTCCCAATAACTTTGGCGCCGGTTGACGAATCTTCGCGCAATTTTCAAAACGTATGGCCCGCTCCGGTCAGCTCCTATCTTGAAAGTTTCGGGGTGATTCGGCAAGCGGGGGCCGAGAAAAAAGGGGGGGTCCAAAACGTGTTTTCTCCATGTTAATTCCCATAGGAAACTTTAGCCATGGCTACAGCCCGAACTGCTGAACGGAATTACACCAAATTTGGCAAAAAGGTAGTGCTTGGTTCAGAAAGCGCCCTTTTTTTAAATGGTGTAAATCCGTTCAGTAATTCCAGAGAAATTCAAAAAATAAGAGTCAAAAAATCTATTTCTCATAGGAAACTTTATGTAAGGCTACAGCCTAAACTACTGAACGGATCTACCTGGTACTGCTTGGCTCAGAAAGCGACCTTTTCAAAAATGGTGTAAATCCGTTCAGTAGTTGCTGAGAAAATCAAAAATAAAAGTTTCGATATTTAGAGGCACGGAGGATTTGCGGACCCTCCCGACCACGAGCTTTATTCTAATTGGCTGTCAACACTCCAAACCAGGAAGTGTTGGCAGCCATCTTGTGACTCGGTAGAACCGAGTCACAAGAAATCAGAATAAAAAACGCGAAAAAAAAGAAAAGGGGGCAGGGTAGAAACACCCTGACCCCCTAGGCCTGCTCAGGGGGTCCCACAAGGACCCCCAGGGCCCAAAAAAGCATTATTATTTTTTTTTAAACGGCTAAATTTGCGTAGGATCCGCGAATCCCGCCAAAATTTTAAAACAAAATGAAGCGCGGGCTCCCGCGCTTCATTCAATTGCGGCCAGGTTGGGCCAGGTCCCGGGGGCATTGCCCAAAAAATTGTCTGAGACACCTGAAATGCCTGCTGCTTCTGATAGTAGTGTTTGTGTAGGGGTCACACCCGTGATCACCCCGATGCCTAGGGTATCTGCCACCTCAGCATAGGAAGCTCTGTGAACGCGTGTTCCCGCACTTGGTTATTTCGGACTCGCCGGGTGGATTCCTCTCGCCCTTTCCTATTCCAGACCCGCTTTCAACTTTCCGAGTCTAGTTATCAAACGCCTTGCACCCTTTAAAAACGTACAGCTGACCAGAGACGTTTTGTTTTCCCTTCACTCACTCTGCCCATAATGTATCTAAACTTTTTAACCTTTGAGGTTCGGGGCAATGAAAATTCACTTCATCACGTGAAAACATCTGTCACATTATGGAAAGCTTCAAGCCTACTATTTCCTTCCTGCAAATTGAAGATTGAGGGCGGGGCGGGGGGGCCAAGTATTTGTTCACACATACATGCCGGTACAGTAACATGCATCCAGTTCTGCAATAAATTATGTGATATTGAATATCATATGTCTATGACGGCAATATATTATTCTTATGGACGTAATGTGTATATACACATGTGTGTACATTGTGTGTGTGTGTATATATACATATATAAATACACACACACACGCAATCACAAAAACCCGCAAACAATTATTTGGTGTCAGCAGTCATTGGTGCAGTCTTGTCATGCGAGATCAAATCAGGCGCTATGCTGATGAAAACGCTTGCATATGGTGGGTGGATTAAGGGCCAAAGACTCCTTTTTGTCATGGAAATGTTTTTGTTTACTTCATCTCATAGCATTTCTCACACTTGGCTTGTTTTGTGTCACCTCTCAATGGCTACACGATCAAATGAATGGACATATTTTTGCCGAATGAGGGGGGCAGTCCTCCCCTCAAAGGCGCGACACTGCGCCCCCGCGAGGAATGTTAACGCGGGTTTTATTGTGGGGCGCTGAATGGGGAGCGCCTTTCACGGCGCAGCCCCCTGAAATCCAACAATTTAAAACACTACTTAGACCCCAGAAGGCCGCGCTCAACATGGGTCGCATTCCTGGTCCGTGAAAAGACACTTAGCTGATAGAGTTATGAAAAACGTACCCCGAGACAGTAATTAAGGGTGAAGACATAAGTTTTATTTTGTAACACTTTTCTTACTGGGAACTATAGGGGCATGGAATGCAAGAAATTGCAGTGGTGCAAACTCGATGTAAAGCCGCAAATGAAATACTTGTACGGAGTTTGCAGATTAGAAGGGAGCTCATTTTCAGGCAGCGTTGAAATGTGTAAACATTGTGGTAGAAGATAGGGGGGGGGATAATTCCAGGCACTACAGTCGCGATAAAATACAAGAGCCCCTTTTTTTATCTTTTAATTTTGAAGGACCTAGATGTTCCTTTAAACAAAATGAGGTTGGACTGGCTCTGATCTGTGGCCCTATTTCGCTGAAGAAATCCGCTTTGAATAGGTTTCACCTAACCTTCTATTGAACATACCCTCTGCCAGGCCTAACTCGGGGTAGAAAATGACACTTTTAGCCATAGAACTAATTCTAGATGACATTTTCTGAACTTATAACGCCAGACATTCGCATGAAGTCTATCTTGCTTGGTGTGTTGTTGGACAGGGCAGAGACAGTAAAAATACCATGAAATTATATTGCAAAAAAGGCAGAGTTCTGATACTCAGAGACAGAGGCCAGTAAAGTTTTAATTTCTCGAAAAAAGAGAATGCTAACTGAGTTTGATTGGCTGTTAAATGAAGGGCGAGATCCAATTACTTGTCTGGGACTTGAAATGATTATTGTGCATGGGCCGTGGCTGGTGCAGGGAAGCCCACACACGGCGGTTTCGGCCTTGCAGCTTGAGAGCACTTAGAAACACAATAGGCGGATGTTAACTCGTTTCAGATTGTTGGAGGCCCCCATTTAATGCGAAACAATGAACTGAAATGCAACGCTTTCAATGGATTGCAAGCAGCGCAGGACGTTTAAAAATGCGAGAGCACAACTATTTAGGGGCACCAACTCACCCAATACGTTTCTCAGAAAAGTTAAGTACTTTACAAACCACAGCAGTGTTCATGCTGATACAAAATAATGATGTATATTCGTGGTAACAATGGAGCTACTCCTTCAACAAAAACGTCAACTAATGTATGTTTAAGGGCATGCAGAGCTGGCTCGAGCATCCTTTAAGATGTGCACTGGTTGTGGTTTTATTTTCGGAAGCAAAAGATAGTGTAGGCGGCTCCATTTTGGAAAGTCGTGCTTGCTCGCCCTACATAAGACACAGGGACAGGCAGGAACAAACCGATGAAGGGAACGTTAGGAAACAGTTTGTGTGGGGTGAAGTTTGGGGTAAATGCTCAGATCTGACGGAATGCCTTTGAAGGAGCCCGCTAGTGAATGATGTCACAGTGGGTCTGAAAACCCCGAGTGACATCATCAAACGAAGGAACATTCTGGAAGAGCTACTGTTGGCGACAGATGCAGGATTGAGCAAAGAAAAATGCTTGTTTTTTCTCTATACTGTGGACGGCCCCTTTAAAGGCCATGGAGCTGACAGTGACTACAGCTGCAACCTCTGTATTTCATGATATCAAGTCAGTATTTCTTACAGCTCTGTTTGGTTGGCAAATTATAATTCTAGAAGAATTCGAGAAGCAATTTGCTGTTCTTAGTACCTACCGCCTTTCTAGTGTTGAAAATAAACCCACAATGGATGCGTAGATACATGTGTTTGAGGATGCCAATATGCAGGAATGCATTCTTAATTTAAGGAATTTGCTGAATTGGCGTTGATGTGTGCATATCTTTTTTGTCAGGTCCTTGTCATTGAAGTACAACTTTGCAGCCAGAAAGTAACAATCTTTCAGGTGGCACGTCATTTTTTAGATAGATAAGACATTTGCACGCAAGACATTATTGCAACTCGAAGCCCGTGCTGTAATTTTTGTTTCATGGCTTGTGAGATAAAAGCAGCTAGTGAGGGAAATAAGAAGACGTAGGTACTGATAAACATGCCTGGCGACTGCACCAATCACGACTTATTTAGCAAAACTATCTTTTAATATCCAGCTTACATATGGACAAGGGGTGATGTCATTTGAGATGTCATCAGTGATGTCATCAGTGATGTCACTGACCATGTAATGAGTGAGGTAATATGTGACGTCATCAGCAGTGCATTGCGGGGGCGTGAGTTATAGTTAGCTGAACTAACTATAATGGGGAATTTCTATGGCTTTGTACGAGTGAAATGTCCAACTAACTATAACTTTCCCTAAAACCTATGGTTTTTTCAGTGAATATATATATGAGCAAATCTAGAGTGTCGCTGGTGTTGAGGGTGCTCTATACAGAAGCTGCCTTCCACCTAAACTTGGGAACTACCCAGAGTTCTCTTCTTCTTTTTTGCATAATTTATGCGTCACTCTATGCCTGCAAGGATATTCTTTTGACTTATACTAGGTGCTCTCTTGTGTCTGGACAAAGCTAAACCTCTCTGAAGAACTGTAATGACAGCGAAACACGTGTCAGGGGTTGCTTTTATTCATTTCAGGTTGGCTTGGATGGTATTTTGCCAGTCCAAAGCTGTAATACTGTGCCTGGAGTGGTAAATGGCTTTTGTCATTCAACAGCTCGGCATGGATAGCACTGTGCTATTCCTATGCTTAAAGACTTTGCTGTAGAAATGGCAAAAGACTTTGTCCCTTTGTATCTCGGCGTGGATAGCACTGTGCTAATCCTATGCTTAAAAACTTTGATAAAAAAGCAGACATTTGAGGTGAGCAAATCTAGAGTGTCGCTGGTGTTGAGGGTGATCTATACAGAAGCTGCCTTCCACCTAAACTTGGGAACTACCCAGAGTTCTCTTCTTCTTTTTTGCATAATTTATGCGTCACTCTATGCCTGCAAGGGTATTCTTTTGATATATATAGATATATATAGATATATATACATATATATATATATTCACTGAAAAAACCATAGGTTTTAGGGACAGTTATAGTTAGTTGGACATTGCACTCGTACAAAACCCGTGAAATTACCCCGTTATAGTTTTTTTTTTTTTTTTTTAAATGCTTTTTTCTGCGCGGGGGGTCCTTGTGGGACCTCCTGAGCAGACCTAGGGTGACTGTGTGTTTCTATAAAGTTTAAATATGTTTACTATATATGCCAAGGTGTATTGAATAATGAGTGGGTGTATAAGTGTCTGGATGGATGATTTAGTAGGTGCGTGACTGACTCTATAAGTGAGTGATTAAACGTATCTTACTAAATGGAGTTT
Source organism: Calotriton arnoldi (assembly GCA_963921515.1). Classification (NCBI taxonomy): domain Eukaryota; kingdom Metazoa; phylum Chordata; class Amphibia; order Caudata; family Salamandridae; genus Calotriton; species Calotriton arnoldi. The sequence goes on from CAWUFW010000892.1 coordinate 2,364,573, forward strand.
TGGAACTTTATAATATTCCTCTAAAATCAGCCGAACTACGAATTCCGATTTACTCACCTGTTATCAGGAGAGAACCCAGTGCTGCATCTTTTAGCCCAGCACTGACCCTGAAAAGTAATTCTAACTGTACTTACCAGTAACTTGTATTTCCTTCCATAGGAATCCATTGTCTGGTTTTCAGCAGAAAAGTTTCAAAGTGTCCATTTTCACAAACTACAAATATTCCTTAAAAATCGCCTGTATGACTTAAACGCATTCTTTCAACTGTTTACAGGAGATGCACCAGTGCTGGATTCAGGATCCACCACTGAGTAAGAAAAAGTAACGATAACAATTCTTACCTGCTAAGTGAATTTCCTCCCATAGGATAACATTGGTGATTCTATGTGAAAAAGTTTCTGTGTCAACTTTTAAAATACAATAATATTCCTTAAAAATCACTACTGTAACCAAAACGCTTTTACTCAACTGTTTACAGGAGATGTCCCAGGACTGAATCTAGGATCCAGTCCTGTGGTTAGAAAAGTAATCCATAAAGTAACTAATTGCATTTAACTAGAAATTCACATTGATCTCAATGTTGCATTGTGTTTGAAATTGTGTTGCCAATTGCAACAACTGTAACTACTGTACTTAAAAGTCTATTGCCTATTTGCAAAGTATTTAAACTAAAGTAATTCATTCTGAGAAAGTATATTTTGTAATGTAATGTATAATGTAATTATAATGTAATTTAAAAAATAAAATATCTAAAAATAAATAGTTTAAAAAAATGTAGTAAATCAGTATCAAAAAAATAAATATAACAATTAATACATTTAAAAATTGTCATTTACAAAACCTTTGAAATTCACTGAAAAAAACCATAGGTTTCAGACATGTTATAGTTAGGAATTAGCATTTAAAAAACCTTTGAAATTCACTGAAAAAACCATAGGTTTCAGGCACGTTATAGTTAGAAATTAACATTTAAAAAACCTTACAAATTCACTGAAAAAACCATAGGTTTTAGGGACAGTTATAGTTAGTTGGACATTGCACTCGTACAAAACCCGTGAAATTCCCCGTTATAGTTAGTTCAGCTAACTATAACTCGCGCCCCCGCAATGCACTGCTGATGACGTCACATATTACATCACTCATGACATGGTCAGGGACATCACTGATGACATCACTGATGACATCTCAAATGACATCACTGATGACATCACTGAAGACATCATCCACGTGATAATCTGATGCACCTCCTCACACCCTAATATAACCTTTGATACACCCACTCTAAATTACAGACTGCCATTCGCAAAACCATAGACACTCCAACACCAATAACTACATACCCACTCACTGATTCTTAGGTCTACACACACATCCACTCACTCACCCGTACAGTCACTCATACTAACGGTCACTCAGTACACGACTATCATATGCACTCATACTCCTATATAGACACTCAAACACCGCCACTCATCCATAGAGGTACTCACACACCTAGTCAGTCATGCAAATAATTAAACACACTGCCATTTACTCACCTATACAGTTATACACACACCAGCTCACTTACTCATACAAATACTACCACATTCTTACGCTCTTATACGATCACTGATACAAGCACACACTCACCCATACAGTCACTCTCACAATCACACACTCTCGCTTATAGCTATTTATATACTACAACACACATATATACTGCCTTTCACATATGTAGTTACTCACACATGTACCACTGGGACATACATTCACTCACTAACACACTCTTACACACACTTACCCACCCATACAGTCTATCACAGATGCACTCTTGAAACCATCCACCCAGTGAATCACCCACTCACACATCTATGCCCAGAGTCGCACACACCCCACCCACACAAACACTCAGGCACCCATACAGATACTCAGACAACCAATCAATAACTCATATAGACACTCATGTAGCTATTCACAAACCCATGCAGCCACTTACACAGCAACAGACAGACGGATACAGACATTCACCCAGTTTAGTCACTAACCCATGCATTCAGTAAGATACGTTTAATCACTCACTTATAGAGTTAGTCACGCACCTACTAAATCATCCATTCAGACACTTATACACCCACTCATTCTTCAATACGCCTTTCCCTATATATATTAAACATATTTAAACTTTACAGAAACACACAGTCACTGGATGATGTCATCAGTGATGTCATTTGAGATGTCATCAGTGATGTCATCAGTGATGTCACTGAACATGTCATGAGTGATGTAATATGTGACGTCATCAGCAGTGCATTGCGGGGCGCGAGTTATAGTTAGCTGAACTAACTATAACGGGGAATTTCACGGGTTTTGTACGAGTGCAATGTCCAACTAACTATAACTGTCCCTAAAACCTATGGTTTTTTCAGTGAATTTGTAAGGTTTTTTAAATGTTAATTTCTAACTATAACGTGCCTGAAACCTATGGTTTTTTCAGTGAATTTCAAAGGTTTTTTAAATGCTAATTCCTAACTATAACATGTCTGAAACCTATGGTTTTTTTCAGTGAATATATATATATATAGATATTATCTACTGGCGGTCGCCAGTAGATAGTTATAGTTTGGACCTATTTTCCATAGGAAATCCGCAACATTCTATTTGAAATAACTCTGGCGTCGGTTGACGAATCTTCGCGAAATTTTCTAACTTTATGGCCCGCTCCGGTCCGCTCCTACCCTGAAAGTCTCGGGGTGATTCGTCAAGCAAGGGCCGAGAAAAAAGGGGGGTCCCAAAACATGTTTTCCCCATTCATTTTCCCATAGGAAACTTTAGCCACGGCTACAGCCCGAACTGCTGAACGGAATTACACCAAATTTGGCAAAGAGGTAGATCTTGGTTCAGAAAGAACCCTTTTTGTTAAATGGTGTAAATCCATTCAGTAGTTCCTGAGAAAATCAAAAGGAAAATCACATATATATCTATGGCCACGTAGGGTCCGCGTACCCTCCCGATCACGAGCTGCATGCTAATTGGCTGTCAACACTCCAAATCAGGAAGTGTTGGCAGCCATTTTGTCCCTCGGTAGGACCGATGCACAGAAACAAGTGCGCAAAACGCACAAAGGGGGCAGGGTAGAAACACCCTGACCCCCTAGGTCTGCTCAGGGGGTCCCACAAGGACCCCCTGGGCAGGAAAAAGCATTTTTTTTTAAATCGGCGGGATGTGCTTAGGGTGCGCGGATCCCGCCGATAAAAAAATTGCAACTGCGCAAGAACACAAAAAGGGGGCAGGGGAGAAATACCCTGACCCCCTAGGTCTGCTCAGGGGGTCCCACAAGGACCCTCTGGGCAGAAAAAAGCATTTTTAAAAAAAATAAAAAATCGGCGGGATGCGCTTAGGATGCGCGGATCCCGCCGATAAAAAAATAAAATCGAAGCGGGGTCTCCCGCGCTTCGTTGTTAATTGGCCCCCGGGTGGCCCAAGTCCCAGGGGCATGCGGGGTTTATTTAAATAATGCTGGGGGGCCTCTAAGGGCCCCCCAAGCCCCGGGGACCACCACCCCCGGGGCTTTCAATTTAAAATGGTGCGGAGGGCACTCGGCCTCCCGCAGCCCCGGGGACCACCACCTCCCGGGGCTTCTTTTTTTAAAAACATTTCCTGTGTGGGGGCTCGAGCCCCCACACGCCCTGGGGACCGCCACCTCCCCGGGCACTAATAATGAAATGCGGGGGTCCGTAACGGACCCCCGAGCCCCAGGGACCACCACCTCCCCGGGCTTTAAAGACATGGGAGGAGGGCTGCGCGGCCCCCTCCTGGAGCCTGTGATGGCCCTGGGGACCACCACCCCCAGGGCCGGTTCCTGCAGTGTCCCGGGGTGCCTACCCCTCGGGACACTGCTGTTTGCAATGGCAGGACGGGAGCCTCGCGGCTCCCGTCCTGCCATTGCAACTAGCTTTGCTTCATTGAAGCGAGAGCAGGGAAACCTGCTCTCGCTTCAATGAAGCAAAGCAGATTGCTTTTCCATAAGGGGAGCTGCATGTCAGCAGCTCCCCTTATGGAAAAGCAATGCCGGCTCCCGCAGGACGTGGGGAGCCGGCGGGACCGTGCAGGGATTGGGTCCCAGGAGGGTGGCCACTCAGCCCCCCTCCCAAAAAAAGGAATTTAAAAAAAAGGACGCAAAGGCCGGCCCCGGGGGATGGGGTCCCTGGGGCCTTTAATGGCCTGAGGAGGGGGGCCACGCAGCCCCCTTCCAAATATTTATTTTATTAAAAAAAAGAGGGCATGCCCCGGGTGATGGGGTCCCCGGGGCAAATACAGGCCCAGGGAAGTGGGGCCACGCGGCCCCCTTCCCGTTTTTAAAAAAATAAATAAAAAAAATAAAAGAACAGCCTCAGGCCCCGGGGGATGGGGTCCCCGGGGACAAAAGTGGACGAGGGAAGGGGGGCCACACAGCCCCCCTCCCATAAAAAAAAAAGGAAGCAAAAAAAAAAACGGCATCCTGCCGGAGGCCCCGCCCTCCCTGCAGCACTCTGCAAACGCGCCCCTGGCGCGTTGTAAGAAGGGGAAGTAATTCCCTTGAATACTGGGGTCCTGGGGCCAACTAGCCCACCAGGAACCTCCAGTATGCGCCAGGGAGCTGCGTTGCAGAGAGGTTTTCAGAGGCCATGCCCCTTTACACCTCTCTGCAACGCAGCTCTGTGGCGCTTTTTGGAGGTACATGGTGGGCTAGTTGGACTCCAGGGACCCTCAGGATTCAAGGGGACTTAATCCCCCAACTTAAAACAAGCCACAGTGTGCGTTTGCACAGTGGTAAAGGGAGGGGGCGGGGCTTCAGGTGACATTTGTGCAAACAGGCCCCATGGGGCGTTTTAAGATGGGGAATTAAATCCCCTTCAATCCTGAGGGTCCCTGGGGGCCAACTAGCCCACCAGGTACCTCCAGTAAGCACCACGGAGCTGCGTTGCAGAGTGTTGTAAAAAGGGGCGTGGCCTCTGAACACCTCTCTGCAACGCAGCTCTCTGTCGCATACTGGAGGTATCTGGTGGGCTAGTTGGCCCCTAGGGACCCTCGGGATTGAGGAGGAATTAATTCTCCAACTTAAAACGCACAACAGGGCGTGTTTGCAGACATGTCACCTCATGCCCCACCCCCTTCCTTCACCATTGTGCAAATATTCCTCTAAAATCAGCCGAACTACGAATTCCGATTTACTCACCTGTTATCAGGAGAGACCTCAGTGCTGCATCTTTGAGCCCAGTACTGATCCTGAAAAGTAATTTTAACCATACTTACCAGTAACTTGTATTTCCTTCCATAGGATATCATTGCCTGCTTTTTGCTGAAAAAGTTTCTAAGTGTCGATTTTTGAAACATACAAATATTCCTCTAAAATCAGCCGAACTACGAATTCCGATTTACTCACCTGTTATCAGGAGAGACCTCAGCGCTGCATCTTTGAGCCCAGTACTGATCCTGAAAAGTAATTTTAACCGTACTTACCAGTAACTTGAATTTCCTTCCATAGGCTAACATTGACTGGTTTCACTTGGAAATTCTTCTAAGTGTGGAGTTTTGGAACTTTATAATATTCCTCTAAAATCAGCCGAACTACGAATTCCGATTTACTCACCTGTTATCAGGAGAGACCTCAGTGCTGCATCTTTGAGCCCAGTACTGATCCTGAAAAGTAATTTTAACCGTACTTACCAGTAACTTGAATTTCTTTCCATAGGATATCATTGACTGGTTTCACTTGGAAATTCTTCTAAGTGTGGAGTTTTGGAACTTTATAATATTCCTCTAAAATCAGCCGAACTACGAATTCCGATTTACTCACCTGTTATCAGGAGAGACCTCAGTGCTGCATCTTTGAGCCCAGTACAGACCCTGAAAAGTAATTCTAACCGTATTTACCAGTAACTTGTATTTCCTTCCATAGGAATCCATTGTCTGGTTTTCAGCAGAAAAGTTTCAGTGTCAATTTTCACAAACTACAAATATTCCTTAAAAATCGCCTGTATGACTTAAACGCATTCTTTCAACTGTTTACAGGAGATGCACCAGTGCTGGATCCAGGATCCACCACTGAGTAAGAAAAAGTAACGATAACACTACTTACCTGCTATGTGAATTTCCTCCCATAGGATAACATTGGTGATTCTATGTGAAAAAGTTTCAAAGTGTCAACTTTTAAAATACAATAATATTCCTTAAAAATCACTACTGTAACCAAAACGCTTTTACTCAACTGTTTACAGGAGATGTCGCAGGACTGAATCTAGGATCCAGTCCTGTGGTTAGAAAAATAATCCATAAAGTAACTAATTGCATTTAACTAGAAATTCGCATTGAGCTCAATGTTGCATTGTGTTTGAAATTGTGTTGCCCATTGCAACAACTGTAACTACTGTACTTAAAAGTCTATTGCCTATTTGCAAAGTATTTAAACTAAAGTAATTCATTCTGAGAAAGTATATTTTGTAATGTAATGTATAATGTAATTACAATGTAATTTAAAAAATAAAATATCTAAAAATAAATAGTTTAAAAAAATGTAGTAAATCAGTATCAAAAAATAAATATAACAATTAATACATTTAAAAATTGTCATTTACAAAAACCTTTGAAATTCACTGAAAAAACCATAGGTTTCAGACATGTTATAGTTAGGAATTAGCATTTAAAAAACCTTTGAAATTCACTGAAAAACCATAGGTTTCAGGCACGTTATAGTTAGAAATTAGCATTTAAAAACCTTAGAAATTCACTGAAAAAACCATAGGTTTTAGGGGCGTTATAGTTAGTTGGACATTTCACTCGTACAAAACCATAGAAATTCCCCCGTTATAGTTAGTTCAGCTAACTATAACTCGCGCCCCGCAATGCACTGCTGATGACGTCACATATTACATCACTCATGACATGGTCAGTGCCATCACTGATGACATCACTGATGACATCTCGAATGACATCACTGATGACATCATCCAGTGACTGTGTGTTTCTGTAAAGTTTAAATATTTTTAATATATATAGGGAAAGGCGTATTGAAGAATGAGTGGGTGTATAAGTGTCTGTATGGGTGATTTAGTAGGTGCGTGACTAACTCTATAAGTGAGTGATTAAACGTATCTTACTGAATGCATGGGTTAGTGACTAAACTGGGTGAATGTCTGTATCCGTCTGTCTGTTGCTGTGTAAGTGGCTGCATGGGTTTGTGAATAGCTACATGAGTGTCTATATGAATTATTGATTGGTTGTCTGAGTATCTGTATGGGTGCCTTAGTGTTTGTGTGGGTGGGGTGTGTGCGACTCTGTGCATAGATGTGTGAGTGGGTGATTCACTGGGTGGATGGTTTCAAGAGTGCATCTGTGATAGACTGTATGGGTGGGTAAGTGTGTGTAAGAGTGTGTTAGTGAGTGAATGTATGTCCCAGTGGTACATGTGTGAGTAACTACATATGTGAAAGGCAGTATATATGTGTGTTGGAGTATATAAATAGCTATAAGCGAGAGTGTGTGATTGTGAGAGTGACTGTATGGATGAGTGTGTGCTTGTATCAGTGATTGTATGAGAGCGTAAGAATGTGCTAGTATTTGTATGAATTACTGAGCTGGTGTGTGTATAACTGTATAGGTGAGTAAATGGCAGTGTGTTTAATTATTTGCATGACTGACTAGGTGTGTGAGTACCTCTATGGATGAGTGGCGGTGTTTGAGTGTCTATATAGGAGTATGAGTACATATGATAGTCCTGTACTGAGTGACCGTAAGTATGAGTGACTGTACGGGTGAGTGAGTGGATGTGTGTGTAGACCTAAGAATCAGTGAGTTGGTATGTAGTTATTGGTGTTGGAGTGTCTATGGTTTTGCGAATGGCAGTCTGTAATTTAGAGTGGGTGTATCAAAGGTTATATTAGGGTGTGAGGAGGTGCATCAGATTATCACGTGGATGATGTCTTCAGTGATGTCATCAGTGATGTCATTTGAGATGTCATCAGTGATGTCATCAGTGATGTCACTGACCATGTCATGAGTGATGTAATATGTGACGTCATCAGCAGTGCATTGCGGAGGCGCGAGTTATAGTTAGCTGAACTAACTATAACGGGGGAATTTCTATGGTTTTGTACGAGTGAAATGTCCAACTAACTATAACGCTCCTGAAACCTATGGTTTTTTCAGTGAATATATATATATATATCTATATATATATATATATATATATATATATATATATATATATATATTCACTGAAAAAACCATAGGTTTCAGGCACGTTATAGTTAGAAATTAGCATTTAAAAAACCTTTAAAATTCACTGAAAAACCATAGGTTTCATTGACGTTATAGTTAGTTGGACATTTCACTCATACAGAACCAGAGAAATTCCGCCATTATAGTTAGTTCAGCTAACTATAACTCGCGCCCCCGCAATGCACTGCTGATGACGTCACATATTACATCATTCATGACATGGTCAGTGACATGTTATGTTAAGATAGCTTGTAGAGCGCGCAGCTGCCCCAGCAACGGGGCGTCCCGGCGCTTAGCAAAATAGAGGCTAAACAGCGAGTATCCCTCCTAAGAGGAGACAGGAAGGGCCAGGGAAGACATGTGGGACAAAAGAAGGGGGACCTAATGAGGGAACAGATGGGTCTTTAGCGCTTTACGGAAGGATAGGTAGTTGTCCATGCTCCGGATGTGAGACGGAAGATCATTCCAGAGCTTGGCAGCCAGAACGCGAAACGAGCGACCACCAGCATGGGCCCTCTTCACCCGTGGTATAGAGACCAAATGTTTGCCTGCAGAGCGCAGATGGCGCGAAGGAGTGTAGGTCGAGAGCAGGCCGGATATTATACCAGAGGTGGAGGATTTCAGGATCTTAAAAGCAAAGCAGAGAGATTTAAACTCCAACCGCCTCTCCATTGGCAGCCAGTGTAGCCGCCGAATGGTGCTAGAGGTGGGGCAGCGACATTCTGGACCCTCTGAAGTCTTGAGATCTCGGACTTATTGACCCCAAGATAGAGCACGCTGGCATAGTCCAGTCTAGATAGGACAGATGCTTGCACAATGGTCTGTCGGATGGAGGGGTCAAAGAAACCCAACATGGGTCTAAGACTGCGCAGAATGCCAAGACATGTCGCCGCCACCTTCTTAGTTTGAGCTTGGAAGCTCAGCGCCGAGTCAACCCATACACCCAGATTTTTCACCACCTTTTTTGGAATGGGGGGAGGTCTGAGGGAGGAGGGCCACCAATGCTCGCTCCACAGCTCATGATCCTTCCCGACCAGCAGGACCTCAGTCTTGCTGGCGTTGAGCTGTAGGCAATTGGCAGTCAGCCACTCTGCTACATCCGCCAAGCCACTTTGAAACTTGGCCGCATCATTTTGGCAGTCATTGGAGAGGGCGACTACAAGTTGGGTGTCATCTGCATATGACACAATCGTCAGCCCTCTCCTTTTGGCTAGTGTAGCCAGCGGCTGGACATATAAGTTAAAAAGTGTAGGGCCTAGCGCAGAGCCCTGTGGGATCCCCTGTTTGATGGAATACACCCTAGATGAAAAAGGGGGAGCCGAGACTTGGAAAGACCTGTCTGAGAGAAAAGAAGTAAGCCAAGTCAGGGCAGCGCCCGCAATGCCGGCCTCCTTCAGTCTTTGAATCAGGATCTGATGCGAGACCGTATCAAAAGCGGCACTCAGATCCAATAGGATCAGTGCCGAGGTCCGTCCCTCATCCAAAGCTGCTCTCAGATGTTCAGATACAGCTAGGAGGGCTGATTCAGTACTAAGGCCGCGGCGGAAGCCACACTGAGAGGAATCCAAAATTTGATTTTCCTCCAGATAGTTAGACAGAATAGAATTGACATGTGCTTCAGTGATTTTAGAGATCCAAGGCAACAAGGAGATAGGGCGGAAGTTCTCCAGTTTAGTCGGGTCTAAAGTGGGCTTCTTTAGAAGCAGCATGACAACGTCCTGCTTCCATGACCTAGGGACAATGGCCCTGGCCAGAGACAGGTTAATAACCTGGCCCAGCGGTGTGAGTAAAACAGATAGTAACCTCCTCAGATGTTCCGGCTTCATAGGGTCAGTCGGGGAACCAGATTTAACCTTCCTGCAGAGTGTAGTAAGTGCTTCTTCAGTAATGGGTGAAAAGGTGGCTAATATATGGGCGGAGGGAGATGGACCCTCAGAATCACTACCCAGAACCGTCGAAGGGAAGGTTTTGTAGATGTTTTCCACCTTGTTTATGAAAAAGGTGGCTAGGTCCTCACAATGCTCGTTCGACTTGACTGTGGGTGCCTTCGGTGCCCCAGTGTTTTTTAGGTTAGTAATGATGGAAAAGATCTTCTTGCTGGGGTTCTGACTATTTCTGATCTCCTCCGAAAAATAGGAAGCCCGTGCTTTCTGAACAGCCCTGTGGTATTTTTTTATGGCGGATTGATAATGGCCTTTCAGAGTGATATCAAAATCTCGCCTCCACTCCCGTTCCAGCCGTTTACACGCTTTGCGCATGGTGGAGAGGTTGCCATTGTACCAGGGGTTGGACTTGGTACTTCGTCCCTTTGACCATTTGGCAGGGACCATAGCATCCAGCGGAAGCCTTAGCCAGTCGGTGAAAACATCACTGGCCAAGTCAGGCTCGTCTGGCCAGCAGGGCATGCTTGATGAAAGAGAGGTGCAGAGCTGGTCGAAGTTTAATTTATGCCAGGGACGGTGGAAAGTGCAATTCTGATGGGGCCTGCGAGATGACACCACCCCAAGGAGCTTCATAGAGATCAAATAGTGATCCGTCCAGCATAACGGAGTGGGGGTTAAGACAGAGAGACCCGGAAGGTTAGAAAAAACTGGGTCGAGTAAGTGGCCCGCAGAGTGAGTAGGACCATGGACCAATTGAAGCAGCTGGCAGGCCGCTAGGTCTGTGGAAAGATTAACCGCTTCAGAATCGTGAGGGTTGTCAAGGTGTAGGTTTAAATCACCAATGACCAGAAAGTTGGCATACCTCACAACCAGAGTGCCTACTAGGTCTGCCAGCGCAATCCTCCCCTCCTTGGAAGGGCCCGGAGGGTGATAAACTATTAGGCCCGTCAAGGTGAAATTAGAGTTGAGAGAGATCCCAAAACGGCTACACTCACGACCCGCTACATCTTCCTTAACCAGTGTGCAGGTGAAGTGTGATTTACAAACAACTGCCACCCCGCCCCCCCTTGACTCTCGATTGAGGGTGCAAATGCTATAGCCTGTGGGAAGCGCCAGACCTGGTTCAACCAACGTGTCGGCAGACAACCAAGTTTCTGTCAGGAAAAGGACATCCGGAGACTCATCTTGAAGTAGGTCGAATACATCTAGGTAGTGTTTGACCAATGACCGGCAGTTAAGACTGAGCATTTTAATATTCTGTCCTGAAACCAGCGATCTTTTAGGAGGGGGTCGCAGGGTAACTTCAGAATTATAGCCACAATTCCTGCAACAGAAAGGACCCATAGGGGTATTAGGTAGAGGAGAGCAGACCGTGCTCATTGAAGATCTGATAGCCAGGAGGTTATCGCGGGAGTAAGAGTAGAAGTTTCCCTCTAAACTAGCAGAGTGACTGGCGGCTGGCGTCATCCTGGCGTGGACGGGCGCAGACGGGCTTGCCTTAGGCGTGCCTTCGGCGCAGCGGCACACCCGCTGCGCACGTCGGCTGCGCGGCCGAGCCCCCATCCGATAGAAATACCCCCTGGCCGGAAATGAGGCCACTCGGAAGTGGGAGGAGCCGCGTTCCTCCGTACAATCGGCACCAAGAGCCGTGACGGACCGGGGACAGCGGATGCAAAGCCCAGGTGAGCAAATATTTAGGCAAGTTAATAAATTAAAACCCACGTTTTGTACTTGGCAAGTTAAATTCCAATACACAAGAAACGCAGTGTCACTGATGACATCACTGATGACATCTCAAATGACATCACTGATGACATCACTGACGACATCATCCAGTAACTGTGTGTTTCTGTAATTTTTTAAATATGTTTTATATATATTCCAAGGTGTATGGAAGAATGAGTGGGTGTATAAGTGTCTGAATGGAGGATTTAGTAGGTGAGTGACTGACTGTATAAGTGAGTGATTAAATGTGTCTTACTGAATGCATGGGTTAGTGACTAAACTGTGTGAATGTCTGTATTAGTCTGTCTGTTGTTGTGTAAGCTGCTGCATGGGTTGGTCAGTAGCTACATCAGTGTCTATATAGGTTATTGATTGGTTGTCTGAGTATTTTTGGGGGAGATTGAGTGTGTGTGTGGGTGGGTGGGAGGTGTGTGACTCTGTGCATAGATGTGTGAGTGGTTGATTCACTGGGTGTATGGGTTCAAGAGTGCATGTGGAAACAGCTGTATGGGTGCGTGAGTGTGTGTATCGGTGTCTTGGTGAGTGAATGAATGTCTGAGTGGTACATGTCCAAGTAACTACATATGTAAAAGGCAGTGTATGTGAGAATTGAAGTATATAAAGGACTCTACATGATAGTCAGTGATTGTGAGACTGGCTGTATAGATCAGTGTGTACTTGTATCACTGATTATATAACACAGTAAGTATGCGTTAGTATCTGTATGAATAAGTGAGGTGGTGTGTGTATAATTGTATAAGTGAGTAAATGGGAGTGTGATAGATTTTTAGCATGACTGAGTAGGTGTGTGAGTAACTGCATGGATGAGTGGCGGTGTGTGATTGTCTGTATAGGTGTATGAGTGCATATGATAGTATTGTATTGATGAGTGACTGCATGTATGAGTTATTGTATGGATGAATGAGTGGATGTGTGTGTAGACCTAGCAATCAGTGAGTGCGTATGTAGTAACTTGTATTGGTGGGTCAATGATCTAGAAAATGGTAGTCTGTATTTTACAGTGGGTGTATGAAAGGTTATATTAAAGTGTGAGGAGGTGCATCAGATTTTCACGTGGATGATGTCGTCAGTGATGTCATTTGAGATGTCATCAGTGATGTCATCAGTGATGTCACTGACCATGTCATGAATGGTGTAATATGTGACGTCATCAGCAGTGCATTGCGGGGGCGCGAGTTATAGTTAGCTGAACTAACTATAACGGCGAAATTTCTCTGGTTTTGTATGAGTGAAATGTACAACTAACTATAACGTCAATGAAACCTATGGTTTTTTCAGTGAATTTTAAAGGTTTTTTAAATGCTAATTTCTAACTATAACGTGCCTGAAACCTATGGTTTTTTCAGTGAATATATATATATATATCCACAAATCTCCAATTCCACTTCAAATCCTTAAAGCATGCACAGGAGCACGGGCCACAGGTAGGTGCAGATTTCAATTTATTAATTTAAACAAACATCTAGCAGCATGACGCGTTTCGGCTCCAAGGAGCCTTGCTCACATGATGCGCTTAACAGTGGATGGCAGGTTTTTATACAAGTGTTTCTGTTTTTTTCGTTTTTTTCTCTTTTTTCCATTTCTATTCTTAAAGTGACAAGTGCCCTATGTGCAAGGTAAAGCATAGATATATATAATTTCACTGAAAAAACCACAAGTTTCGGGGATGTTATAGTTAGTTGGACATTTCACTCGTACAAAACCAGAGAAATTCGGCCGTTATAGTTAGTTGAGTTAACTATATCTCGCGCCCCCGCAATGCACTGCTGATGATGTCACATATTACATCATTCATGACATGGTCAGTGACATCACTGATGACATCACTGATGACATCATCCAGTGACTGTGTGTTTCTCTAAAGTTTAAATATGTTTTATATATATATATATATATATATATGCCAAGGTGTATTGAAGAATGAGTGGGTGTATAAGTGTCTGAATGGATGATTTAGTAGGTGCCTGACTGACTGTATAGGTGAGTGATTAAATGTGTCTTACTGAATCCATGGGTTAGTGACTAAACTGTGTGAATGTCTGTATCAGTTTGTCAGTTGGTGTGTAAGCGGTTGCATGGGTTGGTGAGTAGCTACATGAGTTTCTATATGGGTTATTGATTGGTTGTCTGAGTATCTGTATGGGTGCCTGAGTGTCTATGTGGGTGGGTGGGGGGTATGTGACTCTGTGCATAGATGTATGAGTGGGTGATTCACTGGGTGTATGGGTTCAAGAGTGCATCTGTGAAGGGCTGTATGGGTGGGTCAGTGTGTGTATGGGTGTGTTGGTGAGTGAATGGATGTCTCAGTGGTGCATGTGTGAGTAACTGCATATGTGAAAGGCAGTATATGTGAGTGTTGGAGGATATAAATGACTATTTGTGAGAGTGAGTGATTGTGAGAGTGGCTGTATGGATGAGTGTGTGCTTCTATCAGTGATTGTATAAGGACCTGATTCACAGAACTAACTTACGTCAAAAACGTAAAGTTAGTAATTTTTGGTATTCACAGAATACACTTACTCATTTTGGTATTCACAGAAGTTAGTAGTCCTAACTTTAGGACTCCTAAATGCCTTCTGTGAATACCGAAAGTCTTAAAGTTAGGATTTTTCTCAGTTTAGGAGTCCTAACTTTACAGCATTGCGGGGGCGCGAGTTATAGTTAGCTCAACCAACTATAACGGCCAAATTTCTCTGGTTTTGTACAAGTGAAATTTCCAACTAACTATAACGTCCCTGAAACTTGTGGTTTTTTCAGTGAATTTCTAAGGTTTTTTAAATGCTAATTTCTAACTATAACGTCCCTGAAACCTATGGTTTTTTCTGTGAATTTCAAAGGTTTTTTAAATGCTAATTTCTAACTTAAACGTCCCTGAAGCCTATGGCTTTTTCAGTGAATTTCTAAGGTTTTTTAAATGCTAATTCCTAACTATAACGTCCCTGAAACCTATGGGTTTTTTCAGTGAATTTCAAAGGTTTTTTAAATGCTAATTTCTAACTATGCCTACAGAGGTAGGACATGTGCAGAAAGAGGAAGAAAAGCACAGAAAGAAGCAAGAGATATGCAGAAAGAACCAACAGAGGTGCAGAAAGAAGCCTGGTTGCAAAGTCATCCTGTGCCCCCAACTTTTTGCTGACTGGTACTGGTGGTAACTGACTCTGACTAATCAGGCCCGGAGCCAGTGCTATGCTGAAATACACTTAGAATACAGTGAAAACACCTACATACACTAGGGTACACTATGGGTTGGGGTACCACTGTGATTGGCATGACCTCCCCTGTAAGGCCCTAGTACATAATAGGTCAGGGGGATTAAAACTACCTATAAGTCAGAGGTGCAGAAAGAGGCAAGAGAAGTGCAGAAAGAAGCAACAGAGGTGCCGAAAGAGGCAAGAGAGGTGCAGAAACAAGCAAGAGAAGTTCAGAAAGAGGCAAGAGAATTGCTGAAAGAAGCAACAGAGGTGTTGAAAGAAGCACGAGAAGTGCAGAAAGAGGCAAGTGAGGTGCAGAAAGAAGCAAGAGCAGTGTAGAATGAACCAACGGAGGTGCAAAAAGAGGCAAGAGGGGTACAGAAAGAGGTAGGAGAGGTGCACAAAGAGGCAAGAGGGGTGAAGAAAGAGGCAGGAGGGGTGCAGAAAGAAGGAAGAGAAGTGCAGAAAGAAGCAGCAGAGGTGCTGAAAGAGGCACGAAGGGTGCAGAAAGAGGCAAGAGAAGTGCAGAAAGAAGCAACAGAGGTACAGAAAGAGGCAAGAGAGGTGCAGAAACAGGCAGTAAAGGTGCAAGAGAGGTGCAGAAAGAGGGGAGAGGGGTGCAGAAAGAGATAAGAGGGGTGCAGAAAGAAGCAAGTGAGGTGCAGAACGAGGCAACAGAGGTGCAGAAAGACCCAAGAGAGGTGCAGAAACAAGCAAGAGAAGTGCAGAAAGAGGCAAGAGAATTGCCGAAAGAAGCAACAGAGGTGTAGAAAGAAGCAAGAGAAGTGCAGAAAGAGGCAAGTGAGGTGCAGAAAGAAGCAAGAGCAGTGCAGAAAGAACCAACAGAGGTGCAAAAAGGGGCAAGAGGGGTGCAGAAAGAGGTAGGAGAGGTGCACAAAGAGGCAAGAGAGGTACAGAAAGAGGCAGGAGGGGTGCATTAAGAAGGAAGAGAAGTGCAGAAAGAGGCAAGAGAATTGCTGAAAGAAGCAACAGAGGTGTAGAAAGAAGCAATAGAAGTACAGAAAGAGGCAAGTGAGGTCCAGAAAGAAGCAAGAGCAGTGCAGAAAGAACCAACAGAGGTGCAAAAAGAGGCAAGAGGGGTGCAGAAAAAGGTAGGAGAGGTGCACAAGGAGGCAAGAGAGGTACAGAAAGAGGCAGGAGAGGTGCAGAAAGAAAAGAGAAAAGCAGAAAGAAGCAACAGAGGTGCTGAAAGAGGCACAAAGGGTGCAGAAAGAGCAAGAGAAGTGCAGAAAAAAGCAACAGAGGTACAGCAAGAGGCAAGAGAGGTGCAGAAACATGCAGGAAAGGTACAGAAAGAAGGAACAGGGGTGCAGAAAGACGCAAGAGAGGTACAGAAAGAGAAAAGAGGGGTGCAAAAAGAGGCAAGAGGGGTGCAGAAAGAAGCAAGTGAGGTGCAGAAAGAGGCAACAGAGGTGCAGAAAGACGCAAGAGAGGTGCAGAAACAAGCAAGAGAATTTCAGAAAGAGGCAAGAGAATTGCTGAAAGAGGCAAGTGAGGTGCAGAAAGAGGCAATAGAGGTGCAGAAAATGGCAAGAGAACAGCAGAAAGAGGCAAGAGGGATGCAAAAAAGGGAAGAAGGATGCAGAAAGAAGCAAGAGAGGTGCAGAAAGAAGCAAGAGAAGTGCAGAAAGAAGCAAGAGAGGTGCAGAAAGAGGGAAGACGAGTGCAGAAAGAGACAACAGGGGTGCAGGAAGAGACAACAGGGGTGCAGAAAGAAGCAGAAGAGGTGCAGAAAGAGGCAATAGTAGTGCAGAAAGAAGCAACAGATGTGCAGAAAGAGGGAAGAGGGGTACAGAAAGAGGCAAGAAAACTGCAGAAAGAAGCAAAAGAGGTGCAGAAAGAGGCAAGAGAACTGCAGAAAAGGGCAAGAGAGATGCACAAAGAGTCAGGAGAGGTGCACAAAGAGACAAAAGGGGTACAGAAAGAGGCCTGAGGGGTTCAGCAAGAGAAGTGCAGAAAGAAGCAACAGAGGTGCTTAAAGAGGCAAGAGGGGTGCAGCAAGAGGCAAGAGAAGTAAGGACAGAAGCAACAGAGGTGCCGAAAGAGGCAAGAGAAGTGCAGAAAGAAGCAAGAGAGGTGGAGAAATAGGGAAGAGGGGTGCAGAAAGAGGCTTGAGGGATGCAAAAATGTGCAAAAGAGGTGCAGAAAGAAGCAAGAGCAGTGCAGAAAGAACCAACAGAGGGGTGCAGAAATAGGTAGGAGAGGTGCACAAAGAGGCAAGAGGGGTAAAGAAAGAGGCAGGAGGGGTGCAGAAAGAAGGAAGAGAAGTGCAGAAAGAAGCAACAGAGGTGCTGAAAGAGGTACGAAGGGTGCAGAAAGAGGCAAGAGAAGTGCAGAAAGAAGCAACAGAGGTACAGAAAGAGGCAAGAGAGGTGCAGAAACAGGCAGGAAAGGTGCAGAAAGAGAGAACGGGTACAGAAAGAGGCAAGAGAGGTGCAGAAAGAGGGGAGAGGGGTACAGAAAGAGGCAAGAGGGGTGCAGAAAGAAGCAAGTGAGGTGCAGAAAGAGGCAACAGAGGTGCAGAAAGATGCAAGAGGTGCAGAAACAAGCAAGAGAAGTGCATAAAGAGGCAAGTGAGGTGCAGAAAGAGGCAAGAGAGGTGCAGAAAATGGCAAGAGAACTGCAGAAAGAGGCAAGAGGGATGCAAAAAAAGGGAAGAAAGTTGCATAAAGAAGCAAGAGAGGTACAGAAAGAAGCAAGAGAAGTGCAGAAAGCAGAAAGAGAGGTGCAGAAAGAGGGAAGATGAGTGCAGAAAGAGACAACCGGGGTGCATAAAGAAGAAAGAGAAGTGCAGAAAGAGGCAATAGAAGTGCAGAAAGAAGCAACAGAGGTACAGAAAGACGCAAGAGAGGTGCAGAAAGAGGGAAGAGGGGTGCAAAAAGAGGCAAGATGGGTGCAGAAAGACGCAAGAGAGGTACAGAAAGAAGCAATAGAGGTACAGAAAGAGGCAAGAGAGGTGCAGAAACAGGCAGGAAAGGTGCAGAAAGAGAGAACAGGGATACAGAAAGATGCAAGAGAGGTGCAGAAAGAGGGGAGAGGGGTGCAGAAAGAGGCAAGAGGGGTGCAGAAAGAAGCAAGTGAGGTGCAGAAAGAGGCAACAGAGGTGCAGAAAGATGCGAGAGGTGAAGAAACAGGCAAGAGAAGTGCAGAAAGAGGCATGTGAGGTGCAGAAAGAGGCAAGAGAGGTGCAGAAAATGGTAAGAGAACTGCAGAAAGAGGCAAGAGGGATGCAAAAAAGGGAAGAAGGGTGCATAAAGAAGCAAGAGAGGTGCAGAAAGAAGCAAGGGAAGTGCAAAAAGAAGAAAGAGAGGTGCAGAAAGAAGGAAGACGAGTGCAGAAAGAGACAACAGGGGTGCAGAAAGAAGCAAGAGAGGTAGAGAAAGAGGCAAAAGAAATGCAGAAAGTAGCAATAGAAGTACAGAAAGAGGCAAGTGAGGTGCAGAAAGAAGCAAGAGCAGTGCAGAAAGAACCAACAGAGGTGCAAAAAGAGGCAAGAGGGGTGCAGAAAAAAGTAGGAGAGGTGCACAAGGAGGCAAGAGAGGTACAGAAAGAGGCAGAAGGGGTGCAGAAAGACGGAAGAGAAGTGCAGAAAGAAGCAACAGAGGTGCTGAAAGAGGCACGAAGGGTGCAGAAAGAGCAAGAGAAGTGCGGAAAAAAGCAACAGAGGTACAACAAGAGGCAAGAGAGGTGCAGAAACATGCAGGAAAGGTACAGAAAGAGGGAACAGGGGTGCAGAAAGACGCAAGAGAGGTACAGAAAGAGAAATGATGGGTGCAGAAAGAGGCAAAAGGGGTGCAGAAAGAAGCAAGTGAGGTGCAGAAAGAGGCAACAGAGGTGCAGAAAGAGGCAAGAGAATTGCTGAAAGAAGCAACAGAGGTGTGGAAAGAAGCACGAGCAGTGCAGAAAGAGGCAAGTGAGGTGCAGAAAGAGGCAATAGAGGTGCAGAAAATGGCAAGAGAACAGCAGAAAGAGGCAAGAGGGATGCAAAAAAGGGAAGAAGGATGCAGAAAGAAGCAAGAGAGGTGCAGAAAGAAGCAAGAGAAGAGCAGAAAGAAGCAAGAGAGCTACAGAAAGAGGGAAGACGAGTGCAGAAAGAGACAACAGGGGTGCAGGAAGAGACAACAGGCGTGCAGAAAGAAGCAGGAGAGGTGCAGAAAGAGACAATAGAAGTGCAAAAAGAAGCAACAGAGGTGCAGAAAGAGGGAAGAGGGGTACAGAAAGAGGCAAGAAAATTGCAGAAAGAAGCAAAAGAGGTGCAGAAAGAGGCAAGAGAACTGCAGAAAAGGGCAAGAGAGGTGCAGAAAGAGTCAGGAGAGGTGCACAAAGAGGCAAAAGGGGTACAGAAAGAGGCGTGAGGGTTGCAGAAAGCAGCAAGAGAAGTGCAGAAAGAAGCAACAGAGGTGCTTAAAGAGGCAAGAGGGGTGCAGAAAGAGGCAAGAGAAGTGCAGACAGTAGCAACAGAGGTGCCGAAAGAGGCAAGAGAGGTGCAGAAACTGGCAAGAAAGGTACAGAAAGAGGGAACAGGGGTGCAGAAAGAGGTAAGAGGGATACAGATATTTACAAGAGAGGTGCAGAAAGAAGCAAGAGCAGTGCAGAAAAAAGCAAGAGAAGTGCAGAAAGAAGCAAGAGAGGTGGAGAAATAGGGAAGAGGGGTGCAGAAAGAGGCATGAGGGATGCAGAAATTTGCAAAAGCGGTGCAGAAAGAAGCAAGAGAGGTGCAGAAAGAGGGAAGATAAGTGTAGAAAGAGACAACAGGGGTGTAGGAAGAGACAACAAGGGTGCGGAAAGAAGCAGGAGAGGTGCAGAAAGAGGCAATAGAAGTGCAGAAGGAACCAACAGAGGTGCAGAAAGAGGCAAGAGGGGTACAGAAAGATGCAAGAAAACTGCAGAAAGAAGCAAAAGAGGTGCAGAAAGAGGCAAGAGAACTGCAGAAAAGGGCACGAGAGGTGCAGAAAGAGTCAGGAGAGGTGCACAAAGAGATAAAAGGGGTACAGAAAGAGGCAAGAGGGGTGCAGAAAGCAGCAAGAGAAGTGCAGAAAGAAGCAACAGAGGTGCCGAAAGAGGCAAGAGAGGTGCAGAAACAGGCAAGAAAGGTACAGAAAGAGGGAACAGGGGTGCAGAAAGAGGTAAGAGGGATACATAAATTTGCAAGAGAGGTGCAGAAAGAAGCAAGAGCAGTGCAGAAAGCAGCAAGAGAAGTGCAGAAAGAAGCAAGAGAGGTGGAGAAATAGGGAAGAAGGGTGCAGAAAGAGGCATGAGGGATGCAGAAATTTGCAAAAGAGGTGCAGAAAGAAGCAAGAGCAGTGCAGAAAGAACCAACAGAGGTGCAAAAAGAGGCAAGAGGGGTGCAGAAATAAGTAGGAGAGACACACAAAGAGGCAAGAGGGGTACAGGAAGAGGCAGGAGGGTGCAGAAAGAGGCAATAGAAGTGCAGAAAGAAGCAACAGAGGTGCAGAAAGAGGCAAGAGAGGTACAGAAAGATGGAAGAAAACTGCAGAAAGAAGCAAAAGAGGTGCAGAAAGAGGCAAGAGAACTGCAGACAAGGGCAAGAGGGGTGCAGAAAGAGTCAGGAGAGGTTCACAAAGAGGCAAAAGGGGTACAGAAAGAGGCATGAGGGGTGCAAAAAGCAGCAAGAGAAGTGCAAAAAGAAGCAACAGAGGTGCTTAAAGTGGCAAGAGGGGTGCAGAAAGAGGCAAGAGAAGTGCATAAAGAAGCAACAGAGGTGCGGAAAGAGGCAAGAGAGGTGCAGAAACAGGTAAGAAAGGTACAGAAAGAGGGAACAGGGGTGCAGAAAGGTAAGTGGGATACATAAATTTGCAAAAGAGGTGCAGAAAGAAGCAATTGCAGTGCAGAAAGAAGCAAGAGAAGTGAAGAAAGAGGCAAGAGAGGTGGAGAAATAGGGAAGAGGGGAGCAGAAAGAGGCATGAGGGATGCAGAAATTTGCAAAAGTGGTGCAGAAAGAAGCAAGTGCAGTGCAGAAAGAACCAACAGAGGTGCAAAAAGAGGCAAGATGGGTGGAGAAATAGGTAATAAAGGTACACAAAGAGGCAAGAGGGTGCAGAAAGAAGAAAGAGAAGAGGGGCGGACGAGTGTGCAAGGGGGGCGGACGAGTGTGCAAGATGGAGTCAGAGTGAGCACTCGCGCTGATCGGCCGCTCACGCTAGTTGCGTAACCGATCGGCTAGGCGCCCTGCGATGTACGGACAGACGCGGAGACAACTGGCGGGAGGATCACAGACGTCCGGTTTTCGCTCACAGCGGTATACAGTTGCTGCCGCGGTAATCTATCACATTTCCCCCGCGGATTCCCGTGTGCTGCCTGCCTTGCGCTGGAGGACTCTATTCTCTAACTGGATTTTCTGGATTATTAAAATTCTGGCCCCGGACTTGGCTGCATTCACTGCCTCAGTCCTATCAGGACACGAGAAGAATCGGCGGCAACAGCATCAGGGCAGCCCTGGGATTATGAGCTGCAGGGGGTCAAGAAGGGCAGCAAGCTGAAAGCGACCATTGCCAGCACTGAGTCTAGAGACGCCGCTTCTACGGAAAGCACCACCCGATCTAGACATGAGGTTAGTGGGAGTAAAAAGCCGCTGGGGAGGTCCGGGGGAGGGGGGTGCCTAAGGACTCAGTGGGCACTCAGCCACGATAGCTAAAATATTTTTGGGTGCTAAAGGACAGCCTCCTGTGATAAACACCAAGACTTCTATACATACTCCTCCCCTTGAGTGTGCCCCCCCAGATCGGTTAACATCCCAAATACCCGTGTCAAGCCAGCAGCAAGAGACCTGTTTAATAGAAGCAACCCCAGTGGAAGTTCGCAAGCTGACGCAGGAATCATTGCGGGCCCACAAGGCTCGACTGAAAACTTAAACAGTTCTCCATGTCTCCCTGCTGTGGTCATCTGTAAGGGGCTAACCGAGCAGCAAAATCAGCTATCTTTAGCTGTTACAGTTCAGAACACGGACGGCTGCCCCTACATGAGTGGTTCTACGAATGGTCCTGGTGATCCCTCCATGAACTCTGAGGCTGGTATTACTAACTACATCCTGGGCCTGGAAGCTGCCGCTGGTGCACAAGCACCGTGGACTCCAGAAACCGGGCCTGAGAACTTTTACTCGGTGTCTGATGGCACAGGGACCACTTCCGACGAGGGGGCCTTGACACAAGTGAAGATGACAGCGAGGAGTCAATCCAAAACACTGGAACGGTGCAACGATCCAAGAAAGCAAGGAGTAAGGGCAAAAGACGTAGCCAACTTAAATGGGACTACTCAGACTCACAGATGTCCTACCCCTTGGCTGACGACGACGACTCCCACATGACAAAGTGGGAAAAGGCAAAGAGCTTGCCGGCAGATACTTCGGAGCCCTCACTAGCTTCAATCTTAGCCTCAATCAAAGAATTTCAGGAAGAGGTTCGGGCAGACAACCGCGCAGCCAAAGGGGCTGCTAAAAAGTTGCAAGGAGGCCTAAGACGACTGAATAAAACATGTACTGACATAAGCGACCGTGTTTCTATGATTGAGGGGCGTACCGATTGTCTGGAAATTGAGTCCACGGCTGTCAAAAAGCAGAGCGAGACCAACGCTGCCTGCCTAGTGGATATAATGTCCAAACTAGAGGAACAGGAAAACCGCCAACGCAGAAACAACCTTCGCTTGCTTGGAATCCCGGAGGGAAAGGAAGGCGAAGATCCCAGGCGTTTCATTGTAAAACTTTTGCAAGAATCCTTCCCCGAACATCCAGGCTGGGATTGGGATCGCAAGGTTCAGAGGGCACACCGTTTTCCCTTTAACATTAGGCGACTGCGCGATGGCAGCAGTGCAGCGGGTGGACAACCAAGGGTGTTCCTGGTGTACTTTGGGAACTTTCTTTTGAGGCAATTAATATACGATCAGGCTCGCCCAAACTCTAAGAAGGGGCTAATGGAATAACATTTTTTGCAAAGCCCGACTTTTGCCATCAGACAGTAGAGCGAAGATGGCGTCTTAGACAACTAATCTCCCCATTCCAGCAACTGGGAGCACAAATATACCTAATGAACCCTGCCAGACTTAAAGTAATTTTTAATGGGGGTACAAAAATCTTCTTGTCTGAAATTAAGGCAGGGGAGTACCTGGACGAGATTAAATCTAAGAAGGGTCCAAAATAAAGAGACTACCACTCGGGCATGAGCAGGGCAGGGCAGGGGAGGACTAAGGAGGAATATATTTTGTTATTTCTCCATCATGGCTTTCTCTCGTTCCTCCTCACTCCCTCCCTGGGTTTTTCTTCTCTCAACAGGCTAGTTGTATGTTCTATCTAGCTGAGGGGGATCTAGCCGAACTCATAACTAACATATCCTAGGCGTGGTCTGCGGCTGAGACTCACTACTGACTACCATCACTCAGGTTATTCCTGATTGCTCAAAGATAGGGGGGGGTGGGTTGGGGGGGAGGAGGGGTATCTAGAATGACACAGAGGAATCAAGGACACCTTTTCACACATAATCACTCACTTAGACGTTGGGTAAGGCTAAAAAATTCACCAAATGAAGTGCACTCAAAGGATCAAGAAAATTCCGGCTTACATTTTTTTTAAACATCCAAATGGCTAAAATAAATTCACTCAGGTTTATCTCTGCTAACATCTGTGGGCTGAATGATGCTTTAAAAAGGCAAAAAGTAGCGCAAGGTCTGCGCTTTCTGGGGGGCGATATCATTTGCCTCCAGGAGACTCACATAGAGGGATCACAAAAACATTTACTAAACTCGTTAGGGTTTAAGGTTGTGGGGGCTACTACACAGGGTGCCAAAATTAAAGGGGTAGGCATTTTGGTTGAAAAGAGACTTCTTTTAAAAAATCTCCGCGTCAAATCTGACTCACTAGGTAGATGGGTAATCTCTGAATGCCATCTTTCCCCTAATCCCCCTTTACCTTGTGCTCAATCTATGGAAGTAATGTAGACGACCCAGGGATCATAAATTTGATTTCTGGGGAGCTAGCTCACTGGCCTACTCCAATAATTATTTGTGGCGACCTTAATATTAACTTGCCTTGTCATTGGAAAATGGACAATAAGTGGAGGTATAAAGGTAGAAAACCCCTAGTATACCAAGCACTTATTAATCTAGCCCAAATTCATGGTTTAAGTGATGTTTGGTCTAATATAAACTCTACTCAACCCGGCTATACCTACTTTTCTGCCCCACACCGGACATTTGCTAGACTAGATTATTTTTTAATCTCATCTTCTCTATTAAGCAAATGTACCATAGACATTGCTCCACGCTTCATGTCGGACCACAATCCACTCATCTTAAACATTGGGGGATTGGGGAACTGGAAAGAAACACCAAGATGGAGTTTCGAGAAAGCGCTATTGTATGATGAAGGCTATCGGTCTCATATTCAGGTATGGATCCAGGAGTTTCTGGAAATAAACATAGGTACGGCCTCGACTATGATAGTTTGGGACACACTGAAAGCAGGTATTCGGGGAGAGACTCTAAGATTCTCAATCAGGAAAAACAAGAAAGAAAAACTAATAATGTGTGATCTCCAGGATAAACTAAAAAAGCAGAAATAAAATTAGTCCAAATGGCTCAAACTGGAATGGACACTGAGAACACTCAACAAGAAGTAATACTCATTAAGGCGGAAATAGGGGCAGTATTTTCAGAGAAAACCGCAGCCAAGTGGGCGGCAATACGGGAAAAATACTATGAGTGTAGCGACTGCATTGGTCATCATCTTGCTATTAACACCAGGCAGCAGGCTACAAGCAATGAAATATCGGCAATCCAATTGTCAACAGGGATAGAGACCAGTGATCCTACTAAAATACAAGAGGGTTTTCGAGAATTCTACGCCGAGCTATATACAGAAGAGAATAGTATGTCAACCGACTTAGGAGAAACTGAGATTATCAACTATATAAAAGCGGTCGACCTAAGGCAGCTTAGCCAGGATAATTGCGAGCTATTGGATCTTACTCCGACCTGGGATGACATCACAGAAGCCTTAGTCAGTCTGCCTGATGGGAAAGCTGCAGGAATGGATGGCATTCCTGTGGAATTTTATAAAATTTTCGCTCCTCAAATAAAATCTATTTTTCTGGCTGTCGTTACCGCTATATTTAATGGGGCCTCCCTCCTGCCTCTTGGTCCAATGCTAAAATATCTATATTTCTTAAAAAGACAAATCACCCTTAGAGATGGGCTCATACAGGCCTATCACACTTATAAATTGTGACTCCAAAGTCTTTTCCAAGATCCTCGCAATAAGAATGTCTTCAGTAGTTGAGTCCCTGGTATCAGAATGGCAACATGGATTCATTCCAAAGAAAAGTACTACCGAACACATTAGGCGTGCTATCACACTGTTTGACGCAGCACAGGTTGCGGGAGACCCGATGTCACTGATATTATTAGACGCTGAAAAAGCCTTTGATCGGGTCTCCTGGCGGTTCCTGTGGTGTGTCATGAGGAGGATGGGCTTCGGGCCAAAACTTACGCAGGCTGTACAAGCTCTGTATCAGAACCCGACGGCCTGTGTGTTGATTAATGGGGGGCTAACTGAGCTATTTAACATCTCTCGGGGCACTAGGCAGGGTTGCCCCTGCTCCCCCTTACTCTTTGCCCTTTATATAGATCCCTTAATCAAGAACATTGAAAAGAATCCAGCAATCCTGGCAGTAAGCATGCAGGGAAGCGACACCAAAATTATGGCCTACGCTGATGACCTGGCCATAACCACCCCTGAACCTGAGAGTGCTATTTTGGCATTGGAATTGGAGGCACAGAAATTTGGGAAAATCTCGGGTACGCACTGAATCAAAAGAAAACCCAAATAATAGTCAATAAAGAAATTAACTGGATTGATAGTCGGATTGTCCCGAAGGCCAAATATTTAGGGGTAACATTAACTGCTAATATAGACCAAATTGTAACTGAGAACCTATCCCCTCTGGTCACTGAAACAAAGCGAGCCCTTAAACAAATTGACAATTTACACCTGACTATTGTGGGTAGAAGCAATGTAATTAAAATGACTTACTTTCCAAAATTGCTATACTTTTTTCGGGCCATTCCACTGGAATTCAGCAAAACTAACTTGCAGAAATTTCAGCAAATCTTCTCGCAATTTATTTGGGCTTACTCACAGCCTAGGCGGGCTCTAAAGCAACTGTCCCTCCCCAGGGATCGGGGTGGCTGGGCTCTTCCTAATATAGTGCTTTATTACTGGGCTTCCGTTCTGCAGTATAGTACTGAACTGGTGAAGGAATACTCTTTCTCTCTTTCAACCAGGCTTCCTTCACCATTTCAGCTCCTACTGGGAGAGGAGACCCGCGGCTGTCTTCTTAGACAGGTATCTTTCGGATACTACAAGCATGTCAGATTTAAGACACTGATGAATTCGTTTAAGGTTTTCCGTAACATCCGCAGAATATACGGGCTGGGCAGACTTAATTATTACTCCCTATCAATGCAAACGGCAACCTGCCTGCTATCTTTGGCAGGTCTTATCTACTAGACTGGTATAAAGCTGGTATCATAAAGTTAGGGGACCTAATTTCCAGCGAAGGAGTTAAATCCTTTGCAGATTTACAAAACAAATATGGATTGAAAAACCAAGATGCCTTTAAATATTTTACTATACATGACTTTCTTTCTCGAAAGGCTGGGGGACCAGCAGGATTTTCAGAAATCGAATTCATCAAAAGGCTACGGGCCCCAGTGACTCCCCGGATAGGTCACATATACTCTGCACTAAATAGTCAAACCCCTGATGACCTACCTAGAATTGCAGATAAATGGTTTGTAAAACTGGCGGCCCCACATAGTACGTTTTATAAATCACTGGAACTTTCCCAAAGCGACTTGCTGTCAGCTAAACTGCAGGTGCAACATTTCAAAACCATCTTTTTCTTATATATTACTCCTAGTAAAATTGCTAAATGGGGAGTAGGCAAGGGAACGCTGTGCCCTCGATGTTCGGAGTTTGGAGCTGACGCAATACACATGTTCGCCACTTGCCCGAAACTTACTTCAGTCCTTCTTAAAGTACAGGATTTTCTGGGGAGGGTTATCTCTCAGGCTCTAGTGTTGACCCCCATAACCATCCTGTTGGGGACACAAGAGGAGGCCAACAGGGTAGGGGGTGGAGCGTTTATCTTTGTCGCTATGACAGTGTGGAGGATCTGTGTTGCTTCAGCATGGATAGAGATTGACCCCCCTCCTTTTTCCCAATGGTTGGCCAGGCTAATGGCGACCTACCACCTTGAAAAGGCTGTAGATGCTAAAAAAGGTCGTAAAGGGCGAAAGAAGGGGTTGGAGATCTGGGGGTTTCTCACCGCCTGGCTGGCACAGCCTGGCCCAAATGGCTAAATACTTAGTTCTGAGGAGGGCAGCTCATGGCTGGCTGCAGTCCTGACTGTGCTCCCTCTTCTTTCTTCCTTCCATGTTTACGTACTTTCTTTTTTTTATTTTTTATTTCTTTTGTGGTATTTTCCTCGTCTTTTCTTTTTTTTTTCTACCGCTCGTCTGTTCAGTCTTATTTCTTATTTCTATTCTTTTATTTTTTATTTTTATTTTTCTCCGACTCATAACCAATGTTCCCTCTAATTTTTTTACTCTGTGTGCGGCAGTGTAGGGTCTCTGTGCGCTGCAGCCATGGCTATGTGCGCCAGGAACCAGACCGCGCTTGTGCGCAGCGCCAAATATCACTCCAAACATTTGCTTAAAAAACTGAAAACACGGTGCATTTCCACACATACAACCCACGTTAAGGGGCTTAAGGCAGATTTGCAATTTGGATACACACACCATGACAATAATGGAGTAATGGTGAAATTGGTAAGAGAGGGACGGAAAGAGAAAGGCAGCCAGAAAACGAAGGTCACGACCAGACGAACTTCTGTTATGGTCGTCCTATGCAGGATTTATCATACCTGCAAGTATTCCGGTTTGTTTGAGTGAAATACACTGGACTAGAATACACAATTGACTATCCGGACGCATGATTACTGACACTGTTTATCCAACAGGTTCCTTACACTGGCTTTGAGAATCTGGAAATATATCAGGGAATTCTCGCAGCACTTGCCATTTTTGAA
This sequence comes from Calotriton arnoldi, assembly GCA_963921515.1. Taxonomy (NCBI): domain Eukaryota; kingdom Metazoa; phylum Chordata; class Amphibia; order Caudata; family Salamandridae; genus Calotriton; species Calotriton arnoldi. Next base: position 2,392,749 of record CAWUFW010000892.1, read on the forward strand.
TTCTACGCTTTGGCCATCTGGATTATTTTTATCCATCCTTTATTTTCTTGCCCTGATGAAGTTCCCAGTGAGGGAATGAAACGCGTTGGCTGAGCCTGTCGTATTGCTGACTTATGAATTTAAAATAAAGAACTATGTTTACACTACTATTTGACTACTGGACTTCATGACCTGGCGCACCCCCATTTCATTAACTACAAGAAAGGCAGCCAGAGGCTTTGGAGAACTGGGAGGGAGAACAGAGAATGGAAAACCGGTAAGAGAGAAAGCAAAGAACAGGCAGTGAGAGGGAAATGGAGACAAGAATGGGATGGGGAGAAGGGGAAAGTGGGTAAACGTGGAGCGGGACTGATATGAGGAAGAAGAAAAAGAAAAAGAGAAGGAGACGGAGAGAGCAGCTGGGGAGTGGAAGAAAAAGGACAAAAGATATGTCAGAGAAGACAGCGAGTGTGGTATGGCAATGCTTCAGAAGTAGCGTCTCAGCATATCAACGTTGGGGGTTCTATAAGGAGCCTTTTTCGCCATCTTGTCATTTCTAAACGCTTGCTCTATGTAACCGTGCTCACCTGAACGAACTAAGAAGGGTGGAAGGCTGGTTAGGCCTTGCCAAGATTTTTAATCTTGCCAAGATGCAGGTCTGAGCAAATGGCAGCTGCAAGTGTGTAAATGACTGATCCATCTGTTGGGAGTATTCTCTTCACTAACACTTGCTTTCCTTTTTGAAACTCAGGGGCAGCAACATTGTCGTGGTGTCACCAGGGCTTTAAGTGGAAGCTTTTTCAATATTATATAGAAGCCATAGTTACTGCTTATTTATCTTATGCAACTAACAACCACTGACAAAGCCAATAGTCTGACTTGTGGTAGGTACGATGTTACTTGATGTATCATATATCTGGATGCAATGACAGAAACAGGAAAATACAAGTCGGGGCACACTATGCCAAGCACAGAAAAGTTTAAAAGTCTCACAATCACCCCACAGCTCAGCTCTATTAAGAAGAGAAATACAGCAAGTCTACAAACACGGCGTGTGCTTTACACACCATATTTGTAGAGTTGCTGCAGTTCTTTTCTTAATAGAGCGCAGCTTCAAGGTGATTGTGTGTCTTTGTTAAAGTTTTCAGGTTAATCGCAGCGCCCGTCTGGAGCTGCAATTAACAAGAAAACTTTCAGATGAAGTGAAACGGGATGACTTAGAGTGGGCAGTGCGCTTAGAGGCTTTTATAGGTGAGAAAAGTGATCACTGAACTGCTATGCAACTTTCAAATCCTTGAAAAAATACAAACTTAGACCAACATTACAACGCTGACAAGAGATCTGTGAAAACCTGCACCATCAGTGCACTGGTACATCACCTAGTCCAGTGGAATGCTCAGGTCACAGCTCATCATGCATAAAAACACACTCTTTCTAGATGTCAGTTTCTCAAGACAATAATAGAACAATTATTAAGACCCTAAAAAGACTCTGCTCCTCCACTGCTCGAGACTACTGTTACCATCATCAGTGTCTCACTGGGTCAAGGTTCATCTAGTCTATTCTTCAGACTTGCCATAATGAGCATCTACATTAGAAAAAATAGAGAAATCATACATTTCCCCTTTCTTCCTTCCTCTGACCCCATTAAACCTGGAAAGAATAATCACCCCGCAATTTGAACAATATTTAGAAGCAAGCCAGCTGTTGAATTCCCATCGGTCATTTTTCTGTCCCAACCACAGTACGGAATCTGCGCTACTAGATGTATGGCAAGCTCCTATCACAAGACAGTCTGCTTAACCTGATGAACTTCAGAGCTGAGTTTTGTACAGTAGATCACCCCTTTCGCCCTAATATATGCAAGTACAAAAAGGGGATCTCATTAATAGTCAAACTGCTTCTTGTTAAAATGTCACATTTTGTCTAAAGGGGTTGTTAAAACTGTACTACCAGCGTGACCATAACAGACACTCAAGCAAGTCTGTCATTGGCAGCCTCATCACAGCTAGAAAGATGGCTGGAGAGTTTAGCTGTTTTCAAATTCAGATGGATTTAATTTATACAAGCCATTGTTGCTGCATATTTATCTTATGCAACTAGCAACCACTTACAAAGTCAATAGTAGGTATGATCAGGGCTTTAAGTGGGCCGGGTCTCACCAGTGCTGAGCACCGGCAGTTTTTAAAGGGGGCCTCGAAACGGGTCTCTATCGGGCTCTGTTTTGTGCCCTGGCACAGGCGGTCCATTTTTTCCAGACTGCATCGACAGTAGGCACATCGATGTGCGTGTGCTCACACTCCTCACTTCACTAGGAGAGAAGTTAGGGCATGACGTCATGCCAGGTGAGCCTTGTAGGGGAAGGGAAATCCTTTAAAGAGAGTCATTTTCTCTCTGGATTTCCCTTCTCTTTGAAACTCAGGCGCAGCAACATTGTCGTGGTGTCACCAGGGCTTTAAGTTCAAGCTTTTTCAATATTACATACAAGCCATAGTTGCTGCTTGTTTATCTTATGCAACTAACAACCATTGACAAAGCCTATAGTCCTGACTTGTAGGTATGATGTTACTACTTGTATCATATATCTACTTGTATCAAATATCTGGATGCAATGACAGAAACAGCAAAATACAAGTCGGGCTGTACACTATGCTAAGTACAGATTTTTAGCTTATGTGTCTTAAGCCACGCCTTTGATTACACTGGCCACCCCCTTTGCGAGACCCCCAGTTTTTTCATCCCACTTAAAGCCCTGGGTATGATGTTACTTGTTGTATCATATATCTGGATACAATGAGAGAAACAGGAAAATACAAGTCGGGTGGCACACTATGCCAAGCACAGAAAAGTGTAAATCACACCACAGCTGCGCTCTATTAAGAAGAGAAATTCAGCAAGTCTACAAACACGACGTGGGCTTTACACGCCGTGTTTGTAGAGTTGCTGCATTTCTTTTCTTAACAGAGCTGGGCTGCGGGGTGATTGTGGGCCTTTGTTAAAGATTTCAGGTTAATCGCAGAACCCGTCTGGAGCTGCACTTAACCAGAAAACTTTAACAAAGTCACACAATCACCCCGCAGCCCGCTCTGTTAAGAAGAGAAATTCAGCAAGTCTACATAAACGGCTAAGCTTTACACGCCGTGTTTGTAGACTTGCTGAATTTTGTTGTTGTTACATAAGCGCAGCTGTGGGCAGATTGTGTGCTTTTGTTAAAGTATTCATGTTAATCGCAGCTCGTGACGGCGCTGCAATTAACATGAATACTTTAACAAAAGCACACAGTAGGCACCGCAGCCGGGCTCTACATATAAAAGAAGAAACCAAGTGCCCAAAACTTACCTGCTGCTCCCTCGCCTTTTATTGACATCAGTCTATTCTGACGCTCTGCCGGGAAACACCCGTTTTCGCGCCGCTCGCTTTTTAAAAGCAGCGGCGTGAACTCTCTAGCTGGATGTGCTGTGTGTGTGCGCGCTCCACACACAGCACTGCGCGCTACAGGTAATAGAGGTGAGCGCGCGCGCATGCGCGCACGTTATTGGGAACAGTGCTCATAACCCAATTTCGTGGTTTATATATATATATATTTTTTTTTCTAATTATTATTTGTGTCCTTGAAAACATTGTCATCTCGTGGTTGTTTGGGGTGGGGGTGGAGGGGTGGGAGTCGAACTGATATATCTTTGTATTTACTGCTTTGGAAAAATAAAAAATTTTAAAAAAGAAAAAAAAAAAAGAAGAAAGAGAAGTGCAGAAAGAAGCAACAGAGGTGCTGAAATAGGCACGAAGGGTGCAGAAAGAGGCAAGAGAAGTGCAGAAAGAAGCAACAGAGGTACAGAAAGAGGCAAGAGAGGTGCAGAAAGAGGGAGGAGGGGTGCAAAAAGAGGCAAGATGGGTGCAGAAAGAAGCAAGAGAGATACATAAAGAAGCAAGAGAAGTGCAGAAAGAAGCAAAGGAGTTGCAGAAAGAGGCAAGAGAACTGCAGAAAAGGGCAAGAGAGGTGCAGAAAGAGTCAGGGGAGGTGCAAAAGAAGCAAAAGGGGTACAGTAAGAGGCATGAGGGGTGCAGAAAGCAGCAAGAGAAGTGCAGAAAGAAGCAACAGAGGTGCTTAAAGAGGCAAGAGGGGTGCTGAAAGAGGCAAGAGAAGTACAGAAAGAAGCAACAGAGGTGCCGAAAGAGGCAAGAGAGGTGCAGAAACTGGCAAGAAAGGTACAGAAAGAGGGAACAGGGGTGCAGAAAGAGGTAAGAGTTATACAGAAATTTGCAAGAGAAGTGCAGAAAGAAGCAAGAGTAGTGCAGAAAAAAGCAAGAGAAGTGCAGAAAGAAGCAAGAGAGGTGGAGAAATAGGGAAGAGGGGTCCAGAAAGAGGCATGAGGGATGCAGAAATTGCAAAAGATGTGCAGAAAGAAGCATGAGCAGTGCAGAAAGAAGCAACAGAGGTACAGAAAGAGGCAAGAGAGGTGCAGAAAGAGGGAGGAGGGGTGCAAAAAGAGGCAAGATGGGTGCAGAAAGAAGCAAGAGAGGTACAGAAAGAAGCAAGAGAAGTGCAGAAAGAGGCTAGAGGGGTGCAGAAAGAGGCTAGAGGGGTGCAGAAAAAGGCAAGACAAGTGCAGAAAGAAGCAAAAGAGGTGCAGAAAGAGGCAAGAGAACTGCAGACAAGGGCAAGAGGGGTGCAGAAAGAGTCAGGAGAGGTGCACAAAGAGGCAAAAGGGGTACAGAAAGAGGCATGAGGGGTGCAAAAAGCAGCAAGAGAAGTGCAAAAAGAAGCAACAGAGGTGCTTAAAGTGGCAAGAGGGGTGCAGAAAGAGGCAAGAGAAGTGCAGAAAGAAGCAACAGAGGTGAGGAAAGAGGCAAGAGAGGTGCAGAAACAGGTAAGAAAGGTACAGAAAGAGGGAACAGGGGTGCAGAAAGGTAAGTGGGATACATAAATTTGCAAAAGAGGTGCAGAAAGAAGCAATTGCAGTGCAGAAAGAAGCAAGAGAAGTGAAGAAAGAGGCAAGAGAGGTGGAGAAATAGGGAAGAGGGGAGCAGAAAGAGGCATGAGGGATGCAGAAATTTGCAAAAGTGGTGCAGAAAGAAGCAAGTGCAGTGCAGAAAGAACCAACAGAGGTGCAAAAAGAGGCAAGATGGGTGGAGAAATAGGTAATAAAGGTACACAAAGAGGCAAGAGGGGTACAGAAAGAGGCAGGAGGGGTGCAGAAAGAAGAAAGAGAAGTGCAGAAAGAAGCAACAGAGGTGCTGAAATAGGCACGAAGGGTGCAGAAAGAGGCAAGAGAAGTGCAGAAAGAAGCAACAGAGGTACAGAAAGAGGCAAGAGAGGTGCAGAAAGAGGGAGGAGGGGTGCAAAAAGAGGCAAGATGGGTGCAGAAAGAAGCAAGAGAGATACATAAAGAAGCAAGAGAAGTGCAGAAAGAAGCAAAAGAGTTGCAGAAAGAGGCAAGAGAACTGCAGAAAAGGGCAAGAGAGGTGCAGAAAGAGTCAGGGGAGGTGCAAAAGAAGCTTAAGGGGTACAGTAAGAGGCATGAGGGGTGCAGAAAGCAGCAAGAGAAGTGCAGAAAGAAGCAACAGAGGTGCTTAAAGAGGCAAGAGGGGTGCTGAAAGAGGCAAGAGAAGTACAGAAAGAAGCAACAGAGGTGCCGAAAGAGGCAAGAGAGGTGCAGAAACTGGCAAGAAAGGTACAGAAAGAGGGAACAGGGGTGCAGAAAGAGGTAAGAGTTATACAGAAATTTGCAAGAGAGGTGCAGAAAGAAGCAAGAGTAGTGCAGAAAAAAGCAAGAGAAGTGCAGAAAGAAGCAAGAGAGGTGGAGAAATAGGGAAGAGGGGTCCAGAAAGAGGCATGAGGGATGCAGAAATTGCAAAAGAGGTGCAGAATGAAGCAAGAGCAGTGCAGAAAGAAGCAACAGAGGTACAGAAAGAGGCAAGAGAGGTGCAGAAAGAGGGAGGAGGGGTGCAAAAAGAGGCAAGATGGGTGCAGAAAGAAGCAAGAGAGGTACAGAAAGAAGCAAGAGAAGTGCAGAAAGAGGCTAGAGGGGTGCAGAAAGAGGCTCGAGGGGTGCAGAAAGAGGCAAGACAAGTGCAGAAAGAAGCAAAAGAGGTGCAGAAAGAGGCAAGAGAACTGCAGAAAAGGACAAGAGAGGTGCAGAAAAAGTCAGGAGAGGTGCAAAAAGAGGCAAAAGGGGTACAGTAAGAGGCATGAGGGGTGCAGAAAGCAGCAAGAGAAGTGCAGAAAGAAGCAACAGAGGTGCTTAAAGAGGCAAAAGGGGTGCAGAAAGAAGCAACAGAGGTGCCGAAAGAGGCAAGAGAGGTGCAGAAAAGGGCAAGAGAGGTGCAGAAAGAGTCAGGAGAGGTGCACAAAGAGGCAAAAGGGGTACAGAAAGAGGCATGAGGGGTGCAGAAAGCAGCAAGAGAAGTGCAGAAAGAAGCAACAGAGGTGCTTAAAGAGGCAAAAGGGGTACAGAAAGAGGCATGAGGGGTGCAGAAAAAAGCAAGAGAAGTGCAGAAAGAAGCAACAGAGGTGCTTAAAGAGGCAAGAGGGGTGCAGAAACAGGCAAGAAAGGTACAGAAAGAGGGAACAGGGGTGCAGAAAGAGGTAAGAGGGATACATAAATTTGCAAGAGAGGTGCAGAAAGAAGCAAGAGCAGTGCAGAAAGAAGCAAGAGAAGTGCAGAAAGAGGCAAGAGAGGTGGAGAAATAGGGAAGAGGGGTGCAGAAATACGCATGAGGGATGCAGAAATTTGCAAAAGAGGTGCAGAAAGAAGCAAGAACAGTGCAGAAAGAACCAACAGAGGTGCAAAAAGAGGCAAGATGGGTGCAGAAATAGGTAGGAGAGGTACACAAATAGGCAAGAGGGGTATAGAAAGAGGCAGGAGGGGGTGCAGAAAGAAGAAAGAGAAGTGCAGAAAGAAGCAACAGAGGTGCTGAAATAGGCGCGAAGGGTGCAGAAAGAGGCAAGAGAAGTGCAGAAAGAAGCAACAGAGGTACAGAAAGAGGCAAGAGAGGTGCAGAAACAAGCAGGAAAGGTGAAGAAAGAGGTAACAGGGGTGCAGAAAGAGGCAAGAGGGATACAGAAATTTGCAAAAGAGATGCAGAAAGAAGCAACTGAGGTGCAGAAGGAGGCAAGAGGGGTACAGAAAGAGGCAAGAGAAGTGCAGAAAGAAGCAAAAGAGGTGCAGAAAGAGGCAAGAGAACTGCAGAAAGAAGCAAAAGAGGTGCAGAAAGAGGCAAAAGGGGTGCAGAAAGAGGTAAGAGGGGTGCAGAAAGAAGCAAGAGAAGTGCAGAAAGAAGCAACATAGGTGCTGAAAGAGGCACATGGGGTGCTGAAAGAGGCAAGTGGAGTGCAGAAAGAAGCAAGAGAAGTGCAGTTAGAAGCAACAGAGGTGCTGAAAGAGGCTAGAGGGGTGCAGAATGAGGCAAGAGAAGTGCAGAAAGAAGCAACAGAGGTGCAGAAAGAGGCACAAGAGGTGCAGAAACAGGCAGGAAAGGTGCAGAAAGAGGGAACAGGGGTGCAGAAAGAGGCAAGAGGGATACAGAAATTTGCAAAAGAGGTGCAGATAGAACCAACAGAGGTGCAGAAAGAGGCAAGAGGGGTGCAGAAAGAGGTAGGAGAGGTGCACCAAGAGGCAAGAAGGGTACAGAAAGAGGCAATGGGGTTGCAGAAAGAAGGAAGAGAAGTGCAGAAAGAAGCAACAGAGGTGCTTGAAGAGGCAAGAGGGGTGCAGAAAGAGGCAAGAGAAGTGCAGAAAGAAGCAACAGAGGTGCCGAAAGATGCAAGAGAGGTGCAGAAACAGGCAAGAAAGGTACAGAAAGAGGGAACAGGGGTGCAGAAAGAGGTAAGAGGGATACATAAATTTGCAAGAGAGGTGCAGAAAGAAGCAAGAGCAGTGCAGAAAGCAGCAAGATAAGTGCAGAAAGAAGCAAGAGAGGTGGAGAAATAGGGAAGAGGGGTGCAGAGAGAGGCATGAGGGATGCAGAAATTTGCAAAAGAGGTGCAGAAAGAAGCAAGAGCAGTGCAGAAAGAACCAACAGAGGTGCAAAAAGAGGCAAGAGGGGTGCAGAAATAAGTAGGAGAGACACACAAAGAGGCAAGAGGAGTACAGGAAGAGGCAGGAGGGTGCAGAAAGAGGCAATAGAAGTGCAGAAAGAAGCAACAGAGGTGCAGAAAGAGGCAAGAGAGGTACAGAAAGATGCAAGAAAACTGCAGAAAGAAGCAAAAGAGGTGCAGAAAGAGGCAAGAGAACTGCAGACAAGGGCAAGAGGGGTGCAGAAAGAGTCAGGAGAGGGGCACAAAGAGGCAAAAGGGGTACAGAAAGAGGCATGAGGGGTGCAAAAAGCAGCAAGAGAAGTGCAAAAGAAGCAACAGAGGTGCTTAAAGTGGCAAGAGGGGTGCAGAAAGAGGCAAGAGAAGTGCAGAAAGAAGCAACAGAGGTGAGGAAAGAGGCAAGAGAGGTGCAGAAACAGGTAAGAAAGGTACAGAAAGAGGGAACAGGGGTGCAGAAAGGTAAGTGGGATACATAAATTTGCAAAAAAGGTGCAGAAAGAAGCAATTGCAGTGCAGAAAGAAGCAAGAGAAGTGAAGAAAGAGGCAAGAGAGGTGGAGAAATAGGGAAGAGGGGAGCAGAAAGAGGCATGAGGGATGCAGAAATTTGCAAAAGTGGTGCAGAAAGAAGCAAGAGCAGTGCAGAAAGAACCAACAGAGGTGCAAAAAGAGGCAAGATGGGTGGAGAAATAGGTAATAAAGGTACACAAAGAGGCAAGAGGGGTACAGAAAGAGGCAGGAGGGTTGCAGAAAGAAGAAAGAGAAGTGCAGAAAGAAGCAACAGAGGTGCTGAAATAGGCACGAAGGGTGCAGAAAGAGGCAAATGAAGTGCAGAAAGAAGCAACAGAGGTACAGAACGAGGCAAGAGAGGTGCAGAAAGAGGGAGGAGGGGTGCAAAAAGAGGCAAGATGGGTGCAGAAAGAAGCAAGAGAGATACATAAAGAAGCAAGAGAAGTGCAGAAAGAAGCAAAAGAGGTGCAGAAAGAGGCAAGAGAACTGCAGAAAAGGGCAAGAGAGGTGCAGAAAGAGTCAGGGGAGGTGCAAAAGAAGCAAAAGGGGTAGAGTAAGAGGCATGAGGGGTGCAGAAAGCAGCAAGAGAAGTGCAGAAAGAAGCAACAGAGGTGCTTAAAGAGGCAAGAGGGGTGCTGAAAGAGGCAAGAGAAGTACAGAAAGAAGCAACAGAGGTGCCGAAAGAGGCAAGAGAGGTGCAGAAACTGGCAAGAAAGGTACAGAAAGAGGGAACAGGGGTGCAGAAAGAGGTAAGAGTGATACAGAAATGTGCAAGAGAGGTGCAGAAAGAAGCAAGAGAGGTGGAGAAATAGGGAAGAGGGTCCAGAAAGAGGCATGAGGGATGTAGAAATTTGCAAAAGAGGTGCAGAAAGAAGCAAGAGCAGTGCAGAAAGAAGCAACAGAGGTACAGAAAGAGGCAAGAGAGGTGCAGAAAGAGGGAGGAGGGGTGCAAAAAGAGGCAAGATGGGTGCAGAAAGAAGCAAGAGAGGTACAGAAAGAAGCAAGAGAAGTGCAGAAAGAGGCTAGAGGGGTGCAGAAAGAGGCTAGAGGGGTGCAGAAAGAGGCAAGACAAGTGCAGAAAGAAGCAAAAGAGTTGCAGAAAGAGGCAAGGGAACTGCAGAAAAGGACAAGAGAGGTGCAGAAAAAGTCAGGAGAGGTGCAAAAAAGAGGCAAAAGGGGTACAGTAAGAGGCATGAGGGGTGCAGAAAGCAGCAAGAGAAGTGCAGAAAGAAGCAACAGAGGTGCTTAAAGAGGCAAGAGGGGTGCAGAAAGAGGCAAGAGAAGTGCAGAAAGAAGCAACAGAGGTGCCGAAAGAGGCAAGAGAGGTGCAGAAACTGGCAAGAAAGGTACAGAAAAAGGGAACAGCGGTGCAGAAAGAGGTAAGAGGGATACAGAAATTTGCAAGAGAGGTGCAGAAAGAAGCAAGAGCAGTGTAGAAAAAAGCAAGAGAAGTGCAGAAAGAAGCAAGAGAGGTGGATAAATAGGGAAGGGGGTGCAGAAAAAGGCATGAGGGATCTAGAAATTTGCAAAAGAGGTGCAGAAAGAAGCAAGAGCAGTGCAGAAAGAAGCAAGAGAGGTGCAGAAAGAGGGAAGACGAGTGCAGAAAGAGACAACAGGGGTGTAGGAAGAGACAACAGGGGTGCGGAAAGAAGCAGGAGAGGTGCAGAAAGAGGCAATAGAAGTGCAGAAAGAACCAACAGAGGTGCAGAAACAGGCAAGAGGGGTACAGAAAGATGCAAGAAAACTGCAGAAAGAAGCAAAAGAGGTGCAGAAAGAGGCAAGAGAACTGCAGAAAAGGGCAAGCGAGGTGCAGAAAGAGTCAGGAGAGGTGCACAAAGAGGCAAAAGGGGTACAGAAAGAGGCATGAGGGGTGCAGAAAGCAGCAAGAGAAGTGCAGAAAGAAGCAACAGAGGTGCTTAAAGAGGCAAAAGGGGTACAGAAAGAGGCATGAGGGGTGCAGAAAGCAGCAAGAGAAGTGCATAAAGAAGCAACAGAGGTGCTTAAAGAGGCAAGAGGGGTGCAGAAACAGGCAAGAAAGGTACAGAAAGAGGGAACAGGGGTGCAGAAAGAGGTAAGAGGGATACATAAATTTGCAAGAGAGGTGCAGAAAGAAGCAAGAGCAGTGCAGAAAGAAGCAAGAGAAGTGCAGAAAGAGGCAAGAGAGGTGGAGAAATAGGGAAGAGGGGTGCAGAAATAGGCATGAGGGATGCAGAAATTTGCAAAAGAGGTGCAGAAAGAAGCAAGAACAGTGCAGAAAGAACCAACAGAGGTGCAAAAAGAGGCAAGATGGGTGCAGAAATAGGTAGGAGAGGTACACAAATAGGCAAGATGGGTATAGAAAGAGGCAGGAGGGTGCAGAAAGAAGAAAGAGAAGTGCAGAAAGAAGCAACAGAGGTGCTGAAATAGGCGCGAAGGGTGCAGAAGGAGGCAAGAGAAGTGCAGAAAGAAGCAACAGAGGTACAGAAAGAGGCAAGAGAGGTGCAGAAACAGGCAGGAAAGGTGAAGAAAGAGAGAACAGGGGTATAGAAAGAGGCAAGAGAGGTGGAGAAATAGGGAAGAGGGGTGCAGAAAGAGGCATGAGGGATGCAGAAATTTGCAAAAGAGGTGCAGAAAGAAGCAAGAGCAGTGCAGAAAGAAACAACAGAGGTGCAAAAAGAGGCAAGAGGGGTGCAGAAATAGGTAGGAGAGGTACACAAAGAGGCAAGAGGGGTACAGGAAGAGGCAGGAGGTGTGCAGAAAGAGGCAACAGAAGTGCAGAAAGAAGCAACAGCGGTGCAGAAAGAGGCATGAGGGGTATAGAATGATGCAAGAAAACTGCAGAAAGAAGCAAAAGAGGTGCAGAAAGAGGCAAGAGAACTGCAGAAAAGGGCAAGAGAGGTGCAGAAAGAGTCAGGAGAGGTGCACAAGAGGCAAAAGGGGTACAGAAAGAGGCATGATGGGTGCAGATAGCAGCAAGAGAAATGCAGAAAGAAGCAACAGAGGTGCTTAAAGAGGCAAGAGGGGTGCGGAAAGAGGCAAGAGAAGTGCATAAAGAAGCAACAGAGGTGCTGAAAGAGGCAATAGAGGTGCAGAAAGAGGCAAGAAAGGTACAGAAAGAGGCAACAGGGGTGCAGAAAGAGGCAAGAGGGATACATACATTTGCAAGAGAGGTGCAGAAAGAAGCAAGAGCAGTGCAGAAAGAAGCAAGAGAAGTGCAGAAAGAGGCAAGAGAGGTGGAGAAATAGGGAAGAGGGGTGCAGAAATAGGCATGAGGGATGCAGAAATTTGCTAAAGAGGTGCAGAAAGAAGCAAGAGCAGTGCAGAAAGAACCAACAGAGGTGCAAAAAGAGGCAAGATGTGTGCAGAAATAGGTAGGAGAGGTACACAAAGAGGCAAGAGGGGTACAGAAAGAGGCAGGAGGGGTGCAGAAAGAAGAAAGAGAAGTGCAGAAAGAAGCAACAGAGGTGCTGAAATAGGTGCAAAGGGTGCAGAAAGAGGCAAGAGAAGTGCAGAAAGAAGCAACAGAGGTACAGAAAGAGGCAAGGGAGGTGCAGAAACAGGCAGGAAAGGTGAAGAAAGAGAGAACAGGGGTACAGAAAGAGGCAAGAGAGGTACAGAAAGAGGGGAGAGGGGTGCAGAAAGAGGCAAGAGGGGTACAGAAAGAAGCAAGTGAGGTGCAGAAAGAAGCAACAGAGGTGCAGAAAGACGCAAGAGAAGTGCTGAAAGAGGCAAGAGAGGTGCAGAAAATGGCAAGAGAACTGCAGAAAGAGGCAAGAGGGATGCATAAAAGGGAAGAAGGGTGCATAAAGAAGCAAGAGAGGTGCAGAAAGAAGCAAGAGAAGTGCAGAAAGAAGAAAGAGAGGTGCAGAAAGAAGCAATAGAGGTGCTGAAAGAGGCAAGTGGGGTTCAGAAAGAGGCAAGATAAGTACAGAAAGTAGCAACAGAGGTGCAGAAAGAGGCAAGAGAGGTGCAGAAACAGGCAGGAAATGTGCAGAAAGAGGGAACAGGGGTGCAGAAAGAGGCAAGAGGGATACAGAAATTTGCAAAAGAGATGCAGAAAGAAGCAACTGAGGTGCAGAAGGAGGCAAGAGGGGTACAGAAAGAGGCAAGAGAAGTGCAGAAAGAAGCAAAAGAGGTGCAGAAAGAGGCAAGAGAACTGCAGAAAGAAGCAAAAGAGGTGCAGAAAGAGGCAAAAGGGGTGCAGAAAGAGGTAAGAGGGGTGCAGAAAGAAGCAAGAGAAGTGCAGAAAGAAGCAACAGAGGTGCTGAAAGAGGCACGTGGGGTGCTGAAAGAGGCAAGTGGAGTGCAGAAAGAAGCAAGAGAAGTGCAGAAAGAAGCAACAGAGGTGCTGAAAGAGGCTAGAGGGGTGCAGAATGAGGCAAGAGAAGTGCAGAAAGAAGCAACAGAGATGCAGAAAGAGGCACAAGAGGTGCAGAAACAGGCAGGAAAGGTGCAGAAAGGGGGAACAGGGGTGCAGAAAGAGGCAAGAGGGATACAGAAATTTGCAAAAGAGGTGCAAAAACAAGCAAGAGAAGTGCTGAAAGAGGCAAGAGAAGTGCAGAAAATGGCAAGAGAACTGCAGAAAGAGGCAAGAGGGATGCATAAAAGGGAAGAAGGGTGCATAAAGAAGCAAGAGAGGTGCAGAAAGAAGCAAGAGAAGTGCAGAAAGAAGAAAGAGAGGTGCAGAAAGAAGCAATAGAGGTGCTGAAAGAGGCAAGTGGGGTGCAGAAAGAGGCAAGATAAGTACAGAAAGAAGCAACAGAGGTGCAGAAAGAGGCAAGAGAGGTGCAGAAACAGGCAGGAAATGTGCAGAAAGAGGGAACAGGGGTGCAGAAAGAGGCAAGAGGGATACAGAAATTTGCAAAAGAGATGCAGAAAGAAGCAACTGAGGTGCAGAAGGAGGCAAGAGGGGTACAGAAAGAGGCAAGAGAAGTGCAGAAAGAAGCAAAAGAGGTGCAGAAAGAGGCAAGAGAACTGCAGAAAGAAGCAAAAGAGGTGCAGAAAGAGGCAAAAGGGGTGCAGAAAGAGGTAAGAGGGGTGCAGAAAGAAGCAAGAGAAGTGCAGAAAGAAGCAACAGATGTGCTGAAAGAGGCACGTGGGGTGCTGAAAGAGGCAAGTGGAGTGCAGAAAGAAGCAAGAGGGGTGCAGAAAGAAGCAAGTGAGGTGCAAAAACAAGCAAGAGAAGTGCTGAAAGAGGCAAGAGAGGTGCAGAAAATGGCAAGAGAACTGCAGAAAGAGGCAAGAGGGATGCATAAAAGGGAAGAAGGGTGCATACAGAAGCAACAGAGGTGCTGAAAGAGGCACGTGGGGTGCTGAAAGAGGCAAGTGGAGTGCAGAAAGAAGCAAGAGAAGTGCAGAAAGAAGCAACAGAGGTGCTGAAAGAGGCTAGAGGGGTGCACAATGAGGCAAGAGAAGTGCAGAAAGAAGCAACAGAGATGCAGAAAGAGGCACAAGAGGTGCAGAAACAGGCAGGAAAGGTGCAGAAAGAGGGAACAGGGGTGCAGAAAGAGGCAAGAGGGATACAGAAATTTGCAAAAGAGGTGCAAAAACAAGCAAGAGAAGTGCTGAAAGAGGCAAGAGAGGTGCAGAAAATGGCAAGAGAACTGCAGAAAGAGGCAAGAGGGATGCATAAAAGGGAAGAAGGGTGCATAAAGAAGCAAGAGAGGTGCAGAAAGAAGAAAGAGAAGTGCAGAAAGAAGAAAGAGAGGTGCAGAAAGAAGCAATAGAGGTGCTGAAAGAGGCAAGTAGGGTGCAGAAAGAGGCAAGATAAGTACAGAAAGAAGCAACAGAGGTGCAGAAAGAGGCAAGAGAGGTGCAGAAACAGGCAGGAAATGTGCAGAAAGAGGGAACAGGGGTGCAGAAAGAGGCAAGAGGGATACAGAAATTTGCAAAAGAGATGCAGAAAGAAGCAACTGAGGTGCAGAAGGAGGCAAGAGGGGTACAGAAAGAGGCAAGAGAACTGCAGAAAGAAGCAAAAGAGGTGCAGAAAGAGGCAAAAGGGGTGCAGAAAGAGGTAAGAGGGGTGCAGAAAGAAGCAAGAGAAGTGCAGAAAGAAGCAACAGATGTGCTGAAAGAGGCACGTGGGGTGCTGAAAGAGGCAAGTGGAGTGCAGAAAGAAGCAAGAGGGGTGCAGAAAGAAGCAAGTGAGGTGCAGAAAGAGGCAACAGAGGTGCAGAAAGACGCAAGAGAGGTGCAAAAACAAGCAAGAGAAGTGCTGAAAGAGGCAAGAGAGGTGCAGAAAATGGCAAGAGAACTGCAGAAAGAGGCAAGAGGGATGCATAAAAGGGAAGAAGGGTGCATACAGAAGCAAGAGAGGTGCAGAAAGAAGCAAGAGAAGTGCAGAAAGAAGAAAGAGAGGTACAGAAAGAAGCAATAGAGGTGCTGAAAGAGGCAAGTGGGGTGCAGAAAGAGGCAAGATAAGTACAGAAAGAAGCAACAGAGGTGTAGAAAGAGGCAAGAGAGGTGCAGAAACAGGCAGGAAATGTGCAGAAAGAGGGAACAGGGGTGCAGAAAGAGGCAAGAGGGATACAGAAATTTGCAAAAGAGATGCAGAAAGAAGCAACTGAGGTGCAGAAGGAGGCAAGAGGGGTACAGAAAGAGGCAAGAGAAGTGCAGAAAGAGGCAAAAGAGGTGCAGAAAGAGGCAAGAGAACTGCAGAAAGAAGCAAAAGAGGTGCAGAAAGAGGCAAAAGGGGTGCAGAAAGAGGTAAGAGGGGTGCAGAAAGAAGCAAGAGAAGTGCAGAAAGAAGCAACAGAGGTGCTGAAAGAGGCACGTGGGGTGCTGAAAGAGGCAAGTGGAGTGCAGAAAGAAGCAAGAGAAGTGCAGAAAGAAGCAACAGAGATGCTGAAAGAGGCTAGAGGGGTGCAGAAAGAGGCAAGAGGGATACAGAAATTTGCAAAAGAGGTGCAGATAGAACCAACAGAGGTGCAGAAAGAGGCAAGAGGGGTGCAGAAAGAGGTAGGAGAGGTGCACCAAGAGGCAAGAAGGGTACAGAAAGAGGCAATAGGGGTGCAGAAAGAAGGAAGAGAAGTGCAGAAAGAAGCAACAGAGGTGCTGAAAGAGATAAGAAAGGTGCAGAAAAGGGCAAGAGAAGTGCAGAAAGAAGCAACAGAGTTGCAGAAAGAGGCAATAGAGGTGCAGAGAGAGGCAAGAGAGATGCAGGAAGAAGCAAGTGAGGAGCAGAAAGAGGTGAGAGAGGTGCAGAAAGAAGAGAGTGAGGTTCAGAAAGAGGCAAGAGAAGAGCAGAAAGTGGCAAGTGAGGTGCAGAAAGAGGCAAGAGAGATATAGAAAGAGGCAAGAGAAGTGTAGAAAGAGGCAAGAGAAGTGCAGAATACAGCACTTGAGGTGCAGAAAGAGGCAAGAGAGGTACAGAAAGAGGCTTGAGAAGTGCAGAAAGAGGCATGAGAAGTGTAGAGAGAGGCAAGAGAGGTGCGAGAGGAAGAGAGTGAGGTGCAGAAAGAGGCAAGTGAGGTGCAGAAAGAGGCAAGAGAGGTACAGAAAGAGGCAAGGGAACTGCAGAAACAGGCAAGAAAAATGCACAAAGAGGCAAGAGAGGAGCAGAAAGAGGCAAGAGAGGTGTAGAAAGTAGCAAGAGAAGTGCAGAAACAGGCAAGTGAGGTGCAGAAAGAGGCAAGAGAGGTGCAGAAAGAGGCAAGAGATCCCCAGAAAAAAGCAACAGAGGTGCTGAAAGAGGCAAGTGAGGTGCAGAAAGGGGCAAGAGAAGTGCATAAAGAGGCAAGTGAAGTGCAGAAAGAAGCAAGAGAAATGCAGAAAGAGGCAAGAGAGGCACAGAAAGAAGAGAGGTTTGTGCACCATTAGTACCAGTTTAACACCCACATTTAGCAATAAGTAACACGTGACCATTCCGGCTTTGCAAAGGGCCTTCCACCACGCTGTAACACGTAACGCTGCATTTTTGGGAACATTTGAGTCGTTTGAGCTAGAAACAAGGCTTTTGTTGTTGAAATCTGCAGATTAGGCAGCAGATGATGGAATATTTGGCAAATGCGGAAAATGTTTAATTATGTGAAAATTGGTGCAGCCGAACAGTCACATAATTCCAGTGGCCCTGCTCATACCTCCGACTAGACCCAGAAGTGCTCCTCAGTGGTTCCTTCTTTTTTTGTGTCTCATTGAGTTTATAGTTTAGCTTCTATGGAAACGAGGAAGACTAAACCTAAGATTACCACTCCACAACACAGACTACAATACCACATAATTACTCTCCAAAACACATAATCCCACTCCACATAATTCCTATACACTAAATACCACATACTTTTTATTCACATAATTTCACTGCACAACATACCACATAATTCCACTACACACAACGTACATCCACTCTACACCAAAAAACATTAGTAAAAATCTTTTACATTTACAACGCCAAAAGCTTTAACTCTCGCAAATGCGAGACCTATTACATTACAAATGCTTCTTTAACTGGTAGTCACGTTTGCAGAGTGGTGCAGAAAGGGGGCTGGACCTCTGACCAGTGCTCAGGAATCCCACTGCGTAGTACTTACAGGAGGTACCAGGAGGGCTTCTTGGCCCCCAAAGTCCCTCAGGAGTAAAGTGGACTTCACCACACACCCCCACACTTTGATTTTGAAAATAGCCCCGGGGAGGTGGCGGTCCCTGGGGCTGCGGGGGGGCTGCGTGGCCCCCGCATTTAAATCATGTAGCCCCGGGGACGTGGTGGTTCATGGGGCTTGGGGGGGCCTGCCAGGCCCCCCACCCCAAAAAGTGTAAAGCCCCGGGGAGGTGGCGGTCCCCGGGGCTTGGGGGACCCACGAGGCCCCCGCCCTAAAATGCAAATGCCCCATGGAGGTGGAGGTCCCCGGGGCAGCGTGGGGGGGCATGAGCCCCCCACCCTTTTTTTAAAAAAAGCCCCAGGAAGGTGACGGTCCCCGGTGCTGCGGGGGCCCCTGCCGGGCCCCGCTAATTAATTGGGCATTGCCCTTGGGACCTGGCCCACCAGGGGGCTTATAGAAAATGAAGCGAGGGAGCCCGCGCTTTGCTTTTTTTTAAAACATTTTTTTTACCTGATTTGCGCACCCAGCACGAATTCGTCCGATTTTTTTAAAAAAATGATTTTTTTTGGCCACCCCCTGAGCAGGCCTAGGGGGTCAGGGTATTTCTACCCTGCCCCCTTTTCTTGTTTTTTAATGTTTTTTTACCTTTTTTCTTGTTACTCGTTTACCGAGTTACAAGATGGCTGCCAACACATTCTGGTTTGGAGTGTTGGCAGCCAATCAGTATTAAGCTCGTGCTCGGGAGGGTTTGCGAATCCTCATCGCTGCTCAGATATATACATTTTTATTTTTTTAATTTCTCAGCAACTACTGAACGGATTTACACCATTTAAAAAAAAAGTCGCTTTCTGGACCAAGACCTACTTTTTTGCCAAATTTGGTGTAATTCCATTCAGCAGTTCAGGCTGTAGCTTTGTCCAAAGTTCCTATGGAAATTAACATGGGTAAAATGCGTTTTGGGACCCCCTTTTTTCTCGGCCCCTGCTTGACGAATCACCCCAAAACTTTCAAGACAGGAGCTGACCCAATTGAACCATTAGTTTTGAAAATTTCGCGAAGATTCGTCAGACAGCGCCAAAGATATTGGCAAAAAAAAAGCGCTTTTTGAATAGAAACAAGGTCCTAACTATAACTACCTACTGGCGACCGCCAGTAGGTAATATATATATATATATATATATATATATATATATATATATATATGTTACCATGGCAGAGACAATCTGGGTCCCCGAAATAAGGAAGGCACTCACGGGAATTCCAAATTAATAAAGTTTTATTGTGCAGACCCTCCCCCGCACCAACAGATGCGTTTCGGCGTTGCCGCCTTCCTCAATGTCGGTGAGTGCAATCAAAACACACCATTTTAAAGTGCTCAGTGTGACGTAAAAAGTTCATCCATAAACAGCGAAGATGGCCTAACCAGATCTCATTACAACCAGTATCGGTTATCACAACGGCGGCCATCTTTAAGCGTTCCTCTGAAATATAATGTTGTACTAGGCAAATCTATATACAGTGTATAAAATAAATGTGAAAATAAAAATAAATATAGATATGAACCGGCAGGTTGCCTACTCCGAAAAGAAGGGGAAAATTACGTTTTAAGTTAATTTACTCAATATTGAGTTTCACCCCCTTCCAATCATGTAAAAATCATTAATACACAATTAACTTAGTCACATTCTATCAGCGTCCTGCCCGTAAACTAAAACCCTGAATGGGCATTGCCGACTTGTGGTAACAGAATACATTGGATGCACCCCTGCAGGTCAAGTAGAGATAATTAATAAATATTTTGCTTTTCAACATTCAATCCCCGACCTGCTTATGAAATAAAGCCCTGAATGGGCGGCACCGACTTAGTGTCACAGAGTTGATAAAAAGCACGATG
This sequence comes from Calotriton arnoldi, assembly GCA_963921515.1. Lineage (NCBI taxonomy): Eukaryota > Metazoa > Chordata > Amphibia > Caudata > Salamandridae > Calotriton > Calotriton arnoldi. The sequence continues at coordinate 2,411,680 of CAWUFW010000892.1, forward strand.
TAGAGAACACTGACAATCTACTTAAAAATCATAATCTGTTTTCTGCTTGTTAAACACTCTTTAAGCATGCACAAATCAGTCCAAGTGGGACCAAAGTTCTTCAGTGGTGTTTAAACCTATTGGTGCCATAGTATTAAGTTATATGATGTATTTTAACTCCATTTTCCGTAGGTTTCTCACCCTGTCACCTCCTCTTTCATGTTTGGGGACCTGATCTATACAAAAGAAATTTACTAAATCACGGTTACTGTTGTGGGCAATCTCGAAGTGGCGTGCCATTGGGTAGGTAGGGTCTTTTTTCGAGATTGCACGCATGTGCTCCAAAATGCGTTTTTTGCTGGGTGGATGGTACTACCCACATACCTTTTGGGCAAGGGCACTCCAAACAGTACACCGTAAATTCAGAATTACAGTTAAGCAATAGATTAATCATTTTCTTATATTGAGGTCCACTATTGGAAGTACTGTAGCTGTTAGTTTTCTGACTATATCTACATGCTTTGCATTTCATACACGGGAAAACCCTTTATCACTGTCTTGTCGTCGAGGTGATGTTTTATAATGACTGAACACCAAGTGGTCATTGATGGATTTACAGCGTTTATGCGTGATGAGAGGTTGGGCAGGGGGTACATCTTTAAGGATAGAGTCTGTTTGGAGGACATGCCAATTCTTTTTAAAGATGTGTGTTATTTCCGGTGTTTTGGAGTTGTAGCGTGTGATCATTCTAGCGGGTTACATATCAGTGCTATGGCTATTCTTATGATGTGACTTAGGTACCAGTAACTCTGGTCTCGGAAGAGTATCAGCCCTCGTTTCAGCGGTTTTAAGGGTCTGTAGAGAATAGCCCCTAGTTCTGAATCTCCTGAATTCTTCTGTCTTTGCAATAATATATTCCTCTTCTGTCGTGCAGTTATGTTTCAACCGTAGGAGCTCCCCATATGGGATTTTATTAGTCATGCTCCTAGGGTGAAAACTCCTTGCGTGCAAGACAGAATTTCCCGCTGTAGGTTTACGATACAGACGTGTTAGGATCTTCCCGTCCACCACATATACTTCCAGGTCTAAATAGACCACACTGGTATTACTGATATGCCCACTGAATTTTAGATGGAGATCATTGGTATTGAGAAAAGCCACATATTCCTCAGCCGAGGTGCGGCTTCCTCGCCACACGATGAACAAGTCATCTATGTAGCGGGCCCACAATATGACATTCTCAAACCAATGATGTGGTGTGTCCTTCCAGGCCACGTGCTTCTCCCACCAGCCAACGAAGAGATTCGCATAACTGGGGGCGAAGCACGTGCCCATTGCAGTCCCTCGTTGTATGTACAGCTGACTTGAAAAAATAAAAATATTATTTTCCAAGCAAAACTGTACCATTTCCAACAGCATAGTGTTATGTCGTTGGAATCTCAAAGGGCGTTTATCCAAAAACCATTTTACTGCCTGTATACCCTGTTGATGGTTGATACATGTGTATAAACTTGTTATATCCAGGGTTATAAGCAGCATGTCCTCCTCCCACATAATCCCCTCTATTAACCTGAGGAAATCCTGTGTATCTTGGATGTATGAGTTAAGACTCTTGACCCATGGCGCTAGAAAAAAGTCAATGTAAATAGAACAATTCTCTAGAAGGCTGTTAATAGATGCCACTATGGGTCGGCCAGGTGGTTTCTTTTCGTCCTTGTGGACCTTTGGAAGATGGTAAAAAGTAGGGAGAACAGAATACTCACATAACAAAAAATTGTATTCATCAGGATCTAGCATCCCTTCACTTCTCCAGGATGCCAGAAACTGATGAAATGTGGATACACAATTTACATAGACTGCTCTATTCACAGGTAAGTAGCATGCTGTATCTTTTAATTGATTCATGGCCTCTTCAACATAGTGATCTTTAGCAAACACCAAAATGTTCCCCCCCTTGGCTGAGGGCTTAATCACTATTGTGTCATCGTTTTTCAAAGACTGGATTGCTCGCCACTGTGTACGGGGGATGTTAAATTGAAGACTGTCCGATCCTCTATTGGCCTCCAAATGTTTGAGGTCTGCTATGACGGCATCGTTAAAAACATCAATAGCATCATAAGATGTTTGTGGCACAGTTCTCGATTTGTTCTTAAATCCACTTTTGCCACCGGACTGTGTTATCCCTGCTGCTTCCAGGCAGATATCATGATCCCCATCCGGGGAATTTTCCAGTGACTGCAAGACAGCAAGCGTTTGCAAATCATTGCCAGTGAGCATGTCATTGCTTGCTAGACCTGTATTCTCCCTTTAGTGACCAATGGGGGTAGGGTGCAGAAGATGTACTTCCTGCAGTTTCAACTTGCGAATGTACTTAAATAAATCGATTCTAGCTTCAACATAGTTGAACTCTGCTGTCGGACAGAACGAGAGTCCCAATTCTAGTACTTTGATCTCATCTTCATTGAGTACCCTTTCCGACACGTTAATGATGGTTTTAGCCTCTACCACCTGCCCCTCTTCCCCCTGCTGCGTGTGACTCTGGGTGATGGCATTTCGGCTCCTGCCTTTCCGCCCCCGTCTTGTTTTGCATTTCTTTTTTGATCTGGCGGGTGTGTTCTTGGCATTGGTCTTTGGCGGTTCTCTCTGATAAGACGATACTCCTGGAAAAAAGTCAGCTCTGCCCCTCTTTCTCCATCCTCAGTGCCAGTGGATTGCTCCCCTTCAGATGTTTCCACCTCAGACTCAGAAGTGTCTCGAGTTGCTGGCACCCCGGATTTAAATTGGCTTAATTTCTTCCTAGGTACATCGTATTTACGTGCGAATGTCAGTACTCGCCCTGAGGTGTAATCGTCCTCATCACGTTGAAACTTCGTTTGTTTTCTTCATCGTATCCCACTTTTGTAGTCTTTCAGCCTTTTCATCATCACAGTCTTTAAATCCTCGCTTTGCTTTGTGTCTTTGTCCTTTTTAATCATATCCTCCAGATTCTTAATCTCTTCCAGCAATTTGGTCCTGTCACTCCAAGCATATCTTATTAAGATCCTCACCATGCCTCTCTCAGATTCCGCTGTATGTTCTTGCCAATCCTTTAGTAGAAGTGAATACGGATTTTCATATGAGGGGACCGTAAAAATTCGGAGTCCCCTGGGAATGCGCCCCACCTCTAGATACTTTTAGAGGGATGTCGCCTCCCACCATTTCCGGATTTCTTTTTCAAGAGTTTTCTCCAAAGTGTGGTATAAGATTTTTAAGTTGCTTTGTGAGTTAGAACCACCACTTGGTGTCAGTGCACTCGACCTTGCCTGTACTGTGCCTTGTTTAAAAATATCAGCCGCAGCCTCCTCTCGCTCTGTTACCGATGACATATTTATCAGAGAAACGCCAGTGCTGCGTCGGGGGGGTCTGCACACACGTTACTACTGATTTAAGGAATCCCTCGGAACTGACACTGTCTTTGACTTAAGAAGTATGGATATGGAAGTTGCAAGGCACTTACCGAAGGTCTAATGCGGTGTTGACGGGTCAGTTGATCCGCACGCGACCGGGTGATCCCCTCAGTTGACCAGCCAACTTCCGACCAATTGCTTCCAAATATTCCGGTCCTTCACGTAATCGTGATCGATAATCCTCAGCGTCGGGGCTGGCGGTCAAGACAAAGTCTGAACCACAGTTTTCACCGCCGCCGCTCCACTCGTTCTGGGTGCTTCTTCCAGCGGTGGTGAGCCGCTTTACATCTTACCACGGCAGAGACAATACGGGTCCCCAAATTAAGGAAGGCACTCACGGGAATTCCAAATGAATAAAGTTTTATTGTGCAGACCCTCCCCCGCACCAACAGACGCATTTCGGCATTGCCACCTTCCTCGATGTCGGTGAGTGCAATCAAAACACACCATTTTAAAGTGCTCAGTGTGACGTAAAAAGTTAATCCATAAACAGCGAAGATGGCCTAACCAGATCTCATTACAACCAGTATCGGTTATCACAACGGCGGCCATCTTTAAGCGTTCCTCTGCAATATAATGTTGTACTAGGCAAATCTATATACAGTGTATAAAATAAATGTGAAAATAAAAATAAATATAGATATGAAACGGCAGGTTGCATACTCCGAAAAGAAGGGGAAAATTATGTTTTAAGTTAATTTACTCAATATTGAGTTTCACCCCTTCCAATCATGTAAAAATCATTAATACACAATTAACTTAGTCACATTCTATCAGCGTCCTGCCCGTAAACTATATATACATACATATATACAGCTATGTGTGTGCATGTGTGTCTGTGTGTGTATATATATATATTCACTTAAAAAACCACAGGTTTCAGGGAAGTTATAGTTAGGAATTAGTATTTAAAAAACCTTTGAAATTCACTGAAAAAGGTTTCACTCATACAAAACCAGAGAAATTCAGCCGTTGTAGTTAGCTGAGCTAACTATAACTTGCGCCCCCGCAATGCACTGCTGATGACGTCACATAATACATCACTCATTACATGGTCAGTGACATCACTGATGACATCTCAAATGACATCACTGATGACATCATTGTCAATAGGCAAGAGTCGTGCAGAAAGAGGCAAGAGAGGTGCAGAAACAGGCAAGAGAGGTACAGAAATAGGGAACAGGGGTGTAGGAAGAGGTATGAGAGGTGCAGAAAGAAGCAAGAGAAGTGATGAAAGAGACAAGAAAGTTGCATAAACAGGCAATAGAAGTGCAGAAAAAAGCAAGAGAAATGCAGAAAGAAGCAACAGAGGTGCAGAAGGCGACAAGAGAACTGCAGCAAGAGGCAACAGAAATGCAGAAACAGGCAAGAGAGTTACAGAAAGAGGAAAGAGGGGTGCAGAAAGAGGCAAGAGGGGTGCAGAAAGAAGCAATAGAGGTGCAGAAAAAAGCAAGAGAATTGCAGAAAAAGCAACAGAACTGCAGAAAGAGGCAAGGGAAGTGCAGAAAGAGGCACGAGAGGTGCAGAAACAGGCAAAAGAGGTGCTGAAAGAGGGGTGCAGAAAGAAGCAAGAGAGGTACAGAAAGAAGCAAGAGAAGTACAGAAAGAAGCAACAGAGGTGCAGAAAGAGGCAAAAGGGGTGCAGAAAGAAGCAAGAGAGTTGCAGAAAGAAGCAAGGGCAGTATAGAAAGAAGCAAGCGAGGTGCAGAAAGAGGCAAGAGAAGTGCAGAAAGAGGCAAGAGAGGTGCAGAAAGAGGGAAGAGGGTGCAGAAAGAGGCAAGAGAAGTGCTGAAAGAAGCCACAGATGTTCAGAAAGAGGCAAGGGGGGTGCAGAAGAAAGAAGCAAGAGAGGTGCAGAAAGAAGGGAGGTGCAGAAAGCGGAAGAGATGTGCAGAAAGAGGCGAGAAAAGTGCAGAAAAAGGAAGAAAGGTGCAGAAAGAAGCAAGAAAAATGCAGAAAGAGGCATGAGAGGTGCAGAAAGAAGCAAGAGCGGTTTGCGCACCATTAGTACCAATTTAACACCCACATTTAGCAATAAGTAACAGGTGACCATTCCAGCTTTGCATAGGGCCTTTCACCACGTTGCAACACTTGTCGCTGCATTTTTGGTAACATTTGAGCAGTTGGAGCTAGAAACAAGGTTTTTTTTGTTCAAAGCTGCAGATTATGTAGCAGATGATGAATTATGTGGCAAATGCGGAAAATGTATATTTATGCGAAAATCGGTGCAGCCAAACAGTCGCATAATTCCAGTGGCCCTCCTCATACCTCCGACTAGGTCCAGAAGTGCTCCTCAGTGGTTCCTTCTTTTTTTTGTTCCATTGAGTTTATAGTTTATCTTCTATGGAAGCAAGGAAGACTAAACCTGAAGTTACCACTCCACAACACAGACTACCATACCACATAATTACTCTCCATAGCACATAATCCCACTCTACATAATTCCTATACACTAAATACCACATACTTTCTATCCACATAATTTCACTGCACAACATACCACATAATTCAGCTACACACAACGTACATCCACTCCACTCCAAAAAACATGAGTAAAAAACTTTTACATTTACAATGTCAATAGCTCTAACTCTCGCAAATGTGAGGCCTATTAAATTGCAAATGCTTCTTTAACTAGTTGTCGCTTTTGCAGGGTGGTGGAGAAAGGGGGCTGAGCCTCCGACCAGCACTCAGGAATTCCACTCTGTAGGACTTACAGGAGGTACCAGAAGGGCTTCTCGGCCCCCAAAGTCCCTCAGGAGTAAAGTGGACTTCATCCTCCAACCAGTAGTGTGCTAGGAGGTGTGTTTTCAGAGTGGTGGAGAAAGGGGGGTGTGGCCTCCGAATACCTCTTACCAATCCCTTGGGGGCCAACTACCCATCCTATTACGCCCAGTAAGTCCCACACAGCAGGATTGCTAAGTTCTCATAGCAGGCCACACCCCCTTTGCCCACCACTCTGCAAACGCGCTCCCTGGTGCGCTCTCGGATGGGGATTGAAGTCCCCTTTGCTGCTGGGGGTCCTTAGGAGCCAACAAGCCTACCTGTTACCTCCAGTAAACCCCACACAGTGGGATTGCTAAGAGGTGGACACAGGCCACGCCCCTTTCTCCACTACTCTGCAAACGCACCTCCTGGCATGCTCTTGGTTGGGGGATGAAGTCCCCTTGCCTCCTGAGGGTCCCTGGGGGCCAACTAGCCCTCCTGTTACCCCAATAAGCCCCACACAGCTGGATTGCTGAGAGTGGTCAGAGGCCACACCCCCTTTTTACACCACTCTGCAAACACGCGTCCTGGTGCACTGCTGCTTGGGGGATGAAGTCCACTTCAGTCCTGAGGTCCTCAGGACACAAGGGTACCTCATCACCCCACCACCAGTGCACCAAGAGTCGTGTTTGCAGAGTGTTGTAAAAAGGGGCATAGCCTCGGACCACCTGTCAGCAATTCCACTGTGCGGGGCTTACTGGAGGTACATGGTGGGCTTGTTGGCCCCTAAGGACCCTCACCAGTGAAGGGGACTTCATTTCCTAACCAAGAGCGCGCCAGGAGGTGCATTTGCAGAGTGATGCAGGAAGGGGACGGGGCCTCCGGCAAGTTGCTGGTTGCTTTTTTATTTTATTTTAGGAAGGGAGCTGTGTGGCTCCCCTTCCCTTGACCCTTTTGGGCTCCGGAGACCCCATCTCCCGGGGCCTGAGCCATATAAAAAAAAAAAAAAATTGAAAAGTGAGGGGGGCGCGAGGCCCCCCTCCTGAGGCCGATTATAGCCCCAGGGACCACATCCCCCGGGGCTAGGCCTTTGTTTTTTTTGTTTTTTAACGCAGAGGGGGGCCACATGGCCCCCCTCCCCAGGCCGATTTCAGCCCCGGGGACCCCATCCTCCGGGGCTTGGCCATTTCTATTTTTAAAAATATATATATATTTAAAGGAGCGGGCCGCATGGCCCCCCTCCTGAGGCCATTTTCAGCCCCCGTCCTGAGGCCATTTTTGGCCCGGGACCCCATCCCCCGGGGCTTGGCCATTTTTGAAATTATTTTTTTTTTAAAGGAGGGGGGCTGCCCGGCCCCCCTTCCCAGGCTGATTTCGGCCCTGATTACCCCATAGCTGGAGCCCAGCCATTCCATTTTATTTTAAATAAAGGGGAGGGGCTGAGTGGCCACCCTCCCGGGCCAAAATTGGCCCCAGGGACCCCATCCCCCGGGGCATGGGCATGAGTTTGGGGGCCGCAGGGGGAGCCCCAAGGCCCCCACGGTCGCTACCGGCTCCCTGGCTCCTGCGGGAGCCGGCATTGCTTTTGAGCAAAGGGAGCTGCTGACAGGCAGCTCCCTTTGCCCAAAAGCAATTCTGCTTCACTTCACTTTATTAATGCGAGAGCAGTTTTCCTGCTCTTGCTTCCATGCAGCGAAGCAGAAGTTTGCTATGGCATGGCAGGAGCAGTGCTCCCACCAGGCCATGAGCCCCCCGTAAATATGTAAACAAAGCCCCGGGGGTGGCGGTCCCTGGGGCTTGGGGGGCCATGAGCCCCCCGCAAATATTTTAGAAAAGCCCCGGGGGGTGGCGGTTTCCAGGGCTGTGGGGGCCTCCCTGGGCCCCTGCTATTAAATTTACGCATGCCCCCGGGACTTGGCCCACCCGGGGGCCAAATATAAACGAAGCGCGGGAGCCCGCGCTTCGTTTTTTTATTTTCGCGCCCGGATGTGCGGATCCGGCACGCATTTTGCTGATTTTTTTTTTTTTTTAAACAATGCTTTTTTGGGCCCTGGGGGTCCTTGTGGGACCCCCTGAGCAGGCCTTGTGGGTCAGGGTGTTTCTACCCTGCCCCCTTTTCTTGTTTTGCGCGTTTCTTTTTCTCTTTTCTTGTGACTCGGTTCTACTGAGGCACAAGATGGCTGCCAGCACTTCCTGATTTGGAGTGTTGACAGCTAATTATAATGCAGCTCGTGATCGGGAAGGTCCGCAGATCCTCCGTGCCTCTAAATATCGAAACTTTTATTTTTGATTTTCTCAGCAACTACTCAACGGATTTACACCATTTTTAAAAAGGGTGCTTTCTGAACCAAGCACTATCTTTTTGCCAAATTTGGTGTAATTCCGTTCAGCAGTTTTGGCTGTAGCCTTGCATAAAGTTTCCTATGGGAAATTGATTTTTTGACTCTTATTTTTTAAATTTCTCCGCAACTACTGAACGGATTTACACCATTTAAAAAAAAGGGCGCTTTCTGAACCAAGCACTACCTTTTTGCCAAATTTGGTGTAATTCCGTTCAGCAGTTCGGGCTGTAGCCGTGTCTAAAGTTTCCAATGGGAATTAACATGGAGAAAACACGTTTTAGGATCCCCCTTTTTTCTCTGCCCCGGCTTGATGAATCACCCCGAAACTTTCAAGAAAGGAGCGGACCGGAGCGGGCCATAAGTTTTGAAAATTTTGCGAAGATTTGTCAACCGGCGCCAAAGTTATTGGGAAGAGAATGTTACGAATTTCCTATGGATAATAGGTCCTAACTATAACTATCTACTGGCGACCGCCAGTAGATAATATATATATATATATACATATATATATTCACTGAAAAAACCATAGGTTTTAGGGACAGTTATAGTTAGTTGGACATTGCACTCGTACAAAACCCGTGAAATTCCCCTGTTATAGTTAGTTCAGCTAACTATAACTCGCGCCCCGCAATGCACTGCTGATGACGTCACATATTACATCACTCATGACATGGTCAGTGACATCACTGATGACATCACTGATGACATCTCAAATGACATCACTGATGACATCATCCAGTGACTGTGTTTCTGTAAAGTTTAAATATGTTTAATATATATAGGGAAAGGCGTATTGAAGAATGAGTGGGTGTATAAGTGTCTGAATGGATGATTTAGTACGTGAGTGACTGACTCTACAAGTGAGTGATTAAACGTATCTTACTGAATGCATGGGTTAGTGACTAAACTGTGTGAATGTCTGTATCCGTCTGTTTGTTGGTGTGTAAGTGGATGCATGGATTTGCGAATAGCTACATGAGTGTCTATATGGGTTATTGATTGGTTCTCTGAGTATCTGTATGGCTGCCTGAGTGTTTGTGTGGGTGGGGTGTGTGTGACTCTATACATAGATGTGTGAGTGGGTGATTCACTGGGTGCATGATTTCAAGAGTGCATCTGTGATGGACTGCTTGGGTGGGTGAGTGTGTGTATGGGTGTGTTAGTGAGTGAATGTATATCTCAGTGGTACATGTGCGAGTAACTACATATGTAAAAGGCAGTATATATGTGTGTTAGAGTATTTAAATGGCTATAAGTGAGAGTGTGTTATTGTGAGAGTGGCTGTATGGATGCGTGTGTGCTTGTATCAGTTATTGTATAAGAGCGTAAGAATGTGCTAGTATTTGTATGAGTAAGTGAGCTAGTGTGTGTATAACTGTATAGGTGAGTAAATGGGTGTGTGATTAATTTTTTGCATGACTGACTAGGTGTGTGAGTACCTCTATGGATGAGTGGCGGTGTGTGAGTGTTTATATAGGTGTATGAGTGCATATGATAGTCCTGTACTGAGTGACTGTAAGTACGAGTGACTGTACAGGTGAGTGAGTGGATGTGTGTGTAGACCTAAGAATCAGTGAGTGGGTATGTAGTTTTTGGTGTTGGAGTGTCTATGGTTTTGAGAATGGCAGTCTGTAATTTAGAGTGGGTGTATCAATAGTTATATTAGGGTGTGAGAAGATGCATGAAATTATCACATGGATGATGTCATCAGTGATGTCATTTGAGATGTCATCAGTGATGTCATCAGTGATGTCACTGACCATGTCATGAGTGATGTAATATGTGACGTCATCAGCAGTGCATTGCGGGGCGCGAGTTATAGTTAGCTGAACTAACTATAACAGGGGAATTTCACGGGTTTTGTACGAGTGCAATGTCCAACTAACTATAACTGTCCCTAAAACCTATGGTTTTTTCAGTGAATTTCAAAGGTTTTTTAAATGCTAATTTCTAACTATAATGTGTCTGAAACCTATGGTTTTTTCAGTGAATTTCAAAGGTTTTTTAAATGCTAATTTCTAACTATAACGTGCCTGAAACCTATGGTTTTTTCAGTGAATTTCAAAGGTTTTTTAAATGCTAATTTCTAACTATAACGTGCCTGAAACCTATGGTTTTTTCAGTGAATTTCAAAGGTTTTTTAAATGCTAATTTCTAACTATAACGTGCCTGAAACCTATGATTTTTTAAGTGAATTTCAAAGCTTTTTAAATGCTAATTTCTAACTATGCCAACAGAGGTAGGACATGTGAAGAAAGAAGAAAAAACGCACAGAAAGAAGCAAAAGATGTGCAGAAAGAACCAACAGAGGAGCAGAAAGAGGCCTTGTTGCAAAATCATCCTGTGCCCACAACTTTTTCAGACGGGTACTGGTGGTAACTGACTCTGACTAACCAGAGCCAGTGCGCGTTTGCACAGTGGTGAAGGGAGGGGGGCCTGAGGTGACATGTGTGCAAACGCGCCCCGTGGCGCGTTTTAAGTTGCGGGATTAAGTCCCCTTGAATCCTGAGGGTCCCTGGGGCCCAACTAGCCCCCCAGGTACCTACAGTTAGGACCACAGAGCTGAGTTGCAGAGAGGCGTTCCGAGGCCACGCACCTTTTTTCACCTCTCTGCAACGCAACTCTGTTGTGCTTACTGAAGGTACCTGGTGGGCTAGTTGGCCCCCAGGATTCAAAGGGAATTAACTCCCCAACTTAAAACGCACCACAGGGCGTGTTTGCGCACATGTCACCTGAGGCCCCGCCCCTCCCTTCACCACTGTGCAAACGCGCCCCGTGGCGCGTTTTAAGTTGGGGGATTAGGTCACCTTGAATCCTGAGAGTCCCTGGGGCCCAACTAGCCCACCAGGTACTTCCAGTAAGCACCACAGGCCTGCGTTGCAACGCCTGTAACAAATTGTGCAGTTGTGTTTAGGTAGTGAAGAGGGTCGTGCTGGGGGTAGTGTTTTAGGGTTTAGGGTAGTGCAGTGGTGTTTGTGTAGTGTAGGGGGTCATGCTGGGGGTAGATTTAGGGTTTAGGGTAGTGCAGTGGTGTTTGGGTAGTGTAGGGAGTCGTGCTGGGGGAGTGTTTTAGGGTTTAGGGTAGTACAGTGGTGTTTGGGTAGTGTAGGGGGTCGTGCTGGGGGTTAGTGTTTTAGGGTTTTAGGGTTTAGGGTAGTGCAGTGGTGTTTGGGTAGTGTAGGGGATACTGCTGGGGGTAGTGTTTTAGGGTTTAGGGTAGTGCAATGGTGTTTGGGTAGTGTAGGGGGTACTGCTGGGGGTAGTGTTTTAGGGTTTAGGGTAGTGCAGTGGTGTTTGGGTAGCGTAGGGGGTACTGCTGGGGGTAGTGTTTTATGGTTTAGGGTAGTGCAGTGGTGTTTGGGTAGTGTAGGGGTTCGTGCTGGGGTAGTTTTTTAGGGTTTAGGGTAGTGCAGTGGTGTTTGTGTAGTGTAGGAGGTCGTGTTTTAGGGTTTAGGGTAGTGCAGTGGTCTTTGGGTAGTGTAGGGAGTCGTGCAGGGGTATTGTTTTAGAGTTTAGGGTAGTGCAGTGGTCTTTGGGTAGTGTAGGGGGTTGTGCGGGGGTAGTGTTTTAGGGATTAGGGTAGTGCATTGGTATTTGGGTAGTGTAGGGGGTCATGCGGGGGTAGTGTTTTAGGGTTTAGGGCAGTGCAGTGGTGTTTAGGTAGTGTAGGGGGTCGTGCTGGGGGGAGTGTTTTAGGGTTTAGGGCAGTGCAGTGGTGTTCGGGTAGTGTAGGGGGTCGTGCTGGGGGAGTGTTTTAGGGTTTAGGGCAGTGCAGTCGTGTTCGGGAAGTGTAGGGGGTCGTGCTGGGGGAGTATTTTAGGGTTTAGGGTAGTGCAGTGGTGTTCGGGTAGTGTAGGGGGTCATGCTGGGGGTAGTGTTCTAGGGTTTAGGGCAGTGCAGTGGTGTTCGGGCAGTGTAGGGGGTCGTGCTGGGGGTGGTGTTTGAGGGTTTAGGGCAGTGCAGTGGTGTTCGGACAGTGTAGGGCGTCGTGCTGGGGGTGGTGTTTCAGGGTTTAGGGCAGTGCAGTGGTGTTCGGGCAGTGTAGGGGGTCGTGCAGGGGGTGGTGTTTCAGGGTTTAGGGCAGTGCAGTGGTGTTCGGGCAGTGTAGGGGGTCGTGCAGGGGTGGTGTTTCAGGGTTTAGGGCAGTGGTGTTCGGGCAGTGTAGGGGGTCATGCTGGGGGTGGTGTTTCAGGGTTTGGGGCAGTGCAGTGGTGTTCGAGCAGTAAAGGGGGTCGTGCTGGGGGTGGTGTTTCAGGGTTTAGGGCAGTGCAGTGGTGTTCCGGCAGTGTAGGGGGTCGTGCAGGGGGTGGTGTTTCAGGGTTTAGTGCAGTGGTGTTCGGGCAGTGTAGGGGGTCGTGCTGGGGTGGTGTTTCAGGGTTTAGGGCAGTGCAGTGGTGTTCGGGCAGTGTAGGGTGTCGTGCTGAGGGTTGGTGTTTCAGGGTTTAGGGCAGTGCAGTAGTGTTTGGGCAGTGTAGGGGGTCGTGCTGGGGGAGTGTTTTAGGGTTTAGGGCAGTGCAGTCGTGTTCGGGTAGTGTAGGGGGTCGTGCTGGGGGAGTATTTTAGGGTTTAGGGTAGTGCAGTGGTGTTCGGGTAGTGTAGGGGGTCATGCTGGGGGTAGTGTTCTAGGGTTTAGGGCAGTGCAGTGGTGTTCGGGCAGTGTAGGGGGTCGTGCTGGGGGTGGTGTTTTAGGGTTTAGGGCAGAGCAGTGGTGTTCGGGCAGTGTAGGGGGTCGTCTTGGGGGTGGTGTTTCAGGGTTTAGGGCAGTGCAGTGGTGTTTGGGCAGTGTAGGGGGTCGTGCAGGGGGTGGTGTTTCAGGGTTTAGGGCAGTGCAGTGGTGTTCGGGCAGTGTAGGGGGTCGTGCAGGGGTGGTGTTTCAGGGTTTAGGGCAGTGGTGTTCGGGCAGTGTAGGGGGTCATGCTGGGGGTGGTGTTTCAGGGTTTAGGGCAGTGCAGTGGTGTTCGAGCAGTAAAGGGGGTCATGCTGGGGGTGGTGTTTCAGGGTTTAGGGCAGTGCAGTGGTGTTCGGGCAGTGTAGGGGGCGGTGCAGGGGGTGGTGTTTCAGGGTTTAGGGCAGTGCAGTGGTGTTCGGGCAGTGTAGGGGGTGGTGCAGGGGGTGGTGTTTCAGGGTTTAGGGCAGTGCAGTGGTGTTCGGGCAGTGTAGGGGGTCGTGCAGGGGGTGGTGTTTCAGGGTTTAGGGCAGTGCAGTGGTGTTTCAGGGTTTAGGGCAGTGCAGTGGTGTTCGGGCAGTGTAGGGGGCGGTGCAGAGGGTGGTGTTTCAGGGTTTAGGGCAGTACAGTGGTGTTCGGGCATTGTAGGGGGTGGTGCTGGGGCTGGTGTTTCAGGGTTTAGGGCAGTGCAGTGGTGTTCGGGCAGTGTAGGGGGTCGTGCTGGGGCTGGTGTTTCAGGGTTTAGGGCAGTGCAGTGGTGTTCGGGCAGTGTAGGGGGTCGTGCTGGGGCTGGTGTTTCAGGGTTTAGGGCAGTGCAGTGGTGTTCGGGCAGTGTAGGGGGTCGTGCTGGGGCTGGTGTTTCAGGGTTTAGGGCAGTGCAGTGGTGTTCGGGCAGTGTAGGGGGTCATGCTGGGGCTGGTGTTTCAGGGTTTAGGGCAGTGCAGTGGTGTTCGGGCAGTGTAGGGGGTCTTGCTGGGGCTGGTGTTTCAGAGTCTAGGGCAATGCAGTGGTGTTCGGGCAGTGTAGGGGGTCTTGCTGGGGCTGGTGTTTCAGGGTTTAGGGCAGTGCAGTAGTGTTCGGGCAGTGTAGGGGGTCGTGCTGGGGGTGGTGTTTCAGGGTTTAGGGCAGTGCAGTGGTGTTCGGGCAGTGTAGGGGGTCGTGCTGGGGCCAGTGTTTCAGGGTTTAGGGCAGAGCAATGGTGCTCAGGCAGTGTAGGGGGTTGTACTGGGGTGACGTTTCAGGGTTTATGGCAGTGCAGTGGTGTTAGGGCAGTGTAGGGGGTCGTGCTGAGGGTGGTGTTTCATGGTTTAGGGCAGTGCAGTGGTGTTCCGGCAGTGTAGGGGGTCGTGCAGGGGGTGGTGTTTCAGGGTTTAGTGCAGTGGTGTTCGTGCAGTGTAGGGGGTCGTGCTGGGGTGGTGTTTCAGGGTTTAGGGCAGTGCAGTGGTGTTCGGGCAGTGTAGGGTGTCGTGCTGAGGGGTGGTGTTTCAGGGTTTAGGGCAGTGCAGTAGTGTTTGGGCAGTGTAGGGGGTCGTGCAGGGGGTGGTGTTTCAGGGTTTAGGGCAGTGCAGTGGTGTTCGGCCAGTGTAGGTAGTCTTGCTGGGGGTGGTGTTTCAGGGTTTAGGGCAGTGCAGTAGTTTTCGGGCAGTGTAGGCGGTCGTGCTGGGGCTGGTGTTTCAGGGTTTAGGGCAGTGCAGTGGTGTTCGGGCAGTGTACGGGGTTGTGCTGGGGCTGGTGTTTCAGGGTTTAGGGCAGTGCAGTGGTGTGCGGGCAGTGTACGGGGTTGTGCTGGGGCTGGTGTTTCAGGGTTTAGGGCAGTGCAGTGGTGTTCGGGCAGTGTAGGGGTTGTGCTGGGGCTGGTGTTTCAGGGTTTAGGGCAGTGCAGTGGTGTTCGGGCAGTGTAGGGGGTCGTGCTGGGGGTGGTGTTTCAGGGTTTAGGGCAGTGCAGTGGTGTTCGGGCAGTGTAGGGGGTCGTGCTGGGGCTGGTGTTTCAGGGTTTAGGGCAGTGCAGTGGTGTTCGGGCAGTGTAGGGGGTCGTGCTGGGGCTGGTGTTTCAGGGTTTTGGGCAGAGCAGTGGTGTTCGGGCAGTGTAGGGGGTCGTGCTGGGGGTGGTGTTTCAGGGTTTAGGGCAGTGCAGTGGTGTTCGGGCAGTGTAGGGGGTCTTGCTGGGGGTGGTGTTTCAGGGTTTAGGGCAGTGGTGTTCGGGCAGTGTAGGGGGTCTTGCTGGGGGTGATGTTTCAGGGTTTAGGGCAGTGCAGTGGTGTTCGGGCAGTGTAGGGGGTCTTGCTGGGGGTAGTGTTTCAGGGTTTAGGGCGGTGCAGTGGTGTTCGTGCAGTGTAGGGGGTCGTGCTGGGGGTGGTGTTTCAGGGTTTAGGGCAGTGCAGTAGTGTTCGGGCAGTGTAGGATGTCGTGCAGGGGGTGGTGTTTCAGGGTTTAGGGCAGTGCAGTGGTGTTCTGGCAGTGTAGGGGGTCATGCTGGGAGTGGGGTTTCAGGGTTTAGGGCAGTACAGTGGTGTTCGGGCAGTGTAGGGGGTCGTGCAGGGGGTGGTGTTTCAGGGTAGTGCAGTGGTGTTCGGGCAGTGTAGGGGGTCGTGCTGGGGCTGGTGTTTCAGGGTTTAGGGCAGTGCAGTGGTGTTCGGGCAGTGTAGGGGGTCTTGCTGGGGGTGATGTTTCAGGGTTTAGGGCAGTGGTGTTCAGGCAGTGTAGGGGGTCTTGCTGGGGGTGATGTTTCAGGGTTTAGGGCAGTGCAGTGGTGTTCGGGCAGTGTAGGGGGTCTTGCTGGGGGTAGTGTTTCAGGGTTTAGGGCAGTGCAGTGGTGTTCGTGCAGTATAGGGGGTCGTGCTGGGGATGGTGTTTCTGGGTTTAGGGTAGTGCAGTAGTGTTCGAGCAGTGTAGGGGGTTGTGCAGGGGGTGGTGTTTCAGGGTTTAGGGCAGTGCAGTGGTGTTCGGGCAGTGTAGGGGGTCGCGCTGGGGGTGGTGTTTCAGGGTTTAGGGCAGTGCAGTGGTGTTCGGGCAGTGTAGGGGGTCATGCACGGGGTGGTGTTTCAGGGTTTAGGGCAGTGCAGTGGTGTTCGGGCAGTGTAGGGTGTTGTGCTGGGGCTGGTGTTTCAGGGTTCAGGGCAGTGCAGTGGTGTTCAGGCAGTGTAGGGGGTCGTGCTGAGGCTGGTGTTTCACGGTTTAGGGCAGTGCAGTGGTGTTCGGGCAGTGTAGGGGGTCGTGCTGGCTCTGGTGTTTCAGGGTTTAGGGCAGTGCAGTGGTGTTCGGGCAGTGTAGGCGGTCGTGCTGGGGCTGGTGTTTCAGGGTTTAGGGCAGTGCAGTGGTGTTCGGGCAGTGTAGGGGTCGTGCTGGGGCTGGTGTTTCAGGGTTTAGGGCAGTGCAGTGGTGCTCAGGCAGTGTAGGGGGTCGTGCTGGGGGTGATGTTTCAGGGTTTAGGGTAGTGCAGTGGTGTTCGGGCAGTGTAGGGGGTCGTGCAGGGGCTGGTGTTTCAAGGTTTAGGGCAGTGCAGCGGTGTTCGGGCAGTGTAGGGGGTCGTGCTGGGGCTGGTGTTTCAGGGTTTTGGGCAGAGCAGTGGTGTTCGGGCAGTGTAGGGGGTCATGCTGGGGGTAGTGTTTCAGGGTTTAGGGCAGTGCAGTGGTGTTCGGGCAGTGTAGGGGGTCGTGCTGGGAGTGGTGTTTCAGGGTTTAGGTCAGTGGTGTTCGGGCAGTGTAGGGGGTCTTGCTGGGGGTAGTGTTTCAGGGTTTAGGGCAGTGCAGTGGTGTTCGGGCAGTGTAGGGGGTCATGCTGGGGGTGGTGTTTCAGGGTTTAGGGCAGTGCAGTGGTGTTCGGGCAGTGTAGGGGGTCTTGCTGGGGGTAGTGTTTCAGGGTTTAGGGCAGTGCAGTGGTGTTCGGGCAGTGTAGGGGGTCATGCTGGGGGTGGTGTTTCAGGGTTTAGGGCAGTGCAGTGGTGTTCGGGCAGTGTAGGGGGTCGTGAAGGGGTGGTGTTTCAGGGTTTAGGGCAGTGCAGTGGTGTTCGGGCAGTGTAGGGGGTCATGCTAGGGGTGGTGTTTCAGGGTTTAGGGCAGTGCAGTGGTGTTCGGGCAGTGTAGGGGGTCATGCAGGGGCTGGTGTTTCAGGGTTTAGGGCAGTGCAGTGGTGTACGGGCAGTGTAGGGGGTCGTGCTGGGGGTAGTGTTTTAGGGTTTAGGGTAGTGCAGTGGTGCTTGTGTACTGTAGGGGGTCGTGCTGGGGGTAGTGTTTTAGGGTTTAGGGTTTAGGGTAGTGCAGTGGTGTTTGTGTAGTGCAGTGGGTCATGTTTTAGGGTAGTGCAGTGGTGTTTGGGTAGTGTAGGGGGTCGTGCTGGTGGTAGTGTTTTAGGATTTAGGTTAGTGCAGTGGTGTTTGGGTAGTGTAGGGGGTCGTGCTGGGGGTAGTGTTTTAGGGTTTAGGATAGTGCAGTGGTGCTTGTGTAGTGTAGGGGGTCGTGCTGGGGGTAGTGTTTTAGGGTTTAAGGTAGTGCAGTGGTGTTTTTGTAGTGTAGGGGGTCATGTTTTAAGATGCAATGCTCCAATACCTGACCAGTCTGCACTACATAAAACTGCAAAAAAACTAAAAATAAAAAGTGTTTTGCACACTTTTGTCATTGGGCTATATGTGGGCTACATCTGGGTAATATTTGAGCTACATTTGGGCTCTTTTTTCACTGCTGGCCATCTTGGAAGACTTCTTTGTTATGAAGTTTCCTAATTTCTTCATTTACTGCAGTCTTCTCAGTAGGAAATGCTTTCAGTTTTTTACTTTGATTCCATCAAGAAGGCATTCAGATGTGTCTCACATCTGCCATAAATTCAGAATGTTAGCACTCTAGTTGCTCATTAGATCACTGGAGTAAAGCTACTGCTCACCAGGGAGTTAACTGGTAGTCTGCTGCTGGTATTGAAAGTGATTGTTTCAGTCTGCATGTCAGAATTTTCTAATGAAATAGAAGAGGATATGAGATCTCACTTAAAACATGCCCTAATTTTTCTTTCTGCAGCACTAACCATAATTTCTATTTCAAAAAGAACCCCTCATTTTGTTCCTTTTTAAATTAAATGTTTTAAGTGTTACCGGTTTATTCCAATCAAGATGGCTTCAGGTGTGCCATACTTTTGTCATAAGTAAGGCTGTTAGCGCTCTAGTTGTTCTTTAGAACACTCTGGGAAGCTGCAGTAGAACACAAAGGCATCAACTGGCAGGCTGCTCCTGTTGAAATATAACAGGAAGATATTTGAGATCACACTTGAAATATGTCCTAATTTTTCTTTCTACAGCACTAACCATAATTTCTATGACAAAATGAACCCCCTCATTTTGTTCCTTTTTAAATTAAATGTTTTAAGTGTTACCACTTTATTCCAATCAAGATGGCTTCAGGTGTGCCATACTTTTGTCATAAGTAAGGCTGTTAGCACTCTAGTTGTTCTTTAGAACACTCTGGGAAGCTGCAGTAGAACACAAAGGCATCAACTGGCAGGCTGCTCCTGTTGAAATATAACAGGAAGATATTTGAGATCACACTTGAAATATGTCCTAATTTTTATTTCTACAGCACTAACCATAATTTCTATGACAAAATGAACCCCATCATTTTGTTCCTTTTTAAATTAAATTGTTTAAGTGTTACCAGTTTATTCCAATCAAGATGGCTTCAGGTGTGCCATACTTTTGTCATAAGTAAGGCTGTTAGCACTCTAGTTGTTCTTTAGAACACTCTGGGAAGCTGCAGTAGAACACAAAGGAATCAACTGACAGTCTCTGCCCTTGTTGGATGTACATGTTTTACTGAGAATGTCAGACTTCATTCTCACATGAGTGAGAAAGATAATGTGAATTTACAGAAAATATGCTCTCATTTTAGCTTCTGGAGCACCTTCCAAACCTCCATGGGACAAGCATGAGAAAATAGTGTTCTCTCAAACATGATTCATGATATCCCAGCAGAAGGTTTTTCACATGGTAAAATCACCTTAGAATACACCACAATTCCTAAAATTAGTATGGTACCAACAACAAATAAATTCTAATGTAACTAAAGCCTGTTATCACCCTTTATAGTTCTCCTTTTGGTGACCCTCAAAATCTTCTATTCACTACAATGCATTTCAATGAGGTACTATCATTTATATTGGTCCCAAGATGGCTGCCAGCAATTCCAGGATGAAGTGCTGACAGCCAATCAGATCTCACGATGACATGTGTGGTTAGGCTCCGCCCAGATATATATGTGACTTTACTTTTGATTTTCTCAGGAACTACTGAACGGATTTACACCATTTAAGCAAAAGGCACGACACTGAACCAAGGGCTACCTCTTTGCCAAATTTGGTGTAATTCCGTTCAGCAGTTCGGGCTGTAGCTGCGACTAAAGGTTCCTATGGAAAAATGAATGGGGAAAAAGCGTTTTGGGACCCCCTTTTTCTCGGCCCCCGCTTGACGTATCACCCCGAGACTTTCAGGATAGGAGCGGACCGGAGCGCCCCAACAAGTTCGTCAACCGGCGCCAACGTTATTTCAAATAGAATGTCGCGGATTTCCTATGGATAATAGGTTTTAACTATAACTATCTACTGGCGACCGCCAGTAGATAATATATGTATATATATATATATATATAACCTACTGGTGGTCGCCAGTAGGTAGTTATAGTTAGGAAAGATAAAAAAATTGAAGCACGGGCTCCCGCGCTTCGTTTTCCTTAAGCCCCCGGGTGAGCCAGGTCCCAGGGGCAATTTATTATTGGTATGCGGGGGGACCGTCAACCCACGGGGCTTTGTTATGAATGTGCAGGGGAGCACGTGGCCCCCCAGCAGCCCCGGGGACCACCACCACCCCGGGGCTTGTGTCAATTATGCGTGGGGGCACCTGCCCCCATGCTGCCCCTGGGACTGCCACCCCCCAGGGGCATTTAGTAATAATGGGTGGGGGCACACGGCTCCCCACAGCTTCGGGGACCACCACCCCCCGGGGCTTTCTTTAATTATGTGCGGGGGCACGCGGCCCCCGCAGCCCCGGAGACCACCACCTCCCCGGGGCTCATGTCAAAAATACGTTGGGGGGCTCCTGCCCCGCCATGCTGCCCCGGGGACCACCACCTCCCCGGGGCATTTAGTAATAATGTGCGGGGGCCTCACAGGCCCCCCAAGCCCCGGGGATCGCCAACTTCCCAGGGCTTCAATAATAAAAACAATATGTGTGGGGGGCTCCTGCCCCAGGGACCACCACCTCCCTGGGGCTATAATACTGATGGGAGGAGGGCCGCGCAGCCCCCCTCCTGGAGCACTCTATGGCCCTGGGGACCGCCACCCCCCAGGGCCGGCTCCGGCAATGTCCCGGGCTACACCCGGGACATTGCAGTTTGCAATGGCAGGGCCGGAGCATGGCTCCTGCCCTGTCATTGCAAACTTCTGCTTTGCTTCATGGAAGCGAGAGCAAAAAACCTTCTTTCGCTTCCATGAAGCAAAGCAGTATTGCTTTTGGACATGGGGAGCTGGATGTTAGCAGCTCCACTTGTCCAAAAGCAATGCCGGCTCCTGCAGGAGGCGGGGAGCCGGCTGGGACCGTGGGGGCATTGGGGCTCCGCCCGCGGTCCCCAACATTGAGGGCCGGCCCCAGGGGCTGGGGTGCCCAGGGCCAGAAGTAGCCCAGGGAAGGGGGCCACACGGCCCCCTCCCAGGAAATTGTTTTAAAAAAACAAGGCCAGGCCCTGGGGGATGGGGTCCCTGGGGCCAATAGTGGCCCAGGGAAGGGGGGCCACGTGGCCCTCTTCCTGTTTAAAAAAAAAATGCTCAGGCCCTAGGGGATGGGGTCCCCAGGTTATACATTTCATGTGTTCAAGTAAACCTTTAATTGCATATAATCAATATCGGATTGTGCATGCATTAGGCAGTTTTTAGAGTATATCTCAAAGCAATATGCATTCCCATGATCATATGCACCAATATATGGATTGTAATACATGTTCAAGGTATTTATATGCATTTTAAGTGTTCAGCAGTTCACACCATGTGACGAGTATTTTTTCCATGTTTTCTAATTGGGACAGACTATATATGTCTAAACAAAATGGCACTTATTAGATTGAAAAAGGCTGCTGTGACAGCCGAAACGCGTCTCTTCTATATGCTGGGTCGGAGGAGGTTCTATCAAATAAGAAAGCCCTAAACCAGCAGCCCTCATGTGCGTGCTCTTTTCCAGTTGGAGTAAGGGGTTGTTTTGGATATATATATATATATGTAAATATATATATATAACCTACTGGTGGTCGCCAGTAGGTAGTTATAGTTAGGAAAAAATAAAATAAATCGAAGCACGGGCTCCCGCGCTTCGTTTTCCTTAAGCCCCCGGGTGAGCCAGGTCCCAGGGGCAATTTATTATTGGTATGCGGGGGGACCGTCAACCCACGGGGCTTTGTTATGAATGTGCAGGGGAGTACGTGGCCCCCCGCAGCCCCAGGGACCACCACCACCCCGGGGCTTGTGTCAATTATGCGTGGGGGGCACCTGCCCCCATGCTGCCCCTGGGACTGCCACCCCCCAGGGGCATTTAGTAATAATGGGCGGGGACACACGGCCCCCCACAGCTTCGGGGACCACCACCCCCTGGGGCTTTCTTTAATTATGTGCGGGGGCACGCAGCCCCCCGCAGCCCCGGAGACCACCACCTCCCCGGGGCTCATGTCAAAAATACGTTGGGGGGCTCCTGCCCCGCCATGCTGCCCCGGGGACCACCACCTCCCCGGGGCATTTAGTAATAATGTGCGGGGCCTCACAGGCCTCCCAAGCCCCGGGATCGCCAACTTCCCAGGGCTTCAATAATAAAAACAATATGTGTGGGGGCTCCTGCCCCAGGGACCACCACCTCCCCGGGGCTATAATACTGATGGGAGGAGGCCCCAGGGGCTGGGGTGCCCAGGGCCAGAAGTAGCCCAGGGAAGGGGGGCCACACGGCCCCCCTCCCAGGAAATTGTTTTAAAAAAAACAAGGCCAGGCCCTGGGGGATGGGGTCCCTGGGGCCAATAGTGGCCCAGGAAAGGGGGGCCACGTGGCCCACTTCCTGTTTAAAAAAAAAAAATGCTCAGGCCCTAGGGGATGGGGTCCCCAGGGCCCAAAAATAATTAAGGGAAGGGGGGCCACACAGCCCTCCTTCCAAAAAAGCAAATAAAAAAAAAGCCAGCATCTTGCCGGAGACCCCGCCTTCTCCCTACACCACTGAGCAAAGGTGCCTCCTAGCGCGTTTTAAATTTGGAGTATAAGTCCCCTTCAATCCTAAGGGTCCTTAGGGGCCAAATAGACCACCAGGTACCTCCAGTAAGCCCCACACAGTGGGATTGCTGAGAGGTGGTCCGAGGCCACGCCCCTTTTTACACCACTCTGCAAACACACCTCTTGGCGCATTGCTGGTGGGGCGATGAGTTCCTCTTGTGTCCTGAGGACCTCAGGACTGAAGTGCACTTCATCCCCCAAGCAGCAGTGCACCAGGAGGTGCGTTTGCAGAGTAGTGTAAAAAGGGGGCGTGGCCTCAGACCACTCTCAGCAATCCAGCAGTGTGGGGCTTACTGGAGGTCCCTGGTGGGCTAGTTGGCCCCCAGGGACCCTCAGGAGGAAAGCGGACTTCATCCCCCAGCCAAGAGCGCACCAGGAGGCGCATTTGCAGAGTGGTGGACAAATGGGGCATGGCCTGTGTCCACCTATCAGGAATCCCACTATCTGGGGCATACTGGAGGTATCAGGTAGGCTAGTTGGACCCTAAGGACCCTCAGCTGCAAAGTGGACTTTAATCCCTATCCAAGAGCGTGCAAGGGAGCGCGTTTGCAGAGTGGTGGGGAAAGCGGGTGTGGCCTGCTATGAGAACTTAGCAATGCTGCTGTGTGGGACTTACTGGAGGTAATAGGCGGGGTAGTTGGCCCCCAAGGTTGTCCTTGGGGGCCAACTACCCCTCCTGTTGCCTCCAATAAGTCCCACACAGTGGGATTGCTAAGAGGTCTTCGGAGGCCACACACCCCCTTTCTCCACCACTCTGCAAACGTGAAGTCCACTTTACTCCTGAGGGACTTTGGGGTCTAAGAAGCTGTCCTGGTACCTCCTGTAAGTCCTACGCAGCGGAATTCCTGAGCGCTGGTTGGAGGCCCAGCACCCTTTCTTCACCACTCTCAAACAAGACTACCAGTTAAAGAAGCATTTGTAATTTGATAGGTCTCGCATTTACAAGAGTTAGAGATATTGGCGTTGTAAATGTAAAGTTTTTACGAATGTTTTTGGAGTGGAGTGGAGTGGAGTGGATGTACGTTGTGTGTAGTGGAATTATGTGTTATGTTGTGCAGTGAAATTATGTGGATAGAAAGTATGTGGTATTTAGTGTATAGGAATTATGTAGAGTGGGATTATGTGTTATGGAGAGTAATTATGTGGTATGGTAGTCTGTGTTGTGGAGCGGTAACCTCAGGTTTAGTCTTCCTCATTTCCATAGAAGCTCAACTATGAACTCAATGGTCAAAGGTATGAGCAGGGCCCCTGGAATTATGTGACTGTTTGGCTGCACCAATTTTCGCACAATTATACATTTTCCGCATTAGCCACATAATCCATCATCTGCTGCCTAATCTGCAGATTTGAACAAAAAAAGTCTTGTTTCTAGCTCAAATGGCTCAAACCTTACCATAAATGCAGCGACAAGTGTTACATCGTGGTGGAAGGTCCTTTGTAAATCTAGATTGGTGACCTGTTACTTATTGCTAAATGTGGGTGTTAAATTGATACTAATGGTGTGCAAGCCACTCTTGCTTCTTTCTGCACATCTCTTGCCTCTTGCTGCATTTCTGTTGCTTCTTTCTGCTTCTTTCTGCACCTTTCCTTCATTTTCTGCACTTCTCTTGCCTCTTCCTGCACATCTCTTCTACTTTCTGCACCTCTTTTACCTCTTTCTGCACCTCTGTTGCCTCTTTCTGCACCTCACTTGCTTCTTTGTGCATCCCTCTTGCCTCTTTCTGCACCTCTGTTGCCTCTTTCTGCACCCCTCTTCCCTCTTTCTGCACCCCTCCTGCCTCGTTCTGCACCTCTGTTCCTTCTTTCTGCACTTCTTTTGTTTCTTACTGCACCTCTCTTGCTTCTTTCTGCACCCCTCTTGCCTCTTTCTCCACCCCTCTTCCCTCTTTCTGCATCTCTGTTGCTTCTTTCTGCACTTATCTTGCATCTTTCTATACCTCTCTTGCTTCTTTCTGCACCCCTTGTGCCTCTTTCTGCACCCCTCTTCTCTTTCTGCACTCCTCTTGCTTCTTTTTGCACCTCTGTTCCTTCTTTCTGCACTTCTTTTGTTGCTTTCTGCACCTATTTTGCTTCTTTCTGCACCCCTCTTCCCTCTTTCTCCACCCCTCTTCCCTCTTTCTGCACCTCTGTTGCTTCTTTCTGCACCTCTCTTGTCTCTTTCACCACCCCTGTTCCCTCTTTCTGCACCTCTGTTGCTTCTTTCTGCACCTCTCTTGCTTCTTTCTGCACCCCTCGTGCCTCTTTCACACCCCTCTTCCCGCATCCCTCTTGCCTCTTTCTGTACCTCCGTTGGTTCTTTCTGCACTTCTCTTCCTTTTTTCACATCTCTCTTGCTTCTTTCTGCACCCCTCTTGCCTCTTTCTGCACCTCTGTTCCTTCTTTCTGCACTTTTTTGTTTCTTTCTGCAGCTCTCTTGCTTCTTTCTGCACCCCGTGCCTCTTTCTTCACCCCTCTTTCATCTTTCTTCACCCCTGTTGCCTCTTTCTGCACCTCTGTTCCTTCTTTCTGTACTTCTTTTGTTTGTTTTTGCACACCTCTTGCTTCTTTCTGCACTGTTCGTGCGTCTTTCTGCACCCCTCCTCCCTCTTTTTGCACCCCTCTTGCCTCTTTCTGCACTTCTGTTGCTTCTTTCTGTACAACTTGTGCTTCTTTCTGCACCCCTCTTCCCTCTTTCTGCACCACTCTTGCCTCTTTCTGCACCTCTGTTCCTTCTTTCTGGTCTTCTTTTGTTTTTTTCTGCACCTCTCTTGCTTCTTTCTCACCCCTCTTGCCACTTTCTCCACCCCTGTTACCCCTTTCTGCATCTCTGTTGCTTCTTTCTGCACTTCTCTTGCCTCTTTCTCCACCCCTCATCCCTATTTCTGCACCTCTGTTGCTTCTTTCTGTACTTCTCTTGCTTCTTTCTGCACCTCTGTCCCTTCTTTCTCCAACCCTTGTGCCTCTTTCTGCACCCCTATTCCCTCTTTCTGCTCCCCTCTTGTCTCTTTCTGCACCTCTCTTGCTTCTTTCTGCACGTCTTTTGTTTCTTTCTGCACCTCTCTTGCTTCTTTCTGCACCCCTCGTGCCTCTTTCTGCACCCCTCTTCCATCTTTTTGCAGTCCTATTGCCTCTTTCTGCACCTCTGTTCCTTCTTTCTGCACTTCTTTTGTTTCTTTCTGCACCTCTCTTGTTTCTTTCTGTATCCCTCTTGCCTCTTTCTCCACCCCACTTCCCCCTTATTGCATCTCTGTTGCTTCTTTATGCACTTCTCTTGCTTCTTTCTGCACCTCTCTTGGTTCTTTCTTCACCCCTCGTGCCTCTTTCTGTACCCCTCTTCCCTCTTTCTGCACTCCTCTTGCCTCTTTGTGCACCTCTGTTGCTTCTTTCTGCACTTCTTTTGTTTCTTTCTGCACCCCTCTTGCCTCTTTCTGCACCTCTTCCTTCTTCCTGCACTTCTTTTGTTTCTTTATGCACCTCTCGCTTCTTTCTCCACCCCTCTTCCCTCTTTCTTCACTCATGTTGCTTCTTTCTGCACTTCTTTTGTTTCTTTCTGCACATCTCTTGCTTCTTTCTGCACCCCTTGTGCCTCTTTCTGCACCCCTCTGCCCTCTTTTTGCACACCTCTTGCCTCTTTCTGCACCTCTGTTGCATCTTTCTGCACTACTCTTGCTTCTTTCTACACCTCTCTTGCTTCTTTCTGCACCACTTGTGCTTCTTTCTGCACCCCTCTTCCCTCTTTCTGCACCCGTTGCCTCTTTCTGCACCCCTGTTCCCCCTTTTTGCATCTCTGTTGCTTCTTTCTGCATTTCTCTTGCCTCTTTTTCCACCCCTCATCCCTCTTTCTGCACCTCTGTTGCTTCTTTCTGCACTTCTCTTGCCTCTTTTTCCACCCCTCATCCCTCTTTCTGCACCCCTGTTCCTTCTTTCTGCTTTTATTTTGTTCCTTTCTGCACCTCTCTTGCTTCTTTCTGCACCCCTCTCACCACATTCTCCACCCCTGTTCCCCCTTTTTGCATCTCTGTTGCTTCTTTCTACACTTCTCTTGCCTCTTTTTCTACCCCTTATCCCTCTTTCTGCACCTCTGTCCCTTCTCTCTGCAACCCTTGTGCCTCTTTCTGCGCCCTTCTTGCCTCTTTCTGCACCTCTGTTCCTTCTTCCTGCACTTCTTTTGTTTCTTTATGCACCTCTCGCTTATTTCGGCACCCCTCTTGCCTCTTTCTGCACCTCTGTTCCTTCTTTCTGCACTTCTTTTGTTTCTTTCTACAGCTCTCTTGCTTCTTTCTGCACCCTCTTGTCTCTTTCTCCACCCCTCTTCCCTCTTTCTTCACTCATGTTGCCTCTTTCTGCACTTCTTTTGTTTCTTTCTGTACTTCTTTTGTTTCTTTCTGCACATCTCTTGCTTCTTTCTGCATCCCTTGCGCCTCTTTCTGCACCCCTCTCGCCTCTTTCTGCACACCTCTTGCCTCTTTCTGCACCTCTGTTGCATCTTTCTGCACTTCTCTTGCTTCTTTCTACACCTCTCTTGCTTCTTTCTGCACCACTCGTGCTTCTTTCTGCACCCCTCTTCCCTCTTTCTGCACCCCTCTTGCCTCTTTCTGCACCCCTGTTCCTCCTTTTGCATCTCTGTTGCTTCTTTCTGCATTTCTCTTGCCTCTTTTTCCACCCCTCATCCCTCTTTCTGCACCTCTGTTGCTTCTTTCTGCACTTCTCTTGCCTCTTTTTCCACCCCTCATCCCTCTTTCTGCACCCCTGTTCCTTCTTTCTGCTTTTCTTTTGTTCCTTTCTGCACCTCTCTTGCTTCTTTCTGCATCCCTCTCACCACTTTCTCCACCCCTGTTCCCCCTTTTTGCATCTCTGTTGCTTCTTTCTGCACTTCTCTTGCCTCTTTTTCTACCCCTTATCCCTCTTTCTGCACCTCTGTCCCTTCTCTCTGCAACCCTTGTGCCTCTTTCTGCGCCCCTCTTCCCTCTTTCTGCTCCCCTCTTGTCTCTTTCTGCACCCCTCTTCCCTCTTTCTGTACTCCTCTTGCCTCTTTCTATACCTCTGTTGCTTCTTTCTGCACTTCTTTTGCTTCTTTCTGCACCTCTCTTGCTTCTTTCTGCACCCTCTTGCCTCTTTCCCCACCCTCCTCCCCCTTTCTGCATTTCTGTTGCTTCTTTCTGCACTTCTCTTGCCTCTTTCTGCACCTCAGTTCCTTCTATCTGCACTTCTTTTGATTCTTTCTGCACCTCTCTTGTTTCTTTCTGTATCCCTCTTGTCTCTTTCTCCACCCCACTTCCCCCTTTCTGCACCTCTCTTGCTTCTTTCTGTACTCCTCTTGCCTCTTTCTGTACCTTTGTTGCTTCTTTCTGCACTTCTTTTGTTTCTTTCTGCACCTCTCTTGCTTCTTTCTGCACCCCTCTTGCCTCTTTCTCCACCCCTCCTCCCCCTTTCTGCATTTCTGTTGCTTCTTTCTGCACTTCTCTTGCCTCTTTCGGCACCTCTGTTCCTTTTTTCTGTACTTCTTTTGTTTCTTTCTGCAGCTCTCTTGCTTCTTTCTGCACCCCTGTTGCCTCTTTCTGCACCTTTGCTGCTTCTTTCTGCACTTCTTTTGTTTCTTTCTGCACCTCTCTTGCATCTTTCTGTACTTCTTTTGTTTCTTTCTGCACCTCTCTTGCTTCTTTCTACACCCCTCTTGCCTCTTTCTTCACCCCTCATCCCCCTTTCTGCATTTCTGTTGCTTCTTTCTGCACTTCTCTTGCATCTTTTGGCACCTCTGATCCTTCTTTCTGTACTTCTTTTGTTTCTTTCTGCACCTCTGTTGCCTCTTTCTGTACTTCTTTTGTTTCTTTCTGCACCTCTTTTGCTTCTTTCTGCACCCCTCTTGCCTCTTTCTTCACCCCTCCTCCCCTTTCTACATCTCTATTGCTTCTTTCTGCACTTCTTTTGCCTCTTTCTGCACCTCTGTCCCTTCTTTCTGCAACCCTTGTGCCTGCCTCTTTCTGCACCCCTCTTCCCTCTTTCTGCTCCCCTCTTGTCTCTTTCTGCACCTCTGTTGCTTCTTTCTGCACTTCTTTTGTTTCTTTCTGCACCTTTCTTGCTTCTTTCTGCACCCCTCATGCTTCTTTTTCCACCCCTCTTCCCTCTTTCTGCATCCCTCTTGCCTCTTTCTGCACCTCTCTTTCTTCTTTCTGCACCCCTCTTGCCACTTTCTCCACTCCTGTTCCCCCTTTTTGCATTTCTGTTGCTTCTTTCTACACTTCTCTTGCCTCTTTTTCCACCCCTCATACCTCTTTCTACACCTCTGTTGCTTGTTTCTGCACTTATCTTGCTTCTTTCTGCAACCCCCATGCCTCTTTCACACTCCTCTTCCCTCTTTCTGCACCCCTCTTGCCTCTTTCTGCACATCTGTTCCTTCTTTCTGCACTTCTTTTGTTTCTTTCTGCACCTCTCTTGTTTATTTCTGTATCCCTCTTGCCTCTTTCTCCATCCCACATCCCCCTTTCTGCATCTCTGTGGCTTCTTTCTGCACCTCTCTTGCTTCTTTTTACAGCCCTCTTGCCTCTTTCTGCACCTCTGTTGCTTCTTTCTGCACTTCTCTTGCTTCTTTCTGCACTTTTCTTGCTTCTTTCTGCACTCCTCTTGCCTCTTTCTCCACCCTTCTTCACTCTTTCTGCACCTCTCTTGCCTGTTTCTGCATCCCTGTTCCCTTTATCTGCACCTCTCTTGCCTGTTTCTGCAACTCTCTTGCCTCTTTCTGCAGTTCTCTTGTCTCCTTCTGCACCTCTGTTGCTTCTTTCTGTACCTCTCTTGCCTCTTTCTGTACCCCCTTCCCTCTTTCTGCACATCTCTTCCCTCTTTCTGTACTTCTCTTCCCTCTTTCTGCACTTCTCTTCTCTCATTCTGCACCCTCTTGCCTCTGTCTGAACCTCACTTGCCTCTTTCTGCACCTTTCCTGCCGCTTTCTGTACCTGTCTTGCCTCTTTCTATACTTCTCTTGCTTCTTTCTGCACCTTTCTTGTTTCTTTCTGCAACTCTCTTGTCTGTTTTATCACTTCTCTTGCTTCTTTCTGCACCTCTGTTGCTTCTTTAAGCACTTCTCTTACCTCTTTCTGCACTTCTTTGCCTGTTTCTGCAACTCTCTTGTCTCTTTCATCATTTCTCTTGCTTCTTTCTGCACCTCTGTTGCTTCTTTCTGTACCCCTCTTGCCTCTTTCTGCACCTGTTGCTTCTTTCTGCACTTCTTTTGTTTCTTTCTGCACCTCTCTTACTTCTTTCTGCACCCCTTGAGCTTCTTTCTGCACCCCTCCTCCCTCTTTTTGCACTCCTCTTGCCTCTTGCTGCACCTCTGTTCCTTCTTTCTGCACTTCTTTTGCTTCTTTCTGCAACTCTCTTGCTTCTTTCTGCACCCCTCTTGCTTCTTTCTGCACCCTTCGTGCCTCTTTCACACCCCTCTTCCCTATTTCTGCACCGTCTTGCCTCTTTCTGCACCTCTTTTCCTTCATTCTGCACTTCTTTTGTTTCTTTCTGCACCTCTCTTGTTTCTTTCTGTATCCCTCTTGCTTCTTTCTCCACCCCACTTCCCCCTTTCTGCATCTCTCTTGCTTCTTTCTGCACCTCTCGCTTCTTACTGCACCCCTTGTGCCTCTTTCTTCACCCCTCTTACCTCTTTCTGCACTCCTCTTGCCTCTTTGTGCACCTCTGTTGCTTTTTTCTGCACTTCTTTTGTTTCTTTCTGCACCCCTCTTGCCTCTTTCTGCACCTCTGTTCCTTCTTTTGGCACTTCTTTTGTTTCTTTCTGCACCTCTCACTTCTTTCTGCACCCCTTTCACCTCTTTCTGCACCCCTCTTGCCTCTTTCTGCACATCTGTTCCTTCTTTCTACACTTCTTGTGTTTCTTTCTGCATCTGTCTTGCTTCTTTCTGTACCCCTCTTGCTTCTTTATGCACCCTTTGTGCCTCTTTCACACCCCTCTTCCCTCTTTCTGCACCCCTCTTGCCACTTTCTGCACCTCTGTTCCTTCTTTCTACACTTCTTGTGTTTCTTTCTGCACTTCTTTTGTTTCTTTCTGCACCTCTCTTGCTTCTTTCTGCAACTCTGTTCCTTCTTTCTACACTTCTTGTGTTTCTTTCTGCATCTCTCGTGCTTCTTTCTGTACCCCTCTTACTTCTTTATGCACCCTTCGTGCCTCTTTCACACCCCTCTTCCCTCTTTCTGCACCCCTCTTGCCTCTTTCTGCACCTCTGTTCCTTCTTTCTGCACTTCTTTTGTTTCTTTCTGCACCTCTTGTTTCTTTCTGTATTCCTCTTGCTTCTTTCTCCATCCCACTTCCCCCTTTCTGCATCTCTGTTGCTTCTTTCTGCACTTCCCTTGCTTCTTTCTGCGCCTCTCTTGGTTCTTTCTGCACCCCTTGTGCCTCTTTCTGCACCCCTCTTACCTCTTTCTGCACTCCTCTTGCCTCTTTGTGCACCTCTGTTGCTTCTTTCTGCACTTCTTTTGTTTCTTTCTGCACCCCTCTTGCCTCTTTCTGCACCTCTGTTCCTTCTTTCTGCACTTCTTTTGTTTCTTTCTGCACCTCTCGCTTCTTTCTGCACCCCTTTCGCCTCTTTCTGCACCTGTCTTGCCTCTTTCTGCACCTCTGTTCCTTCTTTCTGCACTTCATTTTTTTCTTTCTGCAGCTCTCTTGCTTCTTTCTGTACCCCCTTGCCTCTTTCTCCACCCCTCTTCCCTCTTTCTTCACCCATGTTGCCTCTTTCTGCACCTCTGTTCCTTCTTTCTGCACTTCTTTTGTTTCTTTCTGCACATCTCTTGCTTCTTTCTGCATCCCTCGTGCCTCTTTCTGCACCCCTCTTCCCTCTTTTTGTACTCCTCTTGCCTCTTTCTGCATCTCTGTTCCTTCTTTCTACACTTCTTTTGTTTTTCTCTGCACCTCTCGCTTCTTTCTGCACCCCTTTTGCCTCTTTCTGCACCCCTTTTGCCTCTTCTCCTCTGTTCCTTGTTTCTGCACTTCTTTTTTTCTTTCTGCAGTGCAGCTCTCTTACTTCTTTCTGCACCCCCTTGCCTCTTTCTCCACCCCTCTTCCCTCTTTTTGCACCCCTCTTGCCTCATTCTGCACCTCTGTTGCTTCTTTCTGTACTCCTCTTGCTTCTTTCTGCACCTCTTTCTTCTTTCTGTACCACTTGTGCTTCTTTCTGCACCCCTCTTCCCTCCTTTTGCACCCCACTTGCCTCTTTCTGCACCTCTGTTCCTTCTTTCTACACTTCTTTTGTTTTTTTCTGCACCTCTCGCTTCTTTCTGCACCCCTTTTGCCTCTTTCTGCACCCCTTTTGCCTCTTTCTTCTCCTCTGTTCCTTGTTTCTGCACTTCTTTTTTTCTTTCTGCAGTGCAGCTCTCTTGCTTCTTTCTGCACCTGCTTGCCTCTTTCTCCACCCCTCTTCCCTCTTTCTTTACCCCTGTTGCCTCTTACTGCACCTCTGTTGCTTCTTTCTGCACTTCTCTTGCCTCTTTCTACACCCCTCTTGCTTCTTTCTGTACCTCTGTTGCTTCTTTCTGCACTTCTCTTGCTTCTTTCTGCAATTCTCTTGCTCCTTTTTGTACTTCTCTAGCCTGTTTATATATTCAAATGGGAAGTGCAAGCTGTCAAGTTTAAAGGTCTGCGTTCTCTCGTGACTGAGGTATATATCTGTAGGAGAGTAGGATCTGCCTCTTATGGTTACCCCCACTTTTTGCTGGTGTATCACTGTTTTTCGACTTTAGTCTGGCTGGGGCCCTGCTATCCAGGACCCCAGCCTAGCTGCTTCCTCTCTAAATTGATTCCCTGTACCTTAAGTACACTTCAGATTGGATTCTGGGGTGCCCCTATAAGTCCCTAGTATATGGTATACTATGTACCCAGGGCATAGGTACCCCAGAGGCCTACCAGGGGCTGAAGCATGTATTGTGCCACCCCTGGAAGGCCCTCCAAAATGACACCACAGGACTGCTACTGCAGCCTGGGTAAGGTGGTGCATGCACCCCTTACAGAGATATAGGTTCACTATATCTCACCTAACACTGCACATAGAAACCTATCAGTCACCCCTATGGCAGGCCTTATCAATCCTGAAGGCAGGGTGCTTGGTTATATGTGAGAGGGTGCCCATGCATGAGCAGAGCCCCTCTGCAGCTCTCGGAATCTCCTATCCGGGTTGTCTGTGGTGCAGCCTGACCATATACTCTTAAGTGCATTATATCTAAACGGTAAATGCTAACTTTGGGATGGCTGCACGGAAACATGTTGTGTTTGTTGTCAAACACCTTGGAATCATACCCCGACACCAGTACCTGGTGTGGGAGTATGATCCCACCCTTCTAGAGGGAGAAACATGACAGCACCGGTATACCCGGTACCAACTAACCAGAGCCTGGCATCACAAAATGGATGCTGCAGCCACAGACACGAGTCTGGCCCCCTGCTGCTGACCGAAACTCCGGCAGGGGAGGCCTGGACAATAGGTTTCCTGTCTCAGGGAGGTGTTACCACCTCCCAGACAGGCCTTAGTGGATTAGGGCTGGGTGGTGCACTCTCTGAGTGCTTTGAAGTCCTGCACTGGGGGTACATTTGGTGTCCTCATGCATACCCCAGTTCAAACCGGTTGCAGGGGCTGCCAGCCCCTGCTCTGGCGCAAAACTGGACAAAGGAAATAGGTGTAGCCACCCCTCTTTCCAAACCCTCCCATAGGTGGGTCCCCAGGTTGTCCAACCCCTTTTCTTAGTATAAGTAAGGGAACCCTGGCAACAGGATTCTAGATATCCCTGGACGAAACTCTGAAGCTAAATCCTGGACCTTCGACGCTCTACATCAAGATAAGAGGACTGAAGAATCTCCCTTGGGGTCAAGGAGTGGCTCCCCTGCTTGGCAGGCACCAACAAAGCATCTGTCTGGTCTGCATCTCTGAAGCTCACGCCGGACGCTGAAGTCTTTGCATCACCAGAGGTAGATTTCCAGACTTCTCCGAGGCTGCCCTGAGTCCCCAGCAAAGCTGAGGCCCGTAGCTGTCGTGGGTAACGTGGAACCGTGACCCCTGGACACCAAGTACATTTGCAAGTGCATCAACTTCCTGACATCTCTCGAAGCTGTGCTTTGGGTTCCAAGTAGCCCTAGCCCCGAGCACTAACTGCAGTAAAGATCACTGGCCTACAGTCCACGAGTATCCCGTGGGCCAGCTCCAAGTGCGACCGCTTGAGGCTCCTTTGCAATCTCTAGTCCATTGGCTAGTGGGTCCCCACGAAGGCAACTCTTCAATTGCTTGGGCTTTTCTGGTTGCTCCAGATGTGCCCTGACTTACCCATGCTGGGTGAGTCCCTCAGACCTTTCTGGTCTGCACCGCAGCCTTTTCTTCATTTCCCCATGACTTGCCGTAGCCAAGGCTTGTTGGATCCAATCCGGTTGCCGACACCGCAGCACTTGACAAACTTTGTGAGACAGCTCGATTCCAGCTCCTGGTCATCGTCGACGCCTCCTGGAACTCGTGGCCGAAGAGTCAAGGCACTCATCAACTCACCTGAAGCACCTGACATCTGAGGGCATTCGACTATCGTGCCCCTGGTCACTGGCTAGTGACCCAGACTCTGTCCCCTCTGCTTTCAGGTCTTCCTTTCCTCGATCCAGGCTTGGATCGCTCCGGACACTCTTCTTCTTCACGGCAGCAGCACTTTTCCAGAGGTCGCCATTGAAAACGACGACGATTCCCGACAC
Source organism: Calotriton arnoldi (assembly GCA_963921515.1). Lineage (NCBI taxonomy): Eukaryota > Metazoa > Chordata > Amphibia > Caudata > Salamandridae > Calotriton > Calotriton arnoldi. Next base: position 2,445,787 of record CAWUFW010000892.1, read on the forward strand.
CTTTTAACACGTATGCACCCGGCTTCCCTGGGTGAGGTAACTCGAGTATTTCGGTACTCACGTGGGTGTGGGCCCTAGAAACTCTTAAGTTTAAAGGGGTTAACTGGAAGTCCTCTCCGAAGTGTCCTTTTCTTTAAAAATCCAACCGCGACTTTCCCCATAGAAGTCAACGGCGATTCGCGGCTGTGTTCTCACACTGCACGCGTCCCTCTGTGGGTCCCCTGTGTCACTACCTTGGGTGGTTCCTTGGGGTCCAAGCACTTCTACAGGCTCTAGGCCTTGTGTCTAGCTCAGTCGTGGTTCTTATACCACTATTTTAGTATATGGTTTGGTATGCCCCTAGGGCTCAAACGTGTATTGTGCTAATAACTGCTGATATTCGCCTTGTAACTTATGTACTTCGAACTCTAGCCTCATAAAGAGACTAGAGGGGTGTGTTTAAGACTAAATACATATATTTTATATATATACCTGGTGTGGTCCTCTTTCATTTGGTCACTCAAGAGATTATAGACTGGTAAAACAAGCTGCTTTACATTCCTCTAAGACTTAGCCTGAAGGCTGCTCTCCATAGCTACCACTAGGATAGCTTTCTATAAAGGTTGTCTTTAACCTATCACCTATAAGGGGTTGTTTGGACTGGTGCAAGGTGCCCACTATAACTAGTGGACAGCATATGCCAGGCCAACTTCTCACATTGGTGTGCAGCGTGTGGGATTCCAGCTTGCCATTGTTTTACCAGATAATCTCAAGTGACTAACTGAAAACCACTAAAGGTACCTAATGTACATATAAATTCAAGCTTAGAAATACAGTAAGTTCTACTGAACTTAGAGTTGTGTGTCAAGGGCTTAGCACACCCTTTCTACAACTCAAGAGAGTTTAGTAGGCCACACTAGAGTAGGTAGTGCATACACCGCACCTCACTAGTGATGTCTTCAGGGCCAGGAACCAGTAGGTCCCTGCTAGGAACCAGTTGGCTCCTACCCTCCAAATATAACAACCTCCCATTCTTGGAATTGAGAGAGTTGTGCAAGATTAGGAAGCTGAAGACAGGCAAAAGAGCCAACACCCAACGTCTCATGGAGATGCTTCTGCTAGATGATCTCAGAAGACCCCTAGGGTCTGCAGGGGTAGGCAGAGAGGGTGGGGCAGAAGATGAAGAAGGGACCAGGGGTGAAAATACCCAGGACCTGACCTCTGAAACTGGCCAGGAAGATGAGAATAATCTTGCCCTGGACAATCCAGCTCCTCCTGCAGATGAGGAGGAGGATCAGAATGACCTCCCCTTTGTCCCACCAGGAAGAGTTGTGAGTGTGCCTAGAAGGTCCAGATCTCCTTCTCAGGAGTCTAACCATTCTGACACCTCAGTAGGGACCTCTGTTTCCTCTCATAGGAGGGAATCCTCTCATGAAAGGAAAGAGAGACTGCTCAAGTATGGAGAAGCTCAGCTTAGGATCAGAAGAGAGCAGTTGGCTATAGACAGGGAGTCCCTCGAGCTTCATAGACAAAGAAGAAAGTTGGGACTAGAGTCCCATGGTGGCAGCAACTTCCCTAGTGGTAGGGAAAGGTCTTATGACCATAGAAACCTGAGCAAGATTGTCCCTCCCTACCAGAGTGGGGATGACATCCACAAATGGATAACTGCACTGGAAAGGGCCTGTAAAGTTCAGAGGGTCCCCCAGGAGCAGTGGGCAGCAATCTTGTGTCTCTCCTTTGCAGACAAAGGCAGATACAAGCTCCTCACTGTAAGAGAAGAGGATGCTGATGATTACCAAGTCCTGAAGAGTGCCCTGATAGATGGGTTTGGCCTAACCACTGAGCAATTCAGGTTAAAGTTCAGAGATACCCAAAAGGCACAGACGCAGGACTGGGTGGACTTTGTAGATTGTGCTACCAAGGCTCTGGAAGGCTGGTTACTGGGCAGTAACGTGTGTGACTTCAAAGGATTGTATAATTTAATCATGAGGGAGCAGATTCTTAATAACTGTCAGAATCAGTTGCTACATCAGTACCTGGTTGACTCTGATCTGACCTCTCCCCAAGAATTGGGAAAGAAGGCAGACAAATGGGTCAGAACCAGGGTGAAGCAGAAAGTACAGAACCAAGGTGGTGACCAGAAGAAGCAAGATTCCAAAAACTCTGATAAGGGTGGGGAGAAGGGTAAAGACCAGAAGTCTTCTCAAGGTCCCCACAAATCTGCATCTGGTGGGGAATCCCAATCTAATAAAGGAAAAGGCCAAAAGAAACCATGGTGCAAAGTCTGTAAGCAAAAGACTCACTGGACAAGTGATTGCACCAAGTCCAAAGACTCCAATCCAGCCACCATTGCCCCTAAGGCAACTGTTCCCCCTAGTCCAGCTACAAGTGGTGGTGGAAACACTCAGAATAAGGGTTTAGTAGGGTTAACCCTGGGTACTGAGATGGGTTCTGGCCTAGTCAGAGTGCCAACTCAGGCTGTACTAGTCTGTGATGGGGCATGGATATGTCCCCCTTTGTGAGCCCCAATAATTTGGGCAAATACAGACAGCAGCCTTTAATTAATGGAAGGGAGGCTTTGGCATTCAGAGACACAGGAGCAAGTGTCACCATGGTGACACAAGATCTTGTGGATAATGGGCAGATTATACTTGGTGAAATGTACCAAGTGACCAATGCTAGCAATGTCAGAACAGACCATTCTCTGGCAGTTGTTAACTTCTCCTGGGGAGGGGTAACTGGCCTTAAGAAGGTTGTGGTGAGTGCAGACCTACCAGTGGAATGCTTGCTTGGCAATGATCTTGAAACCTCAGCTTGGGCAGAGGTGGAGCTCATGAAACATGCAGAAATGCTAGGGATTCCTGCACATGTCTTTGCTGTGACTAGGTCACAGGCAAAAATGTCAAAAGCTGAACAGGCCCTGGATTCTGGAATAATGGACCAGGTGCCTCCCAAGAGAAGGAGCAGTAGGGTTAAGGCAGTGCCTTCCCCCTTGTCTCAGGAGGAATATCAGTCTTTTGAGGAAGATGATCTCAGGCCTGAAGAAGGAACTGTCCCAGAGGAGCTTGAACCTGATCAGGTTGAGTTCTTGGGGACAGGGGGCCCTTCCAGGGCAGATCTGAGCCAGGAGCAGCTGAGCTGCCCCTCTCTTGAACCCCTCAGACAGCAAGCTGCTGCTGAGGCTGCTGGGAATGCTAGTGGCATGTGCCAAACAAGGAGAGGGACTAAGGGGGCTGTTTAACGGAGTCCAGCGCACATGCCCAGATACTGTAAACTAAGAAGGGTACGCTGTTCCCCAGGGAGATGGAAAAACAGAAAAGGGGAGGCAAAAGGAGGGGAGTCCTCCTAAGTGGAACTAGAGTCCTCACACACCCAGCAAGCTAGGTGTCATGCTTCATCATATGGACTCGCTCCTCGTCGGGTCGGCGGTGCAATACCCGACGGGCACCCATAAAGGGGCTCTTTAACGGAGATCTTCTGTTCCTGCCGTATGGTGCCGTGGGTGTGAGGGCCCTAGAAGTGAGTGTAGATGCGAATAAGTGGTTAAAAAAGGTTGGATAATCCAAAAAATGAGTTTAATAGGCTGGTCATCCACCTTACTAAAAAATACAGTGGAGCGGCTGTTCACTGGCTAAATACACCAGAAGAGCAAAGCTCGACTCTCACAAATGGTCGACATGTTACCCAGCTCAGCAGGTTAAGAACTCTTACAAAAGAGCAATGAATAATCCGCAAGAGGCACTACTCCAGGCCTCGACAAAAGAACCTACTGAGATACTTACCTGTGTTACCTCATTCACTCATAATTCCCCCTGATCAAAAAAACAATTAAGAAACACTGGGGTATAGTTAACACGGGTGATTTGAGTCTCCCCCACCGAGATTTGCCTTCAAACGCACTTTCAACCTTAAGGACATTCTTGTACATACCCGGCCCAGGACTAGGGAATTAGGTGTCCAACGGACCTTGTGGGATCTACCACCAGTTATAGGACACTATCCCTGCGGGACATGCTCAGTTTGTGATCAGACATCTGTTCATAAGGAGATAAAACTAACTGATAACTTCTTATGGAAACTTAAAAGACACACTAACTGCAACACATCGAGATATATTTACCTTATCACATGTCCTTGTGACAGAAAATATATAGGTATGACGATGAGGCAAGTTAAGATACGCATCACTGAACACAAGAGCAATGTGAGGTGCATGAAGACTACTACAAAACTGTATACACATTTTAGGGACCTTAACCACAAGGTAGACACCCTCAAATGGATGGTACTTGAATCACACCCTAAGATCACTCACCAAGCATTATTTAGGCTTGAACAGAGATGGGTGTACCGGTTGTCTACTGACACATGCGGCCTCAATGACAATATACCCTGGGCCGCCCTGAAAAATAGATAGCGGGCTTCGTTAAGGAACACTGTCAGATATTATCATTGCATCCTTACTTTTCCATTCCCTTTGTGTCCAATGTGCCTAGTGAATACCTTTTACTTCATTCCCTAGCCCCCCGCACTTCGCGGGGTGAGTGACCGGACCTTAATAGGATGGAATTGCCTTATTGTGTGTTTTTCACATTAATTTGTCTGCTGCCCCTTCCCTCTACTCGCACCCAACCTTTTAACCTTTTTTCGTTTTTTATGGAATTGGTGTGGTGTCGCTTTATTGTGGAATTGAGATGTGTCTGGTGAAGCGTGCATGAGTCCGCTAGCCATGGAGGAGGGGGGGATTACCCCTATGTGTACTCACCCAACTATGCCTCCGCCTTAATTGGCTTGTTTTCTACGTATATTGTGTTTTCACATATTGCCTCTACATTGATATCAATGCCCCCTACAAGATGGCCGCCACGCTTCCAGGGCTGCAGCTTTGAGTACTTGGGTCTGATGTCGTGTTCACCACGTGACTTGACGCCACGCCACGTAGAATCTTACCAGCTGCCCCGGCTTTCTGATCAGTCTAGCGGTCTCCTTCAAAACTCCCGCGTAGCCGTCATGCACCGCTCTGGTCCCTCAGTCTGGCGCAGGGGGTAGTTTTCCGGCTTGCGTCCACAATAGGACAGGTGAGTGAGTCGCTTGACTGTGATGGCCCTGTATCCTTAGCGGGCTTTGATCTGGTTTATCTATATTCTTTAAAAGGTTCCCCCATGGACTTGTGCGCTTGGCACCCACCTTGCACTACGGGTTGGGACAGTGGGTCCGACCTGTTAACTGTGGGGCGTGGACGGGTGTGTTTCTTGGGGGTTTCCGACAGAGCGGACTCTTTCCGTTCGCCGTGCCCACCCTTACCGCCTGCTTCATGACTCCGTGTCGAGCTGGTTGGCATTTACGGACTCACGCTGTTAGAACCTTGGTGGAAGCGAGGCTGCTGGCCCGACGGTCTCAGGAGTGGGGATATGCTTAATGTTTAGTTTGCCTTGATGGGCTCCGTCACTGTGTTTTTTCCTCTTCATGATTGCTCCATTTCCCCATATTTAGGACACCAACCATTACGGTGTCATGGACTGAGGGTATCACAGGAGCTAGCGCCATCACCTAGATAGGTGAGGCAGCACAAATTGCACTTGTTTGATTTCCTTTTTTATTACGTCATTCTTCCAGTCATGATGTATATTTGTATATATGAATTTTAAAGAAATATTTTCCTTTGCTCACTAATAATGATTTAGCATTATTTTCTTTGCACTTACTTGATGGATTACTTGGTTTAGGGATCCAAGGATGACCTCACTCTGTCCCCTAGAGAGTATCATTTTTAAATTTCTTTGCTTTTGTCATCCTTGTTTAGGCTACAACTAGATCTGACGGGACTGCATGCCCGCAAATAGGAACAGTGGTACGTAGGAACTCCTCCACCGCACCACATCGTGTAGATAGTTTTCTATAGGTCCTGAAGAAATGCATAGCATCATAGTTTGATCATATTGCGTGAAACATGTCGACCATTTGTGAGAGTCGAGCTTTGCTCTTCTGGTGTATTTAGCCAGTGAACAGCCGCTCCACTGTATTTTTTAGTAAGGTGGATGACCAGCCTATTAAACTCATTTTTTGGATTATCCAACCTTTTTTAACCACTTATTCGCATCTACACTCACTTCTAGGGCCCTCACACCCACGGCACCATACGGCAGGAACAGAAGATCTCCGTTAAAGAGCCCCTTTATGGGTGCCCGTCAGGTATTGCACCGCCGACCCGATGAGGAGCGAGTCCATATGATGAAGCATGACACCTAGCTTGCTGGGTGTGTGAGGACTCTAGTTCCACTTAGGAGGACTCCCCTCCTTTTGCCTCCCCTTTTCTGTTTTTCCATCTCCCTGGGGAACAGCGTACCCTTCTTAGTTTACAATGCTAGTGGCACCCATAAGATATATTGGGATGATGGACTCCTGTACTCAGAGAGTAGAGACCCCAAGCCTGGAGCAGCCAGGAGGTTGGTTATACCTTTGAAGTTCAGGGGCTTCCTATTGACACTAGCCCATGATATTCCCTTAGCAGGTCACCTGGGCCAGAACAAGACTACCTTGGGTGGTTCCTTGGGGTCCAAGCACTTCTACAGGCTCTAGGCCTTGTGTCTAGCTCAGTCGTGGTTCTTATACCACTATTTTAGTATATGGTTTGGTACGCCCCTAGGGCTCAAACGTGTATTGTGCTAATAACTGCTGATATTCGCCTTGTAACTTATGTACTTCGAACTCTAGCCTCATAAAGAGAATAGAGGGGTGTGTTTAAGACTAAATACATATATTTTATATATATACCTGGTGTGGTCCTCTTTCATTTGGTCACTCAAGAGATTATAGACTGGTAAAACAAGCTGCTTTACATTCCTCTAAGACTTAGCCTGAAGGCTGCTCTCCATAGCTACCACTAGGATAGCTTTCTATAAAGGTTGTCTTTAACCTATCACCTATAAGGGGTTGTTTGGACTGGTGCAAGGTGCCCACTATAACTAGTGGACAGCATATGCCAGGCCAACTTCTCACAATATCTACTTGCACATGTATTCTCACATGTGTTATGCATCTGAAGGTGGTAGCTTAAAAAGCGGGTATCTTCTCTTATAGGCGGTCAAATCTTCTTAGTTCTGCTCTATCATTCGGTTGCACAGGCAGACATGTCTTATGTATATATGTGTTATAGAGCCCCTCAAATATACAATTGAATACCCATGTGTCCTGTATTGTGAGCAGAAAGAAATGCATACACCTTTTTAACCTCTTCGTTGCTCATGACGAGACCAGCTCGTCATGAGTCACAGTGGAGCTGTGCTCATGACGAGCTGGTCTCGTCATAACGGCTGCGCTCCGCCCACGCGGGATTAATTCCCCGCCTGTGCGCGAGAATTAATCAGTGGGCGGGGTCGTGACGAGACCAGCTCGTCATGAGCACAGCTCCACCGTGACTCATGACGAGCTGGTCTCATCACGAGCACTGCGGCGCCGCGCTCACCCCCCGCCCCCCCCGCACCCATGGGGGAATTACCCCCGCAGGGAAGGGGTTGAACAAATTTACAGAGTATGCTGTTTGAAACACAGGTATTCAAGTGTTTGTATGTTTATTTTTATTTAACATGTCACTAGGTAAAAGCATAGACATGCATGCATACCTTCACAAACTTGGTCAGACTTACAACAGTGATATGCTTAGGATTGCTTTTTAGGTCTCGCGCCTAGCGTTGCAGTGCGTAGCACGAGACCTCTTGTATGGGCTTAAGACAGCTAACCACACGCTCGTGCGTGTGGTTTTGCTTTCGCATGCTGGGATTGGCTGTAGCGTGCTTTTTTTTTTTTTTAAACGGCACGCAATTGGGCAAAGGCGAGCGCATGTCCCGCCTTTGCTCCGCCCATTCCCGTCCGTGTCTAGGACGCGCATCAGCGCGCGGCACAGACGACAGGCTCCCTCGCCCCCCCGCTCCTCTGTGGTGCGCGCGCACCACTGGTTTCGATTCCCGCGTTTGGCTCCTCTGTGGTGCGCGCTCACCACAGGTTTTGATTCCGTGCTTGTTTTATACTTCTCTCTTAGGTGTTAGCAAATGCCATGCACAGGAAAAGCATATGCAAATTTATATGGTTCACATGCTTTGCTTTTCATTTAAAGACAGCTTCTTTCCTACGGACTCTGTACATACACTTCAAAGTTTTGAAAGTACAATGTAGGACACGCGTGGCAGGCGGGACTTAAAAGTGAGAAAAAACCGCTCCTAATGCTAACCTGATAAATGTGAGGTCTGGGACACCAGAGAGGGAGGGAAAGTGGAAAAGTAAAATAAAAAAAAAATAAAAAATCAGCCTTGCTGCCAACTCACCATCCACCAAGTGCGGGCCGAAATGTCGTAGCAGAGCTGACATTTGATGGAGCCGTCATGCTGCTGTCAGCCAGCCTCATCCGATGCTGCCCACTGGAGATAAGACACCTAATTGAGGAAACATTTGCACTGGCATGTTGGTGGGCCACATGTAGCCCGGTCCACGGCATATGGCATCATGGGTAGGAAACAGAGAGCCGGCCCTCTTGCTGACAATGAGGCAGGCTCTCAGAGAGCCGGTGGCAAGGTGAAGTGCGCGCACGAGGCACCGCTCGCAGCGCTCTCTTCGGCGCGCTGCCTTTCAACGCTCCAGCCCGGCGCTGCATCAAAGGCAGGCGCTTAGAGTCCGGGCTTTGCTCGGAGAGTTTTTTTCTTTGACTCTTTTTTTTTTTGGTAGGGGAACGAAGAGATTTAATAGGACAAAGGCAGGTAGTGGACTGCAGAGAGAGATGGCCACAGGCTATTAGCCTAACATTTCTGCTTGACAGATGGAACTGCTCAGAGACTATCAGGCAATGTTTGGGGATTTTATTTTTCCCTCAGACTTTCCGTCTGATTCAGTATCTGTTTTTCACAGCCACTTTCACAGGCATGTGGCGGAAACACTACTGCGCGCGAGGAGGCTTTGCACATAATACCTTGTGCAGGGTTTTTACAGAGGCAGGGGGTGCAGTGTCAGATAGCGCCTCAGCTGAGGTGGGAGCAAGAGATGCCTAGGAAAATCCGATGGCTCCCACTCCTTATATAACTAAACACAGAAGCTGGTGACTGCGAGCGCCTTGACTTCACAGGTAGCGAGACAGTGTACATTAACTGGAACCTAACATAGGTAGAATATTTTTTAAACTAAAGTTTGCCAAGAAACGCAATCCGGCGTTTCAAAAGCGGTAACATTGTCCAGATAGTTTATTTAGCACCTGCAACTGCTTTCTATGTACAGCTTGCGACTCACGAACTGGAACATGTAGGGCTGACTCACCCTTTCATCATTCTGAAGTGATTCCTGAATTCATTAGATGAGGACCTTGGGATAAATATGATATCTTAATTTTTGTAGGACTACTAAGAAGCAAATTTACAGGAGCTAGTCCTGGATGACAAAAACAATTTATTATAATTTCAGTTTACACAATATATTTTTAGGTAAAAAATAAAAACATACTGTACAAATAGCCAGCAACGCTGCAGTAAATAACTAGTAGTGATTTAGCTCACAGAGTGTGTGTTCCTTCATTGTTATTAATGCCTTATGTTTTCCGAGTGCCTTTAAACAAGGTCCGTGACACAGCCAGGATTGACTAGTTGCATATAGCAGCTGCGATTCTACCGTGATTTATTAAAGGAAAAGGGTGACGCTTTTGGAAAAGTCTCAGACGTCGGTGCTTTTATGTTAAACTTCAATATTTCTATCTCTTTGAACTGCTTCTTCTATCTATGTGATGGACAGGGCCAGCACCGTTATTCCAAACTGTTGAATTCGAATTTACAATCACAAAGGGGAATACGCAATGTTGTTAACACGCCACTGGTTTTAGATTAATAACGGAACGCAACATGGACCATAAATATTGCCAAAAAAACACTCCAGGTGGCTATTTTATTTTTATCCACGAGGTCTCCTTCGCAGCAGAGTACTGCAGAAGCTTTTACGTGCTGATGGGTAAGTTATTGTTAGCAAAGCCCAACGAAATGCGGATTCATCCGTCGAACACTCGGCTCCTTGTGTGATCTTTGCATGTAGTGCAGCGCCTGGCAGGGACGGGCTCCCAGGTAAGCTGTGACTCGGCATAATGTTTTATGACACTCATCTGTCCAGGTTTGAGGGATAACGCCGACAGGAAACGGAATTGTTAATCACCGGCCAGAGTCTAGGAAGGTAACGGGGTATTGCCAAAAATTGTCCTCTGTTGGCGCTGAAAGTCATATGCCTACAATACTGTTGTGCATAAGGATTTGAATTTGAATTTATTACATTTGCATAGTTACTAAAAACCTATTGTGCATAAGGGTTTTATCTCGTGGCACGAAATATGCGTTATTCTTTCCTTGTTTTACTTTTAATTTCCACTGATATATTAATATATCTGATATACACAATGACCAGCCTTCTGCTGGTACTGACAGCAGACGCAGGTCTGTCCATTTCAAAACCCTGGCAGGTGACGTCACTTTCGCCCGGCTTCCTCGACCAGTATGTGCCAGTTTTTGCCACCCTTTCTCTTTTCTGCCCTCTGGCTGGGGGATACCCTTATGTTGGCACTGCCAGCACAAGAAAGAGATCCCAGTGTGCGCCCTTTCCTTCCTGCAGTTTGGCTGGCAGCTGCCCCGGTGCTGGAGCTGCCATCACACTGGCATGCCCTGGCAGAGCTCCCTTTAATTCTTGGACGGCGGCTCGTGCCCAGCACTTCATCTTAGCCAAGTTATTCGTCGTCCTTGTTTACTTTAGTATCCCTTCCTGCCCCTCTTCTTGCCACCGATTAAGGACTGAGATAAAATAGTTGATAGAAACGCATATGCAAAGGTCGAATTACCAATAAGTACACACGCTCAAGAACAGAGTGAATCTTCTGTATATATTTAGAATTCTTCAGGTCCAGTCCCACAAAACACATCTCAGCACGCATACGTCTTCTGTCCCTAGTTCATTGTCAAACTGCTTCCAAGAATAACACTTCGGGATCACTGGCGTAGCAAGGGGGGGGCGGAGGGGGCGGTACGCCCCGGGCGGCACGAGAATTCGGGGCGGCAGGTAAATTTATCGCCAGCACCCCCCCCCCCCCGGCTCTTAGGCGCTCGGCAGCGGCGGCAAAAGGCAGGGACCGCCACGGGCGGCAGAGTGCCTAGCTACGCCACTGTTCGGGATACACCTGCCGCGTGCTGTCACTCTAGCACACCGCAGTAGCGCTTCCGGGGAAGAGATCAGCGGGTCACAGGTTCCCCTTCCGGTCTCTCACTTATTCTTCCCAGCTCCACGAGTGGGACCTATTAAGATTTGTTATAACAGCACCCATTTCTAAAGCACCAAGACGACTTAGGTGATAAAGTAATAGACCCCACACATAATTATTTATTACACAATACTGTAGTTTTCCATGTTGGTGGTTTGCTCCGTAGCAAGCCTGGATAAATCCACAGCGCAGCATCGACGAAACGTCCACTCAGCTGCAAAACATGCTATAAATGTTGAATTAATCTGTCTGCTGACATTTAATAACCCCCAAACAAAACAGATAGAAAACAATTATCTTATAAGAAACATACACGGGGGCGTTCTTTGCATTTAAATACTCCCTCACATTTGAACCAATATGTACGATTGAAAATGAGTGTAACAATCACCCTTGCAGTTCATTGACAACGAATGTGCAGGTGGCGCAGTATCCGTGCAAAACATCTATCTCAGTCTCAGTATTTCATCCTTCCTTGGTCGATTAAACGAGTGCCCTTGAATTAGGTTCAAGTAGCCTCTGTTATTTGTGAAACTATAAAACACAATACGAGTGGTAATAGGTCTTCGTCTTCTTTTCACAATCATCATCATTAATTATTATTATTTTATTGGGTGCCTTTGGACAGAATTATATTAGAAAAAAACAATTTATTTGTGTGCTTTGAAACTTACAAGCCAGACGCCCACTCTTTTGCCTTTCACTTTAGTAATAGGAGAAGACATTCTGAGGACCAAAGCGCACGTTTAGCAAAATACAGGAAATGCTGCTATAAACACATATATTTTCCTTTCTGCATGTTTCTCTCCTGATTGCTGACAGATGCCTTTTTGGAACACACGTGTAAATAGATGCCTTTCAATCAGCACACCCCTGAATGACTTCATGTTTTGAATGAGAGCATCGCCAATCAGGGCTTTGACGAATCTGCTTTCATATTGCAGTTATCTGCACTTTATGCTTGAAAAACAACTCGCATTTAACACAAAAAGCACGAACACGCACGCACGAGGGGTTGACACAGATTTCTTACAGCGCTGAGAGGCGATGGACGTGTAGTACAGTAGATTGCTTGTATCATTTGTTATTATTTGCCTATGAGTGTCTGAGTTTGCTCCCAAACAACTAGTTGCGGCTTCTAACAGGAAGGAGGTGTCTGGCAACACTTCCTCTTACTGTACTGGAAATGAAGCCACCTTTTCTGGTACAGTATTGACTCATTCATGAGACTGAGGGACCGGTTGGCCAAATAATCTTAGGCAAATTGATCTATCCATTCAATTCTGGGTATTGAAATGGATGTGCTCAGGTGGGAATTCCAGTTAACCAGTAGCAACTGGCTTCTTCTGGATTCTGTTGTGGCCCATGAGGTTTAGACCATTACCTTCTCATCACTTTTTCATCCCAGTCCTTAAGTCATGAGGAGTGTCCACACCCGGAGACAGTCAGCCTGCTGCCTATCTAAACAAGCATTTGCAATGCAATAGGTCTCGCATTTGCGAAATGTTAAGCTATTGGCACTGAGCATCTTGGGGCAATAACAGCTGTGGGCTAAATAGACAAACTGAAAGGCTGAAAACACGTAGTGTGTGCTTTAAGACTCCAATGTCAGCCTTCCAGTTACGTCTTGAATCATGCAGGGACTACTAGTCCCATAATGCCCCATCATCATAACATGAGTGGGACATGTATACATTTTTTAACTAAAATGGCGATGACATCACTGATGACATCTCAAATGACATCACTGATGACATCATTCAGTGACTGAGTGTTTCTAAAAAGTTTAAATATGTTTTATATATATATATGCCAAGGTGTATTGAAGAATGAGTGGGTGTATGAGTGTCTGAATGGATGATTTAATAGGTGCATGACTGACTGTATAAGTGAGTGATTAAACGTATCTTACTAATACGTGGGTGACTGACTAATCTGTATGAATGTATGTATCAGTCTGTCAGTTGGTGTGTAAGTTGCTGCTTGGGTTGGTGAGTAGCTACATGAGTGTCTATATGGGTTTTTGATTGGTTGTCTGAGTACCTGAATGGGTGCCTCAGTGTCTGTGTGGGTGTGTGGGGTGTGTGTGACTCCCTGCATGGATGTGTGAGTGGGTGATTCACTCAGTGTATGGGTTCAAGAGTGCATCTGTGAGGGGCTGTATGGGTGGGTGGGTGAGTGAGTGTGTGTATGGCTGTGTTGGTGAGTGAATGTATGTCTCAGTGGTACATGTGTGAGTAACTACATATGTGAAAAGCAGTATATGTGAGTGTTGGAGTATATGAATGATTATATGTGAGAGTGAGTGATTGTGAGAGTGGCTGTATGGATGAGTGTGTGCTTGTATCAGTGATTGTATAAGAGAGTAAGTATGCGTTAGTATCTGTATAAATAAGTGAGGTGGTGTGTGTATAACTGTGTAGGTGAGTAAATGGGAGTGTGATTGGTTCTTTGCATGACTGACTAGCTGTGTGAGTAACTCTATGGGTGAGTGGCGGTGTGTGAGTGTCTGTCTGTGAGTGTGGGTATATGAGTGCATATGATAGTGGCTCAATTGATGAGTGACTGCATGTATGAGTGACTATAAGGATGAGGGAGTGGATGTGTGTGTAGACCTAGGAATCAGTGAGTGGGTATGTAGTAACTGGTATTGGTGTGTCTATGGTTTCGAGAATGGCAGTCTGTATTTTAGAGTGGGTGTATCAAAGGTTATATTAGGCTGTGAGGAGGTGCATCAGATTATCACGTGGATGATGTCATCAGTGATGTTATCAGTGATGTCATTTGAGATGTCATCAGTGATGTCACTGACCATGTCATGAGTGATGTCATCAGAAGTGCAATGCGGGGGCACGGGTTAAAGTTAGCTCAACTAACTATAACGGCCGAGTTTCTCTGGTTCTGTGCGAGTGAAATGTCCAACTAAATATAACGTCCCTGAAACCTGTGGTTTTTTCAGTGAATTTCTATGTTTATTTAAATGATAATTTCTAACTATAACATCCCTGAAACCTATGGTTTTTTCAGTGAATTTCAAAGATTTTTTAAATGCTAATTTCTAACTATGCCTACATAGGTAGGACATGTGAAGAAAGAGGAAGAAAGTAGCAGAAAGAAGCAAGGGAAGTGCAGAAATAGGCAAGAGAGGTGCAGAAAGAGGAAGAAAGGTACAGAAAAAAACAAGAGAAATGCAGAAAAAGGCAACAGAAGTCCAGAAAGAGAAAGAAAGGTTAAGAAAGAAGCAAGAGATGTCCACCTACAAAGGAATAATGAGGTTAAATGCATCTCTGGTGCAATTACACCTCTCCACCTCCAGGGGATGCCCTTCTCCAGACATCCCTAACTCAGCCTTTCACTCCTTGAGACACTTCTTTATTCACCTTCAGCTGTAGAACAAAAGTTCCAGCCTAGAAGGTGTTAAATGCTGACTGAGCCCTTGAGGGGTTATCCTTTGGAAGTCCCCATGAGACTTAGGGTGGACTTTTCTGTGGTGCATTCCTCCTGCAGCTCCCCCTGCACTCAAGCACATGGTTGGTGGTGACCCCGTCCTCCTGGGGCCACCAGAAGCGAAGAAAAATGCTGTTTTCTCCTTGCAGGGCGGTCCTGGCCTGCAAAACATTGTGGGTACTGCCGCATATTGTAGTAGCGGCTCGCCCGCTGCTTCGGAGGGAGCTGCGGTCGCGCTGCGGCTTCGCCGTCTCTCTGCAGGCTCGGTGGGGGGCCCGGTCCCACCCGGACCCCCAGGTACGTCTTGCGGCGCGGGGAGCCCACCCCCGGCCGCCTTGCCAGCTTTCAGGGGCCCGGTCCCACCCGGGCCCCTCCTTTCTCTGCCGGGGTCCCGATCCCACCCGGGACCCCTCGCACCGCCTGCTGCTTCTCCATGGGGGCCCCGGTCCCACCCGCGACCCCCGCAAGGCCACTCGATGGAGGGCAGCTCGGGGAGCCCACCCCCGGCTGCCCCCGCCGGCTCCCCGCCCGGCCCGCACACTCGCGTGCGGTCGCGGGAGCCGGCCAGGCATTTTTGGGCCGCCCGCTTCAGAGGGCGGGCACACACCTCTCTGCCGGCTCCTCCAGGCCCCGCATCTTCCTATTCCTCTTCCTCTTCCTCTTCGGGGCCCGGGGATGGGATCCCGGGCCCCCGGACCTCCTCAGGGGGGCGCGACGGCGCTCCCCCTGCAGCACTCTTCAGCGGGGGCCAGGGTGGGCTCCTGGCACCCCGCCTGGGCGGATCGTCGCGCTCCCCGGCTTGGCTTCGGGGCCCGGGGATGGGCTCCCGGGCCCCCCTTTTGGGCATATCTTCGAGGGGGCGTGACGGCGCTCCCTCACCTTTCCTTCTTCGCCGGGGGCCAGGGTGGGCTCCTGGCGCCCCGGAGGGCACAACCTTCACGGGGAGCACAACGGCGCTCCCCGGCTTTGCTTCGGGGCCCGGGGATGGGCTCCCGGGCCCCCTTGGACAAATCTTCGCGGGGGCGTAACGGCGCTCCCCCGCCTTTCCCTTCTTCCGGGGGCAGCCCCTGGGACCTAACCCACCCCGGGGGCTTGTGCAAGACCGGTGGCGGAGCCCCACGCGCTTCGTCGTCGGTCTTCATGGGGGTCAAAGGTCGCTCACCTTCTGGGGGCCATATCTCAGCCCCTGGGGGTCCGATCTGCCCCATTTTCGCGTCTCCTTGCTCCTGGTGGCCAGCCCCAGCCACTGGGAACACTCTCCTTCACCCTCGGGACTCCTGAGAGGGGGGATTCGGCAGGGAGCTGTCTTCACTGGCTCCATGCGCCAGCCTTTCGCCTGTCTCCCCTCCTTGGCCTCTCTTCTCCCTGCGCAGAGGCCCCTGCGCACCGGTCCTGGGCTCTTCTTCTGGTGCTGTTAGGGGCCTGGGGGGCAGTCAGGGGGTACCTCCTTCCAACTGCCCATTGCCAGGCTCCAGCACCTTCCGCCTCAGCAGACCACACCCCAGAGAGAGCTCTCTTCCTCTTCCAGTCGTTTTAAAAAGTTGAGTAGGGGGCTGGCAGGAAGTCTCTGTTTGTCCTATCAAACAGCGACACATCACTTCCCTGCCCCTGCTCCCTCCTCCTTGTCCAGCCTCTGGGTTTGTTCAAAATGGCGTCGTCCAGGGTCTCTGGCCACATGGTCTCTGAAACAAGACCCTTTCCCCAGTGCTGCCTTCACCTTGGTTCAGCTTGGTGCCTGGCACCCAGCGACAGCTGCTGATGGATTAGCCTGTAGCTCCACCTATCTTCTCTCCTTGGAGGGAAGATCTTCGCTCTGGGAAGAAAGGTCATTAATCTAACCTGCCAGGGCCAGACCCCAGCCAGGGACTCAGAGAAATATGACATTTCTGGATGACCCAAAAGCAGTACAAATATGACTTTGGACTCTGAAGAATACTTCTTTTCACATCCGCTACCGTGGACTTTAGTGCGTGTCTGGAATCTGTAGGCCTTATGGAAGTTAATCTAGCACATGGGCTCCACATCCCCATAGGGGAATAATGAAGTGAAAAACACAGTAAAGCACACTGACTTTCCCTGGCATGTTCCTTCCTAGTGTATAAGGCCTATTCCGTGTCACCACCCAATTCTGCATAAGTCCTGCCACACCATTCCCTTTGTAGCTGCTCCTGGACTGCGCACGCCAAGAATCTCCCCTGCGCAGCCCCTACACGTGTGCACACGCATGTACACAGGTGTCTGCATGTAACCAGCCCGGTGCCCCTTACTCCAGCTGCTGCGCAGCGGCCTAGTCAAGCTAGGGGGACACCAGTAAAATCCACATGCAGTCTCTTTCATCATGAGTTCACTGTGGATGAGTCCCAATTTATGAGGCTCTCCCACAGTAAAACCTCAACACATAGGTGCTCAAAAAGCGAAAAATCCGGGCGGCCCATAGTGTCAGAACCACCTTCTAACACACGCCGCGCCCAGCTGATTCCTACAGGGAAGAAGTAGCCACTCTACATGGGTATTCTTCCCGTAGTCAGCGATAACTAGTTATAAGGGGTTCTGACCAGACCCCCTTACTCACCAGTTATCCGCTCAGACCACCTACTCCTCCCATCCATGAAATCTCCACCCATGACAGGGATCCCAGACTACCCTAAGAACCCTCCGGGCTCTAGGTTAGATACCTCTAGGTCACTCATGGTCTACATGGACTTGGCCTCACTAGGCCCACCTTTGCCCTTGGGCATGCAACACTATGCCTACCCCTTCCCTGGACAAGGGTCCAGTGCCTCAGCACCGTTGCGGTCTTCCGGGACAGGTCTACATCCCATCCCCGGGGTCACTAGCTGGTCTCCCTTCCGGAGTTTGTTCCAACCAGTACCCTCTCTCCATTAGGTCCGTGCACCCCAAAGATGCAACCTCTCTGGACCCTCCCCTCAGCCTGCCGCTGAGGTCATTCTGCTGCCACCACCCTTTCGGGACGACTGGCTTCCCTAAAGAAAGCACAGCCACTCGTGCTTTCCCCACACAGAAAAGCACCCTTTGGCCACTGGCCTGGCTCCCTGATAGGACCTCAGACCGGCCTCACTACCACACTGGCAGTGCCAGGGAGGAACACTGAGGGTGCCCCGTCAGACATCCTACAGCTCATTCCCCGTCAGTAGCTCCACACGGAAACTACCCCGGGAACCTAGACCCCTTCCTTGTTCTCTGCTGCGAGAACAGGGCCTATGCACCCTTCCCTCCGAGAGGCGCGCTCTCCTCCCAGAGTACCCTTAGAGAGCCTGTGGGCCCCGAGTTAGCTAGACCCAGGCCCACCTCTCATGGCCCTCCCAGGTCTCCCAGCAGCGCCTTGGGAGACCGCCCAGAGACCTACATGGTCCCAGGATGGCCTGCACCACCCCTTATGAAGAGCAGGGTCCCCTCCTTAAGATAGGCCCCACCTGCCTTCAGGGTAGCACGACCACACCAAGCCAGGGACCCTAAAGATCTCGGCTAGGCCTGCACCACCCTTATGCGAACCACAGGGTCCCGTCACTTAAGATAGGCCCCACCTGTGTTCAGGGTGGTACTACCTTGCAGAAGTTCACCTCCTGCCCCGAGCTAGGGGAACACCCCATGCTCCTGGTCCTTGGGTTCAAGACCCACAGGACCTACCAGACTGGTCACCGTCCACCCGACCCTGACGCCTCAGGGTCCACCACTAACCCTTCACCTGGAAACTAGGGAGTACATCACCCCCACTCCGATCTCCACCGGGTCAGTTACCTAGCCCACCTAGGGTACCTAGGGGCTACCACTACACACCATCACTCAAGAACTACCCTCCTCTGGGGCCACCCCCTACCAGGGGCCACCCCTGGGTCGCTCACCTCCCCACCAGTTAACCTGGGGGCCTGCCGGACACCCAACTCTACCATACCCTCCTCCCACCGGGGGAAAAGTTCCTGGGGGTCCCCCACCATGGGAACCCCTGGGGCGTTACTACCCGGGGTAAAGAAACCTCCTGCCCCACCCTTCCAGTGGTTTTGGCCTGCGTCAATGGCAAGTAAACTTTCAGCGGGGGAAGGATACCTGGGGCCCCTTCTGTGGAAACCCTCCCTGCCCTTAAAAAGCGTGGGAATCTCCTGTCTCCCACAAGGTTAATCCACCCCTACACCCCCACCTGTGATGTAGGTATCAGTTGCTGTCCCTATCTCTTGAGGAGACACCCTCCTCATGCAGGTGTAGTCCGTGTAGTGTTAGGGTTCAAAGGTGTACAATATGGCTTAGAACATTTGTATGCAATCATTTCCTGGAAAGCACCATCCCGCTAGCACATGATAATCAACATAGCGCGGTCATATCAATACAGTTCACATTTAAACCATAATCTCTTCACATGACACATATGTGCGCGGTGCTTTCCTTTCCCATACTTTTAGTTCACATAACCAAAACTTTAAACCCTTCTCAGAGCCTTGCGCTCTTCCATTTGCTCATTACTGCATAGGTAATGCGTGGCAAAACTGGACTTATCAAATGCTATAAATGCGCACCAGAATGGGATACTATGTTTCCCGCCGCTAGACACCAACGTTGGAAAACGAGGCAGTATCTGTGAGGCCTGCACAAATAACATGACTACATTTGTCCTTCACTGGGAACCAAACACCCAATTGTAGCGCCTGACTCTCAGAGGGTAGCGTTGCAGAGCAGTCTGAGGCTTTACTCAAAGGAGGTGGTGTGGGCTAGTAATCGCCATTTGCAGGTGCGCAGAAATAACACTCAATAATTGATTGTCCAGTTTGTACTTTGCTTTATAAAAGTAAGAGTACATTTATTAAACACACACACTACTCAATACTATGCACCAATTTACAAATATACATAAGCTGTTGGAATTACTTTGTGACATTGCGTAACATCTCCACCCCTCCCAAAGGGGGGGGTGGGGTCTAGTACCACCACTCCCATGTATACCCATTATCTTGCCCCCTAATGCAGTGTGTTGAGCATAACCTGGAGCGAGGGCCCTGCGCACTGTCACCATCCCAGTGGCGACCCACCCCATTACCTCAACACGCATTAAAAATAGGTTCACCTGCCCTAGTGACACATAACCCTGACTGAGCATCTTATATTGACCATGCAGTATGCACCCCTACATATTCAGGGCTAACAGTCTGGGTTGTTCCTCACTTAAGCGCAGCAGCAAAAATACATGTTTACGCACACTTTAGAATGACAGTACTCAGCACATTTGTTGGACATTAAAATGCGTTGCAATTACAGCCCCTAAAGGCATCACAGATGAAATCACAGGATTATGCCTATACAGCCCGACACCCTATCAGGCGTGTCTGGCAACATAACCCCACTTGGCTTATGACCTCTCCTTACACATGTGACTTACAGTCCCTTTAAAAGAAGTACTCCTGGCAACTACACTACTCTTGCAATGCACCACCTCACTTTAAACGGAATCACCGGTAAAAGCATAGGATTACATAAATGCCACCAGTTCTCCTAGCAGAAAGATCCAGCAACATAACTCCATTAAGCTTCACATCACTTTAAACTAGCACTTCACTTTACACATGTGACTATCAGTCCACCTACAAAGGAATATTCAGATTAAATGCATCTCTGGTACAATTACACCTCTCCACCTCCAGAAGATGTCCTTCTCCAGACATCCCTAACTCAGCCTTTCACTCTTTGAGATACTTCTTCTTTCACCTTCAGCTGTAGAACAAAAGTTCCAGCCTAGAAGGTGTTAAATGCTGACTGAGCCCTTATGGGGTTATCCTTTGGAAGTCCCCATGAGACTTAGGGTGGACTTTTCTGTGGTGCTGGGGGGCAGACTGCATTCCTCCTGCAGCTCCCCCTGGCCTCAAGCACATGGTTGGTGGTGACCCCGTCCTCCTGGGGCCACCAGAAGCGAAGAAAAATGCTGTTTTCTCCTTGCAGGCCGGTCCTGGCCTGCAAAGCATTGTGGGTACTGCCGCATATTGTAGTAGCGGCTCCCCCGCTGCTTCGGAGGGAGCCGCGGTCGCGCTGCGGCTTTGCCGCCTCTCTGCAGGCTCGGTGGGGGGCCCGGTCCCACCCGGACCCCCGGGTACGTCTTGCGGTGCGGGGAGCCCACCCCCGGCCGTCTTGCCAGCTTTCAGGGGCCCGGTCCCACCCGGGCCCCTCCTTTCTCTGCCAGGGTCCCGGGACCCCTCGCACTGCCTGCTGCTTCTCCAGGGGGGCCCTGGTCCCACTCGGGACCCCCGCAAGGCCACTCGATGGAGGGCAGCTCGGGGAGCCCTCCCCCGGCTGCCCCCGCCGGCTCCCCGCCCGGCCCGCACACTCGCGTGCGGCCGCGGGAGCCGGCCAGGCATTTTTGGGCCGCCCGCTTCAGCGGGCGGGCACACACCTCTCTGCCGGCTCCTCCGGCCCCCGCATCTTCCTCTTCGGGGCCCGGGGATGGGATTCCGGGCCCCCGGACCTCCTCAGGGGGGCGCGACGGCGCTCCCCCTGCAGCACTCTTCAGCGGGGGCTAGGGTGGGCTCCTGGCACCCCGCCTGGGGGGATCTTCACGGGGAGCGCGACGGCGCTCCCCGGCTTGGCTTCAGGGCCCGGGGATGGGCTCCCGGGCCCCCCTTTCGGGCATATCTTCGCAGGGGGCGTGATGGCGCTCCCCCGCCTTTCCTTCTTCGCCGGGGGCCAGGGTGGGCTCCTTGCACCCCGGAGGGCACAACCTTCACGGGGAGCGCGACTGCGCTCCCCGGCTTTGCTTCGGGGCCCGGGGATGGGCTCCCAGGCCCCCTTGGACAAATCTTCGCGGGGGCGTAACGGCGCTCCCTCGCCTTTCCCTTCTTCCGGGGGCTGCCCCCGGGACCTGACCCACCCCGGGGGCTCGTGCAAGACCGGCGGCGGAGCCCCACGTGCTTCGTCATCGGTCTTCATGGGGGTCAAAGGTCGCTCACCTTCTGGGGGCCATATCTCAGCCCCTGGGGGTCCGATCTGCCCCATCTTTGCGTCTCCTTGCTCCTCGTGGCCAGCCCCAGCCACTGGGAACACTCTCCTTCGCCCTCGGGGCTCCTGAGAGGGGGGATTCGGCAGGGAGCTGTCTTCACTGGCTCCCTGCGCCAGCCTTTCGCCTGTCTCCCCTCCTTGGCCTCTCTTCTCCCTGCGCAGAGGCCCCTGCTTCTGCGCACCGGTCCTGGGCTCTTCTTCTGGCGCTGTTAGGGGCCTGGGGGGCAGTCAGGGGGTACCTCTTTCCAACTGCCCATTGCCAGGCTCCAGCACCTTCCGCCTCAGCAGACCACACCCCAGAGAGAGCTCTCTTCCTCTTCCAGTCGTTTTTAAAAGTTGAGTAGGGGGCTGGCAGGAAGTCTCTGTTTGTCCTATCAAACAGCGACACATCACTTCCCTGCCCCTGCTCCCTCCTCCTTGTCCAGCCTCTGGGTTTGTTCAAAATGGCGACGTCCAGGGTCTCTGGCCACATGGTCTCTGAAACAAGACCCTTTCCCCAGTGCTGCCTTCACCTTGGTTCAGCTTGGTGCCTGGCACCCAGCGACAGCTGCTGATGGATTAGCCTGTAGCTCCACCTATCTTCTCTCCTTGGAGGGAAGATCTTCGCTCTGGGAAGAAAGGTCATTAATCTAACCTGCCAGGGCCAGACCCCAGCCAGGGACTCAGAGAAATATGACATTTCTGGATGACCCAAAAGCAGTACAAATATGACTTTGGACTCTGAAGAATACTTCTTTTCACATCCGCTACCGTGGACTTTAGTGCGTGTCTGGAATCTGTAGGCCTTATGGAAGTTAATCTAGCACATGGGCTCCACATCCCCATAGGGGAATAATGAAGTGAAAAACACAGTAAAGCACACTGACTTTCCCTGGCATGTTCCTTCCTAGTGTATAAGGCCTATTCCGTGTCACCACCCAATTCTGCATAAGTCCTGCCACACCATTCACTTTGTAGCTGCTACTGGACTGCGCACGCCAAGAATCTCCCCTGCGCAGCCCCTACACGTGTGCACACGCATGTACACAGGTGTCTGCATGTAACCAGCCCGGTGCCCCTTACTCCAGCTGCTGTGCAGCGGCCTAGTCAAGCTAGGGGGACACCAGTAAAATCCACATGCAGTCTCTTTCATCATGAGTTCACTGTGGATGAGTCCCAATTTATGAGGCTCTCCCACAGTAAAACCTCAACACATAGGTGCTCAAAAAGCGAAAAATCCGGGGGGCCCATAGTGTCAGAACCACCTTCTATCACACGCCGCGCACAGCAGATTCCAACAGGGAAGAAGTAGCCGCTCTACATGGGTATTCTTCCCGTAGTCAGCGATAACTAGTTATAAGGGGTTCTGACCAGACCCCCTTACTCACCAGTTATCCGCTCAGACCACCTACTCCTCCCATCCATGAAATCTCCACCCATGACAGGGATCCCAGACTACCCTAAGAACCCTCCGGGCTCTAGGTTAGATACCTCTAGGACACTCATGGTCTACATGGACTTGGCCTCACTAGGCCCACCTTTGCCCTTGGGCATGCAACACTATGCCTACCCCTTCCCTGGATAAGGGTCCAGTGCCTCAGCACCGTTGCGGTCTTCCGGGACAGGTCTACATCCCATCCCCGGGGTCACTAGCTGGTCTCCCTTCCGGAGTTTGTTCCAACCAGTACCCTTTCTTCATTAGGTCCGTGCACCCCAAAGATGCAACCTCTCTGGACCCTCCCCCTCAGCCTGCCGCTGAGGTCATTCTGCTGCCACCACCCTTTCGGGACGACTGGCTTCCCTAAAGGAAGCACAGCCACTCGTGCTTTCCCACACAGAAAAGCACCCTTTGGCCACTGGCCTGGCTCCCTGATAGGACCTCAGACCGGCCTCACTACCACACTGGCAGTGCCAGGGAGGAACACTGAGGGTGCCCCGTCAGACATCCTACAGCTCATTCCCCCCGTCAGTAGCTCCACACGGAAACTACCCCGGGAACCTAGACCCCTTCCTTGTTCTCCGCTGCGAGAACAGGGCCTATGCACCCTTCCCTCCGAGAGGCACGCTCTCCTCCCAGAGTACCCTTAGAGAGCCTGTGGGCCCCGAGTTAGCTAGACCCAGGCCCACCTCTCATGGCCCTCCCCGGTCTCCCAGCAGCACCTTGGGAGACCGCCCAGAGACCTACATGGTCCCAGGATGGCCTGCACCACCCCTTATGAAGAGCAGGGTCCCCTCCTTAAGATAGGCCCCACCTGCCTTCAGGGTAGCATGACCACACCAAGCCAGGGACCCTAAAGATCCCGGCTAGGCCTGCACCACCCCTTTGCGAACCACAGGGTCCCGTCACTTAAGATAGGCCCCACCTGTGTTCAGGGTGGTACTACCTTGCAGAAGTCCACCTCCTGCCCCGAGCTAGGGGAACACCCCCATGCTCCTGGTCCTTGGGTTCAAGACCCACAGGACCTACCGGACTGGTCACCGTCCACCCGACCCTGACGCCTCAGGGTCCACCACTAACCCTTCACCTGGAAACTAGGGAGTACATCACCCCCACTCCGATCTCCACCGGGTCAGTTACCTAGCCCACCTAGGGTACCTAGGGGCTACCACTACACACCATCACTCAAGAACTACCCTCCTCTGGGGCCACCCCCTACCAGGGGCCACCCCTGGGTCGCTCACCTCCCCACCAGTTAACCTGGGGGCCTGCCGGACACCCAACTCTACCACACCCTCCTCCCACCGGGGGAAACGTTCCTGGGGGTCCCCCACCATGGAAACCCCTGGGGCGTTACTACCCGGGGTAAAGAAACCTCCTGCCCCACCCTTCCAGTGGTTTTGGCCTGCGCCGATGGCAAGTAAACTTTCAGCGGGGGAAGGATACCTGGGGCCCCTTCTGTGGAAACCCTCCCTGCCCTTAAAAAGCACGGGAATCTCCTGTCCCCCACAAGGTCAATCCACCCCTACACCCCCACTGTGATGTAGGTATCAGTTGCTGTCCCTATCTCTTGAGGAGACACCCTCCTCATGCAGGTGTAGTGCGTGTAGTGTTAGGGTTCAAAGGTGTACAATATGGCTTAGAACATTTGTATGCAATCATTTCCTGGAAAGCACCATCCCGCTAGCACATGATAACCAACATAGCGCGGTCATATCAATACAGTTCACATTTAAACCATAATCTCTTCACATGACACATATGTGCGCGGGGCTTTCCTTTCCCATACTTTTAGTTCACATAACCAAAACTTTGAACCCTTCTCAGAGCCTTGCGCTCTTCCATTTGCTCATTACTGCATAGG
Source organism: Calotriton arnoldi (assembly GCA_963921515.1). Classification (NCBI taxonomy): domain Eukaryota; kingdom Metazoa; phylum Chordata; class Amphibia; order Caudata; family Salamandridae; genus Calotriton; species Calotriton arnoldi. Next base: position 2,470,756 of record CAWUFW010000892.1, read on the forward strand.
TAATGCGTGGCAAAACTGGACTTATCAAATGCTATAAATTCACACCAGAATGGGATACTATGTTTCCCGCCGCTAGACACCAACGTTGGAAAACGAGGCAGTATCTGTGAGGCCTGCACAAATAACATGACTACATTTGTCCTTCACTGGGAACCAAACACCCAATTGTAGCACCTGACTCTCAGAGGGTAGCGTTGCAGAGCAGTCTGAGGCTTTACTCAAGGGAGGTGGTGTGGGCTAGTAATCGCCATTTGCAGGTGCGCAGAAATAACACTCAATAATTGATTGTCCAGTCTGTACTTTGCTTTATAAAAGTAAGAGTACATTTATTAAACACACACACTACTCAATACTATGCACCAATTTACAAATATACATAAGCTGTTGGAATTACTTTGTGACATTGCGTAACATCTCCACCCCTCCCAAAAGGGGGGGGTGGGGTCTAATACCACCACTCCCATGTATGCCCATTATCTTGCCCCCTAATGCAGTGTGTTGAGCATAACCTGGAGCGAGGGCCCTGCGCACTGGCACCATCCCAGTGGCGACCCACCCCATTACCTCAACACGCATTAAAAATAGGTTCACCTGCCCTAGTGACACATAACCCTGACTGAGCATCTTATATTGACCATACAGTATGCACCCCTACATATTCAGGGCTAACAGTCTGGGTTGTTCCTCACTTAAGCGCAGCAGCAAAAATACATGTTTACGCACACTTTAGAATGACAGTACTCAGCACATTTGTTGGACATTAAAATGCGTTGCAATTACAGCCCCTAAAGGCATCACAGATGAAATCACAGGATTATGGATATACCGCCCAACACCCTATCAGGCGTGTCTGGCAACATAACCCCACTTGGCTTATGACCTCTCCTTACAGTCCCTTTAAAAGAAGTACTCCTGGCAACTACACTTCTCTTGCAGTGCACCACCTCACTTTAAACGGAATCACAGGTAAAAGCATGGAATTACGTAAATGCCGCCAGATCCCCTAGCAGGAAGATCCAGCAACATAACTCCATTAAGCTTCACATCACTTTAAACTAGCACTTCACTTTACACATGTGACTTTCAGTCCACCTACAAAGGAATAATCAGGTTAAATGCATCTCTGGTGCAATTACACCTCTCCACCTCCAGGGAATGCCCTTCTCCAGACATCCCTAACTCAGCCTTTCCCTCCTTGAGACACTTCTTCATTCACCTTCAGCTGCAGAACAAAAGTTCCAGCCTAGAAAGTTTTAAATGCTGACTGAGCCCTTGAGGGGTTATCCTTTGGAAGTCCCCATGAGACTTAGGGTGGACTTTTCTGTGGTGCGGGGGGGCAGACTGCATTCCTCCTGCAGCTCCCCCTGCACTCAAGCACATGGTTGGTGGTGACCCCGTCCTCCTGGGGCCACCAGAAGCGAAGAAAAATGCTGTTTTCTCCTTGCAGGCCGGTCCTGGCCTGCAAGGCATTGTGGGTACTGCCGCATATTGTAGTAGCGGCTCCCCCGCTGCTTCGGAGGGAGCCGCGGTCGCGCTGCGGCTTCGCCGCCTCTCTGCAGGCTCGGTGGGGGGCCCGGTCGCACCCGGACCCCCAGGAACGTCTTGCGGCGCGGGGAGCCCACCCCCGGCCGCCTTGCCAGCTTTCAGGGGCCCGGTCCCACCCGGGCCCCTCCTTTCTCTGCCGGGGTCCCGGTCCCACCTGGGACCCCTCGCACCACCTGCTGCTTCTCCAGGGGGCCCCGGTCCCACCCGGGACCCCGCAAGGCCACTCGATGGAGGGCAGCTCGGGAGCCCACCCCCGGCTGCCCCCGCCGGCTCCCCGCCCGGCCCGCACACTTGCGTGCGGCCGTGGGAGCCGGCCAGGCATTTTTGGGCCGCCCGCTTCAGCGGGCGGGCACACACCTCTCTGCCGGCTCCTCCGGCCCCCGCATCTTCCTCTTCGGGGCCCGGGGATGGGATCCCGGGCCCCCGGACCTCCTCAGGGGTGGCGCGACGACGCTCCCCTGCAGCACTCTTCAGCGGGGGCCAGGGTGGGCTCCTGGCGCCCCGCCTGGGCGGATCTTCACCGGGAGCGCGACGGCGCTCCCGGCTTAGCTTCGGGGGCCCGGGGATGGGCTCCCGGGCCCCCTTTCGGGCATATCTTCGCGAGGGCGTGACGGCGCTCCCCGCCTTTCCTTCTTCGCCAGGGGCCAGGGTGGACTCCTGGCGCCCGGAGGGCACAATCTTCACGGGGAGCGCGACGGCGCTCCCCGGCTTTGCTTCGGGGCCCGGGGATGGGCTCCCGGGCCCCCTTGGACAAATCTTCGCGGGGGCGCGACGGCGCTCCCCCGCCTTTCCCTTCTTCTGGGGGCAGCCCCCGGGACCTGACCCACCCCGGGGGCTCGTGCAAGACTTGCGGCGGAGCCCCACGCGGTTCGTCGTCGGTCTTCATGGGGGTCAAAGATCGCTCACCTTCTGGGGGCCATATCTCAGCCCCTGGGGGTCCGATCTGCCCCATTTTCGCGTCTCCTTGCTCCTGGTGGCCAGCCCCAGCCACTGGGAACACTCTCCTTTGCCCTCGGGGCTCCTGAGAGAGGGGATTCGGCAGGGAGCTTTCTTCACTGGCTCCCTGCGGCAGCCTTTCGCCTGTCTCCCCTCCTTGGCCTCTCTTCTCCCTGCGCAGAGGCCCCTGCTTCTGCGCACCGGTCCTGGGCTCTTCTTCTGGCGCTGTTAGGGGCCTGGGGGGCAGTCAGGGGGTACCTCCTTCCAACTGCCCATTGCCTGGCTCCAGCACCTTCCGCCTCAGCAGACCACACCCCAGAGAGAGCTCTCTTACTCTTCCAGTCGTTTTTAAAAGTTGAGTAGGGGGCTGGCAGGAAGTCTCTGTTTGTCCTATCAAACAGCGACACATCACTTCCCTGCCCCTGCTCCCTCCTCCTTGTCCAGCCTCTGGGTTTGTTCAAAATGGCGTCGTCCAGGGTCTCTGGCCACATGGTCTCTGAAACAAGACGCTTTCCCCAGTGCTGCCTTCACCTTGGTTCAGCTTGGTGCCTGGCACCCAGCGACAGCTGCTGATGGATTAGCCTGTAGCTCCACCTATCTTCTCTCCTTGGAGGGAAGATCTTCGCTCTGGGAAGAAAGGTCATTAATCTAACCTGCCAGACCCCAGCCAGGGACTCAGAGAAATATGACATTTCTGGATGACCCAAAAGCAGTACAAATATGACTTTGGACTCTGAAGAATACTTCTTTTCACATCCGCTACCGTGGACTTTAGTGCGTGTCTGGAATCTGTAGGCCTTATGGAAGTTAATCTAGCACATGGGCTCCACATCCCCATAGGGGAATAATGAAGTGAAAAACACAGTAAAGCACACTGACTTTCCCTGGCATGTTCCTTCCTAGTGTATAAGGCCTATTCCGTGTCACCACCCAATTCTGCATAAGTCCTGCCACACCATTCACTTTGTAGCTGCTCCTGGACTGCGCACGCCAAGAATCTCCCCTGCGCAGCCCCTACACGTGTGCACACGCATGTACACAGGTGTCTGCATGTAACCAGCCCGGTGCCCCTTACTCCAGCTGCTGCGCAGCGGCCTAGTCAAGCTAGGGGACACCAGTAAAATCCACATGCAGTCTCTTTCATCATGAGTTCACTGTGGATGAGTCCCAATTTATGAGGCTCTCCCACAGTAAAACCTCAACACATAGGTGCTCAAAAAGCGAAAAATCCGGGGGCCCATAGTGTCAGAACCACCTTCTATCACACGCCGCGCACAGCAGATTCCAACAGGGAAGAAGTAGCCGCTCTACATGGGTATTCTTCCCGTAGTCAGCGATAACTAGTTATAAGGGGTTCTGACCAGACCCCCTTACTCACCAGTTATCCGCTCAGACCACCTACTCCTCCCATCCATGAAATCTCCACCCATGACAGGGATCCCAGACTACCCTAAGAACCCTCCGGGCTCTAGGTTAGATACCTCTAGGACACTCATGGTCTACATGGACTTGGCCTCACTAGGCCCACCTTTGCCCTTGGGCATGCAACACTATGCCTACCCCTTCCCTGGATAAGGGTCCAGTGCCTCAGCACCGTTGCGGTCTTCCGGGACAGGTCTACATCCCATCCCCGGGGTCACTAGCTGGTCTCCCTTCCGGAGTTTGTTCCAACCAGTACCCTTTCTTCATTAGGTCCGTGCACCCCAAAGATGCAACCTCTCTGGACCCTCCCCCTCAGCCTGCCGCTGAGGTCATTCTGCTGCCACCACCCTTTCGGGACGACTGGCTTCCCTAAAGAAAGCACAGCCACTCGTGCTTTCCCCACACAGAAAAGCACCCTTTGGCCACTGGCCTGGCTCCCTGATAGGACCTCAGACCGGCCTCACTACCACACTGGCAGTGCCAGGGAGGAACACTGAGGGTGCCCCGTCAGACATCCTACAGCTCATTCCCCCCGTCAGTAGCTCCACACGGAAACTACCCCGGGAACCTAGACCCCTTCCTTGTTCTCCGCTGCGAGAACAGGGCCTATGCACCCTTCCCTCCGAGAGGCACGCTCTCCTCCCAGAGTACCCTTAGAGAGCCTGTGGGCCCCGAGTTAGCTAGACCCAGGCCCACCTCTCATGGCCCTCCCCGGTCTCCCAGCAGCGCCTTGGGAGACCGCCTAGAGACCTACATGGTCCCAGGATGGCCTGCACCACCCCTTATGAAGAGCAGGGTCCCCTCCTTAAGATAGGCCCCACCTGCCTTCAGGGTAGCACGACCACACCAAGCCAGGGACCCTAAAGATCCCGGCTAGGCCTGCACCACCCCTTTGCGAACCACAGGGTCCCGTCACTTAAGATAGGCCCCACCTGTGTTCAGGGTGGTACTACCTTGCAGAAGTCCACTTCCTGCCCCGAGCTAGGGGAACACCCCCATGCTCCTGGTCCTTGGGTTCAAGACCCACAGGACCTACCGGACTGGTCACCGTCCACCCGACCCTGACGCCTCAGGGTCCACCACTAACCCTTCACCTGGAAACTAGGGAGTACATCACCCCCACTCCGATCTCCACCGGGTCAGTTACCTAGCCCACCTAGGGTACCTAGGGGCTACCACTACACACCATCACTCAAGAACTACCCTCCTCTGGGGCCACCCCCTACCAGGGGCCACCCCTGGGTCGCTCACCTCCCCACCAGTTAACCTGGGGGCCTGCCGGACACCCAACTCTACCACACCCTCCTCCCACCGGGGGAAACGTTCCTGGGGGTCCCCCACCATGGAAACCCCTGGGGCGTTACTACCCGGGGTAAAGAAACCTCCTGCCCCACCCTTCCAGTGGTTTTGGCCTGCGCCAATGGCAAGTAAACTTTCAGCGGGGAAGGATACCTGGGGCCCCTTCTGTGGAAACCCTCCTGCCCTTAAAAAGCACAGGAATCTCCTGTCCCCCACAAGGTCAATCCACCCCTACACCCCCACTGTGATGTAGGTATCAGTTGCTGTCCCTATCTCTTGAGGAGACACCCTCCTCATGCAGGTGTAGTGCGTGTAGTGTTAGGGTTCAAAGGTGTACAATATGGCTTAGAACATTTGTATGCAATCATTTCCTGGAAAGCACCATCCCGCTAGCACATGATAACCAACATAGCGCGGTCATATCAATACAGTTCACATTTAAACCATAATCTCTTCACATGACACATATGTGCGCGGGGCTTTCCTTTCCCATACTTTTAGTTCACATAACCAAAACTTTGAACCCTTCTCAGAGCCTTGCGCTCTTCCATTTGCTCATTACTGCATAGGTAATGCGTGGCAAAACTGGACTTATCAAATGCTATAAATGCACACCAGAATGGGATACTATGTTTCCCGCCGCTAGACACCAACGTTGGAAAACGAGGCAGTATCTGTGAGGCCTGCACAAATAACATGCCTACATTTGTCCTTCACTGGGAACCAAACACCCAATTGTAGCACCTGACTCTCAGAGGGTAGCGTTGCAGAGCAGTCTGAGGCTTTACTCAAGGGAGGTGGTGTGGGCTAGTAATCGCCATTTGCAGGTGCGCAGAAATAACACTCAATAATTGATTGTCCAGTCTGTACTTTGCTTTATAAAAGTAAGAGTACATTTATTAAACACACACACTACTCAATACTATGCACCAATTTACAAATATACATAAGCTGTTGGAATTACTTTGTGACATTGCGTAACATCTCCACCCCTCCCAAAAGGGGGGTGGGGTCTAGTACCACCACTCCCATGTATGCCCATTATCTTGCCCCCTAATGCAGTGTGTTGAGCATAACCTGGAGCGAGGGCCCTGCGCACTGGCACCATCCCAGTGGCGACCCACCCCATTACCTCAACACGCATTAAAAATAGGTTCACCTGCCCTAGTGACACATAACCCTGACTGAGCATCTTATATTGACCATACAGTATGCACCCCTACATATTCAGGGCTAACAGTCTGGGTTGTTCCTCACTTAAGCGCAGCAGCAAAAATACATGTTTACGCACACTTTAGAATGACAGTACTCAGCACATTTGTTGGACATTAAAATGCGTTGCAATTACAGCCCCTAAAGGCATCACAGATGAAATCACGGGATTATGGATATACAGCCCGACACCCTATCAGGCGTGTCTGGCAACATAACCCCACTTGGCTTATGACCTCTCCTTACAGTCCCTTTAAAAGAAGTACTCCTGGCAACTACACTTCTCTTGCAGTGCACCACCTCACTTTAAACGGAATCACAGGTAAAAGCATGGAATTAAGTAAATGCCGCCAGATCCCCTAGCAGGAAGATCCAGCAACATAACTCCATTAAGCTTCACATCACTTTAAACTAGCACTTCACTTTACACATGTGACTTTCAGTCCACCTACAAAGGAATAATCAGGTTAAATGCATCTCTGGTGCAATTACACCTCTCCACCTCCAGGGAATACCCTTCTCCAGACATCCCTAACTCAGCCTTTCACTCCTTGAGACACTTCTTCATTCACCTTCAGCTGCAGAACAAAAGTTCCAGCCTAGAAAGTTTTAAATGCTGACTGAGCCCTTGAGGGGTTATCCTTTGGAAGTCCCCATGAGACTTAGGGTGGACTTTTCTGTGGTGCGGGGGGGCAGACTGCATTCCTCCTGCAGCTCCCCCTGCACTCAAGCACATGGTTGGTGGTGACCCCGTCCTCCTGGGGCCACCAGAAGCGAAGAAAAATGCTGTTTTCTCCTTGCAGGCCGGTCCTGGCCTGCAAGGCATTGTGGGTACTGCCGCATATTGTAGTAGCGGCTCCCCCGCTGCTCGGAGGGAGCCGCGGTCGCGCTGCGGCTTCGCCGCCTCCTGCAGGCTCGGTGGGGGCCCGGTCGCACCCGGACCCCCAGGTACGTCTTGCGGCGCGGGAGCCCACCCCGGCCGCCTTGCCAGCTTTCAGGGGCCCGGTCCCACCCGGGTCCCTCCTTTCTCTGCCGGGGTCCCAGTCCCACCTGGGACCCCTCGCACCACCTGCTGCTTCTCCAGGGGGCCCCGGTCCCACCCGGGACCCCCGCAAGGCCACTCGATGGAGGGCAGCTCGGGGAGCCCACCCCCGGCTGCCCCCGCCGGCTCCCCGCCCGGCCCGCACACTTGCGTGCGGCCGTGGGAGCCGGCCAGGCATTTTTGGGCCGCCCGCTTCAGCAGGCGGGCACACACCTCTCTGCCGGCTCCTCCGGCCCCCGCATCTTCCTCTTCGGGGCCCGGGGATGGGATCCCGGGCCCCCGGACCTCCTCAGGGGTGGCGCGACGACGCTCCCCCTGCAGCACTCTTCAGCGGGGGCCAGGGTAGGCTCCTGGCGCCCCGCCTGGGCGGATCTTCACCGGGAGCGCGACGGCGCTCCCCGGCTTGGCTTCGGGGCCCGGGGATGGGCTCCCGGGCCCCCCTTTCGGGCATATCTTCGCGAGGGGCGTGATGGCGCTCCCCCGCCTTTCCTTCTTCGCCAGGGGCCAGGGTGGACTCCTGGCGCCCCGGAGGGCACAATCTTCACGGGGAGCGCGACGGCGCTCCCCGGCTTTGTTTCGGGGCCCGGGGATGGGCTCCCGGGCCCCCCTTTCGGGCATATCTTCGCGAGGGGCGTGATGGCGCTCCCCCGCCTTTCCTTCTTCGCCAGGGGCCAGGGTGGACTCCTGGCGCCCCGGAGGGCACAATCTTCGCGGGGGCGCGACGGCGCTCCCCCGCCTTTCCCTTCTTCTGGGGGCAGCCCCCGGGACCTGACCCACCCCGGGGGCTCGTGCAAGACTGGCGGCGGAGCCCCACGCGGTTCGTCGTCGGTCTTCATGGGGGTCAAAGATCGCTCACCTTCTGGGGGCCATATCTCAGCCCCTGGGGGTCCGATCTGCCCCATTTTCGCGTCTCCTTGCTCCTGGTGGCCAGCCCCAGCCACTGGGAACACTCTCCTTCGCCCTCGGGGCTCCTGAGAGGGGGGATTCGGCAGGGAGCTTTCTTCACTGGCTCCCTGCGGCAGCCTTTCGCCTGTCTCCCCTCCTTGGCCTCTCTTCTCCCTGCGCAGAGGCCCCTGCTTCTGCGCACCGGTCCTGGGCTCTTCTTCTGGCGCTGTTAGGGGCCTGGGGGGCAGTCAGGGGGTACCTCCTTCCAACTGCCCATTGCCTGGCTCCAGCACCTTCCGCCTCAGCAGACCACACCCCAGAGAGAGCTCTCTTACTCTTCCAGTCGTTTTTAAAAGTTGAGTAGGGGGCTGGCAGGAAGTCTCTGTTTGTCCTATCAAACAGCGACACATCACTTCCCTGCCCCTGCTCCCTCCTCCTTGTCCAGCCTCTGGGTTTGTTCAAAATGGCGTCGTCCAGGGTCTCTGGCCACATGGTCTCTGAAACAAGACCCTTTCCCCAGTGCTGCCTTCACCTTGGTTCAGCTTGGTGCCTGGCACCCAGCGACAGCTGCTGATGGATTAGCCTGTAGCTCCACCTATCTTCTCTCCTTGGAGGGAAGATCTTCGCTCTGGGAAGAAAGGTCATTAATCTAACCTGCCAGGGCCAGACCCCAGCCAGGGACTCAGAGAAATATGACATTTCTGGATGACCCAAAAGCAGTACAAATATGACTTTGGACTCTGAAGAATACTTCTTTTCACATCCGCTACCGTGGACTTTAGTGCGTGTCTGGAATCTGTAGGCCTTATGGAAGTTAATCTAGCACATGGGCTCCACATCCCCATAGGGGATTAATGAAGTGAAAAACACAGTAAAGCACACTGACTTTCCCTGGCATGTTCCTTCCTAGTGTATAAGGCCTATTCCGTGTCACCACCCAATTCTGCATAAGTCCTGCCACACCATTCACTTTGTAGCTGCTCCTGGACTGCGCACGCCAAGAATCTCCCCTGCGCAGCCCCTACACGTGTGCACACGCATGTACACAGGTGTCTGCATGTAACCAGCCCGGTGCCCCTTACTCCAGCTGCTGCGCAGCGGCCTAGTCAAGCTAGGGGGACACCAGTAAAATCCACATGCAGTCTCTTTCATCATGAGTTCACTGTGGATGAGTCCCAATTTATGAGGCTCTCCCACAGTAAAACCTCAACACATAGGTGCTCAAAAAGCGAAAAATCCGGGCGGCCCATAGTGTCAGAACCACCTTCTAACAGACATGTATAAATGTTTTAACTAAAATGGCGCACACCAGATTGAGAAAGGCTGCTGTGCCAGCCGAAACGCGTCTCTGCTGTCGCTGGGTCGGTGGAGGCCCTATAAAATAAAGAAGCCTTAAACCAGCAGCCTCGTGTGCGTGCTCTCTTCCTTGTGGAGTAGGGGTTGTTTGGATATATATATATATATATATATATATGCACACACAAAAAAGCTGAAGCCCAGTTCCAGGAATAACAGTGCATTTATTAAGAAGGCAGCGTGCTCTCATGTTGTTAGGATAACAACATGAGAGCATGCTGCCTTCCTAATAAATGCACTGTTATTCCTGGAACTGGGCTTCGACATTTCTTTTTGTGCAGTTAAACAGGCTGCTCCTTGCCTGTTGACACCTGAGGCCGCCCTGCAGGGTCGGGTGCTCCCTTTTCTCTGAGGTTTCTTTTGGATAATGATTCCTCCATCAAGGGAGCCATTCACCCTGCAGGTCGTCCTCAGCTTAATACGGGAACGGAGCATCTGTGAATTCATACAGCAAAGAAAGATGTTGAGGCCAAATCTCTGGTTTCCCATTGCTTTAATTCCACAAGAATTAAAAGTGGCAAAATGCATCTCCTTGTAATGAAACCTGACGCGTTTCTGCTCAGTACACGAGCATTGTTTACAGGTGTAAAGGATCACAAAGGTAAGTAATCACATGACTTAAATGCAGGTTTTAAATGACCCTCGTGGTCATAAATCCTTCAGCGACCAGCATGCATTGCAAGTGAAATACTTAATTCATAACACACATTGCAGGGTTAATAAAGTGCAGGTGAAATACCATCCAAAGGTTGCTGTGGCAAATAAAGTAACTCACGTGCATTTCAAATAATAAAATTATGTCCAAACCACTTCACCTCAAAGAATTAAGGGAACCATAGACCCTGCAGGGCGTCCTCAACTTAACACAGGAATGGAGCACCTGTGAATTTATCCAGCAAAGAAAGATGTTGAGGCCAAATCTCTGGTTTCCCTTGCTTTAATTCCACAAGAATTAAAAAGTGGCAAAATGCATCTCCTTGTAATGAAACCTGATGCGTTTCAGCTCAGAACAGGAGCCTTGCTCACAGGTGTAAAGGATCACAAAGGTAAGGAATCACATGACTTTAAAGCAGGTTTTAAATGTTCCTCAGGATTCATCAAAAGGGAATGCATTTTGATCCACCGGCTTCACGCACCACCTCCCCACAGGCCCAGGTTTCCCGAAGGGGTTCTGTTGGTTTTGCGATATTTATATATATATATATTCACTGAAAAAACCATAGGTTTTAGGGACAGTTATAGTTACTTGGACATTGCACTCGTACAAAACCCGTGAAATTCCCCCGTTATAGTTAGTTCAGCTAACTATAACTCGCGCCCCCGCAATGCACTGCTGATGACGTCACATATTACATCACTCATGACATGGTCAGTGACATCACTGATGACATCACTGATGACATCTCAAATGACCAAGCCCTCCCGCACCATTTTTAAAAGAAAGCCCCGGGGGGTGGCGGTCCCCGGGGCTTGGGGGCCCTTTGAGGCCCCACACATAAAATTAAACCCCTCACCATGCCCCCGGGACTTGGGCCACCCGGGGGCAAAATACAATCAAAGCGCGGAGACCGCGCTTCGATTTTTCGGCAGGATTTGCGCACCCTGAGCGCATCCTGCCGATTTTTAAAAAAAATTTTTTTATTTTGCCCAGGGGTCCTTGTGGGACCCCTGAGCAAACCTAGGGGGTCAGGGTGTTTCTACCCTGCCCCCTTTGTGCGCTTGCGCACTTGTTTCTGTCCCTCGGTTCTACCGAGGACAAAATGGCTGCCAACATTTCCTGAATCGGAATGTTGACAGCCAGCTGACAGCCAATTAACATGCAGCTCGTGATCGGGACGGTGCGCGCAGGGTGCGCTCAGGGTGCGCGAATCCTCCGTGCCCATAGATATATATGTACTTTTACTTTTGATTTTCTCAGCAACTACTGAACGGATTTACACCATTTAACAAAAAGGGTTCTTTCTGAACCAAGAACTACCTCTTTGCCAAATTTGGTGTAATTCCGTTCAGCAGTTCGGGCTGTAGCCGTGTCTAAAGTTTCCTATGGAAAATTGCATGGGGAAAACACGTTTTGGGACCCCCTTTTTCTCGGCCCCCGCTGACGAATCCCCGAGACTTTCAGGGTAGGAGCGGACCGGAGCGCCCACAAAGTTTGAAAATTTTGCGAAGATACGTCAACCGGCAAGAGAGTTATTTCAAATAGAATGTCGCGGATTTCCTATGGATAATAGGTTGTAACTATAACTATCTACTGGCGACTGCCAGTAGATAATATATATATATATATATATATATATATATATATATATATATATATATATATATATATATATATATATATATATGTATATATATATATATATATATTGCATCCAGCGTCTCCAAATTGAGACAAGTCCGCTCGCACTCACAAATTCGAAGCAACTGCAACTTAATAATTTATAAAGCTGTGATTTATTCAGCATTCCAGCAATCCTCTACGCGTTTCGATCTTAACAAAGATCTTGTTCACGAGGTTAGTAAATCAACATATGCCGCATTTTAAAAAAAAACTATTCATGACAAACTCTGACATCACTTCCTGCAGTGTATTGCTAGGCATTCTGGTTACTGTAGTTCTCTATACTAAACCACTGTTTACAATCAAAATTACTTTACCCAAACTTGTGAAAAATAAATATGACACTCCAAATATGTACTCATTAATTCTGAAGTCTAATCCAATTGTCCATTTCTAATTAATCCGTGCAATATTTACAAATGTATTTTCATAATTGTCAATTTATACACACTGCTTGTATTATGACTGTGTGTTTTAATAATGACCGTCTCTTGTAAATCCTATTCCACGTGTTGAATTACCGCACATGCTTATTTATAATTTCAACACGTGACTATACTAAACCGGTCATTTAATAGTATAATCACTGTTCCTCCTATTTACCACCACTCTCGCCTCCAGTGGGTAATAATTCTTGTTCCTACCCTCCAGTGGGTGAAAACTGTGATTATACTCTATTTTCACTTTTTCTTTATTCTAATTTAAAATTCGCATTAATAAATTTATTATTGCTGCTAGACTTCTCTAAGTTGTGTCTTTTTATCATTCATTCAAGTACATTTAAATTGTCAACAATTTATAAACAAATTATAAATCAGTGCAAATTCATTAAATAATGATTGGAAAAACCAAACCAATAAAGATTAAAATTGAAATTGTTTACAACTAATTTATCCCTCCACCAATTAGAAAAAAGTTCATAAAAGTTACTAAAAATTGAGAGAGACAATTGTTCATCAAGTCCAAAAATGTTCAGCTATTCTATTTACAAGTGCGAGTATAATTCCTCATCTTGATTCAGTCCATTGGGAGTCGGAGTACGAAAATTGAGGATGTGTCTTGATTCTTTCTGTCTGAGAATCTTTTCTCTGTCTCCACCTCTTATATGTTTAGCTACTGCTTCCACCGCATAAAAATCAGTTCTTTCCAGTTGCCCCCATGCTCTTTTTCCATATGCTTGGCAACTGCGTTGCTCCTATCGTTGTTAATTGTAGCTCGCACATGCTCAAGAATATGTTTTTTCAGTTCACATTTAGTGCTGCCCACATATTTTAATGCGCAAGGACATTCAATGATGTAAATCACGTATTGGCTTTTGCAATTAATAAGCTGTTGGATTTTCCATATTCGTTTGTTGGCCATCTGAATTTCTTTGGTGTTCCTCGCAATTGTACAAACTTTACAATTGGTACATTTATAAAACCCTTGTGGTTTTAGCCATGTCTCCTGCTTTTTTTTAGATAGAAAATGACTGTGGGTCAGCTGATCTTTTAAGTTCATTGTCCTACGATAGGTAATGTTGGGGCGGTCTCCTATTATCTTAGCAACTGTTGGATCAAGATGTAATATGTGCCAATTTTTTCGCATGATTTTTGTGATTTGTTTATTCTCGGTGGAATGAGTAGTGATTAGACGTATTTTTTGTTCATTTTTTTCTTTCAGTAGGAGTATTCTTTCTTTCAACAAATCAGTTCTAGATAGTTGCGTTATTCTTTGTAGGGATGATGCAATAATTTTCTGGTTGTACTTCCTTGTCTTGAATCTTTCAGTTGCCAATTGACAGTTCACTTTCCATTCCTCTTCCTGTGAACAGATTCTTTTTATTCTGAGGAATTCCCCATAAGGGATGTTGTTAATCAGACTGGATTGATGGAAACTCTCAGCATGGAGGACAGCGTTTGTCGCTGTACTTTTGCGATGTAATGTGGTTTGAACTTTGTTGTTATTGATATAAATCTCGGTGTCCAGAAATACAACACGTTCTTTACTGATATTATATGTAAATTTCAAACCTGTTTCTGTGTTGTTCAAGATCTTAAAGTATTCCCGGAATTCCTCATTGGTTCCATCCCAAATTATCAACAAATCATCTATATACCGTAGCCACATTACGGTCTTGTCTACATGATGTTCATTTTCCAATGTCCAGGCCACAGTGTTTTCCCACCACCCCATGGTGAGACAGGCATAACTAGGGCTAAATGAAAAGCCCTACAGCAAACAAATGATGGACGGAATGCTGACAATGCAAACATTCTCCCCCAGTCAAAAGATCTGGGTTAAATCCATCGTTCTTTTGCCCACTACGCCACCCCAGTTTGGACCCAGCCATATGCAAATCAGTCTTGACCCTGTGCCCCATGGGAACAGTCCAGACCGAACTGCCAGGCCAGGTCCTCCCTGGACCGGAAACAAGCATCCTGGGACCGGTTTCAGGGTATGTCACCCTTCTTCAGCCAGGCTAGCTTGAATCCAGTGGCACAGTGAGCAAGGGACCCACGTCTGGGCATACCCATCCCACTAAGGGCGAAAAGTGTTACAGCAAACAAATGATGGACGGAATGCTGACAATGCAAACATTCTCCCCCAGTCAAAAGATCTGGGTTAAATCCATCGTTCTTTTGCCCACTACACCACCCCAGTTTGGACCCAGCCATATGCAAATCAGTCTTGACCCTGTGCCCCATGGGAACAGTCCAGCCTGAACTGCCAGGCCAGGTCCTCCCTGGACCGGAAACAAGCATCCTGGGACCGGTTTCAGGGTATGTCACCCTTCTTCAGCGAGGCTAGCTTGAATCCAGTGGCACAGTGAGCAAGGGACCCACGTCTGGGCATACCCATCCCACTAAGGGCGAAAAGTGTTACAGCAAACAAATGATGGACGGAATGCTGACAATGCAAACATTCTCCCCCAGTCAAAAGATCTGGGTTAAATCCATCGTTCAAATGAAAAGCCCATCGCAGTCCCTTTCACTTGGCGAAATGTTTCTTCCCGAACATAAATACATTTTGTTCCAGGCAGATAGTGATCATCTCTAACAACATACTATTATGGTCTGCGAATTGAATGTTTCTTTCCTGCAGAAAGTATTCGCATGCTTTTAGCCCGATATCATTTCTTATATTTGTATATAGTGATATCACGTCCATAGTGACCAAATTGTATGTGTCTAACCACGGGATTTCTTGTATATGTCTTAATAAATCTCCAGTATCCTGTAGATACGATGTTAATTTCTTTACATAAGGTAACAGGTACACATCCAGATAATTTGCCATATTCTCCAGTAATGCTCCCTTGGCTGATATTATCGGTCTGCCTGGTGGTCTAGTTGGATGTTTGTGAATTTTGGGGAGAAAGTATATTGTTGCCATCCTGGGGTGGTCTATTCTCAGATATTTTACTTAATCTTCATCCAGGAGGTTATTCTTCATCCACATTACCAATTTTACATCGAGTTCCTGTTTCCACCTCATAATTGGATTTTCTTTCAGTTTTTCATAATACTCCCTGTTTCTCAGTTGGGAGTATGCTTCTCGCATGTATGCATCTTTCTCCATGATGATGACGTTGCCGCCCTTGTCCGCTCTTTTTATTTCAATCGTGTCATCTATTTTCAGGCTTTGCAAAGCTTCTCTCTCCTTGAATGTAAGGTTGTCTTTTCTTTTTTCATAGTTCAGTTGGTAGAGATCTTTTATGACTGACTCATGGAAGATATCGACCTTGTTACCTTGTGGTAATTGTGGATAAAATTTAGATCGAGCCTTCTTACCACTTGTTCCTGCTCCTAATTGTGGGCAGTATACATTAAATTCTCTTGTTGTGAAGTTTGGATCTTCATCTAATTCCATTAATGTCACGAAGCTATCCGATTCTTTTGCTGTAAGCTCCATGCTTGGTCCCATAATCTTTTTCGTATGTTCTGATAACTTCGGGCTCTCAGCAAAAACTTTCGCCAATTTTATTTTTCGTACATACTTATAAAGATCTATTCGTATTTGGGCTAGATCAATATTTTATTTATTTATTTTAAAAGTTTTATATAGCGCTGGCTAGACCCAGAGGTATCAGAGCTCTTTACATGAGAAGATAATATAAAGCAAACATGGCATACAAGTAGATAAAAAGATAATGAAACAACGTATGAAATATACAAAACAAAATAAATATACAGGTGCAAGAGCTATACACTTCAAGTAACTAGGTATATGATGTTCGCGAAATGGACAGATAATACTGGACAAAATGTAACATGGTGATTGGAGATCAGGTGAAGGTCACAGGTTAGGACCCCCAATAATAATTGGGCCAAACATGGCGTATAAGTAGATAAAAGATAATGACAACAACATGTGAAATATACAAATCAAATAGATAAACAAATCAAACAAATAGATAAACGAATCAAATAGATAAACGGGGCAGGAGCTATACATATCAAGTAATTAGGCCGATGATGTTCATGAAATGGACAAGTATTACTGGACTAATATAACATGGTGAAATTGGAGATCGAGTGCAGGTCACAGGTTAGGATCCCCAATAATAATTGAGGAGGTGGATTTTGAGGTCTTTTTGAAGCTGAAATAGGAGGGGTTGCAGCGCAGGTTTTTTGGGAGGGCATTCCAGATGATAGGGGCATTACCAGAGAAGGAGCGTGATTGTGTGGCTTTCTTTTATGCAGTGGTGGTATAAGGAGGAGGGAGTTGGTGCTTCTCAGGGGTCGTGTGGTGCCCGCAATGAGGAGTTTCTTGGAGAGGTACTGCGGAGTGTTTTGGTGGAGGACTTTATGAGTGATGCAGGCAGTTTTGTAGGCAGATCTGCCTTCAATAGGGAGCCATTTAAGAGATTTGAGAGCCGGGGATATGTGATCGAAGCGTTTGCAGTCTGTAATGAGCCTGGCTGCAAGGTTGAGCACTGCTTTGATTGGAGCAAGGTGGACCTTGGGGATTCCGTTGAGGATGGCGTTACCATAATCAATACGTGAAAGAACAAGTGACTGAACTACAAGTTTAAAATCATCGGTGGGTATAAAGGGTTTGATTTTCTTGAGGTGACGGAGAGTGAAGAGGGCTCCTTTAGCAGAGTTTTTGATGTGGACGTTAAGGGTCAGGGTGTTGTCGATAGAAATACCAAGATTTGACGGAGTTGGACAGGGTGAGTGAGCAGTTGAGTGCGTTAAGGTCAGAGATCCATGATTGAACGGGGAGAGGGTTGTTTTTAGGGGAGAAGAGAATGATTTCAGTTTTATTAGGGTTAAGTTTGAGATGATTGGAGTGGAACCATGTTTGGATCTTGGTGAGGGTGTTGTTCAGGTGTAAGATGTCGGCATGAGTTTTAATCTTGTAATAGATTTGGGTGTCATCGGCGTAGAGGTGGTAGTTGATGCCTGCTTGTTTAAGAATGAGGGTGAGGGGTTCCATAAAGAGGTTAAAGAGGGAGGGAGAGAGAATAGACCCTTGGGGGACTCCAAGGGAGACAGGAGTGGGTTTAGAAAGACAGTTTTGAATTTTGATTTGCTGAGTTCGGTGTTGTAGGTAGGAGACGAACCATTTGTAGGCAGTATCATTGAGGCCGAAACGGGTCCTAAGCACATTAAGTAGGGCTGAATGGTTGACTGTATCGAACGCTGAGGAGAGATCAAGGAGGATAAGAAGGCAGGTCTCGCCATTATCAAGTGAGTGGTGGATGTCATCGACGACATTGAGCATTGCCGTTTCGGTGCTGCAGCCTTTCCTGAAGCCTGATTGAAAGGGATCAAGTAGGTTGAAGTTTTCGATGTGTTTGTCTAGTTGTAGTAGGACACATTTTTCAAGGACCTTTGAGAGAAGGGGAGGTTAGTGATGGGGCGGAGATTGTTTAGGTCATTGGGGTCAGCATTGGGGTTTTTGATTATGGGAGAGATTTGTCCAAGTTGAAGGGAGGTGGGGACACAGCCAGTGGAGAGAGAGGTGTTGATGATTGTGGTCCAGTATGGGGTGATGATGTGCTTAAGGGCAGGGACAAGGTTAGAGGGTAAGGGGTCTTTTGTGTGGGAGGACGGTTTAAGATTACCAATTATTTTAAGGACTTCTAGCTCAATCACGGGGAGGAAGTTGAGCAAGGAGGCATTGTTCTTTAATTGTGAGTTAGGGTAGTTGGTTTCCGGAGAGGTAGCAGGGTCAGCTGGTCGAGGGATGTGGAGTAGGCATTTGAGGTGAGGACGGGTTTGCATTGGGAGTTGGAGGGGAGCTGTGTGGAATGGAAGGATTGATCAATTTTGGCTATTTTTTCCGAGAAGAAGTGGGAAATTTCTTCACATCTGGCTGAGGAGGCGATCAGATTTGGAGGTGCAGGGGAAGTTTGGTTACAAATGATTTTGAAGAGTTCCCTAGGTCTGTTTTTGGCACGATCAAGTTGAGTGCGGAAGAAGGATGCCTTTTCCTTGAAGATGTGTTTTTTGTACGTGGATCTAGCGTGTCTGAGGAGTGCAAGATGGGAGGGAGAGGGATGGTGTCTCCAGGTTCTTTCCGACAGTCTGAGTGACTGTCTTTCGTTGTTAAGCTCGTATTAAACCAAGAGTTGGAGGGGGTGATTCTTTGGTTTTGAGTTTCGGCGGGGCTAATTGGTCAAGAATACCAGTGACAGTATTGTTGAAGTGTTCAGTGAGCTCATTAGCATTTTGTGAGGGGGAATGAGAAGAAGTTGAGCTTGGAGTTTAGACTCAAGAACACCCGGGGGGATATGTTTTAGATTTCTGGTCAGTTTCTTAGGTCTGTTTATTTTGGAGGTGGGGAGATTTGCATTGGTAGCAATGGTGAACAGTATAAGGTGATGGTCAGACCAGTCAATGGGGACGATATTGGTCATGGAGGCCAGATCTTCGTTGGAAAGAATGGCGTCAAGGATGGCTCCTTTGGTGGGTGTCGGGGACAGGCATAGTTGTTTGAGTTCATTGATCTCAAGTAGATTAGTGAGGAGGAAGATAGTGGGATCATCGGTATCGTTCCAATGGAGGATAAGATCCCCAAGAAAGAGATTTTTTGAGTTGGATAATGAGGATTGTGTCAGGAGCTCAGATAAGTCCTCGATGAAGGGCTGGGGGGCCCGGAGGGCGATAGATGTTGTGTAGACGAATTGGGTGGGAATTTTGGGTTGTCAGTTCAGCTTCCAGGTATTCGCAGGAGGAGTAGCCAGAATTATTGACAAGGGATAGATGAAGTTCATTTTTAAAGATAATGGCTAGACCACCCCAACTCTGTCAGGTCTATCTTTTCTAAGAATAGAGTATCCCGGGGGAGAGAAGGTCAAGTATGCTCGTTGAGTGGTCTTTGAGCCAGGTTTCTGTGAGGAATGCAATGTCAATGGATTCACTCAGGATAGTTTCCGAAATTTCCGTGGCATGTTGGACTGCGGAGCGACAGTTGACCAGCATACATGTAAGTGGTGTGGGGTTGCATATGGTGGGTGGGCAAGTGTGGATCGACGTGAGTTGGGGCGGTGGTCTGGGGGAAGCGGGGGAGGAGGGGATTCTATTAGTCCCTAAGATAACAGGGATGTGGGAGTAGGGAGTGGAGAATTGGTGGTTGGTAAGCTAGGAAGGTAAGAGTTGCATAGGTCGGAGAGGTCGGATGGGGAGAGATGGTTCGAGGTGCGGTGAGGTCTATGTATACGGCAGCGGAGAGGAGTCGATCTCCAATGATTGTGTTTGGTGTTAGGGATTTTCGGGGGAATTTTTGGGGGGATTTTTGGGCGGGGCTGGGTGGGGATTTTATTGTGAGGGAGGGTTCTGGAGCTGTGGAAGATAAAGTCTTTCCTGAATTGAGAGAGTTTAGTAATCAAATTACATAGGTCAAGTTCGATGTTGTGTAGGCTCTGGGCAATTAAGGTGAGGGGAGGTACCGAGGGGGGGTGGTCTGGGTTAGTTACGGAGGGTGGACTGATGTGTGAGGGGGGAGATAGGGAAGTGGGTGTGGAATGAGGGGTGACAGGGCTGTTAGGTGTGAGGGGTTCAGTAATCAAATTGGATAGGTCAAGTTCAGTGTTATGTAGGCTTGTGTCAATTGGGGTGGAAGGGGGTACTGAAAGGGCGTGGGCAGGGGGTAGGGAAAGATATGGGTTAGTTGCAGAGGGTGGACTGATGTGTGAGGGGGGAGATAGGGTGGTGGGAGTGGAGTGAGGGGTGACGGGGCTGTTATATGGGAGGGGTTCAGTGATCAAATTAGATAGGTCGAGTTCACTGTTGTGTAGGTTCGGGGCAATTAGGGTAAGGGGAGGTACTGAGGGGGCGGGGGAAGGGAATGATCTGGGGGTAGGGAGTGGTCTGGGTTAGTTGCGGAGGGTGGACTGAGGTGTGAGGGGGGAGATAGGGTAGTGGGTGTGGAGTGAGGGTGTCGGTGCTGTAAGGTGTGAGGGGTTGGGCTAGGTTAGACATGAGGTTAAGAACTTCAGGAGATGTGGTCAGAGAAGATAAAAGGGCATAGAGTGAGTGGAGAGCAGAAATATTAGGGTGGAGGGGTTGTGTATTTATCGGGGTTGGGATAAAGGATTGGGAGGCGGAGTTAGGAGGGCCTGAAGGGGCAGGATAGGGGGATGGGGAGGAGAAGAGGGTGTACGGGATGGGTAGGAGGAGGGGGTGAGGAGTTGTGTTAGGGGATTGAAGGGCAAGGACGGTGGAGTACGTGAGTAGTTGGGTAGGGGAGAGAGGTTGTGGGGTCAGGCAGAGGCGGGGTTATGGGAGGGGAATGATAAGTAGATGGCAGGGATTGGGGGCAACCGTTTTTAGTGGAGGGGTCCGAGGAGTGTGAGTTCCGGGTGTTAAGTGGAGAGAGGGAAATTAGAGGGGATGAGAAATAGGTAACGGTGGTTGGGGGATGTCATTTGCTGTAGAGAGGTCCAGGGAGGGTGATGGTGAAGTCGATTGTTGGAGGATGGTGTTAGCTGGATGGTTGAGGGTGGAGGTGGAGTGAGGGGGAAAGGGGGAGGGAGAGGTTGGAGGGGCGTTATTCAGTAGGGGAGAAGGAGTGTTAGGCTCAGAGCGGTCGAGGAGGAGAGACATAATGCTGAAGTGGTGTTCGAAGATGGAAAGGTGGGATACCGTGGCTTGTATGAGGATGTTACCTGTTTTGAAGATGGAGATATCAATATCACCAAGAAAGGCTGGGGAGGGAGTGGTGGATATTTTGAATCCATATGGTATTTTGGTTGATTTAGAGATTGGGAGGTGTTGTAGGAAGATGCTTTTCCATTTGGAAGGACGTATGGAGTAAAAGATGTAGTTGGTTATAATGGGGGAGGTGAGGCTGAGGTAGTTATCAACAATGAGTGTTTCAGGGTTACGGATAAGGAGTTTATGTTTGAAGTTTTTCTTGGCATGTTTGGAGAGATTGGGGGGGTAGAGAATGGTCCATGAGTTGGGGCCATGTTTGGAGAGAGTAGGGTCCTGGGGGTGATGGTCAATGCTGTGGGGGCATGTTGGGTAGACGTGAGAGGAAGAGAGAGTGGAGAGAGGGAAGTTAAGGAAATGGGGGTAGAACAGGAGATGAGGATTGGAAACCAAGGGGGCACTGGGAGAGTGGGGGTAGAAATATGGGGGCTAGACAAGGAATAGGGTAGACAGGCGAGGAATTATGAATCGGCAAAAAGGAGTAGATCAAATAGATAAACAAATTATATCGACAACATGGAGCAAATCTAATATATAAGCAGTCGGCACAAGTGGAGCAGATCAGTATACCAGCAGCAAGGTTTGCAAACAAATAGATAAACAATCGGCAAGTACGCGCAGATCAGTAGAAGACAGCAACAATGCTTGCGAGGGCGTGGAATGTCTAAATTAGAGAGGGAATGCCGTAAGAGAGAGTAATACAAGAGTAAAAATATAGAAAGAGTTAGAGGGACATATGGATAAATCAATGAGCCAAGAAAATACTAAGCGGTAAAAAAGTTAGAGTAAGAAGAATAGAGTCAATAATCAATAGAAACAATTAGAAAGGGAATACCTGAAGCAAAGCAAAATAATAAGCGGTAAAAAATTAGAGTAAGAGGATAGAGTTGACAATCAATAGAAACAACAACAATACTTGCAAGGGCGAGGAAGTTCAGAGTTGGAAAGGGAATGCAGGAAGGGTCACATAAGATTCACAGA
The DNA here is from genome assembly GCA_963921515.1 of Calotriton arnoldi. NCBI lineage: Eukaryota > Metazoa > Chordata > Amphibia > Caudata > Salamandridae > Calotriton > Calotriton arnoldi. The sequence continues at coordinate 2,492,921 of CAWUFW010000892.1, forward strand.
ACAGATACATAGGCAGTGTTGAGGGACAACATAGTGCGGGGTCGGAGGCATCTCCAATTTTGTAGAGTTTGAAGAGATGTAGTGACTGTCTTGTGACAGGAGGTAGGTTAGGGAGATATATTGAACTTGTTTCCCAGGCTGATATATATTATTAGTTGGACAAAAATTGAGACCTCGTTTCAATATTTTCACTTCCATTTCAGTAAACATTTTATTGGAGAGGTTGATTACTTCTAGTTCTTGTGAGGGCATTTCTGTAACAGGTGTTAATTCCATTTCTGCCTCATGCTCCGTGTCATTGTTCCCACTCTTTTAATTTGATGTTTCGCTTCCTCTTCTTGTGGGTTTGATCTTGCATAACCTCGTCCTCTGCCTCTTCCGCGATTGGCACTTAGTGGGGTTCCCATGTTCTTTTCCCAATTTTTCTGCTGGAGGGCCAATCGCATTTCGCCTAAAAAAGAGCATTTCGGGCGTCCCTCACCTTGTTCTACCTCTCCTTCACTTGCGTCCGTGGAGCTAAGCGATGACACACTCCCTGTTGTGCCTGTCGCCAGATCTAATTTTTCTTGTTGTTTAAATTGATCGAATTTTCTTGCATATGTAAGGATGCGACCATTCAGATAGTCTTCTTTGTCACGTTGGAACTTTGATTGCTTTCGCGTTTTCACAATTTCTTCGTGCTTTTCAATGTAATGTTCTAACTCTTCCTTAAATTTCGTTTGTTCTGAATTTAATTCCACTGTATTTAATTCTTTCTCCAGCTCTTTCAATTGTAATGTCGTTTTTTCTAGAGCTATTTCAATGTGTTTTATCAATATTTCCATAAGTCCCAATGATGACTTTAGTATGAATTCTCCCCATTCGTTTAGTAAGTCATTGCTTGTTTCCTGATGGTTTGGCATAAGATGTATGCGCAAACCCCGTGGTACACGTTTCACTTCTAAGTATTTTTTCAGCGAGGCAACCTCCCACCATTTGTTAATTTCTTTTTTGAAAGTTTCTCCCATGTTCTCAACTTGTTTTTACATCCTAACTTTTTGAGCTACTTGATGTTACTGTTCCTTTGTTTGTTGGTACTTCTTGCTCAAAAAAAGTATCAATTAATGCTGTTCTTTTTGCCTCTCTCTTTTCCATATCTTACTGGTTTTTCAAAAAAGAAAAAAATGCTGCATATGTTGATTTACTAACCTCGTGAACAAGATCTTTGTTAAGATCGAAACGCGTAGAGGATTGCTGGAATGCTGAATAAATCACAGCTTTATAAATTATTAAGTTGCAGTTGCTTCGAATTTGTGAGTGCGAGCGGACTTGTCTCAATTTGGAGACGCTGGATGCAATTTGTAACAGCTTGGCTCAGCCGTACCGCGTATGCACCGCCAAGAGCGCCTGGATGTCGAAATGTGGGCCAATGTTGAAAGGATATATATATATATATATGCATTTAAAAAACCTTAGAAATTCACTGAAAAACCATAAGGTTTTAGGGACAGTTATAGTTAGTTGGACATTGCACTCGTACAAAACCCGTGAAATTCCCCGTTATAGTTAGTTCAGGTAACTATAACTCGCGCCCCGCAATGCACTGCTGATGACGTCACATATTACATCACTCATGACATGGTCAGTGACATCACTGATGACATCACTGATGACATCTCAAATGACATCACTGATGACATCACTGATGACATCATCCAGTGACTGTGTGTTTGTGTAAAGTTTAAATATGTTTAATATATATAGGGAAAGGCGTATTGAAGAATGAGTGGGTGTATAAGTGTCTGAATGGATGATTTAGTACGTGAGTGACTGACTCTACAAGTGAGTGATTAAACGTATCTTTCTGGATGCATGGGTGAGTGACTAAACTGTGTGAATGTCTGTATCCGTCTGTCTGTTGTTGTGTAAGCAGCTGCATGGGTTTCTGACTAGCTAAATGAGTGTCTATATGGGTTAAGGATTGGTTCTCTGAGTATCTGTATGGGTGCCTCAGTGTTTGTGTGGGTGGGGTGAGTGTGACTCTGTGCATAGATGTGTGAGTGGGTGATTCACTGGGTGCATGGTTTGAAGAGTGCGTCTGTGATGGACTGTATGGGTGGGTGAGTGTGTGTATGGGTCTGTTAGTGATTGAATGTATATCTCAGTGGTACATGTGTGAGTAACTACATATGTGAAAGGCAGTATATATGTGTGTTGGAGTATATAAATGGCTATAAGTGAGAGTGTGTGATTGTGAGAGTGGCTATATGGATGAGTGTGTGCTTGCATCAGTGATTGCATAGGAGCGTAAGAATGTGCTAGTATTTTTATGAGTAAGTGAGCTGGTGTGTATAACTGTATAGGTGAGTAAATTGGAGTGTGATTAATTATTTGCATGACTGACTAGGTGTGTGAGTACCTCTATGGATGAGTTGCGTTGTGTGAGTGTTTATATAGGTGTATGAGTGCATATGATAGTCCTGTACTGAGTGACTGTAAGTATGAGTGACTGTATGGGTGAGTGAGTAGATGTGTGTGTGTAGACCTAAGAATCAGTGAGTGGGTATGTACTTATTGGTATTGGAGTGTGTATGGTTTTGAGAATGGCAGTCTGTAATTTAGAGTGGGTGTTTCAAAACTTATATTAGGGTGTGAGAAGATGCATTAAATTCTCACATGGATGATGTCATCAGTGATGTCATCAGTGATGTCATTTGAGATGTCATCAGTGATGTCATCAGTGATGTCACTGACCATGTCATGAGTGATGTAATATGTGACGTCATCAGCAGTGCATTGCGGGCGCGAGTTATAGTTACCTGAACTAACTATAACGGGGAATTTCACGGGTTTTGTACGAGTGCAATGTCCAACTAACTATAACTGTCCCTAAAACCTTATGGTTTTTTCAGTGAATTTCTAAGGTTTTTTAAATGCAAATTTCTAACTATAACGTGCCTGAAACCTATGGTTTTTTCAGTGATTTTCAAAGGTTTTTTAAATGCTAATTTCTAACTATAACGTGTCTGAAACCTATGGTTTTTTCAGTGAATTTCAAAGGTTTTTTAAATGCTAATTCCTAACTATAACATGTCTGAAACCTACGGTTTTTTCAGTGAATTTCAAAGGTTTTGTAAATTACAATTTTTAAATGTATTAATTGTTATATTTATTTATTTCATACTGATTTACTACATTTTTAGAAACATTTTTTTTTACATATTTTATTTTTTAAATTACATTGTAATTACATTATACATTACAAAAATACTTTCTCAGAATGAATTACTTTAGTTTAAATACTTTGCACATAGGCAATAGACTTTTAAGTACAGTAGTTACAGTTGTTGCAATGGGCAACACATTTTCAAACACAATGCAACATTCAGCTCAATGTGAATTTCTAGTTAAATGCAATTAGTTACTTTATGGATTACTTTTCTAACCACAGGACTGGATCCTAGATTCAGTCCTGGGACATCTCCTGTAAACAGTTGAGTAAAAGCGTTTTGGTTACAGTAGTGATTTTTAAGGAATATTATTGTATTTTAAAAGTTGACAGAAACTTTTTCTCATAGAATCACCAATGTTATCCTATGGAAGGAAATTCACTTAGCAGGTAAAAACTGTTATCGTTACTTTTTCTTACTCAGTGTTGGATCCTGGATCCAGCACTGGTGCATCTCCTGTAAACAGTTGAAAGAATGCGTTTAAGTCATACAGGCGATTTTTAAGGAATATTTGTAGTTTGTGAAAATCGACACTTTGAAACTTTTCAGCTGAAAACCAGACAATGGATTCCTATGGAAGAAAATATAAGTTACTGGTAAGTACGGTTAAAATTACTTTTCAGGGTCAGTGCTGGGCTAAAAGATGCAGCACTGAGGTCTCTCCTGATAACAGGTGAGTAAATCGGAATTCGTATTTCGGCTGATTTTAGAGGAATATTTTAAAGTTCCAAAACTCCACACTTAGAAGAATTTCCAAGTGAAACCAGTCAATGTTAGCCTATGGAAGGAAATTCAAGTTACTGGTAAGTACGGTTAAAATTACTTTTCAGGACCAGTACTGGGCTGAAAGATACAGCACTGAGGTCTCTCCTGATAACAGGTGAGTAAATCGAAATTTGTATTTCGGCTGATTTTAGAGGAATATTTGTATGTTTCAAAATCAACACTTAGAAACTTTTTCAGCAAAAAGCAGGCAATGATATCCTATGGAAGGAAATTCAAGTTACTGGTAAGTACGGTTAAAATTACTTTTCAGGATTAGTACTGGGCTGAAAGATGCAGCACTGAGGTCTCTCCTGATAACAGGTGAGTAAATCCGAATTCGTAGTTCGGCAGATTTTAGAGGAATATTTGCACAATGGTGAAGGTAGGGGCGGGGCCTGAGGTGACATCTGTGCAAACGCGCCCCGTGGCGCGTTTTAAGTTGGGGGATTAAGTCCCTTGAATCATGAGGGTCTCTAGGGGCCAACTAGCCCACCAGGAACCTCCAGTATGCGCCAGGGGCTGCGTTGCAGAGACGTGTAGAGAGGCCACACCCTTTTACACCTCTCTGCAACGCAGCTCTGTGGCGCTTTCTGGATGTACCTGTTGGGCTAGTTGGCCCCAGGGACCCTCAGGATTGAAGGGGATTTAATTCCCCATCTTAAAACGCGCCACGGGGCCTGTTTGCACACATGTCACCTCCCCTCCCTTCACCACTGTGCAAACGCGCCCGTGGCGCGTTTTAGAGTTGAGGATTAGTCCCTTTGAATCCTGAGGGTTCCTGGGGGCCAACTAGCCCACCATGTACCTCCAAAGCGCCACAGAGCTGCGTTGCAGAGAGGTGTATAAAGGGGCGTGGCCTCTGTACACCTCTCTGCAACACAGCCTCTGGCGCATACTGGAGGTTCCTGGTGGGCTAGTTGGCTCCCAGGGACCCCCAGGATTCAAGGGGAATTACTTTCATCTGCAAACGCGCCAGGGGCGTGTTTGCAGAGTGGTGAAGGAAGGGGCGAGGCTCTGCGGGCCGATCGTTTTTTTGTTTTATTTTGTTATTTTTCCTGAAGGGGGGCTGTGTGGCCCCCCTTCCTTTTTCTTATTTTTGGGCCCTGGGGACCCCATCCCCCAGGGCCTTACCCCCTTTTTTTTTTATTATTTATTTTTTTTATTATTATTTCTGGGGAGGGGGCCGTGTGGCCCCTCCCGGGCCACTACTTGCCCCGGGGACCCCATCCCCCGGGGCCTGGCTCTCGTTGGGGACTGTGGGGGTCCCCAAACCCCCACAGTCCCGCCGGCTCCCCGTGTCCTAAGGGAGCCGGCATTGCTTTCCACACGGGAGCAGCTAACATGCTGCTCACCGTGTGGAAAGCAATTGTCTTTGGATATTGGAAGCGAGAGCAGGTTTCCTGCTCTCTCTTCCAATATCCAAAGCAGTTTGCAATGACAGGACGGAGCCGCGAGGCTCCGTCCTGTCATTGCAAACAGCAGTGTCCCGGGGTAGGCACCCGGGACACTGCAGGAGCCGGCCCTGGGGGTGGCGGTCCCCAGGGCCACCACAGGCTCCAGGAGTGGGGCCGCACGGCCCCCTCCCCACATCAGCAAAGCCCCGGGGAGGTGGTGGTCCCGGGGCTTCGAGGGTCCAAAACGGACCCCATTTTAATTTGTTAGTGCCCCGGGAGGTGGCGATCCCGGGCGTGTGGGGCTCGAGCCCCCCCACACAGGAAAAAAAAAAAAGAAGCCCCGGGAGGTGGTGGTCCCGGGGCTGCAGGAGGGCTCAGAGCCCTCCCGCACCATTTTAAAAAGAAAGCCCCGGGGGTGGCGGTCCCCAGGGCTTGGGGGCCCTTTGTGGCCCCCATACATAAATTTAACCCTCCACCATGCCCCCGGGACTTGGGCCACCCGGGGCAAAATACAATCGAAGCCGGGAGACCGCCCTTCGATTTTTTTCTCGGCAGGATTCGCGCTCCCTGAGCGCATCCTGCCGATTTTTTTTTTTTAAATGCTTTTTTCTGCCCAGGGGTCCTTGTGGGACCCCTGAGCAGACCTAGGGGGTCAGGGTGTTTCTACCCTGCCCCCTTTGTGCGTTTTGCGCACTTTTTTACTGCTTTCTTGTTCCTCGGTTCTACCGAGGAACAAGATGGCTGCCAACACTTCCTGGTTTGGAGTGTTGACAGCCAATTAGCAGACAGCTCGTGATCGGGAGGGTGCGCGAATCCGACGCGGCCATAGATATATATGTACTTTTACTTTTGATTTTCTCAGCAACTACTGAACGGATTTACACCATTTAACAAAAGGGTTCTTTCTGAACCAAGAACTACCTCTTTGCCAAATTTGGTGTAATTCCGTTCAGCAGTTCGGGCTGTAACCGTGTCTAAAGTTTCCTATGGGAAATTGATTTTTGACTCTTATTTTTTTAATTTCTCCGCAACTACTGAACGGATTTACACCATTTAACAAAAGGGTTCTTTCTGAACCAAGAACTACCTCTTTGCCAAATTTGGTGTAATTCCGTTCAGCAGTTCGGGCTGTAGCCGTGTCTAAAGTTTCCTATGGGAAAATGAATGGGGAAAACATGTTTTGGGACCCCCTTTTTCTCAGCCCCGCTTGACGAATCACCACGAGACTTTCAGGGTAGGAGCGGACCTTAGCGGGCCATAAAGTTTGAAAATTTCGCGAAGATTCGTCAACCGACGCAAGAGTTATTTCAAATAGAATGTCGCGGATTTCCTATGGAAAATAGGTCCTAACTATAACTATCTACTGGCGACCGCCAGTAGATAATATGTATATATATATATGTATATATATATACATATATATATATATATATATGTATATATATACATACACATATATATTTAGAGAGAGAGAGAAATTCACACAAATCAAAATTAAAATGAGCTTTATTCGATTTTAGGCGTATAAAATCATAAAAGCAGACAGTTTAAAACATTTCATCTTACTTCTAAAATGTACATAAATAAACATAAATAAATGCAACAGGCATAAAAACAGTTCATTTAGCTATCACTATCTCTGGTACATAAAAATACAGAATGTTTGGGAACTATACTACTAATATTCCCTCAGAGATCTAAACATTTAGGAGTTTCCTCGCTCTCAATATATTTTTTAGGAAACCCACCATGGAACCAATGCAGTAATAATTTTCCAACATCTGTAAATACATAAAAGCAGGGCGGCATTGTCTCCATCCTCCCTGTTTGAGTAGGGGTACAATCCATCTTCGTCGTTCATTTGCATAGTATTTACAGAATAAAATTACGTGGATAGTTGTTTGTAGAGAGATGTTATCGCAGGGACATGGGCATAATTCCCTTGACCAGTTGTTCATAACCGGATAACTAATCAGACGGTGGAAAGTCCCAAATCTAAAGCGTGTTAACACGTACCTATCGTACCCCCAGACAGCATAATAGGTACGGTTGGATGTTATATGTTATGGTGATCAATTGATGCTGGACCACCATGGGTTTATTTATTTCCAAAACCAGCCTATTTTCTTCCAGAATGGTCATACAAACTTTTTTAAATTCCTTCCGATGTATAGAATTTAATGTTTCAGGCTGGGAAAAATATTCTGGATGCCCAATGTCATGCATAACTTTTTTACGTATTTTAACCACAAAATCTTGCTTGCATGGTCTAGTTTCGTTGCATCAGTTAAAATTTCCTTGTTTAGACCTGTGCTGTTAGAGGTCCAGATTCTATGCCAGAGCAGCACTGGTTGTACCTTAATTAGGTCTGAAATGTATGGTACTCCTAGCTCGCTGTGGCAATTAAAAACAGGGGTGCTAGCAGGAACTGCCAAAATAAATCTCAAAAACTTGTTTTCGACATATTGGATTGGGGCACAATCGTAGAACTCCCATATTCCCGCCCCAAAAATTGCAATGCTCACGCATTTAGCCTGATAGATTTTCAATAAAATTTCGGGTGGTCTTTTGCCCAGTTTTTTGGTAAAATTTGTCAGGGCCACGGTAGACCTCGTAAACAGAAGGCTCCTGGTCTTGATCGCCTGTGCCCAAGACCCAGTGCGGTTAAATAAAACACCCAAATACGTAAAGGTGTTAATAGATTCTACCCTGCTTCCCCAGCTTGAAAACTCCTATACCTTTGTTTCCCTCTCCCACAGGTCATTATAAAACTCTTCTTTGCATTCATTTTTAAACCCAAGTGATCAATAAAGCTAGTATAATAAGTAAGGGCCCTCTGTAAACCAATCTGGGTGCGTGCCATGAGTACCGCATCGTCCGCGTAGAGAAGGGAGACGATCGGACGCTTGTTTACATATGGCGGGTCCCTCGCGTTTGACACCAACTCCTGTTCTAATGCGTTCGTATAAAGAGTGAACAGGAGTGGTGCCAAAACACATCCTTGCCTCACTCCCCTCTCCACTTTGAACGGTGCGGTACACTCTCCCTTAAGTCCATATCGAACTTTGGCTGTTGCACCTGAATATAACTGTCTTAAAAATTGAATTAATGTTGGGTCTACCTTGAGATCACTAAGGATACTCCACAGTTTGCTGTGTATAACACAGTCGAATGCTGCTGTAAGATCAACAAATGCCAAATAAAGTTTTCCTAATTTAGCCTGCGTGTATTTTCCAATTAAAATACTAAGATTAAGAGCCTGCTCGTTGATTCCTAAACCAGATCTAAAACCATACTGTACATCACTTAAAATATTATTGTCATATGCCCATGTTTGCAGCCGGTCTAAAACTATCCTTCCTGCTACCTTCATAAGGGAATCTAATAAAGATATCGGGCGGTAGCAGGCGGGATTTTCCCGATCCCCTTCTTAAAAATTGGGACGATAATCGATTCGGACCATGTGTCAATAAATCCCTTTGCGCAACATGCCTGTAAAACTCGTGTTAAAATTGGAGACCAGAGGTGCGGGTATGACTTAAATAGATCAATTGGTACCCCGTCCGGGCCTGGGGCCTTACCACTCTTGCTAGCTTTTATGGCCATGATTACTTCGTTCAGAGTGATATAAAGATCAAGAGGCAGAAAATCCTGGCGACCCCCTTGGACTCACATCTAGGATTTGTATCCATCTCTGTTGTATTTTGCAGAGTATAAACATTTGAAAAGAAATCCACCCAGGTTTTTTCTTCTATTGCTACCTCTATGGAAGGGGCATCGGACTCAATAGTGAGAAAAGGTGCATTGACGGCCCGCCAGAAAAGAAAGCTATCTTTGCTTGTTGCAGCTTCTTTGAGGTTTTCCCAAGCCTTATCTTTCATTTCATTTTTCCTTTTTTTCTAGCTTCGTTATACAGCCTCCTGCATCTCCTAATTTCCTCCTTATCTATTACTGCCTTATGCAGGGCTTCTTTTAGATTTGTGTAGGTTTTTGTGCAATTATTATCAAACCAGCCCTTTCTACGATTACAAATGCCTTTACTTTCTAATTGCAGCAGGTTTTTGACAACCATAGTGATGTGGGAAAAGGCGTTCAGAATACTATCATGTGATGGACTATCGCTTAAGCACATAGCAATAGAATCGGACGCCTTGGTAACAATTTGCTTATTCATCTCTAGTGGGTCCTGACTAGACCAGCGTAAGGTATATCCATTTTGTCTACCTATTGCTACATTTTGTACCCATGCCACTTGGTTGCAATATTTCCTTACTGCTATAGTTGGAATTGTTATGTTTACGCTTAAGGGCAGGTGATCGCTCATTACATTTTGATGGATGTTAAAACCAGTAACATAACTTGCATATCGGTTTGGCATGATTATATAATCTATGGTCGATTCCGCACCTCTGCCTATAAAAGTGTGCCCGAAGTCCACCCTAGGTAGGCATAAGCAGTTTGCAAAGCCGAGATCGTGAAGGAATAAGATCTCGTTAAACATCTCCCTTTATCTGAGTGGGAAAAATGAAACGCCGGGTCTTCTTCCTCCGTTGTTAAACCGCATTTTCCTAACCCCGCTAACGGGCATAAATCAACATTAAAATCCCCACCCCAGACAGGAATTATTTCGATCTCTCCTTTTGATTTTAATTTACTAATATCCTGGCTAAGCTTCTTTAATATGATACCCATTTGCCCTTTTTCAATGTTATTATAAAAATTGATTACAACCAATATGCATTTGACATCCATATGTATCAGTACAATCTGGTAGTAAGTTTCAGAACTAATCATTTCGATCTTTAAGACCCCAATCAAATTTGAAACATAAACACAGATTCCACCCTTTGGTCTTCCCTCGATGACCGAATTGAAAAATTCACACAAAAAAACAAAGGTAAAGGGACGTTATAGTTAGGTGAAAAGATCAGTTAAAACATACTGTTTTATATTAACACAGCCACTGAAATTCGCTAGTGGCAGTTATCTCTAGTAACTGTAAATTGTTGCCTAAAGAAACTATAAACTTGCACCCCCGCCATGCACAGTGTTCTCATCAATTGTGTAATTACAGATGTTGCAGTGATGTATTATTAATGTCATAAAACTTGTCTCTTTTATTTTAATTTTTGTCATTTTTTCCTTTTTTAAAACTTTTTTGGGTGCCCCGGTACCCATTTGGGGCACCCACACTTTTAAAAATGTATTTTTTATAAATTTGGGCCACGGGGGGCCCAAGGCCCCCATGGCCTGACCCCTGTCAGCTTCCCAGCCAGCACCCATAACAGGTGCTGGCAAGAGCTTGCTTTTTTTTTTTAAACGTGTGTGCCCTGGTGCCCTCCCTGGTCACCTCCAACATGTGCCTAGGCTGCGGGCCATAGCGGGAGTCCCAGGGCCCCTTGTCCCCTGCAGGATCCCTAGCCAGCACCCACTGTGGTGCTGGTAGAGCTGGCTCTTTCACTTTATTACCACCCGAGTGGGAGCAGCATTTTTCTGCACCCCCACCCGGGCGGAAGCAAAGTTGTGTTTCCTGCCTGGTAGAGTACGGGCAGAGAATGCCTAAACTCTCCCGGGCAGGAAACAGTAGTGTGCTGTGGTTTTGGGTCTCCGGTACACTGTTCTCATTGGACCCCAGGGGATGGGGTCCTTGAGGCCAGTGAGCGGCTCGGGGATCAGGGCCTCATGCCCACCTCACCTAATTAATATTATTGGCCCGGGGGATGGGGTACCAGGGCCTCAATAAGACTTGGGGAGGGGGGCCACACAACCTCTCACTCCAAATTAGAAAAATTGACCCCTGGGATGTGGTGCCTGGAACCTCAATAGGTTTTAGGGATGGGGCCACACACCCCCTCCCCTAATTATAAGTATCGCCCTAGGGAATGTGGTCCTCAAGGCTCAATAAGGCTCAGGTGGGGGTCATGTGCCCTTCTCCCCGAAATATAAATATTGGGCCCCAGTAATGGGGTCCCCAGGGCCTTAAGAAGGCTTGGGAGGGGGCCTCACATCCCCCTCCCCTATAAAAATTAAGAGACAAGATTCATCATCCTTATTAATTCCTTTCTTCGCTGATTGCATTATATGTATCCCTTTAGTCTCCAATTTACGTAATCTCAAAATTCTATCACTCTCTCTTCTATGTAGTTTAACTGTAACCACGTCTGTAAATCTGATGTTCTGCAATTCAGTCAAAGACTGTTCCTCACAAAAATGTAACACTAGTGGATACTTCAAATCCTTATTTTTTTGGCTTGCAAATGTTCCTGCCACCTAATTTTGAGCGTTTGTGTTGTTAATCCTATACATAATTTCTTACATACATATGTTATCTTGCATATGCAAAAAGTGGGATCGCAATTAATGAAATCTCATATCTCATAGTACTTGTGATTTGAAATATCAACAACACATGTTACTTTACCATCTGTATATGCACATGTGCAATGACTACATTTTAGAAAAAAGCACTCTTTCTCCTAACTTAGCCACTGGCTTTGTTTTTAATTTGACTTGTAGCTCATAGTGTCACCGGGACTTAAAAAAGATTTCAATATCTTACTACGTTGATATGTTATCTGGGGTTTCTCCTTCAAATATAGTCTTAAATGGATATCTCTATTCAGAAGATTCAAATGTTAGTTTAAAATGCCGTACACCCTATTGTTGGCACAGGTGTATTTCTTTATCATTCTCACCTGTTCATGATCTTCGTCACAGAAGTCCTGATTTAGAACTTGGTGGAAATGGTCCTGCCATCGGTTTTTCGACAGAATCACCGTCTGCTATGTTGGCAGTCTGCCAATTCTCATTTGATGCTGGCAGGTCCATAGACGAAAGACAGCGGCATTTCTGCCGTCACCGCCAGGAAATCTCGACCATGTCGACGGCGGAATAGGCTAAAGTGCCTGTTTTCCTGCCAACTCAATCACGAAGTGCCTTCCGATGTTACTGTGGCAGTAAACCCTCCACACCTGAGTTGGTGGAATGGAACGGATATAAGGCACAAACTCACCTTTACTCACCTTTACACTTACTGTACCATCATGGATCCGATCCTCCATGTTCTTGCGCTGCTTCTTGATGACGTAGAAAACTGACACCATCTTGGATGCAACCGACGGTAAGCGCTAGTTTTATCTGTTTCCATTGACTTGTCAGTTAACATATGCACAGGACTCGTGCATTTATAAATCTCAGTTACAAGCAATACATTATCAATGTTCAATGCATATGTCGGTATTGTTGAAGTGTAAGATATTCAAATGAACACACCTGTAACATCACATTGTGTGTATAAATGTGGTGCAAGCTACCTACCAAATAATAGACACATGCACGAAAAAGGTTAACCAAATAAATGTAAAAAAATCACCCTCTAGGTGCCCTATTATGTAAAGGGATCACTTTCCCTGTTTGCGACATGCGCACCTTAAAACAGGTGCTCCATTTACATTGAATGCGCTGCCCCCAGGGCAGTCCTGAACTCACCCTGCTTCCTGTGATAAACGGAGCAGCTTTTTTGAATACGCTCCTTGTTTTCATACCGCCTGTACTTTTAAAGGGGATTAGAGATCCGCTTGCAGGCGGGTGCAGTCAGTGACTGCACCCGCCTCCAAGGAGATGTCTGGAGGGGGTCCATGGGACCCCTTTTCCCCCTCCAGAGGGCTTCCATCAGGGGGCGCACTAACATTGCGCCACCTTTTAGAGGGCGCTCTGTCAGTTTGCCCCCTGAGAGCTTCTTTGGCTCTGCGCCCACGTGTATAATACGGCGTGGGCACAGAGGCAAAGGCAAAGGTATTCCTTCATTTGCATGGGGCACACCCCCTTGCAAATGAGGGTACGCCCCCTGAAGATAGCACTGGTGCTTAATGTGGGCCTGTGCTATCGGTATGACAGAAGGGGCCGCACAAGCGTCGGCGGCCCCTTATGTAATACCAAAGTGCCCCTGGGGCACGCAAAGCAAGCACAAACGCCTGTTGCACCCTCGGGGACTTATGTAATATGGCCCCAGGTGTGCTTAAAAAATATCTACGTTTCACAAATTAAAAACATATGCAACACACATCATAGGGATAAATGCAATGAAACATGATGTCAAAATTGCTCAAGACAAGGTGTAACCTTTACCATATTGATTCCCAATAAAATCAATGGCAGTGTCAAATTTGAATCTTGAAAAATATCCATCCATGCAACATTTCCCCTTGTCTAGTGCAAGTCCTGCACTGGATCCAAGTCCATTAGATACAAACCACTTCATACTGGTCAATAATCAAGGTGAAACAAACATACCTGTAGTAACACATTCCAAAAAATTATGTCACATCTATTAAGTGGTGCAAGTGGAAATTACAATGATGAATGCCTGCCCCTAAATTCAAATTGCATCACATAGCATATCAAAGAGTGTATGCACATAATAAACTAGACATTAAATAAAATGTTGTATTACCTGCCATCATGGTAAACAAAAGATAAGTACTTTACAGTGTTGGAATAGGTAAATACAGTGTCAATGAATATAATAAAATGTGCAGGCCCGACAACGGCAATACCAATAAATGCAATCTCAACTTATGCCATAATCTGTGCCTGTATAACCGTGTCAATACCCATAAATGCAATGTCAATGTATGCCCTAATCTATGCCCACCCAACAGTGTAGATACTGGCAGTAACGATGTCAATGAATGCCATAACCCATGCATAAATGACAATGTTGTTTCCAGTAGAAGCAATGTTGATGTACGCTATGACCTAGGCAAGCAGGACTGTGTCAGTATCAATAAAGACAATGTCAATGTACGCATTAACAGCTGTACGCACAATGTTGAGAATGTCGATAAAATGATACAAGTGAATACCATATTTTTTTCCGGAGTTCCAACGAACCTGGTCATTGCTGTCGGATTTACACAAGGTGACCTCCCCATCAACCCCGAGTCAGAGATATGTGGTCAGGCAATCCCTGCGACCTGCACCCACACCTATCGAATGACAAGTCACAGGTGGGGTCTCTCTTAACCCAAAGACAAACGCGCACTGATGGAAAATCCTGATTAATCCCACAGATAGATAGCTGCACTACAACCAGGTCTGAGGAAATTGGCCCTAATAAAACACGTTTGACCAAAGACGCGCGTTCCCCAAAAATACTATAAAGCTAGATACCACATGTAGATAGGAAAACTCAACCAATCAGGACACGACATGCACACCAAACGTAGTGATCACACGCCCGCGTGCCGGACATCTGGACACATACACACTGGCCCAAACTAGCTCTCCCCAAGGTCGAGAGCCATCTGTGTCCTTATCTGATGCCTGAGCTTGTTAATTTATGACTGAGATGCTTTTCAGGAATGCAGAAATTACTTTATTGTATCTCAAGAGATTTATATAATGTCAGCCAAAACTTTGTACACTGAGAGAATTTCCTCAGACTCATTCTGTCGAGACTCTTCCGGCCGCTGCGTTTAATTAAACCAACTTGTTTGTGACACCTCTTGTCTTTTCATTTCTTTAAGAAACATTCATATCCAAGCAACAACATTAACTCTGCAACATTACTAAGAATCAAACAATAGCTAAGGAATAGTAATGCCAGGTCTAATTTGGTCAAATCTAAATAATGTATTTATTAAATAACATGAGCTATGTCTCTCAAATTAAACTGTAAGCCAATTGGCAGTCCACAATTGTCCATAATCTGTGCAGTGACACAAAGCTTGCCTTCTAATACACTGCCAGGTGGAACTTCCTCAGGAAGGGGCATACAGTGGGCAGAGCAGGCATTTCACATATCTTACATGGGGGGTTTGGGAGGGGTGGTCTTGGCTTTCAATGGATGTCCTTGTGTTTGGAAAGGGTGGGTTGGGAAGTGTAAGGGGTAGATTCCCATTTTATAGGGGTGGATTGGGAATTGGAAGGGGTGGATTTCCATTTGGTAGGGGTGGGTTGAGAAGTGGAAGGGGTGGATTTTCATTTGGAAGGGGTTGGTTTGGAAGTGTAAGGGGTGGATTGGCTTTTTTAGGGGTGGATTGGGATGTGGAATGGGTGGGTTGGGGTAGATTGCCATTTTGAAGGGATGGTTGGAGATTTAGGGGGTTAAGGTAAGGATAAAATGGGGATCTTCTATGGGAAATCAGTTTGTGATGTGCATGTGTCTGTTGTGGTTGCAGTTGCCTGTGGGTGTGGTGTATGTTGGGCAAGTTTGGGTGTGTCTTGTGTCTTAGGTGTCTGTTGTATGCTTGACTGTGGGCTTCTGTGCTTTTTGGTATGTACAGTAAGGTACAGTAAGGTAGGTGTGTTTGTGTGCTGTGGATGTGCTGGTTGTTGGTGTAGTGCATGTGGATGTAGAGGTGCATGTGGGTGTGGTGGTGTCTGTGTTGTCTGTGG
This sequence comes from Calotriton arnoldi, assembly GCA_963921515.1. NCBI lineage: Eukaryota > Metazoa > Chordata > Amphibia > Caudata > Salamandridae > Calotriton > Calotriton arnoldi. The sequence continues at coordinate 2,508,687 of CAWUFW010000892.1, forward strand.
ATGTGCTGGGGGTGTGGGTGGTGCATGTGGGTGTGGTGGTGTCTGTGTTATCTGTGGATGTACTGGGAGCGTGGGCTTGATTGTGGGTGTCTGCGCTTTTTGGTGTGTATAGTAAGGTACAGTAAGGTAGGTGTGTCTGTGTGCTGTGGATGTGCTGGCTGTGGGTGTGTTGCATGTGGATGTAGAGGTGCATGTGGGTGTGGTAGTGTCTGTGTTGTCTATGGATGTGCTGGGGTGTGGGTGGTGCATGTGGGTGTGGTGGTGTCTGTGTCATCTGTGGATGTACTGTGAGCATGGGTGGTGCATAAGGGTATGGTGGTATCTGTGGTTGCTGGGGTGTGGGAGGTGCATGTGGGTATGGTGGTATCTGTGGATGGGCTAGGGGTGTGGGTGGTGAATTTGAGTCTGGTGGTGTCGGTGTCATCTGTTGATGTGAGGATGGTGGCAGTGGAAACTGTGGGTGTGGTGTCTGTATGTTTGGATGTCTGCATTAATTGTGGGATTTTTGCTTCTGTGTGGGTGTGCTGCTTGTGTCTATTTGAGTGGGTGTATGCAAATGTGGATGGGGAAGGGGCGGGAGGTGGGCCACAAGGTTGGGATGGATGGGAGGCTGCGGTGAGTGAGGAGATCAGAATCTGAAAAGTCCTCTATAGGCCAGACATTGCACTGTGAATGCCTTCCAGGTAGGCTGCCATTTATTGCATATGGCAGCCAAGCCCCTGAATGGCATTCAGTAGTGCAGTCTGACCTACAGAGATGGTCCTGAGGAGGTCAATAGCCTCTTCACTCAGCACAGCCGGAGGGACAGGGTTGGGGGGATGTGCCTGGAGTGAAGGAGATGGCACCCCTCTCAGGGGTGCGGGTGTGGGTAACTGGGTGGGGAGCAGCAAGGAGGGTGGAGACGATACTGGGGGTGGTGGACAATGATGCAGTTGTCAGACTTCCTGTCGGGTCCACCACTACTAGGGAGTGCTCGCTGGAGGATTCCTCAGAAAAAGATGTTTTTGACCTGGCATCCTCTGTCACTCTCCCCTCACCCTCCGGGCCACTGGGTCCCTCGGTGTCAGGGTTGTCAGCACCGGACCCACTATGGCCAGCTGCTTCCCTGCCAATGTTGGCCCTTTCTCCTTCGCTTGCCCCAGATGATGCTGAAATGACATATACAATAGGTTCATTGAATCTGTGTAAACACAACTGATCATGACCTTTGATCACAAAACAGTTTAAAAGTTTTTACATTTCACCTGCTTTAAGGCTCCCAAAATTTGCTTCAACATGGGCATGAGCTCATGCATGTATGCTACCTTTTCAGAAAATATTTGTTCACAGTTATGTGATTCCCCCTGATATCTCCTATATCATGCATGATCTTGTCTCTAATCCATCATTATGTATCTCCAGGAACTGTTTCACACCTCTGAATGGTAGGCCTTTGTAGTTTAGAAAAGTGAACTGATGTCACCAAAAAGGTTTTCTACCAAGAATACCTTTGCACAGTGTCTTCACAAGATCCTAATTACTGCATATTGTTCATTTTCAAAAAGTAAAATATGTTTAAATGTGAGTCAAGAAATACTGCAATGTCATAGCAATATTAGCATAAACTGAAAGCAGGTTACCTTTGTTTGGGCACTTCACAATAATACTCACTCCAAAACACTAAAGTATATGTCCGCTGTCAAAATTGATTAATGCATTCTGTACTGAAGAAGCTTAACAATGTATCACGTACTATAAGCTACGTAGGCTGTTAAAGACAGTCAGAAACAAACATTTGGGGGGATTGACAAATTACTTCTACAGCATAAGAAAATACATGGCCCTAGAAACATTCCCAATACGCCAGTTCAGAGCAAATACATTCTCACCTTTCACTCCTAAATGCCTATAGTTATTTGAAGTTTGTCTCTGTGAAATTGTTCCACTAAATATTGTGTCTTTCACTGTAGACCAAAATGTTTTAGAACATCACAATACTTTTGTACATACACTAATTCCTATGTAATACATACTTCAAACACTCACATATCAAACAGAATAGGCAGCATATTACGTCTTGATGCACTTCAACAGTTGCCTAATAAGTTATGAGTTTGGTATGATTTTGAGTTTACTTGATTGACTACGCCTACATTCATGTGATGGGACTTTCCATCTTGCAAAATCCCTGTAAGTATGCCATTTATCTCCATCATTGCTTCATCATCTGGATATGACAAAGGACATTGTAAAATGCTTTAGGGTATGTGCTACTCTGTCACCAATGTGTACACATTCCTGTCTGTGTAACCACATTAATTGTAAAACTATCACAGTTATTTGTCAACACACAGACTGGCTTATACACACATATTTGTGAAGGAGTGAGACATCATTGTAATTTGACACTTTAAACATGTATGAACCAGTATTTCTGATGCTAAATACCATTTGACATATGCTTAGAATCCAATATGTAGGCACTAATACTAATGTCGCCAGTGGTTTTGGATCACATGCTCACTCATGTTTGTGTAGAACCCCAACTTACCAATGTGACGTTTGGTACATCCACTGCATCATAAGTCCCTAGTAGGCTATGTCACAAGCAATAGGGCTACCATTACATCATCCACATCAGTGAAGGACCATCACACCTGACACAATAAGGACGATTGGCCTGTTTGGTACAACTATCCCCCATGACATCATACAACATGATGTATATGTGGAGTTTAAGCAATCATGTTTCTGCTCAAAACAGTCCATTAGTTGTGGACAGGAATCAGGTGGGATCATTATCAAGAACCATAGACAAAGCGCATCATGCACCCTGTACAAAACATACACCTTAATGGAACTCTTGAGTTTTAGACATAGGTCACCCTGGATGTTAATGGCAAAGTTCCTGGCTGTAACAAAAAATGGGTAATTTAATGTGTAACTCCGATCAGAACTTACGCCCTTGTTGCTGCTGTTGGGCCCTCAACTGTCAATCAAGCTCTGGCTAGGCCACTGCAAGAATGCGTGTCAGTAGGGGAGTCACGGTGCGGCACGTGCCCATCACACATTGGGAGGACCTACTGAGCTGGACTTCAGCGATCTTACGGGTCCAACGTCTTAGGTCCTCCCACCTCTTGTGGCAATAGACGCTGTGCCGCGTGTAGACCTCCAGGGTCCGCACCTTCCTGGCGATGGCCTTCCATATGTTGCACTTCTAATGGGCGTTGACCTGTATGGATACAAGAAACGAAAGAACAAGCAATGGTATTGTGACTTTTTGTTTGTCTGTATTGCTGTCACAAAAAGTGTCTACAGCTATCAGTAGCACAACTCATAAGTTAGCATACAACGTGTATTGTCACATGCTGACCTAAACCAATATCCTCATACACACTTTAAAAGTGACCTGTTGCCCATCCTCATCCCATGTCATGGTCTAAACTCACAAATACAGGCCTGTGACATCATCTAGCTCCGGGGATCCTACATAGTCTGTGATGTGACCTACTTGTGATCACTATAAACACTGTGAACTATTGAAAGCTAAACATTAATAGTTATGGCACAGTGAATAGTGGCCACTGTGAATAAGGGGCCTGAAGCTTTGATATGACATTCTATGAAATGTGAGTCAATTGAAAAGAAGTGTTAGCTTGAGAAGTCCAGGAACTCTCCCTTTCAACTGCTGTCCATTTAAAAGTATATTTTAAGCACACCTCAAATTGTGATCTGCAAAGGATATATGTTCTTGACAGGTGTCCCTCAGTGCTTCAGTTGTATGACGCTGTGACTCAGCTCCAGCCTAGCCCATGATTCTGACTGAGCACTGCTCAATGACAGGCCTTGCTATCTGCAGCAAAGAGCCCCCCTGCAGGGCCCGTTGGGCATTGCAGCGCCGGCCCAACAAGGAGCTGCCCTATGATGAAGCATGACATCTCTCGAGGTGTGTGAGGGCCCTTGCTCCTTATTGGAGCTCTCCCCTCTTTAGTCCTTTTCCTACCTGATTACCTATCCTCTTTCTTCCTTTTCCCCCCCTTTCTTCCCCTCCCCAATCCCCACCTTAGGAACTGCATAACACTATTGTTCTACATGTTACGGGCATGTATGCTGGACCTGTTTCTTAAAAGCCCTCGTTCCTCCATTTTGTTTATGCATACAGGGAAAGGACCTCCTTTGCCAGCAACTCCAGCTCCTCTGGCATGAAGGCAGGGGCCCTCTCACCTGCTGGACCTGGCATGGTTGCTTCCAAAGGTGACAAGCAGCAGCAAAAGTGGATGAGGTCTTGATAGCAGCAATTTTAGGAGGCAAGTGAGTTTTTTTTCCAACCTCCATGTACATGTATGCGACGTACACGATCTTCAATGAAGACGGACACAGCCATTGGCCTGCTACCTATATGTTCACCAACATTAGCCTATGGCTTTGTCCGTCATAGAGTTTACTGCAGACTGCGCGGTCGACATCTTCTGCTGCAGTCTGATTCAAAATGTCCTATCAGCGAGGTCAGGCATCCTCCATTTTAGGAGTTCAAACTAGTGTGTTAGTGACTGTTAAGTGCATCACCATCACTCCAAATGGGGGCTAGTTTGTTCATATAATCACACTTCGATGGACAGTTATTTTTTTTAAAGAAACATTTATGTGTAGTGTGTTACTGTGCTGAAACACGTTATTAGCGGGGTGTTGTGTACACCCCCGTTGATGGTATTTTTGGAGGAAACACTTTTTTTAAATTAATAAAATGTGTAAATAATACATTTGAAATGTACTATTTACAAATTTATTTTTAAGATTTATATCAAGGCCACAAATGTCATTTGTGATGGATAAAGGACAAGAAGCGTTGGCTTTAAATATGTACTAAACTATATACATTTTGTCAAAATAAATGACGTTTGTGTTACTCATCAAATATGTTACTGTGGATGAAAAAAATGTTCACATGTTTTTTAGATGCAGACATATGAACCCTGGGAGAGTGAGGAGACGACAACCTCCGGTGTACCACCCATTTCCGCACCTTGCCACCTTGGAAGGAAGGAATCAAGTAGTTCAGGTTGAATAGGCAAACCATCCTGGATTTATGTCATCAGCTGGAGCCAGATCTTCAGCCTCACAACAGGAGTCCCACATCTAGTACACCAGTTGTCAAACTCATAGCAGTACTTCATTTTGTGGCCACAGGTTCTATCCAATACACTGTGGCAGTATCTGGTGGCATTAAACAAAAGAAAAATCCACCTGGCACTGATGTCCAAGAGCGGAAAATCTCGCTCTTCACTGAGACAAAAATTCCCACGTATAGACGAAACCACCCGAGGGTATAAAGAATAAACTAATATGTGTGGATTGTAAAAATATGCTTGTTTAATACAAAATATAGTCAATATAAGTAATATAATTTCAATAAATACAACATGGTCCAAAACTGAGTTTGAATCAATAATGTGAAAAAAAGAAAACAAAAACAATTCTTGTACCCCACTCGAGTAACATTCATACCTCATCAATAATTCCTACTCATGTAACAATTCACTCACACCATGCATTACCAGCTCTCATCACTCACACTCTTCGTAATGTTCTTTTAAGTGTCCACAATGTAGATACAGAGACCAAGTAGCATGCAACCGGAGGAGCATGAAGAAAATACATCCAAATCTTATAGTATAATGAGGACTCCGTACATTGATATATATTCTCCAATACATCTAGTATGTTCATACTAATACAAGTGCCTTAATAAAACACTGTAATGTCCATAATTGTAACCATAAGGCATAGGCTTCTTAGTATATCATTGGCATCCTGATGTCCTGCTGCAATCTGCTCCGACGTGCGTTTCAGTGACTCCCCAAGTCAGGGTTACACCTTCATCAGGGCACTAAAATGGGATGATCCAATAGTAAACAATGGAATGTAGTGCAGGGCAATGCAGAGAAACGTATATTTAGGTTCAAGAAGGAACTGCAAGAGTATCAATGGGCAAGGGGCACACACCCTCAGTTCAGTCTGGAGGCAGGCACTAGCTGGTTGGTAAGTACAATCTGTCATGTTATTGTTAGGGCAATTTTTAGAGTAATTATCTGAAATTGTGTTACATATTTTGGCTCTCTTTTTGTCTTCCATCTAGGAGACTTAGCTTATCCCAACCTACCATGGTTGTTGCCATCGTTGAGGAATCCAACAATGCCAGGAGAAGTCCAGTTCAATGTGGCCAATGGAAGAACACGGTGGCTGTTGGAGCTCCTAAAGGCCAGATTTCGCTGTCTGGACAAAACTGATAGAGCCCTCCTCTACTCACCCGATAAGGTTTGCCAAAACATAGTGGCCTTCTGTATGCTCCACATCATTGCCCTGTGACGGAACATCCCTTACATCGCAGAGGATGGAGATCATGATGAGCCACCGGGTGAGGATCCTCTAATGCCAAATGAAGATGATAGTGGTGAAGAGGAAGGAGTTGACGTACGTCAAGATGTCAATGATAACTTCTCACGAGTGCAAGTATATATTTACATGTTTTCCTGTTCACCATTACACCAACTATTGATGTGGTGGTGAAAGAAGTGTGTGGTGATACTTTGTTGGAAAGGGCAAGTTCATGGAAAATCAGGCCAAAGGTGTTTGTTGATCAAAGTTTGGACACATTGACTACTGTGTTCAGTTACATTGTTTATCTCTGATTGGTTTGTAAAAGTGAGTCCTCCAAAAGTAGACTTTCTAATGTGTCTATCATGTTATGTTTGATGGGTAATCTTTTTGTTTTAATCTGTTTTAGGCTCCTTCACCATGTCAGTTTCATTTGGGCATTTCAGAGTTGTGACATTTGCAGGTATATGGTGCTGTTTTGAAGTACAAAAAGAAATATGAGATGCTACTGGGAAAGACATACCAAAGGGGATGATGGACGGAGCGTTAGAGCAAATCAAACACTCACCCCCAGTCAACTGATCTGGGTTTAATCCATCATCATTCTTTAGCTCACTTCACCACTGTGCCTCATGGGAACCGGTCCCAGGATGCTTGTTTCCGGTCCAGGGAAGACATGGCTTGGCAGTTCGGGCTGGACTGTTCCCATGAGGCACAGGGTCAGACTGATTTGCATATGGCCATGTCTGAACTGCGGTGGTGGAGTGACCTAAAGAATGATGATGGATTAAACCCAGATCAGTTGACTGGGGGTGAGTGTTTGATTTGCTCTAACGCTCCGTCCATCATCCCCTTTGGTATCGCTTTGTTCGCCCTAAGTTGGCAGGGTATGCCCAAAGTGGGTCCCTTGCTCACTTTGCCACTGGATTCAAGATAGCCTGGCTGATGAGGGTTTTGAACCCGAAACCGGTCCCAGGATGCTTGTTTCCGGTCCACGGAAGACATGGCTTGGCAGTTCGGGCTGGACTGTTCCCATGAGGCACAGGGTCAGACTGATTTGCATATGGCCATGTCTGAACTGGGGTGGTGGAGTGAGCTAAAGAACTATGATGGATTAAACCCAGATCAGTTGACTGGGGGTGAGTGTTTGATTTGCTCTAACGCTTCGTCCATCATCCCCTTTGGTTTCACTGGGAAAGACAGACACAGACTTTGGGTATACAAATCTTGTGCCAAGGCAACTTGCACTGTGCTTGAAGGAACGAATTGAAGTTTACATTGGACTTGTAATATGTCATGTGTTGGCACTAAGGCAATATGTGTGCCATCATTGGCTCTAACCACATGTGAAGGTGAGCCAAATCATGCTACTCTCACCTTCACATCGGCAAAATCCTCATTGTGTGTAATGTGGATGTAGCTGTTGATGTGTGTCATCATTGTAGGACATACTTCTCGTGGCACACCACTGGAACGTGGTTGTGACATTCCACCAGATACTGGAACGGAGGATTGGAATGATCCTGTGTCTACAAAATGTAGGACTACCATGGTTTGGTCTATTGGTGTTATTGATGTAGGATTCCTTATGTGAGGCAGAAGATCTGGCTCCAGCTGCTGACATGACTGATCATTTTCCTATTCAATCTGATTGTTCTGAATATATCCCCTTCTTTCATGTTGGCAAGGTCTAGAACTGGAAATGAGAAAACTGATACTGAGTATCAGTGACATATATGAATTGTTATCTAAGTGCAAATATTGACAGACAATTCTTGGTCAAATAGGATGAACAGAGTAGTAGATGATGTATTGGTACTATCTTTTGGAGTCATGGTTGGGAACTTGAGAAATACATTACGTACTTGCAAAGTATCTATGTTTACACAATCCTTTGATTTTTGTCATTATAAAATTATGATGGAATAAAACAAATGCACTGATAGAGTTGAGATATACCACATCAATCTGAGTTTTTGATTAGTGATTTTAATTAACTAAACATGAAAAAACAAACTGGGTGTAAATGAGATATCAAACTAAAAAGTGAAGAAGTCAGTCATGGTGGATGAACTCATAGCTGGAGAGCCACACTTCTTTGAGGTCCAAAGTCCAAAATACAAGTAGCATCAGAAAGGCAAATGTGTCCAGAAATGATCCACAGGAGTGAATGGTAGGCACACACTGGAGGAAATTAGGATTGGCGTTTCTTGTTGGTGGTGTCAGAGGTCTTTCCATCCTCACCTCCTGGTATAAGAGTGGACGTCCCCTCTTGTGGGTGACGTCGGATCCACAGTTGCAGGGGCTGGGGGGAGGGCGGGTCTGCTGGTGGTTCTTCCAGTGCAGGGCCACCCTTCCTGTGGCAGATGTAGATGGCTCGGATGTTGTAGGACCACAGAAAGAGGTAGATGGTGCTGGAAAAGCCCTGCACAGATGGGTGTAAATGTCCTCCAACACCCCAATCAGGAAGCCCATATTTGAGTTATGGGCCTCTATCTGCTGATTGTGCTCCCTCTACAACTGCTTCATCTTCTGGAGCTTGGTGAGTACCTGGACCCATCGTGTCTTGGGACTGATGGTAGGCTCCCAAGACTTGGTCGATGGTGGTCTGGGTGTGAGTGACCTCAGTGGACTCAGTATGCTGGCCCACAAACACCCTCCCATGACCCCTAACTCCAGTACCCTGTGCCCTTGCCCCAGTGTGCCCCATCTGACTGGTTTGTGGGTGAGCTGAAGCTGGTGGTGATGGGGTCTCATCATCACCTAGGACTGGGGGGCACAGGATTGGTGCCACAGTAGGAGGAGCACAAGTAGCCTTCGGTTTGCTGAGATGTTGCAGCTGAGGTGGGAGGTGGCTGTGTGCGGAGTGTCAATGGAGCCGTCTGCTCAGACTGACCAGATGTACCAGGCTTCTCCATATTACCAGGAGTGCTTTCCTCACTTCCGGGTTGATCCTGGGCTGGAGTGGTGGTCTCTTTAGTGGCAGGAACCTGGCCACATTTTCTGCCAGTTAGACTTATTGAGAAATTGAGAACATTTCTTTTAGTAAAAGTGTGTAATGTACATTCAAATATTTAGCAACAAACAATGTAGATACCTAGAAAACAAAATAGGTAGAGATTATTGTGATGATAGCTTCCAGTGGTATTGCACATATTAGCCTGACTTTTATCAATTTCAAACAGTACAACTTCAAATTAGCAGGTAATAAGATATCCTGAAATGTTCATGAAGTGATTAGGGAGTATCTAACATCTAACATCTCCCAACCATTCAGCCCAACACAATAGAGGGATGAAATGTGTAATTGACAATTCCAAAGCGTAGCTGACTTCAAAACAGACATTTCCACAACTTGAATGGATGTCTGGCATTAGTCATCATGTGAACAGTGCAGTGTCAATTGTTGCAAGTATAACTTATATTCAGCATAGTAATTTACACACCTGACAATTTTTGTGTCAACACAGTTTGATTTATGAAACTCATGACATCAATTCAATTAATTGTATGAGAAGAACAGGACAACATTCAGAAAACAACACAAGCCATTTTCAGAAGACAGCATTGAATAGGGATTGATTACTACATGACACTTTAGTATATTATAGAATCTGTTAGACCAGAGAGAATGAGCAATATGACATAGCAATAGTCTTTTGAGAAACAAAAACAGGGCATCATGGTAGTTGTGGCCATTCCAAAGACAGCTTCCCAACACTTGCAAAATGGTTAGTGGAACATACCTGTGGAAAATATGCAGTGGAAATGGACCAGCCACTTACATTATGACACACATATGGTGTAGGAAAGTGGGTTTCTGTTGCAGTAACCCCCCCACTTTTTGCCTGATAACTGATGCACTTTTCCTTGGTGTTCCCTGGGTCCCTGCCAATCAGGTACCCAGGGCCTGTGTTCCTTCCCTAAAAACTGTACTAAAGCCTAAACCCAATTGGCATCTCTGGCCACAGGTAAGCCCCTGGTAAATGGTACCCTAGGTACCCAGGGCACTGTGACCAGAGAAGGCCCCTAAGGGCTGCAGCACATATTGTGCCACCCTTAGAGGCCCTGTACCCTGACACACACACCCTGCCTTTGCAGGCTGAGTGTCTTGGTGCAGAACTAAACAGAGAGTCGACATGGCACACATCCCTGGGTGCCATGCCCACAAACACACTGCCCTGGCATACCTCAGTCACCCCTCTAGCTGGGTGCACTATGCCAGTGGTGTGGGCACAGGTGCATGAGCCCTGTGCCCCTACAGTACCCAGGGCCATTCCTGGGCACTGTAAGTGCAGTGATGCCATTAAGAGTATATGGTGCTGGGAGGTTGTCATTACGAACTCCACAGCACCATAATGGCTACACTGAAGACTGAGAAGTTTGGTATCAAACTTCTCAGCACATTAAACCCACACTGATGCCAGTGTGGGATTTAATGTAAACTGCACGACAGAGGGCAACTTAGAGTTGCCCCCTGAACCTAACCTACAATCCACGTCTTGTCTGAGGGGCTGCTCCGGCTGCCACACAGCAGACATGTTGCTGGACCCCTGGGTGGAGAGCCATCCGCTCTCCTGGGCCTGCAACAATGCACATCCTGGGCGAGGTGCTAGGTCTCCTCCCCCAGGATGGGCAGGGGAAGCTTCAAAGGCATGCCGCCTTTGTGAGCTTCTCCAGGCCACTTGCTGTACTCAGCAACTGGCCCCCACCGGTTCTGACCCCCTCTCTGGCGGGAAGACTGGCGGGAAACCCCAAGGGAGGAAAGGGGATGTGCCAGCCTCTGCCAACCCCACCCCTCAGGCGGGGGAGGCGAGGTGAAGCACATCTCCGGCTCTCGCCATCTTGAAGATGGGGAGCCCTGCCCAATCAGGACTAGGCTCCTGCCCCCCTCCTACTGGAGAGTGGCAGGATAGGGGGTGTACCCACCCCAGGGAAGGGACCCATTGGTCCCTGCCCTTTACCTACCTGTAACGCCCCTAAATCTAGTATTTAGGGGCACCCTGAACCTTCCTTCCTCAGATCCCGATTCTGCAACAAGAAAGAAGAACAAGAAGAAGACCTGCCGTGCAGCTGCTAACAAAAGGACGACACCAACTGACTTGGCCCCAGCCCAACAGGCCTGTTGATCCTTGAACCTGCTCCTGCTAAACCCCGGCGTCTCCAGCGGACAGCAACCTCGAAAACCCCGGAGGACCTGCCTGCCTTGCTCATCTAAAGACTGGGACTCCCACGAGCAGTGGTTCTGCTCAAACAAGCAACACCCTGGTGCCAGCCAGGAACCGCGAATCCAGCACACTCTGCACCCGTCGAGCCCGGCCTGTGCCTGAGTGAACCAAGACCACGAGGACGTCCCCCCGGCGATTGTGACCTGGAATCCAGTGCCCAAGGACCCTCCTCGACGACCCTCATGACGCCTGCAGCCTCACAACCAGGGACACCCCAACCGCGACCAGCAGAGGGTAAGATTTCCCGATGCCAAAAGACACCCCTGCACCCGGCGACCCACGTCCCCCTGTGCCAGTCGAGTACTTACCCAAAAGCCGATAACTCACTTTTCTTCCATAGGGTAACATTGAGTGGTTTCACTTGGAAATTCTTCTAAGTGTGGAGTTTTGAAACTTTAAAATATTCATCTAAAATCAGCCGAATCACGAAAACGAAAATACTCACCAGTTATCCGGAGAGATCCCAGTGCTGGATCATGGTGCCCAGCACTGACCCTGAAAAGTAATTATAACTGTACTTACCGGTAACTTGAATTTCCTTCCGTAGGATAACATTGCCTGGTTTTTGCTGAAAAAGTTTCTAAGTGTCGATTTTTGAAACTTACAAATATTTGCTAAAAATCGCCTGTGTGACATAAACGCATTCTTTCAATTGTTTACAGGAGATGCACCAGTGCTGGATCCAGGATCCAACACTGAGTAAGAAAAGGTAACGATAACACTACTTACCTGCTAAGTGAATTTCCTCCCATAGGATAACATTGGTGATTCTATGTGAAAAAAATTGTCAACTTTTAAAATACAATAATATTCCTTAAAAATCACAACTGTAACCAAAACGTTTTTACTCAACTGTTTACAGGAGATGTCCCAGGACTGAATCTAGGATCCAGTCCTGTGGTAAGAAAAGTAATCCAAAAAGTAATCTATTGCATTTAACTAGAAATTCCCATTGAGCTCAATGTATTATTGTGTTTGAAATTGTGTTGCCTAATGCAACAACTGTAACTACTGTGTTCAAAAGTCTATTGCCTATTGAAAGTATTTAACTAAAACATCTCATCCTGAGAAAGTATATTTTGATACCTCGTGTTGGTTCTAAAATAAAACTATATATTCTTATATACAAACCATTGGCCTAGAGTTCAGTTCTTGAGTGTGTGACACCATTTGCTGACTGAGTGTGTACAACAAATGCTTTACACTGTCCTCTGATACTGCCTTACTGCTCGACCAAGCTACCACTTTAGAGAGTAAGGTTATATCTAACTTTAGCCTCTGCCAAACCTCTGGGGACTGTGGACTCTGTGCACACTGTACCTATTTGGGAACAGTATATACAGAGCCACTTTCTTACATTGGTGGATCAGCGGTGGGATACAAACTTGCATTTGTTGGACTACTTGGTTACAATCTGATTACACGACAGAACTCTTAAATTGCCTTTAGAATTCTGATTTTTTTAAATTGGCATTTTTTCCAAATTACTAAAAGTCTTGTTAGGGCCTTGCTTAAGTCCCTTTAGAATTTTAGAAAATAAAAAGTCACTATAGTCTAGGGTAGAGGGGTTAGAACTTTTTGTTAGAATGTCTCAAGAAAAAAACCCAGCTACTAGTGAAGATAATAATGACATACAGGACATGGTTGAGGAGCTCGACCTCACCCCTTACCTTCACTTGTCTTTCAAGGAAGTAAGGTCCTTTTGTAAACTTAAAGATATACCCATGGGCCAGCATCCAACCAAACAAGGGCTCCAGGAGCTCCTGGCTGAGTATGCAAAGGCCCACCCCTCTGAGCATGGTGATGACCAAGCAGAGGAGGAAAGGAGGGAGGAGGATGGAGATGGTAACCCACCTCCACCACTGCCTAGGGAAGACAGGGTCCCTGCACCCTTATTTCCAAGAATTAACATCTGGGGACCTAGAGGCCACACAGGTAGTTCAGGTCCCAGAGAGGACATTGAGGACAGCCTCAGTGAGGAGGACAGCCTTTTAGCAAGGTTGGCCAAAAGACTGGACCTAGAGACCAGACTCCTGGCTCTAGAGAAGGAAAGACAGGAGATGGGTTTAGCACCCATCAATGGTGGCAGCAATCAAAATAATAAGGATAGAGAGGAATCTTATGATCCTAAAATCCCCAAAGGGATTGTCCCTAAATATGAGGAGGGTGATGATATCACAAAGTGGTTCACAGCTTTTGAGAGGGCTTGTGAAGCCAGGAGGATGAAGAAGACTTTCTGGGGGGCACTCCTGTGGGAACTGTTCTCTGGTAACTGCAGAGACAGGCTTCTGACCCTCTCTGGGCCAGATGCAGGGTCCTATGATCTCATGAAGAAAACTCTGATTGAGGGATTTGGGCTCACCACTGAGGAGTACAAAATTAGATTCAGGGGGGCTCACAAAACCTAGAACCAATCCTGGATTGATTTTGTAGACTACTCAGTAAAGACACTGGGTGGCTGGTTAACTGGAAACAATGTGCATGACTTTAATGGAATGTACAACCTGTTTATGAAGGAACACATTTTAAGTAACTGCATTGATGAGAAGTTGCATCAGTATCTGGTAGACCTAGGTCCACTTTCCCCTCAAGAATTGGGAAGGAAGGCAGACCACTGGGTCAGAACAAGGGTAACTAGGACATCCACTGGGGTGACCAAAAGAAAGGGGTCACAAAGCCTCCCCAGAAGAAAGATAGTGAACCCCTTAAGGATAAAAGTAAGGAGTCCCAGGCAGCCCCCCAAAAACCTGTCCAGGAGGGTGGGATCAAAGACACCTCACAAACTAAACCAGTGTACCAAGGTAAGAATTGGGATCCCAACAGAATATGGTGTCACAACTGTCAGAAGTCAGGACACCACACCAAGGACCCTAGCTGTCCTAAAAACAAGATCCCTAGTACAGCCCCAGGGGTGACTAGTGTAGCCCCAGGAGTTGCCAGTGTAGCTCTGGAGGAAGGGTCCTCAGATGAGGAAGTCCTCCTAGCTTTCAACTGGAAAATGGGCCCAAGAGGTAAGCTGGAGATCCCAGAGGGGAGTAGACACTTCCACCGCCTACTGGTGAATGGATTCCCAGCCACTGCCCTGAGAGATACCTGTGCCAGTCACACTGTGGTGCATGACAGGTTGGTACTCCCACACCAGTATGTCCCAGGGGAAACAAGGAGAGTAAGGGCTGTCCCAGGGGAGTCACTGTTAGGCCTGTGGCTGTAGTGCCCCTAGTCATAGCTGGGTCCCTTAGATGGAGAATGGTGGTAGTCAGTAAAGACCTCCCCTTGATTGTCTCCTGGGGAATGACCACTTAGAGGTGGACCTGAGCCAAAGAGAGGCACTGGCCCAATGCCAGGCCTCACCCAAGAAACCTGGGGGGGCTCAACCTGCAGTCAGTGCAGCTGAGCCCCAAAAGAGTAAAAAGGAACAGGGTAGGAAAGGTGGGCAACTGTTAGCCACAGTCCCAGAGGGCCAGGGAGATTCTATCCCAGTGAGGGAAAACTCCAGAAGTGGCCCTGGTAAAGCCCCCCCTAGCCAACAAGAAGACCTGAATAGTCAGGCAACTGTCCAGCCTGAGCTGGTGGCTCCTCAGCTGACAGAACAAAGGGTGGAGGAAGGGTGTTCACTACAAAGTGTAGTGATCCCCCACCCTAAAGCAACAGGCAGACAGCCAGGACCCAAAGAGACCTGTAAGATAGCCCCTTCACTTGCCAGTCAGGAGCTAAAGGTGTGGTTCTGGGCACTGACAGCTGTCAGCAGCCTCTGCTGGGTGTTAGCCTTCATGGCAGCCTATCCTTGGCATGGTGGCCTAACCCCCTGCCAAATAGCAAGCTAGGCCCCCTGACCCTATTGGTCATGGTGGGGTTGCTCAAACTGTGGGTGACCTCTGTGGGTAAGCTGGGCTTTGCCCTGGCTAAGTTACACTTTGCAGAGGCAGGCACCTCTGAAACCAAAATAAAAAGATGGGGTGAAGACACTAAAGAGCAAGGAGAGGAGCTTTGGGAATTAGGTCCTGAAACTGATAAGGTAGGCCAGCTCCCCAAAGGGACTGACCTGGACAGAAAGATATAAGGCAGAGTAGGCCCTGCAACTTTCAAACCACTTCCCCAACTCTTCCTCGCCTGAAAGACTAGAAAAACTCTCCCAGCGTTGGCTGAGTCTCCTGGCCTTTGGGCTGGGGGGGGCTTGTGTAGGAAAGTGGGTTTCTGTTGCAGTAACCCCCCCCACTTTTTGCCTGATAACTGATGCACTTTTCCTTGGTGTGCCCTGGGTCTCTGCCAATCAGGTACCCAGGGCCTGTGTTCCTTCCCTAAAAACTGTACTAAAGCCTAAACCCAATTGGCATCTCTGGCCACAGGTAAGCCCCTGGTAAATGGTACCCTAGGTACCCAGGGCACTGTGACCAGAGAAGGCCCCTAAGGGCTGCAGCACTTATTGTGCCACCCTTAGAGGCCCTGTACCCTGACACACACACCCTGCCTTTGCAGGCTGGGTGTCTTGGTGCAGAACTAAACAGAGAGTCGACATGGCACACATCCCTGTGTGCCATGCCCACAAACACACTGCCCTGGCATACCTCAGTCACCCCTCTAGCTGGGTGCACTATGCCAGTGGTGTGGGCACAGGTGCATGAGCCCTGTGCCCCTACAGTACCCAGGGCCATTCCTGGGCACTGTAAGTGCAGTGATGCCATTAAGAGTATATGGTGCTGGGAGGTTGTCATTACGAACTCCACAGCACCATAATGGCTACACTGAAGACTGAGAAGTTTGGTATCAAACTTCTCAGCACATTAAACCCACACTGATGCCAGTGTGGGATTTAATGTAAACTGCACGACAGAGGGCAACTTAGAGTTGCCCCCTGAACCTAACCTACAATCCACGTCTTGTCTGAGGGGCTGCTCTGGCTGCCACACAGCAGACATGTTGCTGGACCCCTGGGTGGAGAGCCATCCGCTCTCCTCGGCCTGCAACAATGCACATCCTGGGCGAGGTGCTAGGTCTCCTCCCCCAGGATGGGCAGGGGAAGCTTCAAAGGCATGCTGCCTTTGTGAGCTTCTCCAGGCCACTTGCTGTACTCAGCAACTGGCCCCCACTGGTTCTGACCCCCTCTCTGGCGGGAAGACTGGCGGGAAACCCCAAGGGAGGAAAGGGGATGTGCCAGCCTCTGCCAACCCCACCCCTCAGGCGGGGGAGGCGAGGTGAAACACATCTCCGGGCTCTCGCCATCTTGAAGATGGGGAGCCCTGCCCAATCAGGACTAGGCTCCTGCCCCCCTCCCACTGGAGAGTGGCAGGATAGGGGGTGTACCCACCCCAGGGAAGGGACCCATTGGTCCCTGCCCTTTACCTACCTGTAACGCCCCTAAATCTAGTATTTAGGGGCACCCTGAACCTTCCTTCCTCAGATCCCGATTCTGCAACAAGAAAGAAGAACAAGAAGAAGACCTGCCGTGCAGCTGCTAACAAAAGGACGACACCAACTGACTTGGCCCCAGCCCTACAGGCCTGTTGATCCTTGAACCTGCTCCTGCTAAACCCCGGCGTCTCCAGCGGACAGCAACCTCGAAAACCCCGGAGGACCTGTCTGCCTTGCTCATCTAAAGACTGGGACTCCCACGAGCAGTGGTTCTGCTCAAACAAGCAACACCCCTGGTGCCAGCCAGGAACCGCAAATCCAGCACACTATGCACCCGTCGAGCCCGGCCTGTGCCTGAGTGAACCAAGACCACGAGGACGTCCCCCCGGTGATTGTGACCTGGAATCCAGTGCCCAGGACCCTCCTCGATGACCCCGACGACGCCTGCAGCCTCACAACCAGGGACCCCCCAACCGCGACCAGCAGAGGGTAAGATTTCCCGACGCCAAAAGACACCCCTGCACCCGGCGCCCCACGGCCCTGTGTGCCCAACTCCTGGGTGCCTACCTATCCTCCAAGATCCCAACTTACCTCTCGAAGTGGTGTTCGCACCTGAAGAATCTCCGTCCCGAGCCTGCAGCCTTTGTTCAACTTCCAAGTCTCCCATTGAATAACATTGAGCGCCCGACGGCTCAAAAGCACCCTGCACCCAGCCGCCCGAGTGCCCCTGGCAGTGCAACCTCTACTCTAATCTACTTCCCCATTTGCCCTGAGCAAGTGACCAGGAGCCCAGCTCCCACAGCCGCGTGGCCTGCTTGCCAGCAGCCACCAACCAAAGGCCCCCTGCCTTCCATAGGATAACATTGGGCCTACTCACTCTGCACCCGGCCGCCCCTGTGCCGCTGAGGGTGTAACAGCTGTACCTACCTGACCCTGGGAGACCCCTGAGTCTATGCCCAGAACCTTAACTCTGCCAGTCGAGGACTTACCCAAAAGCCGATAACTCACTTTTCTTCCATAGGGTAACATTGACTGGTTTCACTTGGAAATTCTTCTAAGTGTGGAGTTTTGAAACTTTAAAATATTCATCTAAAATCAGCCGAATCACGAAAACGAAAATACTCACCTGTTATCAGGAGAGATCCCAGTGCTGGATCTTGGTGCCCAGCACTGACCCTGAAAAGTAATTAATTACTGTACTTACCGGTAACTTGAATTTCCTTCCGTAGGATAACATTGCCTGGTTTTTGCTGAAAAAGTTTCTAAGTGTCGATTTTTGAAACTTACAAATATTTGCTAAAAATCGCCTGTGTGACATAAACGCATTCTTTCAATTGTTTACAGGAGATGCACCAGTGCTGGATCCAGGATCCAACACTGAGTAAGAAAAAGTAACGATAACACTACTTACCTGCTAAGTGAATTTCCTCCCATAGGATAACATTGGTGATTCTATGTGAAAAAATTTCTGTCAACTTTTAAAATACAATAATATTCCTTAAAAATCACAACTGTAACCAAAACGTTTTTACTCAACTGTTTACAGGAGATGTCCCAGGACTGAATCTCGGATCCAGTCCTGTGGTAAGAAAAGTAATCCAAAAACTAATCTATTGCATTTAACTAGAAATTCCCATTGAGCTCAATGTATTATTGTGTTTGAAATTGTGTTGCCTAATGCAATAACTGTAACTACTGTGTTCAAAAGTCTATTGCCTATTGAAAGTATTTAACTAAAATATCTCATCCTGAGAAAGTATATTTTGATACCTATTGTTGGTTCTAAAATAAAACTATATATTCTTATATTCAAACCATTGGCCTAGAGTTCAGTTCTTGAGTGTGTGACACCATTTGCTGACTGAGTGTGTACAACAAATGCTTTACACTGTCCTCTGATACTGCCTTACTGCTCGACCAAGCTACCACTTTAGAGAGTAAGGTTATATCTAACTTTAGCCTCTGCCAAACCTCTGGGGACTGTGGACTCTGTGCACACTGTACCTATTTGGGAACAGTATATACAGAGCCACTTTCTTACATATGGGTCGTGGGTTATTTGGTGTTCTAACACTTACAGGCGCCATACCATCATGTGACATGCATTGGAGATTGACACCTGTAAGCTTAGATGCAACACAATACATTCACATAAACAGTCACAATTATATGAGATTGATAGTTTGAGGTTTCTATGGTATGAAAATATGTGCAAAACACATTAACAACAGCTAATTTCTAAGGAAACAGGACATTGAGGTTTATGGAGAGTTTGTAAAGGGTAACTTACCAGACTCCACTCCAACAGGTATTCTTGTCAAGCTGTCCTGTCAGGATGTAGGATCTGCAAGACCTTCTCCTCCCAGGGCATGAGTTGTAAGGGGTGCCTGGGAGAACTACCACCAGTCTGCTGGGCCTCAAGGTGATGCTTGGAGGCCAGGGAACACACCCTCCCCCACAGGTCAGTCCACCTCTTCCTAA
The DNA here is from genome assembly GCA_963921515.1 of Calotriton arnoldi. NCBI lineage: Eukaryota > Metazoa > Chordata > Amphibia > Caudata > Salamandridae > Calotriton > Calotriton arnoldi. Next base: position 2,528,099 of record CAWUFW010000892.1, read on the forward strand.
TTTCCTCCTGTGTACGCAGGTTATTTGCTACAGCATTCACTCTGTTGACTATTCTGGTTCCCATTTGCCTTTTCTGGGAGAGGGGTGTATTTTGGACTTGAACTCCAAATAATTCTGGCTCTACTCTTATGATTTCATCCACCATGACTGACAACTTGCCATCACTGAAACAGGGATTTTTGTGTACTGGCATTGTGCAACAAAATAATAACAAATTAAATTAAGTAAACATAAGGTGTACAAAGAAACAAGATGAAGGGACAAGTAACAGGGAAAAAAAACAAAAAATCTGGCTTAACTGTGAAAAGCTCTGCTGGCATGAGTCTTGGTGCAGTGGAATGGCAAAGGATTGTGGTCTGAAGTGGGGTGTGTTTTATAGGGTGGCATGCAGGTGTTTCTATTTGGCTATTGGACATCAGGTGTGTTCTACTGGCATCCATCCAACGGCCACAGTGATGGTGCATTGTGGAGCACGTCCCGTGATGGACTCAATCCGCCTGGGAACTGCCGGTAGGAGACCGCCCGCATAAAAATACAGGGTTGGGCCTCTAATCAGTAAGTTGTCACACAGTCATTCCAATCCGTGATCATATAAGCTAATTATTATGATCACCATTTATTTAATCAATTTTACCAACATTTTTTCTTTCTTTGACCAAAATGATATAAGCAATTTAAATATGTTTACATTATACAGAATACACATAATCCCAAAAATAAATGAAACAAAAAAAAAATGATGTGCAGATCAACAGAAATAGTGAAGAACATTACGCACAACTAAATCATAAAGAATCAAATACAATGGTTGTTACAGTTCTTTCCTGAGCCCAGGTTCTGATTTTTACGGGAAGCAGTGTTTACATTGCATGTCGTACAACGCATGCGATTACAACGCGGTCAGTACAACGACCGCGTTGTTACAACGCTAACCATTATAACGCAAGTCGTTTCTACGACTTGCTGTAGGGGACACTCTAAACTAAGGAATAGTATAATTTACTATTCCAACACCTTCCCTACTGTTAAGCAGGCTGGAGTTAGAATAGTAAATTATACTATTCCTAAGTCCAGCGCACGCCCTACAGCAAGTCGTAGAAATGACTTGCGATGTAATGGTATGCGTTGTAACAACGCGGTCGTTGTAACAACCGCGTTGTAATCGCATGCGTCGTACCGCATGCGATGTAACATCGCATATTCGATTTTTATACTACCAAAGGAGCTTCCTTTCTTTTCATAAATTTTTGGCTCCTATCTTAATGGACCATGACCAAACAGTGCTCCTACGGAGCTCAAAGATGAACAAACTGAATTACATTGTTCATTGCATTAATTATGAGCTACAATCATGGCTAGATTTAGAATGCACTTGTTTGGTAAATCGATAAACTGTCAAGGCGTTTCAAAACCGTTATCCAATTTAGGGGTTCTCCTCAGGACACAGAACATCTGAGCACTTTTTTTTCGGATCACATCTAAGCCTCATCCAACTGAACACCAGTTTTCCTGAAAACACTGGTTACCCACTTAACTTTTTATTGGACGAATCAATGTTTTCTTCTGTATCTCCAATGCAGGACCAGCAGAATAAATCCCTCCTGTACCTTCCTCCGTAGGCCTCCTTTTCCTTAACACGTCCTTCATGCTGAACCACTCGATTGTTTCCAGTCAACCGCCAGCACAACTGTGAAATCTAAATCTGCTCTGCGGGAACCTGCAGCCCTGATGGTGACAGAGTAGTAATCACCAGCATTGGAGTCCTCGCTCGGCAAGGCACCCTACATGCAATTAAATATGGCAGGCGAAAGACCGTCAGCTCGTCGTAGTACTTGGGCCCACCGCTGCGGCAGGACATTGGAAAGTTGGACAAGATCTAAATCGAACCCATAGTCTGCTCCTACTTCTTAAATTCTTCTTAGCTAATAGAGTACTTCTCTCTGCTTCAGTCGTTCGATACTAAGTTTGTCTAGTTATCTTTTTTAGCCTCTTTCTTCAAATCTATTGCTGATGTTAATTGCTTATTTTTGAAAATCAATCTCTCTTCTACAAAGTCTTTGACCCCTAACTATTTCTCTATACGGTATATTAGTTATAATGTGCTTGAGGTGTGAAGAAGTGGCGTGCAGTAAGCTGTTGAGGCCGGCAGACCCTTCTCTGTATAGTTTATTACACTGTTTAACCTCATCAATAAACAGTGCACAATCCAAAAAATGTATCATGTCTTTCCTATACGCCAGACTCAATTCAATGTTAGCATGATTTAAATTTTACACATTCATAGAAAGTCATCAAACTCTCTACTGATCCCTTCCAAATCACAAATAGATTGTCTATAAAATGACATGATAGGACAATATTATCTTGTAAACAGTCAGCCTCCAAACAAAACCTCTCAAAATGACCCATAAAAAGAATAGCATATGAGGGCACAAAAGGCAATCGCATAGCAGTTCCTCTCACTTGTATTTATAGGCACGTAGCAGAAGAAATTATTGTTTTATGTGAAATCTGCCAGTTCAAACTGTATCAAACCGCTGACACACACGAAAGCTACATAAAGAAATTAAGTTGATATCAGTAGGAGAACTGAGTGTTGTAAACAGTTTTAATGGAGAAAGTTCATTCTTAGCACAATGTTGGGAAACAGTGAAACTCTCATGAGAAATTTACCACTGAGTATTCAAAAGAATCTACTTCGAACAGTGTACATTCTATGCCACAGTTGTCAAAAAAACACTATTTGCTAAAAAAAAAAAAAAAAGTTTGAAGGTGATAAAGACCATACTACCTGCACCCTTCATACTGTGGTGAAAACTTTACAGATAGCCCTTCTTCTAAAGCAAAACAAGCACACATACATATGTTAGTACCTGGTGCACACACTCTTCCATGTTACGTATACATTATATAGTGACACAATTCTCTCTAATAACTCAAGGCTGCTCACAAAGGTTGTGTGGAACATAATGAATACAAGTTAAACATTTATACCGTGGTAAATACATCTACACAGCTATGGTGCATTAGGAGCACATGTGTTTTGTAAACACTTATACCCATTAACTGCACCTAAGCTGTGCAAAATTATGTAGAATTAATATGGTAGCTACTAGCCACTGTGTAAACTGTAAAACAAACTTATACAATCATTGGATGATGTCATCAGTGATGGCATCAATGATGTCATTTGTTCATCAAATTTTTCCCAAAAAAGTGACCTCTTTATTGTAGTTGAGCATGAAAAGTTTTGAGGTGATCCATCGAGCAGGGGGAGAGAAAGAGGGGGGGAGTAAAAAGTCAGTTTTCCATGTTAATTCCTATAGAGATTTTAGACACAACTACAGCTCGAACCGCTGAATGGAATTACACCAAATTTGGCAGAAAGGTAGATCTTATTTTGATTTGTTGTAAATCCCTTCAGTAGTTTTTGAGATATTAAAGGAAGACCAAATTTGTATAACTAGAGGCACGTACCCTCCACGAATCTTACTGACCTCGTGCAGAGATCTGATTGGCTGCCAACACTTCAACCAGGAAGTGTTGGCAGCCATCGTAGGACTTTGACTTAGCTGTCTCCCAAACAAAAACATGAAAAAAAGATAAGGGGGCAGGGTACGAATACCCTGACCCCCTAGGCCTGGTGCTGGGGTCCCCCAGGGACCCTGCCAGGGCAAAAAAAGCATTTTTGTTTGAATTTACGTAGCAAATATCACAACGGATTCACAAATTCACTGCAAAAAAAACCCTAACAAAAGCGGTTTCCCGGCTTGTTTAAACATCAGCCCCAGGTTGGGCCAGGTCCCGGGGGCAAATATATATTAAACAAAAGGGTGGGGTGCATGCAGTTCCCCTCCCCAAGGACAGTTTAAGCCCCGGGGACCACGGCCTCCCTGGGTTTTATTTGAAACATTAAGGTAGGGGGGGCCTTTAAAGGCCCTGAGTATCATCACCTCCCCGGGAGTTAATTATACAATTGGAAGGGGCAGCGCGGACCTCCCTTGTAGGGCTCATAGGAGGCCCGGGCACCACCACCTCACCTGGGCTTGAACAGTATATTGGAGGTGGGCTGCGTGGACCCCACTCATTGGCCCAGTAGGGCCTCAGGGACCACCACCTTTCCAGGGCCAAAAATACAAACTGCCATATTCGGCTCTGGGGACCACCACCTCCCCAGGGCAGGCCCTTCAAAATGAAAGGAGGGGGGCAGTTTGGTCCCCCTCCAGGAGCCATTATTGGCCCTGGGGACCTTCACCAACCAGTGTCGGCTCCCTATCTCCTGAGGTGCCCACCTTCTGGAAATAGCAGTTTGCTTTCGCTTGGTGGGAGCTTTACAGCTCCCGCCATGCAAGAGCAAACTGTAAGTCTATTCACAGCAGGCGGGAGCATCAAAATTGCTCCTGCTCGCTGGGAGCAGACTTTTCACATGCAGGCAGAAAAACAGATGAAACAATTGCTCCCACACGCAGGGAGCAGCATTTTTTGCAATGCCAGCAGGGACCGTGGGGGCATTGAGGCTCCCCCGTGGTCCCCAACGTTGCACACTGGGTGCCCTGTGTGGGCTCCAGGGCACCCAGGATCAGGATGCTAGGGCCCGGGCCAAAATCGGCCCATGGAGGGGAGCTGCGCAGCCCCCTTCCCCATTAATGTTTGGCCAGGCCACATGTGATGGGGTCCCCAGGGCTGAATCAGTCTGGAAAAGGGAGCCGCGTGGCCCCCGTCCCTGAAAATTAGATATTCAAGAGGAAGTACCCCTCTTTGATGGAGATTCATCTCTTTGTAGTCTTGTCATCTTCTCTTCACAAGGAGTCATTATATCACAGATTTGTGAGTGAGGACGCTCAAGGAACAATCACATTGCCGAAATGACATGCACTCATGGTCACTGGAGACATTACCTCGTGGTCCTTTACCCAGCTGTAGTGTAAAATATGCACTAGACATTAGCCCAATGAGGTAGCACCGTCTAATTAATAGGTAGAAAGTATTCCAGTTGGGTAGACATTTTCGGCAAAACTATGGATTCTTCTTGGAAAAAATGAAGTTCCTTTATGGCCCTCATGCTCAGTTCAGGGAAATTAAACCTCAGTGGGCAGTACTTACAAATATAAACACAGCAGTTGCCCCAGTTTAAACTCCACTTCTGTAAAACACAAATGATTCTAAGTTCTTGGGCTTGGGTTTGGGGAAGGCAAAGCAAGTGTGTTTACTATCGTATTCCACGTTGAAAAACAATCTGAAATTCTTAATGGAGGTGAATGCATCGTTGATCTATTGGAGCACATTCTCATCTGTAGTGACTGTGATGAGTGGTTTCTTTCTTGTTTTGAAAGCAGAGTCAATGGTTCTCCCTTTTAATTACCCCGAGTATACAAATGCCCAAAATCATCTGCAAGGTCAGCCCGATTGGCCCCGCCCCGCCTTTTCCCACATTAATGGACAGCTTACCAAACGGGGCCTCTGAGCATGTTTTCCGCCATTTGGTGACGCGTTCTTCATGCAGAGGAATTTTGAGGACATCTCCACCAAACAAAGAAGCACTTACTACATAAAGTTAGGAGGAAGTACCCTTGTTTATTGGAGATTTCCCTCTTTATAGTCTCGTTCTGTTCTCTAGATGAGGATTCATGTTAAAACAGATTTGTGGATCAAGATTCTCGAGGAACCATCACATTGCCGAAATTACGTGCACACAAGGTCACTGGAGACATTTCCTTGTGGTCCATTACACAGCTAGAGTGTAGAATATGAATTAGTTAATATCCAGTGAGGTAGCACTCCCTAATTAACCAGTTGAAAGTGCTCCAGTTGGGTAGACTTTTTCTGTAAAAATGTGGGCTCTTGTTGAATAAAGGGGCAAGTGATGTCCCGTTCTGGCCCAGTCACTCACACAGCTACTGACATACCCACACAGACACTCATTCACACATCCATGAAGGAAATGACCCGATTCGGGTTACCCGGGTCACACAAGACCACCTCTCAGCCTTCCATACCAAATGAAGAGTCGGTCAGACAGTAGAGAATACAAACCAATATCTGTTTATTCAGAGTACGCTCAGAGCGGAGCCCTGTCTGCCCAGTCGCTAAGGAGTGCTGCAGAGGGACTGACATCAGCAAGCATAACGATACATTAAATACACTTCGAAACTAATGAAAGCATAGCCCACCATGGAATTTTCCAGAGAGATGTAGCTGGACAGTAAATTACAAAGGAGTAAGTTTCGATTCTGAGGCTGGGCACACATTATCTACCATTCAAGGTTACTCTGCCTGTGCCCGCCACTAGATAAGTGGGAGAAGGCGTACATCTAAAGGGAAAGGTATGCGCTAATAAGGACAGTGCATTCATTAGTATGGCAGAACTCAGCTCCTGAAGAAACATAACCTAGAGAAGGCGCTTTCTCAGAAATTATAAAGAATTAGTTTCGATCACGATACAAAATGGCGCCTGTACACAAAATGGCGCTGCAAATGCTAACTTACATAAAACCATGCGAAAACATAATTTTTATTCCAACATCCATTCAGCCACTCTTACATACACTCACAGACCCACACACCCATACAGCCACTCACACCCACAAAACCACTGGCACACCCACTCACTGACCCATACAGCCACTCACACACCCACTCACACACCCACATAACCACTCACACACCCATACAGCCACTCACACACCCACCTACAGATCCATACAGCTACTCACACACCCAGTAACACCCACATAACCACTCACACACCCATAAAGCCACTCGCACACCCATTCACAGACCCATACAGCCAATCATACACCCACTCACAGACCCATATGGCCACTCACATACCCACTCACCAACCTATACAGCCTCTTCCACATCCACTCTCAAAGGTTACAGGTGGCAGAAAATAAAATTTAAAAGATGTCATCAGTGATGTCTCTGACCATGTCATGAGGGATGTAATTTGTGAGGTCATAAGCAGTGCATAGTGGGGGTGTAAGATATAGTTTGCTCAGGTAATTATTACTGCTGAATTTCACTGGTTTTGTACTAGTGAAATCTGAGCCTAACTATAACATCACTGTAACCTTTGTTTTTTTCAGTGAAATGTTATGTTTCTTTAATATCATTTCCTAACATTAAAGTCCATGTAACCTTTGTTTTATTTCATGTATATATATATATATATATATATATATTCACTGAAAAACCATAGGTTTCAGACACGTTATAGTTACAAATTAGCATTTAAAAAACCTTTGAAATTCACTGAAAAAACCATAGGTTTTAGGGACAGTTATAGTTACTTGGACATTGCACTCGTACAAAACCCGTGAAATTCCCCGTTATAGTTAGTTCAGCTAACTATAACTCGCGCCCCGCAATGCACTGCTGATGACGTCACATATTACATCACTCATGACATGGTCAGTGACATCACTGATGACATCACTGATGACATCTCAAATGACATCACTGATGACATCACTGATGACATCACTGATGACATCATCCAGTGACTGTGTGTTTCTGTAAAGTTTAAATATTTTTAATATATATAGGAAAAGACGTATTGAAGAATGAGTGGGTGTGTAAGTGTCTGTATGGATGATTTAGTAGGTGCGTGACTGACTCTATAAGTGAGTGATTTAACGTATCTTACTGAATGCATGGGTTAGTGACTAAACTGGATGAATGTCTGTATCCGTCTGTCTGTTGCTGTGTAAGTGGCTGCATGTGTTTGTGAATAGCTACATGAGTGTCTATATGAGTTATTGAATGCTTGTCTGAGTATCTGTATGGGTGCCTGAGTGTTTGTGTGGGAGGGGTGTGTGCAACTCTGTGCATAGATGTGTGAGTGGGTGATTCACTGGGTGGATGGTTTCAAGAGTGCATCTGTGATAGACTGTATGGGTGGGTAAGTGTGTGTAAGAGTGTGTTAGTGAGTGAATGTATGTTCCAGTGGTACATGTGTGAGTAACTACATATGTGAAAGGCAGTATATATGTGTGTTGGAGTATATAAATAGCTATAAGCAAGAGTGAGTGATTGTGATAGTGGCTGTATGGATGAGTGTGTGCTTGTATCAGTGATTGTATAAGAGCGTAACAATGTGCTACTATTTGTATGAGTAAGTGAGCTGGTGTGTATAACTGTATAGGTGAGTAAATGGCAGTGTGTTTAATTATTTGCATGACTGACTAGGTGTGTGAGTATCTCTATGGATGAGTGGCGTTGTTTGAGTGTCTATATAGGAGTAAGAGTGCATATGATAGTCCTGTACTGAGTGACCGTAAGTATGAGTGACTGTACGGGTGAGTGAGTGGATGTGTGTGTGTAGACCTAAGAATCAGTGAGTGGGTATGTAGTTATTGGTGTTGGAGTGTCTATGGTTTTGCGAATGGCAGTCTGTAATTTAGAGTGGGTGTATCAAAGGTTATATTAGGGTGTGAGGAGGTGCATCAGATTTTCACGTGGATGATGTCATCAGTGATGTCATTTGAGATGTCATCAGTGATGTCATCAGTGATGTCACTGACCATGTCATGAGTGATGTAATATGTGACGTCATCAGCAGTGCATTGTGGGGCGCGAGTTATAGTTAGCTGAACTAACTATAACGGGGAATTTCACGGGTTTTGTACGAGTGCAATGTCCAAGTAACTATAACTGTCCCTAAAACCTATGGTTTTTTCAGTGAATTTCAAAGGTTTTTTAAATGCTAATTTGTAACTATAACGTGTCTGAAACCTATGGTTTTTTCAGTGAATTTCAAAGGTTTTTTAAATGCTAATTTGTAACTATAACGTGTCTGAAACCTATGGTTTTTTCAGTGAATTTCAAAGGTTTTTTAAATGCTAATTTCTAACTATAACGTGCCTGAAACCTACGGTTTTTTCAGTGAATTTCAAAGGTTTTGTAAATGACAATTTTTAAATGTATTAATTGTTATATTAATTTTTTTCATACTGATTTACTACATTTTTAGAAACAATTTTTTTTACATATTTTATTTTTTAAATTACATTGTAATTACATTATACATTACATTACAAAAAATACTTTCTCAGAATGAATTACTTTAGTTTAAATACTTTGCAGATAGGCAATAGACTTTTAAGTACAGTAGTTACAGTTGTTGCAATGGGCAACACATTTTCAAACACAATGCAACATTCAGCTCAATGTGAATTTCTAGTTAAATGCAATTAGTTACTTTATGGATTACTTTTGTAACCACAGGACTGGATCCTAGATTCAGTCCTGCTACATCTCCTGTAAACAGTTGAGTAAAAGCGTTTTGGTTACAGTCGTGATTTTTAAGGAATATTATTGTATTTTAAAAGTTGACACTTAGAAACTTTTTCTCATAGAATCACCAATGTTATCCTATGGAAGGAAATTCACTTAGCAGGTAAAAACTGTTATCGTTACTTTTTCTTACTCAGTGTTGGATCCTGGATCCAGCACTGGTGCATCTCCTGTAAACAGTTGAAAGAATGCGTTTAAGTCATACAGGCGATTTTTAAGGAATATTTGTAGTTTGTGAAAATCAACACTTTGAAACTTTTTTGCTGAAAACCAGTCAATCTTAGCCTATGAAGGAAATTCAAGTTACTGGTAAGTACGGTTAAAATTACTTTTGAGGATCAGTACTGGGCTGAAAGATGCAGCACTGAGGTCTCTCCTGATAACAGGTGAGTAAATCGGAATTCGTATTTCGGCTGATTTTAGAGGAATATTTTAAAGTTCCAAAACTCCACACTTAGAAGAATTTCCAAGTGAAACCAGTCAATGTTAGCCTATGGAAGGAAATTCAAGTTACTGGTAAGTACGGTTAAAATTACTTTTCAGGACCAGTACTGGGCTGAAAGATGCAGCACTGAGGTCTCTCCTGATAACAGGTGAGTAAATCAGAATTCGGATTTCGGCTGATTTTAGAGGAATATTTGTATGTTTCAAAAATCAACACTTAGAAACTTTTTCAGCAAAAAGCAGGCAATGATATCCTATGGAAGGAAATTCAAGTTACTGGTAAGTACGGTTAAAATTACTTTTGAGGATCAGTACTGGGCTGAAAGATGCAGCACTGAGGTCTCTCCTGATAACAGGTGAGTAAATCGGAATTCGTATTTCGGCTGATTTTAGAGGAATATTTTAAAGTTCCAAAACTCCACACTTAGAAGAATTTCCAAGTGAAACCAGTCAATGTTAGCCTATGAAGGAAATTCAAGTTACCGGTAAGTACGGTTAAAATTACTTTTCAGGATCAGTACTGGGCTGAAAGATGCAGCACTGAGGTCTCTCCTGATAACAGGTGAGTAAATCGGAATTCGTATTTCGGCTGATTTTAGAGGAATATTTTAAAGTTCCAAAACTCCACACTTAGAAGAATTTCCAAGTGAAACCAGTCAATGTTAGCCTATGAAGGAAATTCAAGTTACCGGTAAGTACGGTTAAAATTACTTTTCAGGACCAGTACTGGGCTGAAAGATACAGCACTGAGGTCTCTCCTGATAACAGGTGAGTAAATCGGAATTCGTATTTCGGCTGATTTTACAGGAATATTTGTATGTTTCAAAAATCAACACTTAGAAACTTTTTCAGCAAAAAGCAGGCAATGATATCCTATGGAAGGAAATTCAAGTTACTGGTAAGTATGGTTAAAATTACTTTTGAGGATCAGTACTGGGCTGAAAGATGCAGCACTGAGGTCTCTCCTGATAACAGGTGAGTAAATCGGAATTCATATTTCGGCTGATTTTAGAGGAATATTTTAAAGTTCCAAAACTCCACACTTAGAAGAATTTCCAAGTGAAACCAGTCAATGTTAGCCTATGAAGGAAATTCAAGTTACCGGTAAGTACGGTTAAAATTACTTTTCAGGACCAGTACTGGGCTGAAAGATGCAGCACTGAGGTCTCTCCTGATAACAGGTGAGTAAATCGGAATTCGTATTTCGGCTGATTTTAGAGGAATATTTTAAAGTTCCAAAACTCCACACTTAGAAGAATTTCCAAGTGAAACCAGTCAATGTTAGCCTATGGAAGGAAATTCAAGTTACTGGTAAGTATGGTTAGAATTACTTTTCAGGACCAGTACTGGGCTGAAAGATACAGCACTGAGGTCTCTCCTGATAACAGGTGAGTAAATCGGAATTCGTATTTCGGCTGATTTTAGAGGAATATTTGCACAATGGTGAAGGGAGGGGCGGGGCCTGAGGTGACATCTGTGCAAACGCGCCCCGTTGCGCGTTTTAAGTTGGGGATTAAGTCCCCTTGAATCCTGAGGGTCCCTAGGGGTCAACTAGCCCACCAGGAACCTCCAATATGCGCTAGGGGCTGCGTTGCAGAGACGTGTAGAGAGGCCACAACCCTTTTACACCTCTCTGCAACGCAGCTCTGTGGCGCTTTCTGGATGTACCTGTTGGGCTAGTTGGCCCCAGGGACCCTCAGGATTGAAGGGGATTTAATTCCCCATCTTAAAACGCGCCACGGGGCCTGTTTGCACACATGTCACCTGAAGCCCCGCCCCTCCCTTCACCACTGTGCAAACGCGCCCGTGGCGCGTTTTAAGTTGGGGGATTAAGTCCCTTGAATCCTGAGGGTCCCCGGAGTCCAACTAGCCCACCATATACCTCCAAAAAGCGCCACAGAGCTGCGTTGCAGAGAGGTGTAAAAGGGGTGTGGCCTCTCTACACGTCTCTGCAACGCAGCCCCCTGGCGCATATTGGAGGTTCCTGGTGGGCTAGTTGGCCCCCAGGGACCCCCAGTATTCAACGGGAATTCGTTCCTCTCTGCAAACGCGCCAGGGGCGCGTTTGCAGAGTGGTGAAGGAAGGGGGCGGGGCCTGCGGCCCGATCGTTTAAAAAAAAAAAAAAAATGTTTGTCCCCTGAAGGGGGGCTGTGTGGCCCCCCTTACTTTTTCCTGTTTTTATGCCCTGGGGACCCCATCCCCCAGGGCCTTACCCCCTTTTTTAAATTTTTAATTAAAAAAAACGGGAAGGGGCCGCGTGGCCCCCCTTCCCTGGGCCTGTATTGGCCCCGGGGACCCCATCCCCCGGGGCATGGCCTTTTTATTTTTATTCTTTGGAGGGGGCTGCGTGGCCCCCTCCTCTGGCCATTTAAGGCCCCGGGACCCCATCCCCGGGGCCGGCCTTTCCATTTTTTTTTATTTTTTTAATTTTTCTTTTTTGGGGAGGGGGGCCGCGTGGCCCCCTTCCTGGGCCACTACTTGCCCCGGGGACCCCATCCCCCGGGGCCTGGCCTCTCGTTGGGGACTGTGGGGGGTCCCCAATCCCCCACAGTCCCGCCGGCTCCCCGTGTCCTACGGGAGCCGGCATTGCTTTACACATGGGGAGCAGCTGACATGCTGCTCCCCATGTGGAAAGCTGTCGGCTTTGGATATTGGAAGAGAGAGCAGGTTTCCCTGCTCTCTCTTCCAATATCCAAAGCAGTTGCTATGGCAGGACGGGCGCCGCGAGGCTCCCGTCCTGCCATAGCAAACTACAGTGTCCCGGGGTAGGCACCCCAGGACACTGCAGGAGCCGGCCCTGGGGGTGGTGGTCCCCAGGGCCATCAAGGGCTCCAGGAGGGGGCCGCGCGGCCCCCTCCCTACATCAGCACAGCCCCGGGGAGGTGGTGGGCCCCGGGGCTTCGGGGTCCAAAACGGACCCCCATTTTAATTTGTTAGTGCCCGGGGAGGTGGCGGTCCCGGGCGTGTGGGGGGCTGGAGCCCCCCACACAGGTTGTAAAATTAATTTTAAAAAGCCCCGGGAGGTGGTGGTCCTCGGGGCTTGGGGGCCCTTTGAGGCCCCCACACATTAAATTATCCCCCCACCATGCCCCCGGGACTTGGGCCACCCGGGGGCCAATTAACATCGAGCGCGGAAGACCGCGCTTCGATTTTTTCGGCAGGATTCGCGCACCCTGAGCGCATCCTGCCGATTTTTTTTTTTTTAAATGCTTTTTTTGCCCAGGGGGTCCTTGTGGGACCCCTGAGCAGGCCTAGGGGTTAGGGTGTTTCTACCCTGCCCCCTTTGTGCGTTTTGCGCACTTGTTTCTTTTTTTTTCTCGGCGGGATACGCGCACCCTAAGCGCATCCCGCCGATTTAAAAAAATAAATCTTTTTCTGCTCAGGGGTCCTTGTGGGACCCCTGAGCAGACCTAGGGGGTCAGGGTGTTTCTACCCTGCTCCCTTTTGCGCTTTGCGCACTTGTTTCTGTCCCTCGGTTCTACCGAGGGACAAAATGGCTGCCAACACTTCTTGATTTGAACCAAGGGCTACCTCTTTGCCAAATTTGGGGTAATTCCGTTCAGCAGTTCGGGCTGTAGCTGCGACTAAAGGATCCTATGGAAAAATGAATGGGGAAAACGCGTTTTGGGACCCCCCTTTTTTCTCGGCCCCCGCTTCACGTATCACCCCGAGACTTTCAGGGTAGGAGCGGAGCGGAGCGCCCCAACAAGTTGGAAACTTTCACGAAGATTCGTCAACCGGTGCCAACGTTATTTCAAATAGAATGTCGCGGATTTCCTATGGATAATAGGTTGTAACTATAACTATCTACTGGCGACCGCCAGTAGATAATATATATATATATATATATATGTTCACTTAAAAACCAAAGGTTAAAGTGACTTTTTACTCAAAATAACATTTCAGCCAGTACTCAGCAGTCCCACTGTGCGCTAAAAGGAAAATGTGAGAAAGTACATCTCTTTGGGTAGTCACCCCATTTCTTTGTAGACTGCTGCTGCGGATTTTTAACTCTGCACTCTGGGGCACTGCTGTCCTGACCCCATTGTATGGGCTCTGATGACTATGACAGAATTTGTTAGATTGTGATTTACATATTCAACTTTACATAAGGCCGTAGTATATGGGGTTTGAAAATACACCATTTGCAGGAAAGTCACCTGTTAAATGTTACCTGTGAACTGCTGCACATATTATGCCATCCACTAAAGTGACATGTAACACAAGGTTTCAAGTGGACATGTGTAGCCTGATTGATGCAGCTTTGAAACCTGAAGGTGGACCTGCCAAAATAATCCTTTTGACTGGGGGAAACCCTACTTTTAAATATAACATATGTCACCTATTGTAGTCCACAGTGGCAGATGCCTAGCATTTAAAAGTGGAACTTAGTGTTGGCATGTTCCCAGAGCCCTCAGAACCTGTTTTGACTGTATAAGGCTCTAGCTGTTCTTTGATGAAACACTAAGGTACAATTAAACCTGCTATTTTATATCTTAGGTTTAGAATTAGCCAGGGCATCATTCAACCAATGTTTTTAATATTTATTAAAAATCCAATTCAATGGTGAAGTTAGATATTTGATAAATGTACAGGACAAGTAATGTCTTTAAAGTTATACTTTTCTTGCCTGAAAGTTACAGTAGCCTAATTAGCATTAGCCTGCCTGCAGTTCCCCTCTGTCAGAGCTTCTCGTTGATGAGACATGAAAACTGCTTGAAAGGGACCAAGGCGAGGCTTGCCCATTCACAGTTAACTGTATATTGATCCCAAGGTTAACTCTATGTATTCAGCTTAGCACTAGCCCAGTTGCAGGATGAGCTGGTCTCACAATTAGTTTGGTGTGTTTGAGGAAAGAGTCTGTTCATTTCCTTAGACACGCCCATACCTGGGCCACCAGCCACCTCCAGAGGCATGAGAGTTCTGCCTTTTTGGATTTCTCTCATAATACTGCACTGTGGGATATTTTATAGTATTTATCACAAAAAAGAGGGACAGGGGCTTGGTAGGTCCAGCATACAGGCCCCAAGTAGATATGGCAAGGACAGAGGTATACAGTTCCTAAGGGGGGCATGGAAGGGTAAGGGGATGGGGGATGGAAGGGGATGGTGGATAGTGGATGCCTGGTGTAGAAGGGGAAAAAAATAGAATAGCTCCAATTAGGAGCAAGGGCCCTCACACACCCTAAAGGGTGTCATGCTTCATCATTGGGCAGCTCCTTGTTGGGCCGGCGCTACAATGCCCAACGTGCCCCTCAGGGGGGCTCTTTGCCGGAGGTATTCTCTGGTTGCCGGTGTGAATCTAGAAAGTGATGTGGGGGCGTATGTGTAGTGAGTAGAGCTGGGAAGCAAAAAGTGTAAATTAAAAATAGCTAGAGGATTCCCAAAACACAATTTTATTCGCTGGGTTCCTATGCTATAAATAAAAACAACCGACTACAAAAGTCGTAGCTGATGAGGGAAAATTATACCTGCTTCAGCTCAGAGTGATATGTGTGGGGTGGAGATGGTCGACATGTTAAAAAATCATGTCCCCCATAGCCAGGACTCATGTCGTAGTCCTGTGCAAAAGTGAAAGTGCACGTCCAGGATACTCGCAAATTGGCGAGGGAAGAGCAACTCAGTTTGAGGTCCTTCGAAGCACGGGACCTACCCGCGTATGGACATCACCATCATGGTTGGGGTCTTAATTACATCCCCTTCTAGGTGTTATCAAGAGGGTATACTGCACTTTTTTTCACACTTTCACCTGCGGGGCCCATTGGGCATTGCAGCGCCGGCCCAACGAGGAGCTTTCCAATGATGAAACATGACACCCTTCGGGTGTGTGAGGCCTTTGCTCCTAATTGGAGCTATTCCATTTTTTCCCCTTCTACACCAGGAACACCAGGCATCCACTATCCACCATCCACTTCCATCCCCCCATCCGTATCCCCTTTCCCTTCCACACCCTCCTTAGGAATTGCATACCTCTGTCCTGGCCATATTTTATAGTATGACACAAAGGATGTGTTGCAAAGTGGGTAGGTTTGCCCTTGGGGACTTTTTCCCCAATGGTTAGGGAGTGTCCAGGAATCACCCCACCCACTGGCTAGTGAACAAAGGTGACACCTCACACCAGCTTCTTAGATCACATCTGAATCTGTGGGGTCTGATCGCCACATTCGTCTTTCGGCGGGCGGACACGCAGGGGTGGAGGTGGTTGGACCAAAGTACTGTTTGTATAATGGCTTGTTCAAAGTTGATTATTATTTTATGAGGGGAATAGTTGTTGGTTTTAATTTTAATGTGGTTTAGTACTCCGTAGTAAGTAGTATTTTGTTTATTAAGTAGCATGGCATAGCAAGGTGTATATGAATGGTATATTAGAGTTTTGCTATTCACCATGGGTCAGATGTATGACGCGTAAAATAGCGCCTCGCAAATTGCGAGTTTTTTGCGACTCGCAATTTGCGAGGTGCTATTTTGCATGTACAACAGTGTGTTTAACACTGTTTGCGATTCCCAATGGGGTCGCAAATTGCGAGGCTCATGAATATTAATGAGCCTCTCGCAATTTGCGAGTCCATTGGGAATGGCTGGCCCTCCCAGGGATGGTGGCCTGCTGGGCTCAGCAGACCACCATGTCTGGGATTGCTTTTAAATAAAGCAGCCTTTTTTTTTTTAAATGCAGCCCGTTTTCCTTAAAGGAAAACGGGATGCATTTAAAAAAAAATAATGAAACGTTTCGTTTCATTTTTTAAGGGCAGGCAGTGGTCCCAGGGACCACTGCCTGCCCCTAAAAAATAATTTTGCATGCATTTACAAAGGGGAAGGGGTCCTGACCCCTTACCATTTGTGAATGCATTACCACCTACTTGAAGTAGGTGGTAATTTGCGAGTGTTTTGCGACCGCAATTGTTGCGGTTGCTATTAGGAAGGGAACGCCCCTTCCTAATAGCGAGTCGCAAAACAGCATTTTGTGAGTCGCAATTTAGTTGCGACTTGCAAAATTCTCTTTGTACATGGGCCCATGCATTTTAGCGTGCGCAAACGGGTCCAAGACCCGTTTTCGCACGCTAAAATGTGTCGTACATCCCATGTATGGTGTATATCTGAATGAATGGTTTGGGCTACATTTGGATTGTTCCATCCATCATCCATATTTGACATTGGCATAGGTTTAAGTAGTTATCTGCAGTAGCAAATATTATAATGTGTTTCTCAGTATTAAGGTTATCATGTAGGAGGAAGGTTTCTTCATTATGTGTGGTCGTTAGGTTTTCAGGAATTTGGATATTTTGATATCTTCTAGGGGCAGGAGGAGTATCACTGATGACTTTTTAAGTGTATGCCATTAAGCACTTAAAGTTATGTATAGCTGGTAGCTGACCTGTAAACTGTGCTGGTACTTTAGGGAGTAAATCTTCTAGGACCTTAGTAGTGGGCTCTTGAGAGTTAGTACTTGCCTTTCTTAAATACATGCCTTACTTCGATTTTGATCACATTTTGGAGGTGGTTGTGTTCTCTCACATCAATAAGAACATAACATTTGTTGTAGCCCTCTCATAACAAGCTTTGGAGTAATATTTTGTACATTTACATTTAACATTTTTGTTGCTTGCACTTCCATGACTGAAAGTGTAGCCCATGTGAGAGAGTAATTGTTTTCCGTTCTGTGATGTGATATATCTTGCTCTTTCTGTCATTATGCCTGAAAATAGTTTAATAATATAATTAATTACATTGTAATAATTATAGTTTATATTTGAAATGCACATACAAAGTTATGGAAATTGTTTTCTATTTTCTATTTACATATTTGTTCTTGATGCTAATGGCAGTCCTTTTTTCCTGTTTCCTTTAGAAGTGTTTTAATGTGGATCAGGTGGCTTCTTTCTGTTGGGGAAAAAAAGTTGTTTTAGTTTTATTTTAAACATTTGTCTGTTGGTAATTAGTAGGGACTGAGGGCTTTTAGTTTGATTTTTTGCATTTAAGGTTGACAAAATTAAAACTGTTGTAAATTTGCTTACTTTGTATCTTCCTTTTTCCAGGTATTTGATTGATGGAGTTTGTTGGTCAGTTTGTAGTTTGTCAATGTTGTTGTAATTTTTCTGTAGTATCTAGAGTTCAGTAGATAAAAAATAGAGTGTTTTGTAGTTATTAATAATTTAACGTTTTTTAAATAAGTTATTGTTATAGAGAGAACACCTCGCTGCTCTTTAAGAAACTACCTGCTGCACCGGAAATAAATACGGGTGCACCAGAGCATCTGGTCCAGCCACTTATGAGCCGGTTTAGTGTACCTCGGTGTGGAGGCGGTCCTAGCTGGAGCGTGAGGATGTGTGATTGCGATCTGTGCCAAGTGGCACAGCTACGCCCTGCTATCGGAGCATGTACCTGTCCTGCCGGGCAAGGAACCTGTTGGATCCAAAACCAGCTCCGGAGGCCGGGCACTTGAGCCAGACCCTGCAGGAGGCCCAAGGGGAGGCGAAGGACACGCATCCGAGGAACTTCACTTTTTGGGGCAGCATGTCCCCCTGCTGCCTGTCCCTTTTGTATTGGTAAGCCTGCCCTGCCTGTCCCTATTTTGCTTGGTAATGAGGTGCAGGAGGGAGTATTTTGTGTTCATGTTTGTGTGTATTGCCACCCATGCGTACCTAGTGTGTCGGGGACCATAAAGCTTCTGGCGTCTTTCCACATCTGAGACATGTGCTGTAATTCAATAGCTCAGCAAATTTTTCCTGTCGTGCCACAAAGAACAAATAAAGATAGGCCTGAGGAACAACAGTAGATTGAACGATCTTCTTCTCTATACCCTTAACACTCTGGGGTATATGTACAAGGAGTTAACGCCACCGTAGCATCACTTTTTTGACGTTACGGCGGCTTCTTTTTTATCCCCGTATTTACAAGTTGCCGCTAACCGCAGTTAGCGGCAGTTTTCCAGCGTAAACGTCAATTTTTAGGATCGCCACTTCTGTTAGCGGGACTTAACGAAAATGAGATGCAAGGTAGGTGTTCCTGTGCAAAAACTGCCGCTTACCCCACTTTGTGATATTTAAAAGGAATTCCTTGTATGTGCAAAACCCAAAAAAACTGCCTCTAACTCCAGTTAGAGGCAGTTTTTTAAGACCAGAAAATAGAGGTCTTAAAAATGGTGCAAACACTTGGGGCCTCGTTTCAGAAGGTTTTGGTGCTGGACAGCTCTGCAAGGAATGTTGCTGCGCTGCCCTGCAAAAAAACTACAGGGCAGGAATATGCACCATCAATAAGATAGGATGCATTCCTGGGCCTCATTCATGAAAAGTGTTACATCGCCTCGACAAAACAGTGTTGCAACACTTTTCACTACGCCCTTCTTGCGACACCATGGATATGCGGTATTCACTGTAAGGCACTCCATGTTGTAATTAATGACAGATATGTCTGCAATCCTGACGTATCAATCAGCGCTAAAGTGATGCATTGCTGCAGTTGTGTCACAAGCATGGCGCGACTCCAGCAATGCTAGGGCCAGCCTATCCCTGTGGCACTGCGTCACCCTCACGCCTGCCATGAGGCAGGCTTAAGGTACTGATGCAGTGGCGTCCTACAATTGTTGCAGTGAAATCAGTGATTTCACTGTGCCACTCCTATGAGGCTTTGTTGCGTGGGAACGCCCACCCTGCATTCATCATACCTGATGCAGGTATAATGTGGCACAAGGCTTCACTATGTCACGCATATGCCTAGATGCATCACTTTGCAAATACGGCGCATCGTGGTGCAAGAATCATGCTGCAAGTACGTCACGAAAATAACACACTGGTGGGGTGAAACTGTCAGAAGGGGCTCATGAATAAGCCCCCCTGTCTTTTTCCCATACGTTGGCGCACAATGGCTACCATGCGCCAACGCAGGAACTTTTGCGCCATGGTGCAAGGGTGACTGTGTTGCGGAGTTGATTGATGTTGTGGCTCCATCTCTTCTTGAGATGTCTGCAGGTGGGGCTGGACTAGTGGAGGGCGGGAGTGAACCAGTTGGCCTTCTTGGAGTGTTGTTTGCCTGGTCTTTCCTTGTAGGGTGCCAGGGTGTCGGCCCAGTTGGAGATCCATCGTGGAGGTTGCGAGCTGTGGTGTTGGCGTCTGTAAGCATTGGCGGAGTGGTGGTGCTGAGGGAGTTGACAGGAATATTTTTGGTGGCCTTGATCCAGCTGCGACGGGGGGGCAATGATGGCTATGGTGTACGGTGGGCATGGTGAAGGCGTGATGTAAACAATGATGGTCAGTACAGGAGAGTCCTGTGGTGTGGCTGTAGTTGAAGTTCCCGCTGGTGGAGAAGACGGGCTCGAGCGTGTGTCAGGCTATGTGGGTTGGTACAGTAACTAGCTGCTTGAGTCCGATGTTGGTGAAGTTCCCCAGGAGGGGGGTGGTGTTCTGGTCACTGGGGTTGTCCAGGTGGAACTTGAGGTCTCCGAGTTGTATGTAGTCGGTGGATGGGAGAGCCTGGGGTGCAATGAGGTCTACAATGGCATTGGTGAATGGGGGTTCATGGCCCGGGGGGCCTGTAGATGAGGGTGCCGCAGAGGGTGGTGTTGGGGTTGGTCCGGATCTGGAAGTGACAGTGTTCCATGGTCTTACTCGACCCCCGGGCCTCCTCCGCTACGGGTACCACCTTCTCCTCACCTGGACATTGACACTGTGGCGCAATCCGCTGCACCCTCTCCAAATCTGTAACTCAGCCAGCAGGAGCCTCAGCCAGGCAGGATTTCACAAGCCTAAGTACAGCAGTCACCGCCAAGTCCGCTGGAGAACCTCCAGATGCAGGTGATGCAACAGGGCCCCCTTAGGCGTGAAGTTGCAGCGCTCCTGCCACACAAGTTTGGCGCAGCTCAGGGGCCTCACCCTCCACAGCATCTGGCCAGCGCAACATCCTCCGGCCAGTGATGCAGAGAGGCGCGGACCACCATTGGTAATCTCCTCCGTACACCCTGGTGCAGTGGTGGTGCATGGTATGCGATGCAGACCTCCCTACGTAGGTGCGCAGGAGCGCCTCTACCATTCAGAGCTCCAAGGGACACAAGGCAGTCTTCTCACACAGGTCAGCAACGTGTCTCCATGCGACCTGGCAGACTTCACCACCAGGTAAGGGCGATTGCCGACGCCTCAATGTCTACTGCCACGGCCCAGCAACTCCACAGCACCTCCTCATCCCAGACGCAGGCCCAGCGAGGCCTCCAGGCCCCGGGAACTGTCCGCTCTTTCAAGGTTTTGGAGGCCATGGTGTTGCAAGGAGTTCGCAATGATAAGTGATGCATCACTGGTTTTGCCCAGCGATGCGCCTCTTTTCATGATTGTAGCCCTGAATTTCCTCTTCCCATTGGACTCTGGCTGGTCATCCTGGCTGTTGGGGGGATTGGGGGGGTTGTTAATATGTGCTTCACTTGGCCCTGGCTGCTCCATTCTGCATTCCATAGGTTTTGTTTACTATTTTTCATTGGAGGTGGACTTATAGGCTATTTTTGCCTCTAGAGGCAAAAAAAGTCACGTTGGGCTGACTAACGTGAGTTTTTTTGCCGCTAATGGGCCTTTCGTCAGTTTTCGCCCACTAACGTCAGAAATTGTATTGCCTTCACGCTAGTGTTAGAGGCAGTTTTCACTGCGGCTACCTGAAACTATCTCCATGTAGCGATGTATTGTAAATACATTTCTAACAGTGCGATAGTTTTTGGTGATAGGCCGCGTTAAGAAAACTGCCGCTAACTAGCGTTAGCGTTAGTTAGCGGTAGTTCTTGTACATATACCCCTCTGACTTTATTGTAGACTCATTTGGCAAGCCCACACATTTTTACTTTTCTTCATCGCTAGAGCATGCCAGTAAAAAGTACTTAGGATTCCATCTGTTTACATTACAATATTCCAGTTTGAGTTCACCTGGAATCTGTATGTTACAATTATTGTAGCTTGTGTTGTTACAAAGATGACACGATCGAGCACTCAATCTGTCAATGTCCATCCCTTTTAGATATAAGAAAGAAATTATTTTCCTAAGTAAGGCATTCGTCAAAGCGAACATAAGAAGGATTAAGCATACTATCAAATTCCATGACTGATCATGCTTTGATTGGCAAAATGATGAAGTTCCGAGATTTAGTCTATCATCATTGAGCAATTTCAGGATCTAAATGTTTTTTCTTAGTATATGGCTGATCATTCGTTTTAGCATTGATTTTATGTATTTATTGCATTTTTGTAATGTTAAGACATATTTATTTTTTTCCATGCAATAAAATTACTACTACTACTACCTTTCTATCAATGGTATTACTACTGCACTTGTAGTGAGAATATGAAATCTGCTGGTGGTGACATTGAGATCTTTCAAATAGTTCCTTCCCAAAAAATATACCTGACCCCATGTCTACCGCACAAACAATTCTCTTTCTTTATCCACTTTGTCGTTCTTCCTCTTTCATCTCTTGCACCTATTCACCAAGTCTTCAAAATTTCTTACTCCTACTCTCCGTTCCTCTTTTTCACATACCTCCTGTTTCAACATTTTCTTTCACGTTTCTCATCTCCCTCCTTCCCCTAACGTCCTGAGTCCTCCCTCTCACTTTCCTCTACCTCATTCCTCCCACACCTAATTCCTTTTTTATTCTCATCTTGCTTCATTGCACACAACTTCCAATTTAACCTTCTTATCATAACCATCCTCTCCCAATCGCCTTCCTTTCCCACATCCTCTTCTTACCCACTTCTCTTTCATGCACTGTCATATACACCCCCACATTCTGCTCTGACTAATTCCCCTCATAGAGTCTTTTCTCTCACACTCATACATATGACATCCTTCTTCCCTTCCACACCTTTCCCCTTACTCACCCTTCTATTGAACATCATATTGCTTTTTCATCTCACACACCATTTTCTATCACTGCCATCCTTCTATCTTTCACAATCTGTTCTCACTCCAATTTCTCACATGCAGTTTGATACTCTTGCTCTCTCACTCACACAAGAACATGCAAACTCTTGTCTGCATTGGAAGAGAAAATGTGAGCATAAAGCAAAATAAAATGGAGAGATCATAAAGAAACCACATTAAGAAACAGGGCCTCATTTATGAGGTCCCTCGCAGCAATGGAACGTCACTTTTTTGACATTCCGGTGGCGCAATGAGCCCCGGCATATTTACAAGGCCACGTAAAGTCACTTTACATGGCTTTTCATGTCCTTGTAAATATGTGCCCCTTTTTTCTGTGGGTGTTCCCACACAACACCCATGGAATCTGAAGCATTCCCAGATTTACGAGAAATCATAAACCTGGGAATGCGTCAGAATCTAAAGCCATACCAGGGGTGGCGTTAGGAAGGTGCAATGAGGAGAAATGTTTTCATTTCCCCTCATTTTTAGGTTGAGCCTATGACAGCGCTTGCGCTGTCTGCAAGACCTGTTGTATCCTATTCTATGGCATGTGGCACACCCAGTGATTGCTATTTGTTGTTGTCTGTGTCAATCGGAAATGCAGCTTTTTTATTGCTGCATTTCTGTAACTGTCCCTCCTTTGTGTGCGTAGCTCTGCTTCTGGCGATTTAACTTAGAGAGCATTTTGTTGGCCATCACACTGTATAGCATGCCTGAATTGATGGATTTTGTGCAGGAAGGCACAAAATCAATCAGCCCCGCAACGCAGTCACCCTTGCACAATGGTGCAAGGGTGCCTGCGTTGATGCATGGCAGCCCATTGTGCGCCGGGGCTGGGGAAAAAGAGAGGAATGCACTGTATCACATAGATATAGCGCAGTCCTGCCCTTTTGTTTTGACGTAGGGCAGTGCAGCGAGATTCCTTGTGGCGCTGCCCCACGCCAAAACCTCATAAATGAGGCCCACAATTTTTAGTTTCACATTGAAGATTGTTATTCTCAAGCCCGACACACGTGCCAAACTTTTACAAAAGGTTTTGAACGTGTATGCACTGAGTGCTGCACACTATGCCTTCTAAGTCATTGTGTTGTGACTGTTAAAATTCGTGAGAGCCCTAAGTGAGGGGCAAGGTGTTGGCCATTCTTCGGCTCTAGTCCATGCTCTTGGAGAGCACCCCATAGTCCTCCTTCTGTGATAACAGAAGGTGTGTAAGTGATGATGAAAGGGGTGATGCTACTATAGGAGGAGCAGTCAATGTCTCATTCTTACTTGCACTGCAACAGGAGACAAACTGTAAGCTTTCAGACGACCAATATAATTCGGATCAAATGGAAAATGGGTCCCGCTTTGTGAAGTGCAGCATTAACGGTGAAGTGCCTGTATGTTTCTCACTCTTGGGGTTGTCTGTCTACAGCTCTTTAGGGAGAGGTGTTTAGCCTGGAGCAAAGAAAGTGGAGAGGGGCAATGTGTGAGCCGAAAGGACCGGGAGCTGAAGGGCAGTGGGTGAACCGAAAGGACCAGGAGCTGAAGGGCAGTGTGTGAGCCGAAAGGACCGGGAGCTGAAGGGCAGTGTGTGAGCCGAAAGGACCGGGAGCTGAGGGGCATACTAGCTGCCACCATGATGTTTCTTTGCAAAATAATGAAAAGTAAAGGTGACTAGTAATTTGGAAGACCAATGGTAAGAGGATGGCGCCCAAAGGTGGAGATACAGTAAATGGATTTAAACTGTTTGCATACTTCAAAATTGTAGGTGAACGAGTGGTTTGCATGTCACAGTTGTACACGCCTACACTTGCACCTTGTTTTGCTTTTGAAGGAGAGTGTGCTACTGTGTTTCAAGATGGAATATGCTGATTTTGTGCATAACACTTATGTAGTACAAGTTGCAATTCAAAATCTTTTGAAAAGCAAGTATTAATACTTTTGGCCACAGTGTTATCACCTCTGTGTTAGTTCATGAAAGGATGACGATAGATCCTGTTGTATTTTGAATTCCAGAATAGTTTTAAATTTAAGGTGCATGCACCTCAGTTTAGACACCCACAAATTTATAGGATGTTGTAAGCAATGAGGGGGCATATTCACAAGGAGCTATCGCCGAATTAACGGCACTTTATCGCAGCCAAAGTTGTGATAAATTTACCACCCCATTCACAAGCCGGTGTCAACAGCCCACAGCACCAGTTTACCCGCGATAGCAGCCGCAAAAAACATCGGCACAGAGGACCCCCACAAATATCGCTAATGAGATGCAGAGTAGGCGTTCCCGTGCCAAAAGCCGAGACAACATCACACCTCAACATTCACAACGACCAGCCACATCGGCGATAAGAACACAAAACAGGCGATAAGGCGCGTTAGCACCAGGAAATTTACACCTGGTGTAAAGTCGGACGGCAGCCAGCACCACAAAAGAGAGCACAGCCCAGAGCCACACATGAAGGACAACAGATGCCCACGAGCAACTGAACATGCAGCACGGACACCCAAGAGGGCCACAACACCCACCGACACCACACCCAGGCCCGCGAAACCCCCCCCCCCCCGGGACCACCCCCAACCCAGGAATAAGAAATTGCACACCAAAACCACGAATCCCAAAACAAACATTTTGCCTGATGTCGCACAAGCAGGAAAATAAACATACATGCGTGGCCAGAAAATGGAGAATCAGTCATACAGCAATGCAATCACCAACACAAAACACCATACAAACAAAAGCAGAAACAAGCCTTAGGATGAGTCCTAGCGGCTCTTCACTGGACAATCGGTAGCACACAGCCTGGAAGACCAAATCCAAGAGAAGAAGGTGTGCCATGCGCCCAACAAAGGAAAGAGAGGGAGAGAGCGAGGGAGGGAGACGGAGTGAGATAGCACAAGCAGCGCAAGGCCGCCCGGGCACCTGGCTCCACATGCCAACATGTGTGTGTGCATCGCCATCCGTACACCATGAGCCCAAGGCCGTGTCCCAATCTGAGCGCCAAAGCCACATCACATTCCGAAAATGCAAGTAGTAGTCAGACAAACATCAGGGATGAAAGCACCATTGTCCCAATGCAGAAGGCGGGAGGACACCTGCACCTCCGACCTTGGTCCAGAACGCGCCTGGAACACCCTGATAGAGATGCAATGGCAGACGGGGACGACTCCCACACCACGCATTCTGCTAATGAACCATCCGACTTATCCACAGCCGACACTCAGAAGCCTCTGCCTGTGGTACCCCGGCATGGGATGCCCTTGACACTCACGGAAACAGCAACCCATTACCCACAACGTTGCACACACATACGAATCATTGCTCAGAGCTGAGGCATATCCTCCACACAACTGCTGCAGTTCAGAAGAGTGCCGGTTCACGAGACGCACCAATGCAATGGCAGGCCATACCGGGCACATGCACAACCCCCGTCACGTGGAACAGTACCGTGCACGTATGCTGCATTTACTGGGCACACTGCCACTGGCAGTGCTGCGGATCAGTTACAGGCTCAGCTTCCGCATTGTCCACGTCACCTGCGTCGGGCCCTGGTTCCACTGCCGAAAATGCACATTCGAGTGTCCCATGGATGTCTGCCTATCCAACACAACTGTTGATGAATTGGACTATGACTTGTGTCTGCGCCCCCTGTTGGATCACGAAAAGGAGTGTAACCAAGACAGCCGTGCATTGGATGCCTTGACATACAGGGTATGTATTGTTAGTTGTGCATTGGAGATTGCACAATTTCTCGTGTGCAGTGACCACATCAAGGCGCTCCCCTATTGGGCTGTGTTGCGGATCGGTGAGACGCGTGGGCTGAGCACACCTGCCCGGACTACCTAATGGATTGGCTCACCCTGGTGTTCCTTGAACACGACAACAACGTACTATTGGAACACATTGCACATGAAGCTGCACGGGCATTCATGGACAAGTAACTACATTCCTGCAGCCACAGCACATGGCCCAACAACTTGTTGCATCATTGGGATTGCTCACATATCCCACCACAACAGAGGACACATCTGCCTTCGGTCGGGCTCTGGATGCATGTGCGTGGAATAACGCGTGTGTACACACACCAGTGCAAGGTGACGCAGGTCCATGGTCGGAGCAACACAGCGTCGTTTGGCAATGTTGCCAATTCGGACACACTGCTGGGGGAGAGCACACACATGGCAATGTAGCATGACATGTGAACCTGTCGGACCCTCACACCTGAATTCTGTCAGCAGAGCAGACAATCGGCGCACTCCGGAGGCAGAGCACCATGCAGATCCCACGTGCAGTGAGTCGTGCCCCCTCACACCGGGCAATGGGCAGACGCCAAACAACACATGACTCATCCAGCAAGGCAAGGTGGGCTGTGAGCGTTGCTATCCGTGATGAATGTTGTCCATTTCAGCCCCATTTTCGGAACCTCGACATGTACCCATGCTGCGTGTAAGTGTCTTAAGCATGTCCCTGCCTGTTGTGGCTGTTGCCTCGTCCGTACTGACACGCACATGCCAATAAAGACTATGCCACTCCACTGGTGTCTAACTGTGAGGTGTGTTGTTTAGATTGTCCACTCGTGTGCCACAATGAGCATCGTCCCAACACAGGGAGGAACTGACTGACGCATGTGCAATGGGGGTGTGTCCCTTTGGCAAGCTCCACCTCTGTGAGCCAGACATTGTTTTTGGATAGGTGCTGGACGCCATGTGCACTTACATGACTTCAGCTATGTGTGTATGGTGTCCAACCTCTGACCATGTGGAGCAATGTCATACATCACAACAGAATGTGTCCACACAGATGTGTGTAAGTAGGTATGCGACGTGAAGTTCTGTTGTCACACGTGGTGTAGAACACCACTCCTGGCCTGCCACCATTTTGGTCACTCCTACACACAGCCCTATTCAACACATGGACGTATGCCTACATTGGGGGGTTGTGAGATTGTTGTTGATGTGCAATGGGGACACAGCTAGTACTCACCTTCACAGTCATCCAATTGGCCATGTGTCTCAGGGATAGACATGCGCAGAGGGTGTACCTTCATGTGCAATCATTGTCCCTACATCCAGCCACACTTCCATACGTGAGTGAACATAGTGATGACACATCTGTGTGATTTAGAATGTTTTATTCACATTCAGGTGATTGACGGAGCTGGAGCTGTACATGGCCATCCAAGCCCACATCACATGGAAGCCCAGTGGTGGGCCAACCAGAGTCCTTTGGGGATTGCACAGTGATAAGGAAGAGGGAGAGTGCAGTCTGCCGCAGGATTGCTGTGTAATTGGCCAGCGGTGAAGAAATGGCAGTCCGTGTCGGGGTCCGGGTGAATGTCGCAGAGTGTACCGGAGGTCAGTAGGAGGTATTTCTCAGGGCATGATGCATAGGTCATAACCAGGCAGGGACAGGCCATATGGCGGTGATGGATGCTACTGCCTCCTTCCTCACACAGTAGTTCCCATCCCCTTCTCACTCCCCTGATACGGGTTCTGTGTCCGGTGTGTCCGGTTTGTGTGGCGGGGTGATGGCTGCATCGCTGTGTGCCCCTGACACATCAGACTGCGTAGGTGATGGGGCAGCATAACAGTGTGCCATGGACACATCAGGGGTCGGAGCTGTGTGTGTCGATGTTCCCGCTGCAGTCATCTGGGAACAGCTCAGTGACAACAATGGCAAGATGAAGTACTGCAGGGCATTGAAGTTCCCAGCCACTACTCGCTGGTGTCCAGCTGTGGCAGACATACTTCCAGCCTGCATCTGCTCCATGGTCTCCATTGACCTCCGCACCTGTGCCAACTCTGTGCTGACATGGCTGGTGCCTGTCTGACCAGACAGTTCTTGTATTAGATTCATGGCACCAGCGAGGTCAGCCAAGGTCTGTGGTGGAGCATGGTGCGTACAGGGGGTGTCCGATAGGGACTGTACGTGGTCCCTGATGGGACTCAGACACCCACGTATGGCATCGAGTTTGGCTGCCACGAGCTCGAAACCCACCCGCAGCTGATGAGCCAACTCCACCTGGCAACCCAACACACACCGTTGGAATTCCATGTATTGGTCGGGGGGTCCTGGGAGACAGCTGTGGTGGTGTGTGTTTCCTGCTGTGTGGTCTGTGCAGGTGGTGGGGTCACCTCGAGGCAGCTGGCCTGGCCTGCTCCTGGGGGTGGCGTGCAGAGGCTGTCCGTTATCCGTTGGAGGGTGTATTGACATATGTGCAGGTTGTCCTCTTCATCATCAATGATGGGAAGTGTGGTGTGCTCTGCAGGAGGTGTTGTATGTCCCTCTGCAATGTGAAGGGGAGATGCAGGTTAACAGAGTTTCACATGTATGGTGATGATTTGCAGATGTTTACATTCAGACTGCATGCCAATGTACATTGTGACTGTTTTGGGGGAGCTGGCTATTTGATGGCAGTCAGTGTGTTTTTCGACTACATGACGGATGTGTGGTAGTACCCGTACATTATCATCACACTGTGTCAGGCAATGCCAGATGTGAGTGGACAGTTACTACGCACGAGTGGAACCTGTTGTGAGCTCTGTCCTGTGGTGCTGGTGTTGCACTTTGTACCACATTGCCGTCATTGCTGATGTTCTGTGATTGCTATGTGTGTGTGCTGCATTGTGGGGGAGTTGCCCCTGCAGCTCTGATTTCGTGTGGCCTTCTCCCTTTGAGGCGGGGTGCCTTTGAATTGTGTGCTTTTCGGGGCCTGATTTGCTTTTGACTTGGGTCATATGTGCTCTCGGACTGTTTTTGTGGCCTGGTGCATTGTTCGTCTGCTGCGTGTATTGTACGGCATGGGTTGTGGGTGCATGTGGACATGTCGGAGTGTGACCTGCTCCTTTACGGATGTGATCCGCACTGGGCTACCTCCATGTCGATTCGTGGGCCATGTCATTTTTTTTCGCTGCTGCCATGCTATCGGACATGCAGTGTTACTTGCATAGTCAGTGTGGGTCACAGAGCCGCTGCTTTGCTGGATTCAGCACATGTGCACGGGTAGGTTGTGATATTGGTGATGGGGGGGCCCCTCTGTGCACATTGTGGATGGGGGCCTACTTGGCATTTCTGTGTGTGCTGCAGTGTGCCAAGGCAATCAGGGACATGTTCCACGGTCATTGTGGGTGTGCTGTGTGCTACACGTAATTGTGCATGTGTGCCATTGTGCCCATCTCCCCCCGTCCCCCCCGTCCCTAGTGGTTACTCACCCTGTTGCTGTTGGGTCAGGTCGTATCGTGCTGTGTCCAGGCCCCCCAAACCTGCCACCATCTCCTCACTGCTGACTGTGGCCACCATTTGCTCCAGCTCATCCAGCTCCTCCTGTGTCGCAGGACTTCCACCTCCAGTCGCCGTTGCTGCCTCCCTGTTGGCGGCGAGCTTATGTTTGGTCTGCCTTTTCAGATCATGCCAGCGCCTCTTGACCTCCTCCAGTGACCTCCTCGACACTCCGACTGCATTGACGTTGGTGACGATGGCCTGCCATATTTCGGTTTGGGTTGCCAGTGCCGCAGTGGAGGTGCCGAACAGTTGTTGATGGCGTTCGGTCACCTTCGTGACGATGATCTGGTCTTCCTGCGGACTGAACCCGGTCTTCCTCTTCCTCTTGTCCTTCCCCGAACGCGGGGTTCCTGGCTGGTCCTCCGTGGGGCTTGTGGTGTTCGGCTTGTCCTCTGCACTTGGTCCGGGTGCATCCATGTTGCTACGCAGTTTGAATTGTTTTTGGGCTTTTTTTTTTCTTTCTTTTATCGTGCTTTTTCCCGCCGGACGTGTGGGATTTGCAGGCCTGTGGCTGGTGTTTGCTGATTTCTGTACCGCGATTGGCCTCATCCCATGATTTCTCGCGTTCACGTTTCGCATTTTTTAGGCGTGGCGTTGATTTTCACGCTGACATTTGACGCGTTATCTGGTGACTATCGCATGCTACCGCCTTGTTGTGAATTCCACGTTGACACGGGGTTATTTTCCCGTGCTAGGCTGCGATATTGAAAGTTGCGTTACGCTACTCTTGCGGTAGTTATCACACGTTCTTGTGAATATACCCCGAGGTGTATTATTTCCAGTTTGAGGTGTGCATGTGACTGTTATAATAAACAAGGTTTGAAATATGAAATAAAAGGTTTGCGCATCACCGCGTACGAAGCACACTATTTGGAGTTCAATGAGTAAATCATAAATGTGAGCATACGAGTGTTGCGGGGATTCTGCACATATACAGAACTATGCGCAGGAAAACAGGACCTCGGTGTATAGTGGTGTACCAACCATACACCTTAGTACCCAAAATCCCAATCCGACTAGCTATAGTGTCTCATTCGTTCTCCGCACTCCAGCGAAGCTACCAATGATTAGACATCCCAGAACACGGACTCTTACAGGAATCGCGGGAGCAAGAACACTCTTTCATTACTCACTCATACTTGTCCACAACGTGCGTATTAAGAGACACAGTATAGTTTAAAATGTTTATTTCAACTATCGTGCTCCTAGACACAGTACACGTGCCAGTACTAGCAGCATAATGCATAAAGATAAAACAGTAAGCATGGTTACAATTCCATAGAATACAAACGGGGAAAGCATTTTATAAAGACAGTGGATATAGGACTAAAATGCCTTACCACCCTCCCCGTGCTAGTAACTAGTTTATTATAAAAATAGAAGACCTCTAGGCTTTGTCAGGGGGACCCCCATACCTCAAGAACTAGATGCAAGGGTTACATCATCGGACAAGCACAGCTCTTCTCCCTGGAAAGGCTTTTCTCCAAGTGCCTTCAACAGTGAGTTCACAATATTAAAAACCCACGAATTTCTCCAGTGCAGCTGTATGTCATGTTATGTTTAAGTGCGAGGGGCTGACCAGAACAGCAAAAACAAGGGACGTTGTTTTTCGACCTTGTACATTGTGTGCAGACGAAAACCACAGAGAACATGAGAAAAGGTGAAAGGCAGAAAGGCAGACAGTTCTAATGAGAATGGTCACAAGCAGAGTGTGGAAAAACAAAGTCACAGAGTAACATGTGCAAAGAAGGCATCATGGCAGCTGGGCCTAAGCTAACTTAGCAATGTCGACAATGAGGCCACAATCCACACTACACGAGTTTTAATTAGTTAATAAAAGGTGTGCGAATCACTATTCTAGATACACACAAGCTGGTTGTACAACACAGAAACAGAATTCAAATCTTGTGTATTCACTTTCCAGCCAGGAACAACACTGCACAGTTGTAGATAAGAGCTGACATACCCACATGGATTAGGCTGCACATTAAAGAAACACAGCAGGATCCCAGGTAAACGCTGATGTAGAGATTTCTGTCACAAATTATCGAACCAGCCCTACTGAGGAACGTTCAGGCTGCTAATTTATATTGAAATTACATATGCTTGCCAAATAACATGCCTGAGGAAATGTACTTGTGGCTTTTTGCTGGATGCTTTTATTTATCAGCATTCTGTTTAATCCTGATATTTTGTAAATAAAAGGTGTCTGCATCACTGTTCTAGATACACACAAGCTAGCTGCCAGGCAGAGGACAGAATATAAATATGGGCTGTGCCCTTTCCAGTCAGAATCGACACTGCGCAGTTGTAGATAATCCTGAACACACCCACATAGAGTGAGGCTGCGAGTTGAAGAAACAGGGCCCGTTTCCGAATAAACTCTGATGGGGAGAGGTCATTCTTAAAATATTAGGTAAGAAATAGCATGCTGGCTCTTCTCTTGAGATTCCACGCTGTTCATTTTTATTGAAATGACAAGGTGCTTGCTGAGATTACATGTCTGAGGAAATACACGTGACTTTTAGCCCGATGGTTTATTTTATCAGCTGTCTGAGCCTTGTAACTTTTTCTCTGTTCTGTTAGAATCTTATTAAATTTGGCCTTTTACTTGGAAGGAGTTAATCTTGCATCGGGGATTTCTTATAAATCAAAGTCACTGGGCTTTCCAGCAGCGCTGAAACAGATCGAAATATAAAGGTGAACTAGAAACGGAAGCAGATTTCACTCACCTTGAGGGGTAGATTACTTTCTCTATCAATTATGTAGAGTCATTCCCAGAGGAGAGGCACTTCTGCTCAGGGGTGAAGATAGATTATGGCTGTCTCCTGCACACCCCTTGATCCTTGTTGCCAAGTGTTAAAGGTGAGACGACACCATGGGCCATATGTACAAGGAGTGGCGATAACTATCGCTAACGCTAGTTAGCGGCAGTTTTATTATCGCCTCGTACCGCTGAAAACTATCGCCATGTTAGCGGCGTATTTACAAGCCGTCGCTACATGGCGATAGTTTCAGGGATCGCCGGTGAAAACTCCTGCTAACATTAGCGCGATGGCGATAGGAATTCCGGCGTTAGCGGGCGAAAGCCAACAAAAGGCCCATTAGCGGCAAAAAACTCACGTTAGTCAGCCCAACCTGAGTTTTTTTTGCCTCTAATGCAAAAAATAGCCTATCAGTCAACCTAAAATAGAAAATAGGCAAAAAATCCCATAAAATGCAGAATGGAGCAGCCAGGGCCAAGTGCAGCACACATCAGCTACCCCCTCAAGCCACCCAACATCCAGGATGACCAGGATGAGAACCTGGATGCCTCGCTGAACCTGCATCAGTAGCCTGGATGCCCCGCTGGGCCTGCGTCTGGAGCCTGGATGCCCCGCTGGACCTGCGTCTGGAGCCTGGATGCCTCGCTGGACCTGCATCTGGAGCCTGGATGACCCGCTGGACCTGCGCCTGGAGCCTGGATGCCCTGCTGGACCTGGGTCTGTAGCCTGGATGCCCCGCTGGATCTGCGTCAGTAGCCGTGAGAGGGATGCGGAGGAGCTTTGGAGTCGATGAGCCGTGACGGTAGACATTGAGGCGCGACGATCGCCCGTACCTGGTGGTGAAGTCTGGCAGGTCGCATGGAGACATGTTGCTGACCTGTGTGAGAAAACCGCCTTGAGCCCCTTGGAGCTGTGAATGGTAGAGGCGCTCCTGCGCACCAACGTAGGGAGGTCTGCATCGCATACTACGATCCACCACTACACCGTGGTGCACAGAGGGGATTACCAATGGTGGGCGGCGCCTCTCTGCATCACAGGACGGATGATGTTGCGCTGGCGGGACGCTGTGGAGGGTGAGGCCCCTGAGTTGCGCCGAACTTGTGTGGCGGGAGCGCTGCAACTTCACTCCTAAAGGGGCTCTGCTGCATCAACTGCATCAGGAGGTTCGCCAGCGGACTTGGCGGCGACTGCTGTACCCAGGCTTGTGAAATCCCATCTGGCTGAGGCTCCTGCTGGCTGAGTCACAGATTTGGAGAGAGTGCAGCGGATTGCGCCACGGTGTCAATGTCCAGGTAAGGAGAAGGTGGGACACGTAGCGGAGGAGGCCCGGGGGTCGAGTCGCCCAGGCCTAGCACCTGTAGATGACGCATCCCCAGTGGCGGCTCATCCGCTATAGCGGATGAGCGTCGCCCCACTGCTTTCAAGCAGTGCAAGAAGAGGAAAAATCATCACATGATGATAACTTCCTGATGTAATCATGCTATGTTTC
This sequence comes from Calotriton arnoldi, assembly GCA_963921515.1. Classification (NCBI taxonomy): domain Eukaryota; kingdom Metazoa; phylum Chordata; class Amphibia; order Caudata; family Salamandridae; genus Calotriton; species Calotriton arnoldi. The sequence continues at coordinate 2,562,242 of CAWUFW010000892.1, forward strand.
CTTTGCGGGCGGGAGGGTGGGTAGGGCTGCTCCACTCACGGAGCAGGGCAGGGGCGGAGTGGCATGCCCACTCAAGTACGCAATGACTGTTTGTTCGGCCCACTCAGGCCACCCAAAGCAGTCATACGCACTGTCCTGTTTGCAATGCAGACTGCATTACAGCCTGCATGGAGAACATGCCCACCCCTCCAGCCCCTGGCTGATCGCCTTGTCCCGGCGTCAATTACCAATCCCAACACTGCATTGCAGCGTTGTGATTGGCTTAGGGGAGGGAGCCTGGCTGCCTACTTCCTGTTCCTGGAAGCAGACTCAGGAGAGCAGGAGCAACAAAGACACGGGACCCGGGCTTGAGGTAAGATTTCTCTCATTTAAATATTCACGACACCCGCTCACACACACACACCCGCGTCCACGCCCCATCCAGTGTCCTTTACGGCGTTTCCCACCTCCCAGCTGTCCAGTCATCCCCCACAGTACTTCTCAATGGTGACCGCTGTGTGGCCATGCGCAGCGGGCGTACCACTGTTGTGCCAAAGGTATATATGAAGTTACGACGCATACCATTACATCGCATTCCATTACAATGCATACTAATACTAGGCATATTGCAACAGTAGGGAAGGTGTTGGATAGCGGAGATGTAAAAATTACTATTCCCACTTCAGTGAGTGCAACCCTAAAACTAACCCCTGCACCCTAAAGCAAACACTGGACCCTAAAATTCATCTTTGAGCCCCCAAAACATACCCTAAAATCATATTTGACCCAAATGCACACCCCAATTATTATATTTGACCCAAATGCACATCCCAAATGTCATAATTGACCCCAAAACACACCCCAATTTTCATAATTGACCCCAAAACACACCCCAATTTTCATAATTGACCCCAAAACACACCCCAAATTTCATCTCCGACACACGAAACCCATACCCACCATAAAACTTAAAAATACCCCATTACTGACCTTACAATGCGTTGTAATGGCATGTGATGTGAAAGGCACCTGCGTTGTTGGAGTAGTGTTGTAAAGGCATTACGATGTAATGCCTGCGTTGTAATGGACGTCTCCCATGCCAAAGGCAAGCCATAGGCAAGCCCGTCTGTGTCCGTCTGCCCCTGGACCACGCTCAGCACCAAGGACCCTTCCTCTCGGACACTCCACCACTACGAGGCCAGCACCCTCCTCGCCATCAACCCTGGACGCCACATCGCCTGCCAGGACCAACCTCTGTTCTGGGCCGGACATCGCCATTGCCATCACTGACGGCTACTGAATCACCCGCAAGGACCACCCCGACCGTCCAGGCGGAGGCATTGCCATCACCTACATAAGCACACTCCGACTGACCACGCACTCTAATGACCCAACGGTGACCATGGAACACCCCAACTTCCAGATCTGGACCAACCCCAAGCCCATCCTCTGTGGCACCCTCATCTGCAGGCCCCCCGTGCCATGGAGCCCCATTCTCCGATACCATTGTAGACCTCATTGCACCCCAGGCTCTCCCATCCACCTACGACATCCTTCTCGGTGAACTCAAGTTGCACCTAGACAACCCCAGTGACCAAACGCCAACCCCTCCTGGGGAAGCTCCCCAACATCAGACTCAAGCAGCTAGTCACCACAGCAAGCCACATAGCAGGACACACGGTCGAGCTCATCTCCTCCGCCAGCGTGAACTTCAACTACAGCCACACCACTGGACTCTACTGGACCGACCATCATTGTATATATCACGTCTTCACCATGCCCACCATACACCACTGCCATCATCGCCCCACCTTGCAGCTGGATCAAGGCCACCGAAGAACGTCTCCTCAACTCCCTTAGCACCACCACTCCACCAACGCTTACAGACGATGACACTGCAACGCGCAACCACCACCGATGGATCTCCAACTGCGCTGGCACCCCTCAAGAACGGCACTGCGTCAGTACCTTATGCCTGCCTGATGGCAGGCATAAGGGTGACACAGTGCCACAGGGATAGGCTGGCCCCATGCATTGCTGGAGTTGCGTCATGGTTGTGACACGACTGCAGCAATGCGTGACTTTAGCACAGACAGATACGTCAGGATTCCAGACGTATCTGTCATTACTTGCAACATGGAGCGCTGTCCAGTGAATCCAGCGCATCCATGGTGTCGCAAGAAGTGCGTAGTGAAAAGTGTTGCAACGCTGTCTTGTCGCAGCGCTGTAACACTTTTCATGAGTGAAGCCCAGGAATGCGCACTATCTTATTGATGGTGCGCATTCCTGCCCTGTAGTTTTGTCGCAGGGCAGCGCAGCGACATTGCTTGCAGCGCGGTCCAGCACCAAAACCTGCTGAAATGAGGCCCCAAGTGTTATCTCCATTTTTAAGACCAGCTATTTTCTGGTCTTAAAAAACTGCCTTTAACTGCAGTTAGAGGCAGTTTTTTGGGTCTTCCACACTTCAAGAATTCCCTTGTAAATATCGTGATGTGGGGTTAGCGGCCATTTTTGCACGGGAACGCCACCCTTGCATGTCATTATCGCTAACAGAAGTGGCGATCTTTAAAATGGACGTTTTCGCCAGAAAACTGCAGCTAACAGAGGTTAGCGACAGCTTGTACATACGGCGATAAAATTATCGCCGCAAAACCGTCGGAAAAGTGCAGCTAAAGCGGCGTTAACTCCTTGTACATATGCCCCTATGTGTAGTATCAAGTTCTTTATTCTCATCTATCTCCTAGCTCTACTCATGGAAAATCCTGTGGATCTTGAGCATTCAAAACTGGGATTGCAAGATGAAATATACAATAACAAGGGCGGGGGTATAAAGAGATTTAACCATTATGGAAATATATTATTACATAAAAGGTGATAATGCTTAAAGACAATGATTTACAACAGTTATATTATGTAGCTCCGGCCTATATTATATTATATATCTCCTGTCTATGTTATATTGCTACTGTCTGTTGTGTAGCTCCTGCGTATGTAACATGTTGCGGCTGTCTATGTTGTTATGTAGCGGCTGCCTACGCTAGATCATATATGATATGCTATGTTGCTGGTATATAGGTGCTGTCATGTTATTTTTCAGGATTTCCATGAAGTTTTATTTTGCCGGCTTGGCTTGTGTATGGGCTCTTAGAACCAGCCTAGACACCTGGCTTGGCTCTAGCTCGACTCTTCCCATGAATTGCCTGGCTTGCCCACCTCTCATATTTAGAAGCTCCCTGCAGAACAACATGACCGAGCAAAAAGACATGAGGGTGTGGAAATACAATCCTACACGAGTATGTTAAAATCAGAGAAATACATATTTACTTAAAGTGTTGCATGTATTTACTGCAGACAAAAGTTACACTGTTTTGAAAGTAGCACAGAAGAGCATGTCTTTAACATTGCCACTAAACGCAGCAACTGTTAAATAAAACCAGAGCGATTCAATAAATGATACCGTTGCAAAGTGAGCTTTTGGCCACCTAACACTTGCTTCGAAAATGTGATGCTGTCTATATATGAAAACAATAAAACGGATGAGACGTTATAAAACTGGTTAATAATAAAAGCAGGGCGACTGCACATGATGCAAATAAATAAGCCCAGGAGACTGATAGATGTAGAACTTAAAAGCGGGAAGCATTCCTGCTAATGCTTGATTAGCATATTCTGTACATAGTTAGTTAATCAACTTTATTCGATCTAAATAAATTAGATCATAAAAGCACAACAAAAAATACATAAGATACAGTTAATATGACACATTAATTATGAATCAATTCATTTCATTTCAATTAAACATGCATCTGTTACCTCATATGACTCATCCCCACTAAAATGTTATACATACAATCAAAGGTATATGGAAAGAAAAAATACAGGAGTGTAAAAACCTCAAATCTGGGTCTGCCGTACATTCCTATTCTATTCATGTGTATTGGTTTATTATTAAAATTATTAATAAAATCCATAATTTTGATAATTGACGTATAAAAAGCGAGTTAGTTAAGAGACATATGTCATATGAGCATTTGTCAATTTTCATGCAGGGTTATTCATATTGTATATCGAGAGATTCTTCCTGGCATAGTAAACACTCCATAAGAAGCTTGACATTCTTACGCAGATATCAATAGTGGGCAGTGTCTGTAAACAAAGATACGCCGACGACATTGAGTAAACAATAAAGGCTTCAGAACAGTTCAAATATAACGTTTCCTCTATGCTTTATAGAATTTGCAAAAGAGTACAACATGCATTGTGCTCTGTGTCGAGATATTATCGCAAGGGCATTTACATAGATTTGAGGACCAGTCATTGGGATTCGGAAAACTGACCATCCGATGAAAAATATCCATTCTGAAGCGCGTCAGAATGAATCTGTGCCTTTGATGCGGTACAACTATCAGGTAATGTTGAATACCATAGCTAGTTAAGATAAGCTGGTTCCTTAAGACAGTGGGATTTGATAGTTCAACAAATAACCTTAGATTCTCTAAATGTGGTAAACATTCGGGGGCAGATTTACGTTGAACTAGCGCAGCGGGGTACAGCAAGTCATTTTGCTGCGCCGCGCTGCGTTAGTTTTGAAGCACAGGGATGCGACATATTTACAAGAATATGTTGCATCCTTGTGCTTCCCCCTGCGCGGGCGCACAAACTGCAGCCATGCGCCGGTGCAGGCAACCTTGCACCATGGTGCAAGGATGCCTGCGTCGTGGGGAGATTGTTTTTGTGCAGGAAGGGGAACCTTCCTGCACAAAAACAATCACTACAACCATTTTCCTCTTTCAATGCGTGCTGCAGAATGCAGCACGCATTGAAAGAGGAAAAACGAGGAGAAATTAAAACATTTCTCCTCGGTGCGCCTCGCTACGCCACCTCTAGGGTGGCGTAGCTTTCAGACGCATCTCCAGAGTTACAATTTCTCGTAATTCTGGAGATGTGTCTTGTTCCATGAGTGTTGCGTGGGAACACCCACAGCAACACCCATGGAACGCCCCTTTACCGCAAAGTGCTGCGTGTGAAGGGGCCATATTTACAAGGAGAGGAAAAGTCACGCAGGGTGGCTTTTCCTCTCCTTGTAAATATGGAGCAGCCCCCTGCGCCACCAGTACGTCACGAAAAGTAACGTACTGGTGGCGCAGGGGGCTCGTAAATCTGCCCCCCGTTTTTTCGATATTTCCTACTGATTGCCGCAAGAGATTCAGGGTTGGAAAAATAGTCTGTATGCCCCAAGTCCTGGCAAAAACATTGTATAAATGCCAGCCATGGAATACGTGTGTACAAAGCTGATTTTAGACAATCCCCTATAATAGAGCTGTTTAGGGCTGTATGTTCAGAAGTCCAAACTTTGTGCCACAATAATATGAGTTGAATCTTAAGTGAGTCAATGAGGAACGGTGCTCCCAACTCTGCGTGGCACACGGATATAGGAGCGCTCTTAGGTGTAGCAAGTAAGTACCTCAGAAACTCATTTTCCACGAGTTGGAGCGCCGTACAATTTGCATGGCCCCATATATTGCTTTGCTTATGCATTTAGCCTTATAATTAGAAAGCATCTCTCGAAGGGGATTTGTGCCTAACCTAGTGGCAAATTTTCATAGGGCCATACAGGCGCTTCTAAATAATAATACCCTGGTCTTGATGGCACGACTCCATGTGCCTTCTTTATCAAATAAAACTCACAGATACGAAAAATTAGTGGTTAATTCTATAGTGGTGTCCAGGATGTTTAATGGCACGACAGTTCCCCGTTTTCCTTCCGCACTTCATTATAAATGTTTTGGTTTGGTTCACTTGCAAATCAAGGTCCAGCATGTAGTCTAGAAAATTATCAAGTACAGACTGCATCACAAGGGGGGTACGGGGCAGTAGAACAGAATCGTTAGCATAGAGGAGAGCAGGCACAGACCTGGGCAAGATCTTTGGAAAGTACAGTCAGGGCAGTGCCAACATTGTTTATATATAGCGAAAAGAGAGAAGGAGCTAAAATGCAACCCTGTCTCGCCCCTCTCTCTATGCTGAAAGGCTGAGTACATTCACCTCTGGTTCCCGTATCTAACCCTTGCTTTCATTCCAGAGTACAAATCCCTCAAGAAAGGGATAATCAAGGGCTCCACTCCCATATCGGTCATAATTGCCCATCATTTAGTATGATTGACACAGTCGAAAGCGGAAGACAGATCTACAAAACCCAGGTATAAGTTCCCTCCCTTAATCTTGGTATATTTTCCCATTACGATACTCAAATTAAGGCCCTGTTCTATGGTCCCTCCTGTGCGAAACCCATATTGGAGGTCGGACAAAATACCCTTAGATTCAGCCCACTCTTGAAGCCTATTCAAAATTATTCGGGCCACTATTTTCCTTTTTTATAGATCGGAACTATTATGGATTCCGCCCATGTGGGGGGAAAACCTGAATTACAACAAGCCCTTAAAAAAATGTTAAAATAGCCCCCCACTAGGCAATATTGGCTTTATACAGGTCCACAGGAATAGCATCGGGACCGGGTGCCTTTCCCCCTCTACTGGCTGTTATAGCATTATTAACTTCCTCTAGGCTAAATGGTGTAACAGTGGTAGTTTGTCCGGAAGCTAAGTTATCGTTAAATTTAGGTGTCTGAGCGGGATCTAATGGAATAGTGGGTACAGCGTAGATGCTAGAGAAATGTTTTATCCAGTCATCCTCTGGGATTGCAACCACGATCCCAGGACCTGCATCCTCTCTCAATGGTGCCAAGTTAACTACCTTCCAAAATGTCTTAATATCATTGTTGATACTTGCTTCATGTAAGGCATCCCATGCCTCTTCTCTTAGTTGTATTTTCCTTTGTTTCACCGCCTGCTTATAGGCTGATCTGCAGGCCTGGACCTCAGCTCTACACCTCAGGTTTTTGTGTAATGCCTCCTTTAATTTCTTATTGGCCTTAGTGCACAATGAATCGAACCAACCACTTTTCTCCATTTTGGTTTTCATAGTTATATGGAGGCTTTCCTTTACAGCCTGGGAGATCATCAGAAAAGCATTAATGATCTCCTTTGGCTGTGGAGTATTATCTAAGCAAGTCTCAAAGGCCACCCTCGTGTCACAGATTAGTTTTCTTAGAAATCCCTCAGGGGTAATCTGTTGCCACCGCAGGGAATAGCCGTTGAGAGTGGCTAACTCAAGTTCCCCTAGACGAACCAAGCCATGACAATGCTGTTTTCTGGTAAATAACGCTGGTGAGATTTGTACAGACTGCGGAAAATGGTCACTTAATGGAGTCGAATGGGTGGTAAAATTAAAAACATAGGTGGCAAAATTATTTGATGATAAAACAAAATCAATAATAGTATTGGAATTTCTCCCATTGAAGGTACACCTAAATGGGGCATATGGGGATGAAATTTCATTCGAGAATGATAGATCATATTTATAAATTAGTTTGTTTAATTTATCTCCATATCGATTATGGTTAAAGTGTGTCTGGCCCACCTCGTCTAGATTATTCATACCGCTTACTCTGTCAGAGGGTGAGCTACATAATTGGATGTTAAAGTCACCACCCCACAAAATAAAGAGCTTCTTTCTACTACTATTGTCCAAATGTTCCAAATACTCGTCCAATTTATGCAGGTTTGTAATGATTTCACTGCTTGTGGCATTGTTGTACAAATTAATGACTGCAAGCCTGGCAAGACCTGATCCTTCACACAGAATAACTTGGTAGTAGGGGTGATGGAGCAGGGTAAACGAAAATTTTTAACCTCCTAATATTTATATTGAATAATTAACACACAGGTTCGTCTCAGTAAATAACCAACCATGTATGTGTCATGATAAGGGTTATGGGTAATACGCCATATCCGTGCAAACTAATTTACTTACAATTGTTAACGTGGATAACGTAAACCTAATGATTTGCGTACTAATTAGAATAATAATTGCATGATTTGTGCTTGGAAATAAACTGTGTGGTGGCAAAGTAAAGCGGTTGGTAAGTAAGAAATAGCTTTATATGTCGCTTTCGCTAGGTAACAATTAATTGGGGTACGTAGAATGACGGGAGGAAAACGAAAAGGCTTATATTCTTTATTCTTAACTATGTTCTGTTTATCCTTATAATAGTTCGCTTAGGCCTGTTGTGCCGCGATGTAAAAATGGCTGCTGAGGCAAACAAGCTAGAGTACGCAGGCGCAAGATGGCTTCCAAGAGTGAGAAAAGCTGTGAATAAAGAGATCATGTGACTGTCCCAAAGCCTAGGAAGGAAGCGTGGTCAAGGCTACGATGACCTTATTATACAAGCGTGTGCCAAAGAAGGAGTTAGCGAAAGGCATGAGAAGTTGCAGTGAATACGTGAATGAACAATGAACTGTTCAATTTAAAGTATCAGAAAAAGGATACAGATGGAGACCAATGTGCGCATGGATAATGTCATGAACCCGTGAGAAATGACAAGAAGAATGAACTATTAACAAGAACTGGTTGAACAAGGATATTCATAATGAGATGTATACTGACCCCAAATGGACCAATTAGAGAGAATCTCGCCCACAAAGATGTAACATTTTCACTTAGTAAGCTAGTATTAGGGTATAAGAAGACCTACTCTTAGGGAGGGGGAGAGCTGCTGTTTTATATTTTTGTTGAGCACGGGACGCTGCTGCTGGAGAAACCTTTTTGCTTTTAAATAGATTTTCTATTTTAATACTATTAGACCTTTTTATTCTTAAATACTAAAGGGGAAAAGAACGGGATTATGGCGGAAACACCATATAGGTGGTCCGTCGAGAAGGCCTGTTTTACAGGACAGATAGACAGTTTTTCGGGAGTTCTATGCTGTGATCTGAATTCATTGCTGTGACGAACTTTGTTTCTCTATCTAATAGGTATGCATTGCAATTTCAATTTATTCTTATAATGATGATAAATGTAATAATCTGAATAATAAATTTAAAACTTATTCATGCTTCTAAAAATTAGATAAACTTTATTATCTTTAAAACAATGAGTCTGTGGTTCTTTAGCTCAATGATAAATGTAAATGTTTAAAAGTTTATAGTGATTGAGCTGGTCTTAATCACCATCAACTGATTCCTACTAGTTGGTCCATCGACCAATGAGCGGAATACCTTAAAGTTTGAGAAGTATTATGTCGTTTTAAAAGGTATCCCGTCTCCTTCCAGCAAGTCATTAACTGTTTTCTCCTAAGTAAAAACGGATGAAATCCAGGGAATATATGAGAGAGTGAATGTTTATGCGGTGTTATGGGCCCCACCGTCATATGGATATAGTTGTGGAAAAGGGATATTTGTACCTGGACGTCCAAAGCATATAGGAGAAGAAATGTTATTGATAGCGCTGGATCATATTTCTTGGTAGCAGAGTTATGGTTACTATAGATTAGTTTGGTGATTATTGATTATTGATTATTGGTTATTTTTTATGTATAACACTTCATGTTGTATGGTATTACGTTATATGTAAGTCAAAGGTTTTGAAGCTTCCGGGAAGTAGGAAGTGGACACGTGTGAAAAGAGAAGTCACATGGAATAGTGCATTGTCTGAGTTCATATTGGTGATAACACAGGTTGTGTTATGATAGGGACATTTTCCGTATAAAAGGTGTGTGAGTGAAATAGCAACCGTTTTTCTTGTGAAACTCTGGCCTTAATTCTCAGGAGCAGTGTAGTCTCCACATGTGTTTTATCCCCAGAGAAACGGGTTTACCCCTTGCTTGAAAGAAGGGTAAGGTAGAGGGAAGTGCTACACTTATCGAACAAAACTGTATTCTTGCGAGATAGAATAAAACTGTCACTTTTGTTAGCGAAATCAGACAATGGAAATGTGTTTTTAATGTCGTAACTAACCAAGAACAGTCGAAAAATAAATTGCCGATAAATTTTGTAAAGGAGGGAGCAGGACTGACGTTGACAAAAGCCGCGCTGGGATTGGACAGTGCACTAGTTATACAGAAGACGCTCTGATTGGTGCGTTGGTGTGAGACGTGCTAGGAGTGGTTGGATAAGCAGTGACGTAGAAGCTTAGGATTGGAGCGTTGGTGTGAGTCGCGCTGTGATAGGTCCGAATAACGCATAGAGAACAGTGTTGAATTGCGGACTTTGAAAAGGAAAGAGATCGTGAATTATGGCTTATTATGAGTATGGTAGAGAGAAAACGTCATGGATGGCGAAAATTAAGAACTTTTTTAAGAAAGACAAAAAGGTAGTGACTAGAGAGGGACAAGTAATTCCTCCGCCGAAATCACCAGCTTCGCATATGATGCTGAAATACGGATATCATACCTGCATATGGTTAGAAAATTGGACTAAATATACTCAAAATGATGGAGTATTAGCATTTCCTGAGAATGGTTCATTTAGTGTAGCTGTACTTCGGAATTTGAGGGAGAAGATGACGATGCTTGAACCTAAACCTAGACCAACACAGTTTGAAGCTTTAAGTGAATGGGAAGATGAGATGTATGAACGAGAAAGATTCAGAGGATTAAAAAATCATGAGTTTGTACCCGGAAGGTTATGGGGAGTGACTCATGAGGACAGAATAAAGCGTTGGAGATATGCTAATATGACAGGAGGTTTGTTTCAAGCTTTTACAGTTGAGGAAGAAGCAAGGAGAAAATGTACAGAGAAAAAGAAGCATTTAGTTACTGAAAGGTACGGGTATGGTGGTAGTGAGACGGAAGATGAATTGCTGGAAGATATTTTAAACAGAAACCCACCTCCATACCAACAGAATTCTGCAGTGGTGACACCTAATGCACCGCCAATGGAAACTGGGAGGAATAAAAATCCCGAACAGAGATACGAAATAAATAGGTCACAAGATCAATTGAAAACCCCACAAAGTGAGAAAGTTGAAAGTGACAATACAACTGAATTAGCAAAAACCACGAGAGAATTGACTGAAAAGATAAGAGAATTAACAATGAATATGGAAGCTGTAACTGTACCAGTAACAATAGGTCCAGTAATACCAGTTTTTGAGAATCAAAAGATAGAAGAGAAGAACATTCTTTGGTCATTCCTATGAATTCAAACTTGCAAAGAAGGAAAGAAGGGATGGAACTAGACAATGAAGGTGCAAGAAATCTGGTCAGTTCATATAGACCAAGCCCACCTACTAATTTGACGGTAAATGAGTATGAGTTTAGGAGGATTCCTATGGGAACTGAGTCTGCGTCAGAGACACCAGAAAGAAGTAAAAATTGGATAGAATTAAATAGTACACCTGTAGGTCCGACTCCAGATGAATTGAATGAATGGATGAAAACCCTGAAAACGAAAGAGACAGAATCAAAACCATTAGATGTAATTAGGTTAAAAATAGATATGGAGGAATTGATCTTAGGGACAATTGGTACAGAAAAATTGAAAACTTATCAGGATGATGAGATAATGTTCTTATGTAAGAGCATTACATGGAGAGCTGGAAATTTACATGACAAATTAGAAGAAACAGCAAATGAACTAGGAGTAGAATTTGTAAAGGTGAGAAGTTTGCAGAAACCATATAGAGTAGATTTTTGCGAGAAAGATATAGAAAATTTGAACACATCAGGACGGTTAACCCAAATAAAAGAATTAATTGTTTTGCTGAGAAAATGGGGTAATGTGGATAGATGGAGAAGCAGGTGGACTAAAAGGAATGAGAAAACGACAGATAAAGCGTCTTTGGCTTTTGCGGTGACAGACAAAGAATCAATTGTAAGAGAGTACCCGATGAGAGAAACTCCAGGAGGTAGTTATGTGCATGTCCCCTGGTCTAGACAAGATATACTGTCATTTACAAATGACTTCCCAAAATTGAGAGAAAAACCAGTAGAATGGTACAGACAAGTAGAGAGGTTTGTTAAGGTTTCGAAGGTGTTATGGATAGATTTGGATGGATTATTTGACATAGTAGTACCAGCTGATTTGTGGACAGAATGTAAGATTACTATTGATTGGCCAACTGTAGAATATCCAAGAGATGCTAAAACAGGAGCGCCAGGACCAGAAGTGATGAGGAAATATGACCAAGTTATTACCTTTTTGAAAAATAAAATCCCACCCAAAGAAACGGATTGGGTAAAAATCGACAGAACCACACAGGAAAGTAAAGAATCTGTACACGCGTATTATGAAAGACTACTGTTAGTTTTTAAACAGTATAGTGGCTATGAGACACTAAATGAGAAGGACATGAGTCATTTCGTATATAGATTTGTTTATGGATTGAAACCAGAAATAAGTGAAATGATTAAGCAACATATGATTTGTTGGCAAAACAGCACGGTAGATGAGGTTTTGAGATATGCAAAATACTGCAGTGATGACATTGAGTGTAGACAGCGTAAATTGAAAGAGAAAGCAATGTGGGCACAGGTGAAAGTAGCAGAAAAACAAGAAGCTCAATTGAATAATCATGTTAATGAGGCGGGACAGACTAAATCCAGACCAAATATAGGTAAAGGAAAAGGTCAAATGAGTATAGAAGAGGCAAAGAAAAAGTGGCCATGCCACAACTGCGGAAAGTTAGGACATTGGAGAAACGAGTGTAAATTCCCTCCAAAAACTAATGCGGAAAATCAATCATTAAATCCACAGGTGCAGAGTGAGGTGAGTTACCAACAGCTACAACAACCACAGGTAGTTACCCAGCAAAGTCAGGTGCCTCAACCACCACTTCCCAAGAGTGTTAATCCACAGAAATACAGTGCAGAAACAGGATTCTACGGAGGAGAGCAGGTAACACAATTGCCGCGCGCAGCTGCCATATCTCAATACTGGTTACGACAGGATGGGAATGAGTCGGATGAAAGTTTATGACGGTGCCTAGGAGAGGAAGAAGAGTGCGTGCTTGGCGCAACTCTAGAGGTAGATCAAGCAGGTCCATTTGTGGATGGAGAAGTGAATGGTGCAAATGTAACATTCCTTGTGGACACTGGAGCTACCCGTTCTACTGTTAGATCAGTGGAAATTCCAAACCTTCCTCTCTCAGGTGAACATATCCAAGTCGTGGGTGTTTCGAATCAGCAAATTAGGGCGCCTCTTACCAAATTAGTGGAGGTAAAGATTGGACCATTCAGTGAAATGCACCGATTTGTGGTGTGTGATTGCAGTCCTGTGAACCTATTAGGACGCGATCTACTTTGCAAAATGAATTGCACCATCTATTGTACTCCAGATGGGATTGCATTTCAGACCCCGGATGAAGATGTATTATATAAAATGACAATGGTAAATTTAGAGTCAGAAGTGAATGATTTATTCCCTATGTTTGATGTAGAGAAAATCCCAATTGAACTAAAAGAAACAGTGAAACAGGAAGTGTGGGATTTTACGGGTGAAGATATAGGGTTAATGATAGGAGTAGACCCTGTTAAAATTTCTGTTAAAGAAGGAACAAGTTACCCAAATACGCCACAGTATAAATTGACACCAGAAATAATTGAAGGAATAACACCTGTAATAAATAAAATGATTGAACAAGGGATTCTGAGAGAAATAATGAGCAGTCCATGCAATTCACCGATAATGGGACTGAAAAAGCCGAATGGAACATATAGAATTGTACAGGATTTGAGAAAGGTAAACAAAATTGTTGTACCTTGCTGCCCAATAGTACCAAACCCTGCTGTAATTCTATACCAGATTCCACACGAAGCAGAATGGTACACAGTTATTGATTTGTGCCATGCATTTTTCTCTATCCCATCACATCCAGATAGCCAGCCATTATTTGCGTTCAGGTTCGGAGAGTGTATTTTGGCATGGTGCCGAATTCCTCAGGGGTATACAGAAAGCCCCTCAATCTCTAATCAGATTCTAAAGAAATCATTGGAAGATTTAAGGATGCCAGAGAAATCTGTAATGGTTCAGTATATTGATGACCTACTGGTGGCATCAAAAACAAAGGAAGCATGTGTTAACAATACAATTGCTTTGCTGAATCATTTAGCAAAAAGAGGACACAAGGTATCCCCATCAAAATTACAGTTTTGTCAACAAGAGGTCCAATATTTAGGACATAAGATTGAAAAGGGAGTGCAAAAGGTAACGACTGAAAGGATAAAAATAATTCAAGGAATGAGAGCTCCAATGACACAGAGAGAAGTAAGAATGTTCCTAGGAATGGTTGGATATTGTCGTCAATGGATAAGTGGATTTTCATTAATTGCAAGACCATTACAGAGGTTGACAAAGAAGGATGTTAAAGATCCTTTTGAAATGAATGATGAGGAAATGAAAGCATTCAGAGAATTAAAAACAAAACTGTGTGAAGCCCCGGCGTTGGGAATGCCTGACTATGAAAAAGATTTTGAGTTGTATTGTAGTGAAAGAGATGGGTGTGCGTTTTCAGTCCTAGTGCAGAGACACGGAAACATGAAAAGACCCATTGCATATTTTTCAGCTGCCTTAGACCCAGTAGCAAAAGCGTTGCCTGGATGTTTGAAAGCAGTTGCTGCTACTTGTGTAAGTCTGGAGCAGAGTGAAGGCATAGTGATGGGATATCCACTGAGAGTATATGTCCCTCATTCTGTGGAGATTCTTTTGACAAGAACCAAGACCCAATATATGACACATAGTCAGCTGACTAGGTATGAAAAAGTAATTTTGAGTGCAGACAATGTCACCATTGACAGATGCACAAATGTGAATCCTTCAACATCGTTGCCAGATGAAGAGAGTGTGATTGAAATGGATGAAGTTGATTATGATTGTCTAAATGTACTTGAGTATTGTACAAAACCGAGACCCGATATACGGGATGAACCTTTAAAAGAATCAGATTATATTCTGTTCGTGGATGGCTCATGTTTGAGAACGAATGATGGAGTTCTGAGTGCAGCATATGCCGTATGCACAGTAGCTGCTGTAATGGAAGCATCTTGTTTGAGAGGGATACGTTCTGCTCAAGTAGCGGAGCTGGTTGCTCTAATTCAAGCATGCAAATTGGGAAAGAATGTTCGAGTCACAGTAATCACGGATAGCCAATATGGCTTTGGAGTGGTTCATGACTTCGGGCAGATCTGGTCCCAGAGAGGTTTCTTGACGTCTGCAGGAACCCCAATAAGAAATGGTGAATTTGTGAAAAAGTTGCTTGAGGCGATACAGCTGCCTAAACAGATTGCGGTGGTAAAGTGCAATGCACATAAAAATGGGGAAGACTACATAACTGTTGGTAATAAGTTTGCTGATGAAATAGCTCAGTACTGTGCCAAAAATGTAGTCTCACTAAACAGAAACAGAGAAAGAGAGCATATTTCATGTCCTTTGCTTTTTACTAATCCTGTCGAGACGTGGGATGAGGTGAGACAATTACAGGAAGCAGCAGATGATGAGGAAAAAGATAGCTGGATAAAAGCAGGATGCAGAAAACGGGAGGAAAATGATGTTTGGGTTTACAGAGATGAAAGACCAGTTATGCCTGATAGCATGATTTCTGACATGGCACGGATGTACCATGGACAGGCACATATTGGAAGGGATGCAATGATCAGACTTTTTAGACAAACATGGTATAACCCAAAATTCAGAGCCATAGCTGAGAGTCTTTGTCAAAGATGTCTTATCTGTCAACAGCTAAATCCAGGAAGAAAGACAGTAGTGAGTCTAGGAACCATAGGACGAGAGGGAGGTCCTTTCACGAGAATGCAAATGGATTTTATAGAAATGCCCCCAAGCAATAGACTAAGGTATGTCCTTGTAGTCGTCTGTTTGTTTTCCCGTTGGGTGGAAGCATACCCGACCAGAAGGAATGATGGAATTACAGTAGCAAAACTTATGCTGCGAGAATTCATTCCAAGGTATGGTTTTCCGGTAACGATTGAAACAGATAGAGGAACACATTTTCAAAACGAATTAATTCAACTGATTTGTGAAGCGCTTAGTATTAAACAGAAACTGCATTGTGCATACAGACCAGAGGCTTCTGGAATAGTAGAGCAAGTGAATGGAACAATAAAGAATAGGTTAGGGAAAATGTGTCAAGCCACAGGACTCAAATGGCCAGATGCCTTGCCATTGGTCTTAATGACTATCAGAAGCATACCGGAAAGAAAGACAGGACTCAGTCCCCACGAAATAATTATGGGACGAGCAATGAGACAAGCACATGTACCTGTCAACAAACTACTGACTATAACTGATGATCTCGTGTTGGATTATTGCAAAGGATTGGCTGATGTGGTACGTTCTGTGTTTCATCAGGTTGGACCGGATGCAACCACTCTTGAAAGAAAACCAGCTCATGACTTGAATCCAGGAGATTGGGTCCGCATAAAAGTCCACCGAAGAAGAAACTGTTTGGTTCCTCGCTGGGACCAACCACGACAAGTGATCCTGGTGACAACAACTGCAGTCAAATGTGCAGGAATAAAACACTGGGTACATGCCAGCCATACCATCAGAGTTCCAGATCCTGAAGCTCGACCTGTAAGTCGACATCTGGAAATATTGGATACCAGTTCAGCATCTGATGCAGAGGAAGAGACGAACAGGGCTCCAGAAATTGAAGATCGACCTGTAAGTCGACATCTGGAAGACCCAAGTACAAGTGCAACGACAGGAGGAGAGGAGGAAATAGCAAAAATTCCAGAATCTGAAGATCGACATGTGAGTCGACATCTGGAAATATCAGACACCAGTTCAGCATCTGATACAGAGCATTCGGATTGGGATGAAAATCTGAACAGAAATTGGAAATTTGATATCATAAAAGAAGAAACTGAGCAAAAAGACAGTAACAGTGAGCAACCAAGTACAAGTTATGGTAAAGATCCTTCAGAAATTATATTAATAGACGAAGAAGGGATAGTTTCAGATAGAAAGGTAGAAGAATCGGAAGCCCCGAGGAGCAGTAGGGACAGATCGGCAAACAACGGAACAGGGAAATTCAGAAACAGATAGAGAGATCGAGACAAATTCGGAAGAACCTCGAGGAGGGACAGAAGTAGGTGATCAAAGAAAGACACAGGGAAGATCAAAACCAGATGAAGGAAGAGAAATCATAAAATTTAAAATAAGAGACAACAAAGAAAGGACTGAAACAGAGTCAGAAGAAAGTGGAGAAGAAAGGAATCAGAAACTAGAGTCAAGAAAGAGAACTTGGAGAACAGAAAGAGAGGAAAAAGAAAGTGAACCGAAAAGGCCAAGAAAGGGAGACAATTGGCCCCACGAAGTTAAAAGATTGAGATACAAGATCATAAGGATAGATGGAAAGAATGCAGAACAAGTAAATGAAATAACAAGTCAAAAGGAACAAGAAAAACAAGGTGGAAAACACTTGCAGAAAACAAAAAGAGTAAAGAAAGCTAATCTGAAGTATAAATCGCCTGAATGGCTATACATTGCGTTGACTGATATCAAAGAAGAAGAGATCACTCACGAGAACCCGGAACAAAGCTACAACCTAATGGGTGAAGGTGAAGTGCAACAAATTTAAAGAAATTTGAACAAATTTCTACCGGACTGGACAAAACACTGGATTTGACAAGAAAGAGTTCTGAAAAGAACTAAAGAAAGTACCAAACAAGACAAAGTGAGAGCGTAGGGTGGCTAAGAGGTCATTTCTGAGGTGTGGTGACACATTTTCTGTACATATTATAAATATAGGTAATAGAACAAAATGGTAGATACTAAAAATAGAACATGTAGATGTGAGTTCTTACGTAGATGGTGTAAGATGTGCTTCTTTTGTACAGGATTGTTAATGACCTTATGGATTATTTTAGCAACCACCATTCCAATTAGATTAGCTGTAGAAGAAACGTCTATATTAAAGAATAACACGGAGAAGGAAAAAGGAGCTAACATGCAGGAAACAGCTATATTAAAAAGTAGTGCAGAGTTACATAAAGACAAATCAATAACAGATTTTTCAAAAAAAAAATTCACTAAATTATTGTATGAGTATGTAGAAACAATGAATGTGAGAGATTGCTATGTTTGTATGCAATTGCCTGCATCTGTTGCAGAAGGTGTGACCTATCATCACCTTCCTTTGACGTATGGAATAACATGTAGTGTTTTAGCTAGTTTATTTTATAGAACAGGGAGATTAGAATATTATTATACTGACATAGATGAGATTTTTGCAAAGATTCCTATAGTTTCTGAACTAAACAAGGTGAAAGAGGCAAGAACGTTTGGTGAATTTTTCATAGAAAATAAAATTCTAACGTCAGATGATATAGTTAAACACAACCTTACCTGTGAGTTAAGGAAGGAAGAAAAGGTGTTTTTAGAAATGGTTGAAAACAGAAGAGTAAAATTTCAAAGAAAGGTGATAGAAGAGACAAAAACACCATATTGGGCGTTTGAGGAAGAAAATAAGGACAAGAAAAAGACAAATGCAGCTATGACTCTGGATTGGCCCCAACAGGGAAGGTTGTGCATTAGAAGAAATAGGACAAGATATGATAATTATTTCGTGGGTTCCAGTGATTGCCAAGACAATTATAACATTTTAGGAGGTTGGGGATTCAAAGGGGGAAAAGATCCAATATTTCCTGGGATCTATTATATTTGCGGTAACAGAGCTTATTACAGGTTGCCGGACCATTGGTATGGATCATGCTACTTAGGCCTGGTCTTTCCAAAGATTTTTCATGTAGATAGAGAAGAAAAGGGAACACACGAAATAGTAAAGATATTTACACGTAGAAAAAGGGAAAGTTTTTCAGAAATAGTAGGTGATATTTTTGGAGCATTGATACCAGCAGTGGGAATATCTTTGAATGCATTTAAAATTCGGAAGTTATCCACAGTAGTAGATCGTTTATCTACAGATACTGCTGGAGGGTTCTTGATGGTAAATACCGAAATGGTTGCCATGAGAGCTATGGTGATGCAAAATCGACTTGCCCTTGACATTTTATTGGCAAAAGAGGGTGGAGTTTGTGGAATGCTGAAAGTCCAACATTGTTGCACTTACATTCCAGATAAAAGTGAAAATATACAGAAGTATATAAAGAATATTACAAATTTGCACAAAGAACTTGTTCCACTGGAGGTTGAAAATGCATTGGGAAAACTTGGTAAGAGTTTTTCCTCAGTAATAAATTGGTTTACTAGAATGAGTAGATTAATAATAGGGAAAATCATAATAATAGCGACCATAATAATCCTAATAGTTCTAGTACTGAAACTAATTATTATATGTATAAAGAGAAGAAAAAGACAGAATAAAATAGAAAAAGAAAATAAGAAAAATAAAGAAAGGGAAAGAGAGATGGGTGAAATATGAAAGGGATACAGTTGTGTAAAACTAACAAAAATAAAACGGACAAGAAATATGCTATCTGACGAAATTGTGTAACATGGGTTTTTGTGGTGATATTAAAAATCATCAAAGGGGGGAGTTGATGGAGCAGGGTAAACGAAAATGTTTAACCTCCTAATATTTATATTGAATAATTAACACACAGGTTCGTCTCAGTAAATAACCAACCATGTATGTGTCATGATAAGGGTTATGGGTAATACGCCATATTCGTGCAAACTAATTTACTTACAATTGTTAACGTGGATAACGTAAACCTAATGATTTGCGTACTAATTAGAATAATAATTGCATGATTTGTGCTTGGAAATAAACTGTGTGGTGGCAAAGTAAAGCGGTTGGTAAGTAAGAAATAGCTTTATATGTCGCTTTTGCTAGGTAACAATTAATTGGGGTACGTAGAATGACGGGAGGGAAACGAAAAGGCTTATATTCTTTATTCTTAACTATGTTCTGTTTATCCTTATAATGGTTCGCTTAGGCCTGTTGTGCCGCGATGTAAAAATGGCTGCTGAGGCAAACAAGCTAGAGTACGCAGGCGCAAGATGGCTTCCAAGAGTGAGAAAAGCTGTGAATAAAGAGATCATGTGACTGTCCCAAAGCCTAGGATGGAAGCGTGGTCAAGGCTACGATGACCTTATTATACAAGCGTGTGCCAAAGAAGGAGTTAGCGAAAGGCGTGAGAAGTTGCAGTGAATACGTGAATGAACAATGAACTGTTCAATTTAAAGTATCAGAAAAAGGATACAGATGGAGACCAATGTGCGCATGGATAATGTCATGAACCCGTGAGAAATTACAAGAAGAATGAACTATTAACAAGAACTGGTTGAACAAGGATATTCATAATGAGATGTATACTGACCCCAAATGGACCAATTAGAGAGAATCTCGCCCACAAAGATGTAACATTTTCACTTAGTAAGCTAGTATTAGGGTATAAGAAGACCTACTCTTAGGGAGGGGGAGAGCTGCTGTTTTATATTTTTGTTGAGCACGGGACGCTGCTGCTGGAGAAACCTTTTTGCTTTTAAATAGATTTTCCATTTTTAATACTATTAGACCTTTTTATTCTTAAATACTAAAGGGGAAAAGAACGGGATTGTGGCGGAAACACCATATAGGTGGTCCGTCGAGAAGGCCTGTTTTACAGGACAGATAGACAGTTTTTCGGGAGTTCTATGCTGTGATCTGAATTCATTGCTGTGACGAACTTTGTTTTTCCATCTAATAGGTATGCATTGCAATTTCAATTTATTCTTATAATGATGATAAATGTAATAATCTGAATAATAAATTTGAAACTTATTCATGCTTCTAAAAATTAGATAAACTTTATTATCTTTAAAACAATGAGTCTGTGGTTCTTTAGCTCAATGATAAATGTAAGTGTTTAAAAGTTTATAGTGATTGAGCTGGTCTTAATCACCATCAACTGATTCCTACTAGTTGGTCCATCGACCAATGAGCGGAATACCTTAAAGTTTGAGAAGTATTATGTCGTTTTAAAAGGTACCCCGTCTCCTTCCATCAAGTCATTAACTGTTTTCTCCTAAGTAAAAACGGATGAAATCCAGGGAATATATGAGAGAGTGAATGTTTATGCGGTGTTATGGGCCCCACCGTCATATGGATATAGTTGTGGAAAAGGGATATTTGTACCTGGACGTCCAAAGCATATAGGAGAAGACATTTTATTGATAGCGCTGGATCAGGGGTTTATTAGTTCTCTAACTATTCTTACAGATGGTGAATTGTTGGAAACGAAAATACATAGACCCCCTTTTGATCTGCCATGTGTTGTTGGAACAGCAGGGACATGATATGTTCATACGGACAGGCTCCGTGACCCAGGTCTCTTGGAGACAAATGAAGTTAAAGCCCTGAATGAATTCTAACCATTCTGGGTTGTTAATTTTGTTCCTGGAGACCTGCTACATTCCAGAACAAAGAAACAATGTTGCCAGAGGGAATGGGAGGACAGTTCCCTGCACTGTTGTTCGGTGTTATGTCTGTAACAGGCCTTGCGGGTTGGTTTGGAGAGACAGGAGTTGATGAAGTACTTAATCCGGTTGAATCCTGGATGGGTGCCCCCTCTCCCAAATTGAACAATGCGGTAATTCTCTCCAGCCTTCCATCAAAGCCCTTCCAATACTCCACGCCGGGTCAATCTATCCCATCAAGAGTAGTCAATTCCTGAAACCTATTGAAAGTTGGAACATCATAGGATCGATTGGTCGATGGCAAGAGAGGACGTATGGGCTCTGTACAACTGGTGGGCCCAAATTTGGTTGATAGAAATATCCTAGTGGGAGAGCAGAGATGGTGTTTTTGGTAATGTGAGTGGGTCTGGTTCTATTTAGTACAGTCTCCACCAGTCTTGGTGATTTGAAGGACAGAACAACACAGTCTCCTGGTAGAGATTTCTATGTCCTGCCCACCCATTTAATACGCCTTGCCATCTTTATGTCCTCCAGCAAGTGGTCAGTCAGGCCTGTTCTCACCCCTAACCAATTCAGTGCCTTATTTCTGACAGAGGTCCATGATTCCATGCTCTGTGGAGCTAATGATGGAACATTTGCCAGGACAATTACATATGGGGCAGCGGCCGGGGGAAGATCTAGAAATTCATTTGATTGTAATTGTGAAACTTCATTGGGTCTAATGGTGACTAATGGAGACAAACCATTGTCCAGTTTTTCCCCTGCCGTGGAGCCTAATCCAGGGTAGGCATAAGGACTTATGTCCTGGGTACTCTGGATGCATGCTAGATTTGGTTGCCTCTCTATACTGACTGTGTGCAACTTGTCGCTAGGGGCTACATTCCCAGTGATGTCACCTGAAGTTCGAGTATTCAAAAGATCTAAACAGGCTGTACATTTAATTTCCATTTGTGTTAGTCGAGAATTGATTGTTTCTAAAATGGTTTTCACATGGTGTTCTAAAGATTTGACTGCCGTACATAATGCGTCAAGATTTTGGTTATTTAAATCACAACTCTGTTCGGCACTTTCCACCATTGTCCTACGTGGAGTCTTAGTTTGGGTTTTGATTTTGTTGTTCCTGGTTGCCTCTTTATTTAGGGCACTGGTTTTAGTACAGACACTGTTTTTTTCATCCATTTGTGGGGCGGGGAAGAATCCGAATTAGATAAATTAATGGTTTCAGATATATTTTGGATGCACCCCCCCCCCTTGTCAATCACTGTGGATCTTCCTTTGTCGCTAATTTTTGTGCTTTCGTCATTATTGACTAGGCACTGTACCGTGCTCGTGGGGGCCGTGATTTGATCGCCACGGACCAGCAATGACTCCTCGACGGAGGAGATCTGTTTCTCTAATGCCCCCATGGCTCCTGAAATAAATTTTAATGCTGAGGTCTGTGTCTGGGTCTGGGGCTTTGCTGGCGATTTGGCCTTTCTTATTTCAGTAGTAAGTTTCCTTTTTCCCATATTTATATCAGCTAAGAAAATAAACTAGATACTAATATACAATGTGTATATACAAATGAACATACAAGAGCTTTAAGAATTAAAATATAATGAATATAAAATAATTATAAAATAGTTAAAACAATTAAAACAACACCATGCTAAAATCCTGTTGAAGATAACAATAGGTTTCCAAGTTACTGAGAGCAGTCTTTTTGCGGCGCAGAATGTTTTTTTTTGTTCACCGGTCTTTAATTATCTAAAGTGACTTCCGTTTCTGTTACTGTTAAGCCTTAAGTTACTTAGTGCGGAGGTTATCTTGTTCGTTCAAATATAAAAGCAATGTGTGGTATTTGCTTTGGCCTTCAACATTCTCATTGATGTCATGTTGCCAGGTAAAGTATGTCATAATGCCCATGCTGCAACCTTACTGCTGTAACTAAGAATGTTGTGGTTTGAATATGTAACTGAGGAGTCCTGATGTATCCTCTGCCCAGCCTGGATGGGATCTTCTTCTGATGCAATAAACCTGAACTTGTACTTCAAGACTGCCTTGCGTGATCCTTCCTTCCGGATTCCAGGATCCTACACTGGCGTAGTCGGCAGCTCGCTAAGCGGAAAGAAGATCCCAACAAGCATCTACACCTACGATTGTGGTAAATTTACATCCACACCTACGATCGGGGTAATTCTACTTGACTCCTAATCCAAAGTACTGTTCATTTTATTATATTCGGGTGGAGGCTGGAGTTTATACCACTACCTGCTCATGTGCGACCTTACTGCAAAGGAACTCTTTAAAACTTTTGGGAAAGTTCCTTATGGACGCTACGTGTGTTTTATGCCAAAAATTCGTGCAAGAATAACCTTTCATCTCCTTGTGAAAGACCTGACTCTTCACATTATGTTTTTTTGGCCTAATTAAACCTGGGAAATTGTTTTGTGACTCACGTGCTCCTTTTGCTTGCGCTAGAGTGGCCGTTGATGTTTTCTTTCAAGCGGAGTCTCGCATTCGGCACTCGTGCCTCCTCGCGCCTTGTCCGATGGATCTTCCAGTCTACAAGTGTGTGATGTCATCACGGGGTGCGTGACCTCTGGCGGCCATCTTGTGGTTGGCGCTCTTCATTGTTCATGGTGGTTGCTTAGCAACTATTCGTCTAGATCATTGTCTACGCTGTTATACCTCTACGGCGCGGTGCTTCTGTGATGCACACACACTGTCGGATCCTCGTGGCTGCCTTGATTGCGCATTACATCTGTGGTGCGCACACACTGTCGGATCTTCTTGGCTGCTTTGATTGTGCATTACGGCTGTGATGCACACACAATTTGAAAACGTTTAATGTCTTCTGTGATGCGCACACATTAACGTGGAGCACACACGTTAGGTGTCTTTTTGGCACTTACCTTCTGTGACGTGCTCACATTTAGTGGAGCTATTATATTATTTTATCGTTTATTCTGCGCACTGCTTTTGTGATGCGCACACACTGTTTTTCTGTGTGGTCTACACTTCCTGTGGGGTCTCACACTCCAACCATGGAATGCTGATAGCACATCTTCTGTGTAAATGCTGATACACAGAACCTGTTCACACTGTGTTTTAGTATTTTCCATTTTCTCATTCATTTCACTATTTACTCTTCTGTTTACATTTGTTTTTCTCGTTTCTTACATACAATGCAGAACGTCACAGCTCCTCCTTTCTTCTTGGTGTCGACCGGAGACCCTCCCATTAAGTGGGAAAAATGGAAGAAAGTCTTTGAACATTATGCGAAGGTGTGTGGTACCTCCCTCAGTGCCGAAAGAAGATCTTCATTGCTACTACACTGTCTTGGTAGTGAGGGCCAAGATGTTTATGACCATCTTCCAGAGTTAAATGACTCAGAAGCTAGGGACCTTAATGAATTTGAAATATGTATTAAGAAATTGGACAAACATTTTCTACCCAAAGTCAGCACGATATTAGAAAGATGAAGGAGAGAGTATTGAGACTTATGTCACACACTTGAGAAAACTTGCGTCTTCCTGCAAATTTTGCAATCTTCTGGATGAGAGAATTAGGGACCAATTCATGGTTGGATGCAATATAGAAAGAGTGAGAGAAGAATTATGGATGCGAGATGAACCTTCTCTTGATGAGGTACTGCAGGTTGCAAAGAGAATCGAACACTCTTTGAAATGCGTTGAGACCATCAACAAAAGATAAACAACCTGTAGTGCAAGTCATTAAAGCTGACACAAAGAAATCTTCAGTGAGGGCAGAGAGTAGTGAAGCGAAGCCTAAATGTACTGCGAGAAAATGTTACAGGTGTGACAGAGTGGGACATTGGGCCAACGATAAAAATTGTCCGGCATTGAAAAATGTATGCTCTAAATGCAAGAAGAAGGGACATTTCCCAATTGTGTGTAGAACCAGAATAACTTCGTCTGCAAAGGTTAAGAGTGTTGATGCAGATGATGGGTCTGATGAGGATTTTGTCTGTGGACAAATTGTTCTTGAAGTGGAAAACTCGCTGAACAAGTCAAGGTCATCTCCTGTTGACATTATTCTAGTAGAAGGAGAGCCTACAAAAGTTCTTTTTGATTCCGGTGCAAAGATTACCATTATTGCCAAGTCTTTCTTTAAGAACAAACTTGCATACAAAATTAAGTTACACAAACCTGACATCAGACCTTTAGCATATGGTGGGGAACCGATACCCTTGCAAGATTATTTTACTGGTCTTATTGAGTATGGACAGCGCTATGTTTCAGGTAAAATATATGTCTCTGAGAAGGGTGACAGTATTATCAGCTGGTTTCACCAAGGTGATTTGGGAGTTATGCTTGACCCAGCTGGTAAGAATCCCATTATTTTCAAAGAAAGGGGTCAGAAACCTTCTTCCCTCAGTACTGTTACCATTGATCATATGAAGGAGAAGTTCCCAAGAGTCTTCAGGGAAGAGCTTGGATGTCTGCTGAACTTTAAACTTAAAATAAGTCTCCGTGATGGGGCCCAACCATCCTGTAGCAAAGTAAGGAGTGTGCCTTTTAGTATCAGGGAAGAATTACAAAATGAATTACAAAAACTCAAAGATGGGGGAATCATAGAAGAGGTAGAGGGCATGGAGTGGCTAGCCCCAGTGGTTGCCGCTCGTAAGCCCAATGGATCCCTTCGGCTCTGTGTTGATTTGAGGCAACTTAATAAGAATGTCATAGTAGATCACTATCCGTTGCCAAACATTTCTGAGCTGTTGGTGTTGCTGGATGGTGCTAGAGTATTCAGCACCATTGATCTCACATCGGCATATCACCAGATTCAGCTAGATGAGTCTTCTAGGGACCTTACTGCGTTTGTAACCCCTTTTGGCACCTTCAGATTTGTTAGGATGCCGTTCTGACTTGTTTCGGCGGCATCCGTCTTCCAGCGGGTTATGGAAAAACTGCTTAAAGGTTGCAAAGGGGTATGCATCTACCAAGATGACATTTTAGTGTTTGGTAAAGATGATGAACAACATGCTGATCGTCTTGGTGTCGTATTGGAAAGGTTGGATAAGGCGAACTTGACTATTAAGTCTGAAAAATGTCAGTTTGGTGTCTCCTCCATTAACTATTTAGGTCACACGATCTCAGGTCAAGGAGTACTACCTAAATCTGACTTCGTTGACACCATCACCAACATGTGTGCTCCTGTTTCGAGAGAAGAACTCATGAAATTCCTTGGTATGATCGAATACTATAATAAGTTCATAGAAAACTTTGCTGAGTTGAGTTCGAACATCAGATCTCTTCTCAAGAAGGGAGTTGAGTTTGTGTGGAGTGATGAATGTGATCAAGAATTCGCTGTGTTGAAACAAAAGCTTAATGCTGCACCATGCCTCAAAAGTTTTGATCCGCTTGAAGTCTCTTTTGTTACAACGGATTCTAGTCTCAAGGGTTTGGGGGTAGTGTTGCAACAGCAGGGCAAAGAAGGCATGTCAACTATCCTATTTGCCTCACGTAGTTTAAAAAATGCTGAAACCAGATACTCCGTGATAGAACGTGAAGCTTTAGCTGTGTTCTGGGCCATACGAAAATTTAAAAAGTTCTTGTGGGGTACAAAGTTTGTCATCAGAACTGACCATAAGCCGCTCTGTGAGGTGTTCACAAAAAAGGGGATAGATTCCATCTCCAGTAGAATTACAAAGTGGGTTGTCACACTGCAAGAATTTGAATTTGACATAAGGTATATACCAGGAGTGGAGAATGGAATAGCAGATACTTTGTCTAGCCTGGTAAGTGCGAGTGAACCCACTGACGAGATGGATGATGATGATGTTGATGACACTCACGTATGCTTCATTGACGAAGAAATAATCTCAGAGAATGAATGGTGCATGGAAATGGCCTCTGATCATACACTTGATGAAGTTAAATCTCTTATTAACGTGGGGTGGCAGTCTAAGAGGCAAGCCTCTGAACAAGCTCAAAGGTTTTGGGGTGTTAAAGAGGAGTTGAGTGTGTCGAGTGATCTTCTTTATCGTGGTACTAGACTTATTCCCCCGTTAACCCTACGCACCAGATTAGTTAACCTAGCTCATCTGTCACACCTTGGAATGTCCAAAACCAAAGAAAGGCTCAGAACATCTTATTGGGGGCCAGGCATTGACTTACAAGTCGAGAGGTTGGTAAGAGATTGTATGCAATGTACTGTGAGTGATAAGTCCAAGATGGTGAGGGTACAAACTATGGCAATAAGAAAGTTACCCACAGGTCCATGGAAAGAAATAGCTATAGACATATTAGGACCTGTCCATGGGAACGGACAACAGGTGTTTGCTTTAGTGGTGATTGACATGTTTTCTAGGTGGCCAGAAGTGTGCTTCACCAGTAATATAGAGACGAAAGATGTGATACATTTTTTGGAAACTCTGTTTTCTAGAGAAGGTCTTCCAAGTACTATTTTAACAGACAATGGTGTGCAGTTAGTCTCTCGTGAGATGGAGACATTCTTAGCTAAATGAGGAATTGCACACAAGAAATGTTCTTTGTATCATCCAGAGACCAATGGCATGTTTGAGCGGTTTAACCGGGTCTTGAAAGAAACTATTTCTCTGGCTAAACAATCAGGACTGGATTGGAAAAGTGAAGTCCTCAAGAAGGTTCATATGTATAGATTGACGCCTCACAGTACCACAGGCAAGAGCCCTTTTGTATTGCTTAGGGGAAGGCCTCCGTGTACTCTGGTAGAACCCTGTTGGGTACGAGACTTGGAGAGAAAGCTTGGTAGTGATGTCACGGTTGATTTGGGGCAAGAGAGAGAGATTGGAAAAGTCTTAGAGAGGAAGTCCAATTTTGATGTGAGAAAAGCTGTTAAAAAAACGGTAGTCAATGTGGGAGATATGGTGCTTATTAAACAACCTGGGTTGACTGTGAAGTTTTCGAAACCTATTAAAGTCATTAAACTGTTCAATAATGCTGTCAAAACACAGGATCTCAGAATTTGGAACCTCGGCAGGGTTGTTCCATTTAAGGGATCCTCGGAGCCCCATTTAACTAACGGGTCTACTGATCACAAGGTGGATGATCACAACCCCGGGGTTGATCTGGACTCAACTGTGGGTATTCCCAAGTTGTCTTCTAGGAGAAAATTTAAGCCTTTATACTTGAAGGATTTTGTACAGTAAGTTTGTTTGTCTGTTTTCTTTTCTGAGCTGTTTTCTTTTATTATTTTAAGGAGGGAAGGTGTGTGGTATTTGCTTTGGCCTTCAACATTCTCATTGATGTCATGTTGCTAGGTAAAGTATGTCATAATGCCCATGCTGCAACCTTACTGCTGTTACTAAGAATGTTGTGGTTTGAATATGTAACTGAGGAGTCCTGATGTATCCTCTGCCCAGCCTGGATGGGATCTTCTTCTGATGCAATAAACCTGAACTTGTACTTCAAGACTGCCTTGCGTGATCCTTCCTTCCGGATTCCAGGATCCTACACAATGTCCACTTAAGATCTTAATCCAGCCCGCCTTCAACACACAGCAAAGGTTCCCCTTTAGTTTTTTCCTTTAGGGGGGGCAAAAAGAAAGACAGCTGATGGCTTTTACTAACTACTAGCAAAAATTCAAGAGTACCTGTAGTCTAACGGAAGTAGAAGCAGTTTCTTCCCGGTTGTTTCTTTTATTCTGGCGAAATCCTCCTAATTGTCAGTAATCAGCCACCTCTCAGCTCTTCATTTAGAAACAACTCCCTATAATGCTTGCCCTAAGACAAAGAAAAATAAAAAACCAAGAGGGATGACCCAGCCCAGCCTCCTCCGGTCTCTGATGGGCGCAGATGGGCCTGGCCTTGGACCAGGCTTCACCCGCGCTCATCCTGCGTGCGTTCCGCGCTGCGGGAGCCCCGACCGGCGCGGAAATAGTGAGGCGGCACCGGCTGTGATGGATATTGGGTGGTGTAGGCCTGCTCCTCGCCCCCACTGCAACAACAAGCGGGCGTCCTGCACTGCGGGAGCCCTGACCGGCTTTTGAAGCGCCTCTGGGCACGGAAATGGTGAGGCGGCACCAGCCGCGATGGATGCTGGCTGGAGTAGTCCTGCTCCTCGCCCCCACTGCAACAACAAGCGGGCGTCCCGCACTGCAGGAGCCCCGACCGGCTTTTGAAGCACCTCCGGGTGCGGAAATGGTGAGGTGGCACCGGCCGCGATGGATGCTGGGTGGTGTAGTCCTGCTCCTCGCCCCCACTGCAACAACAAGCAGGCGTATGTACATAAAATAGCATTTGGGAAAAATGAAGCATTGTAGTTTGTGCTATTTTTATGAAGCTTCAATCTACAGAGTCACTGGTATTTTTCTCCATGGTAAATTATAAGGTACAGTTGTCCCATTTTCATCTGAAACAAAAAAAAATTAATATCATATTGCAGGATTCCTTGTTATATTTTTCGCATTTCATTACTTAAATTGGAAAGAATGTCATTGTCCTACAGGTTCTTGTTAGACCTGGCACCATTGGCGTGGGTCTCCCCTCCATCTTTCGCTTTTTTGTCTCCTCTGTGTTTGCTGGTGTTAGATGCTCTGGGCGCTGTGCCACTGCCATTCAGTGCTACAGCGCGAATGCTCCCTATTGTAAATTGACTGGATGAATTGGTATTCCCATAATTGGCTCATTTGATTTACCTGTTAGTCCCTCGTATAGTGCACCGTGCATGCCCAGGGCTGGTAGACCGAATGCTGCTGGTGGGCCTGCAGCGCTGATTGCGCCACCCACCTAAGCAGCGCGTAAAGTGTGTCTAGCTGACCCAAGGAACACGTTTGGAAAGTCGAATTTAGTATGCCTGAGCTCAGAATATTAAACTACATCTTTTAGTGAGGATTATTTTTATATTCAGTGTTTGAAAATTCCACTTCTAGGAAGTAGGTATTTTCTAGCCTAAGTCGTCCCGTGTGCTCTGCTTTTATGTGTATTGGATGTCTGGTCTTGGAGGGACAGGGCAGGCTGAGCCCGACCTGGGGTGAAGAGCGGAATCTGCAGCTGGAGTATGGGGAGGGGTGACCCTTTGGTCTGAGCAGGGCTGGGCCTGGCAAGGTGAATGATGGCTCCAGCCCCCACTGTGCGTCTGATGGCAGACCCCCTCTTCCTCAAAGGCAGGATGCTGCCTCATAAATAAAGTGCTCCAGGACCACACCGAACTGGTTCTGGCTGGGTTCAGTGACTTGTGACTTTTGAGAACAAAGACCTGGGGGTATAAATATCTGCGCCGAAACCCCTACAGGGTGTGTTACTTCTGGATGTCAAGACGAACCTCTGTCTGTGCTACGAGAATCATCGCTATCGCTATTGGGGGCCGCTGCAGCTGAGGAGCTGTTGCCGCTGAGAGCCCGCATCTGTCTGTGCTACGAGAATCATCGCTATCTCTATTGTGGGCCGCTGCAGCTGAGGAGCTGTTGCCGCTGAGAGCCCGCATCTGTCTGTGCTACGAGAATCATCGCTATCGCTATTGTGGGCCGCTGCAGCCGAGGAGCTGCTGCCGCTGAGAGCCCGCATCTGTCTGTGCTACGAGAATCATCGCTATCGCTATTGTCGGCCGCCGCAGCTGAGGAGCTGTTGCCGCTGAGAGCCTGCATTTGTCTGTGCTACCAGAATCATCGCTATCTCTATTGTGGGCCGCCGCAGCTGAGGAGCTGTTGCCGCTGAGAGTCCGCATTTGTCTGTGCTATGAGAATCATCGCTATCGCTATTGTGGGCCGCTGCAGCTGAGGAGCTGTTGCCGCTGAGAGCCCGCATTTGTCTGTGCTACGAGAATCATCACTACCGCTATTGTGGGCCGCTGCAGCTGAGGAGCTGTTGCCGCTGAGAGCCCGCATTTGTCTGTGCTACGAGGATCCGCGCTATCGCTATTGTGGGCCGCTGCGGCTGAGGAGCTGCTGCCGCTGAGAGCCCACCTTTTTATCACCGCCTCAGGAGCCTCGTGAGTGCACGCCGCGGACCGCTGCAGCTGGGAGCTGCGGCCGCTGCGAGTCCGCCTGTCATCATCACGGCTTCCTCCCGAAGCTGCGTGCCGTGCCCCTTTAAACCTCAGGTACATTGTGCATCACCGGGTCGCGTAGACCCCGGCCTCGAACTAAGTTCGTTTCACACGCTTTTGAGTGCTTTTAATTGCCTTTCTTCGTGAACTTATATTTACGTGCATTGTGGCTTTTTGATCGTATTTGAGCCTTGTGTTGAGCTTATGTAAAGATACCTATTTTTCTATAGCTACTTGTGTGGTGTCCCTTTGCGGTGTCGTCACTGCGTTATTGTGTATGGTCATAAATGCTTCACACACTGCCTCTGAGATAGGCCTGTCTGCTCGTGCTACGTTACCACAGGGTTGAGCAGGGGTTATCAAAGGGTGTAGCCCCCTTACTCTGACTTAGGAAGAAGGGTCCCTACTTGGACATTGGCCAGCCACTGCCAACTAGAGACCCCCATTTCTAACATTGGTGATCAGCGGTGAGGATCAGGACTTGCATTTATGATCCACATACAATAACTGGTGTACACCACTAGTGAGTGCAGACCTAAACGCAACCACGTGCGTTGTTGATCTTGTTCTATTTTTTGATCATAATTGCCAGTTATGTCTACAATGGGTAAGCCAGCATCCAATGCTTCGGAGGATCTCACCTTTGAGGAAGAGAGGTTAGAAACCTACACTGCCAAACAGCTAAAGTCTTTTTGCAAGCAATTCACCGTCCCTATTGCAGGTCTCTCTAGGAAGGAGGAGTATCAGAAGGCGCTAAAGGCCTGGTGGGAGGCGAGGGAGTCCCCCGGGAATGGGGGAGAGCCTGGGGACGGGGGAGAGAATGCCGGAGGGCAGCAGGATGACGAAGTGGATTTACGGGGAGGTAAAGCACTTTCCAGTCCAGGTATTAGTGTGTCCTCAAAGGGCCTGTCTCCAGAAGAGATGGAGGACAGGGAGAGAGATAGGAGGTATAGTTTGGAGATGGCCAAATTAGAAGGTCAGAAGGACATAGAGAGTAAAAAGTTGGATATTGAGAATAACAGGTTGACATTTGAACTTGAGAAAATGAAACTGGAGCATGAGAGAATATAGAGGGAACTGGAGATCAAGGCTAAGAGTTTAGAGATCTCCCCCTCTGGTGGCAGCATACCTTTAGTACCTACCGAGGGTAGAGTTTATATACCCAAGGATGTCATCAAGGATTTCCATAAGAGTGAGGATATTGGGCAATGGTTTGCCGCCTACGAGATAGCCATGGTGTCCCACCGGGTCCCTGAGAAGGATTGGGGAGCGGGGTTGTGGGGACGCTTTGTGAGTGATGGGAGGGATACCCTGTTGGATCTGCTTGAAGAGAGCAGGATGGTGTATGCCCACATAAAAGAGGCCTTGATGACGCGATATGGTTTGACCCCAGAAATGTACAGGCAGAGATTTAGAACCTGTAAGAAGTTAGAGGGTACCACTTGGGTTGAATATGTGTCTTTTTTTTGAAGAGCAATGGATCGCTGGGTAAAAGGTAGCAAGGTGGAAACTTTTGAACAACTGTATGATTTGTTTGCATGGGAGCATTTAGCTAGTAACTGTTTTCCAGAGCTACACCAGCACCTTGTTGATAGCAAGCTAACTAACCCTAGGAAGCTTGCTGAGGAGGCGGACCGCTGGGTGAGCACCCGGGTTCGCAAGGGTCAGGTGGGAGACTTCGCCAAAGGTGGGCAGGGTCCCCAGCAGAGAAGTGGGGGGACAGGGTAAACAGAGGGAGTTCCAGAGAGGGCCCCAAAGTAATTCCCAAGGGAACCCAGGAGTGGTGTCCCAGTCTCCCCCTGAGAAGAAGCCAGTGCCCCCGACAGGTAGGCCTGTTCATAGGGGGCCCCTTACTTGTTTTAAATGGGGTCAAGTGGGCCACCGGTATTATGATCCCCAGTGTCCCCAGAGGGACCTCAATGCACCACCCCGTGCACCACCCCGCCAGCTTGCTAGTGTAGCCCTGGGAGGGGAGGAGATGGGTGCCCCAGGTGGGTGGGATCCCGTAGAATTGACCCTTGTCTCGCTAGGAGACTTTGAGAAGGTCCCTAACCCCACGCTGCCTGATAACACTAAGAAGTACAGGCAGTGGGTGACCATCAATGGCCATAGGGTGGAGGCTCTGAGGGACACCGGAGCAAGTGTGACTGCTGTCAGCTCCCGGTTGGTGTCCCCAGAGCAGGTTGTCCCCCATGCATTCTGCCCAGTAGTGTCAGCAGACAACTCTGAGAGCCAGTGTGAGGTGGCTCAAGTTCCCTTTGAGTGGGGGGGTCTCAGGAACTCTTCAAGTAGCTGTGAGGCCAGCCATGCTGGTAGACTGTTTGTTGGGCAACGATTTAGAGAACTCCCCGTGGGCTACGGTGGAGAGGAAATCTCACTTGGAAATGTTGGGTCTGCCTGAGTGGGCGTGCGCGACCACTCGGTCCATGGCAGCCAGTAAGGACGTTCAGAAGGACCTGGAGCCTGAAAGTATGGCCCAGGCCCCTGCCTTAAAGAGAAGGGGTAGGGGGCGCGGGAAACCGGCCTCCATAGTTCCCACGGCCCAGGAGGGAGCAGACCTTGAGGGGGATGCCCTGGAGCCTACCGGGGAACAAGTAGCCGAACTGGGGGACCTGCCTGGGCTGACCCATTGGCAGCAGGAAGGAGGGCCCGCCAGGGAGGAATTTTGTGAACAGCAGAGAACGGGCCCTTCTCTTGAGGGGCCGCGGCGACAGGCTGCAGCCCAGGCAGCAGGTGATCAGTCAGGGTCACATCTGATCTATTGGGAGAATGACCTCCTTTACAGCGAGCCTAAGGTTGCTGAGCCTGGGTCAGCCCATGTGCTGGTGGTACCCCAGTGCTTCAGAGCCTTCCTACTGGGGTTGGCTCATGATGTGCCATTGGCAGGACATCTGGGGCAGACCAAGACCTTCGAGAGGCTGGTCACCCACTTTTATTGGCCCCAGATGCGCAGGAGCTCAGATGCTCACTGCAGGACATGTGAAACTTGCCAGGCTAGTGGGAAGAGTGGGGGGAAGATCAAAGCCCCACTCCAGCCCTTTCCAGTTGTCAGTACCCCCTTCGAACGAGTGGGCATTGACATTGTGGGGCCTCTGGACCCCAAGACAGCCATGGGCAACAGGTTCATCCTGGTCTTGGTGGACCATGCCACCCAGTACCCTGAAGCCATCCCACTCCGGACAGTGACGGCCCTCGTGGTGGGACGTGCACTGATGGGGATTTTCTCCCGTGTGGGGTTCCCCAGAGAGGTGGTGTCCGATAGGGGTACTAACTTCATTTCCAAATATATGAAGTCTCTGTGGGAGGAGTGGGGGGTAACTTATAAGTTTACCACCCTTACCACCCCCAAGGTAATGGGCTGGTTGAGAGATTCAACCGGACCCTCAAAGGCATGATTATGGGCCTAGAAGAGTCCATGAGGCGTAAGTGGGACGTCCTCTTGCCATGCCTGTTGTTTGCTTACCGTGAGGTGCCACAGAAGTCCCTAGGGTTCAGCCCCTTTGAACTACTCTATGGCCACCCGGTAAGAGGGCCTCTGGGTCTGGTCAAGGAAGGCTGGGAGCAGTCTCCCAGGAAACCTCCCCAGGATGTGTTTAGCTACATGCTGGCCTTCAGGAACCAGACTCGGCATTTCAGAAAGCTTGCTGAGGCAAATATGGAAGCCAGCCAGGAAGAGATGAAACGTTGGCACGATCAGAATGCCACTCTGATTGAGTTTCAGCCTGTTCAAAAGGTTTGGGTCATGGCCCCAGTGGAGCCCTGTGCGCTCCAAGATAAGTGGACCGGACCATTTGAGGTGGTGGAGCGCAAGAGTCCTGTTACCTACTTGGTGGACTTGCGGTCTCCCCGGAACCCCTTGCGGGTCCTGCATGTCAACCGCCTGAAGCCCCACTTTGAGAGGTCCGAAGTGGGCATGCTCCTGGCCACAGATGCTGGGATGGAGGAGGAGAGTGAGCCTCTTCCTGACCTCCTGTGTGCAAAGGAGCAAGATGGGTCAGTGGAGGGTGTGGTCCTCTCCACCACACTGACCCCTGAGCAGCAGAGTGATTGTCGCCAACTGTTGGGACAATTCAGTGATCTGTTCTCCCTGGTGCCTAGTGTCACTGATTGGTGTGTCCATGAAGTGGGCACTGGGGACAGTCCTCCTGTTAAGCACAAGGCTTGTTAAGCACAAGGCTTACCGAGTGACTGACCAGGTTAGGGCATCCATTAAGGAGGAGGTTTCCAAAATGTTTGCTTTAGGGGTGATTGAGTCCTGTAGCAGCCCTTGGTCCAGCCCAGTGGTCTTGGTACCAAAAGCTGCAGCGCCTGGTGCCACCCCAGAACTTCGGTTCTGCGTGGACTACCGAGGTCTCAATTCAGTCACAAAGTCTGACGCGCACCCCATCCCCAGAGCTGATGAGCTCATAGATCGGCTAGGGGCTGCACGGTACTGATCCAGTGGGTTACTAGCAACAAGCATTCATACATAAAATACTCACTTGGGCCCATACATTCATACTACGCTAGCAATTTCCGCTGGTGGGTCAGTTGTACTCTTTATCAAAATCCCTGCTACCAATTACTTTTCTGATTGAAGAGTAATGACTTACCAATGGACCCTTTGCTAATTGGGAAGTTTAAAATGAGTGACATTCAATATAATTCATAATTCCTGAAATAATCACTGAGTCAGGAAGTTTTAAAATGTTTATCTAAAGGTTTAGCAGAGTAAAATACAGAACCACATGATACTTAAATCATATATCAAGGATGAAGCATAATAATCAATTATTGATCAATGACGATCCCTCAGAAAAGGAGAAGATAAAAACAGCAGCGCAACTAAGGTTTGCATTATATTTACCTAAAAGTGCGAGAAACCAAACCCCTTGGCCAAGGAGTTGGAAAAATAGGACCCAGGAAGGATGAAGAGCAAAGACCTCCTCCAGGTTCAGGACAGGACCGGTGACCTCTCTATCAACGACGCCTGCGTCGTTCCCCTCTCTGATACTTCGCTTCTCCTCGATTCTCCCGTGTCTTGCTTCTAAGGTACTCCACCGCCCCCACCTCAGGACTTCTCTGGACAGCGTTTCAATCTGCAATCGATCAGCTTGAATGTCTGGAGCCTAAGCCTCTGCCTCCATGTGTCTGCGCTAGCATCTCCTCTGCCTCTAATTAACTAATTCTATATCTATTATACCCTTCTACGCCCATGTACCTTCCCTTAATGTTGCAGAATTATGGGCCCACTACTTCTGATTGGACGGGGACAGGGGGTTGATCCTCACACCATATTGATTTAATTCATTTTCTTAAAGCCCATCGTTTTAAAATACCGCCCATCACAATTAATACATTTGCTTTATTTCCCACCCGTCTCACGACAAGTTTAATACATTGTTCATATAAATTGTTTCTTTCAGTAGGGACATCGTGGGTACAATAATGTTGGCCATCAGGTCATGGCCTTGGACGACGTCCAGGTTGACTTCATCCGCTCTTCTGGGCAGCCACTCAGGGCGCATGCGCAGAACCATTGTCTCTCGAGTTTTCAGTTCACCAACCCCAGGCCCAATTTACGAACTAATAAAAGTCAAAGAAGAAAATATTAAAATCACAAATAAATTGTTTCACTGTATACCCACTCTTTCTACTCTATTCCCAATTATTTATAAATTCTATCCCGCATTAATAGCGTTAGGATACCACAGTTTATTTGCAACATATGAGCAAGCTGTAACACATGAAGACATTAAGCAGCCATTTTAATACACACTGGGTAGAAGCAAGAGTTTCCCTCCAAGCAAAGAAAGACGTCACACCATGTGATATGGTTGAGACATGCGCAATAGGGTTCCCGCGCTTTAGCGGCCATTTTAGAATAGACAAGCGTTACTTGTTAGTTTAAACACATAGGCAAGCTTCCTTTCTACTTATGTTTGTGTGTGTATTTATTAGTACGAACATCACAAAGATTAATAAATTAATACTGTGAGAAGATTGCCTCCGAGCAAGTCTCATTTGTGAGTCGGGGGCACTAGGTGGCGCACGAGCAAGATGGCCGCACTGATGTGAGGCTCCTGCTGCTCGGTTAACATATCCGCCGATTAATCCTGCTAGACTGCATATTGAAGCTTTAAACCACAAGCCATACGGAGGAAGAAGCATTTGGCACCCTCGCTGCGAGTTTGGACTGCGGGGGCCGTACTGAACTGGCGCTGTGCCCACCTCCCGATTGGACCGCCGCATCTGACACTGCCGCCTGGAGCTGTAACTCGGCGGTAGCGCCAAGCGAGACCGAGGCGCCCACGAGGAGCGGAGGCCGGCTCGAGAGAATCACTGAGCGGCGAGAGGTGAGACCGTTGGTATGCATCCCTGTGCCGCGTATGAATTTGAAAGTACCTGGCCCCTGATCGACTAGATGCTATGAGAGGACACGGGTGTAATGCCACACAGAAAGTAAAGAAGGCTAGTCACCCAGAACGTCGTACGCCCGCACGGCGCTGCTGACACCCGAACTGCCGCACCATCCAAGACGCTTGGCGGCGCTGACCCATCGCACCACAAACACAGTCTGCCCTGATTCTCCACCGCGTGGGAGGATTATACTCCCTGACGGAACACGGCCTCGCTGCACACTGCCAAACTCAACTGCTTACATTGCAAACAGCAGTAGTATAAAGCGCCAGCCGACTGACACACAGGCGACGCATCGCATTCATCACGCCGGTCTGCCTGATATATTTATAACGTGTGGCGAAGAGCTACGGCACGACGAGGGATAGCAGGCAAGCATCACTCACCTTCCTGGAGCTGCAGAGAAACAGAGAGGTGGGTAGATCCCCAGGCCATACACGACGTGGGCCTCTCATTAGCTGCTTCCAATAGCGCAATATCACTCACTAACTTATCCTCACTGTGAAAGAGTGCTGTGCACTGCGCAGCTATACCGGCACAACATCCTACGGCATTAAGCGTGCAAATGAGCTGATCCCTGGCTCCCCATACGTGAGTACATTACTTACCAGAGAAAAGCGAACCATTACGGTGTGATCAGCAATGGCGCAGGAGAAGCTTGCCACTTCATTGCAACACAACCATCACGATACAAGCGGCCATTGCGCACTATAACAACCGGGGTGCCACGACCACCACCCACATGTGGAAACCAGATGCGCGTCAGCCACGGCTGACCTTTGAGAATAAGAAGAGCGCCAGGTTACAACAAGAGGGACACAACATGCCTGGAAAAGAAACCTTGCACGGTATTACTCGAGATTCCAATGACACACCTGAAGAAGATATGATGGCCATTCTGCGTGAGGTCCGGCAAGGCATTACCAACATAGCAGACAAAATGGATGCCATGACGACGTGCATGGACGCTATCGTCCATAAGCTAGACAGGCATGAGGAGCGACTCACGGAAACCGAACGCCGCATCTCCGACACAGAGGACACAGCCTCTCAGACGCAGCTTAAAGTGACACAGATGGATAAACTATTGAAATTAATAGCAGCCAAAAATGAAGACATTGAAGCACGCAGCAGGCGTAATAATATCCGCGTGCTAGGGGTTCCGGAAAGTACGAACACCGGGAAGATGGAAGAATACATCGAGAAACTGCTAGTGTCAGTTATCGGCGCTGAATCACTCTCTAAGCAATTCATAGTAGAAAGAGCTCATCGCTCCTTGGGACCCCGCCCTCTACCTGGAAGCACACCGCGGCCCATTATCGCACGCCTCCTGAATTATAGAGACCGCGATATTGCTCTCAAAATCGCCCGGGAAAAACGCCAGCTGAGCTTTGAAGGAGTCACATTCTCCATCTACCCTGACTTTACGGCAACAGTACAGGAGGAGAGACGGAAATTCCTGCCAGCTAAGCAGAAACTAAGGCAAGCCCAAATAGATTACGCGCTCCTGTATCCGGCGCGACTACGGGTCACGCACCAGGGGAAGCAGTTCTTCTTCACCCAACCCCAACAAGTGGAAGACTTCTTAAAACGCCTAAAGCACAACAACACATTCAAGGACTTAAATGACACAGCCTCGAGATCACCATCCCCTCTCAAGAGGGCTGACTCCCACTAAATGCACTTAGACCCCATTTGCTGGCCTTGGACATTGGAGGTGGTGAGATGGTACTCCGACGCGGTTAGACACGATCTATTTAACGTCCTGGGCCGCTGCTGTTACAAACCAGATAAGTGACTTGTAGAAATTTTCCCTAGGTTTGCTTCCCTCCGTATTGGACCCTTGCATAATGAATGGTCGTAATTTGTAAACCGAGCACCCTCAGCCCGTTCCCTGGGCCGATAACACCTACTTTCGGGGCATTAAGGGCTAGGGGATCGAGTGCACACACCTAGGGGTTCCCCCCCACGGGCATTCCCCCAACTGAGTTTCGCTGCGCAATAGTAGCAGCATGTGTTCATTGTATATAGGTGATTGGGTGGGGGGTGGGCATTGTGATGCTGGCATGTTTGGGATGCTACAGTGGGAGGGGGAGGAGGGGTTAGGATGGTTTTTTCTCGTAGTTAACATAATAATGGCACAGTACGTGGTTTTGAAATGTTTTTATACTCTTGTCCTGGCTATTGATTTGAGGCCACAGGGCCTAGATCCACGGAATAGGCGGTCTTATGGCTGATGCACAACCACATGCAGAACTACAGATTATCACCTGGAATGTTAGAGGACTGGGAGACCCACGAAAACGGCTCCAAATATTAGCATATCTTGACAGACACCAGGTCCATATAGCTATGTTGCAGGAAACACACATTAACCCCAGACAAAATAATACCTTTGCGCACCGATGGGCTGCATACAGAATCTTTGCTTCGTACTCCTCCTATGCCAGGGGCACGGCTATACTCATCAAAAAGGGTACCCCTTTTGCCTTAGCAGGCGCCACTTGGGATGAGCAGGGAAGGTATTGCCTGGCATGGGGTAGGCTGGGATCTGACTCTGTTACGCTAGCTTGTTACTATGGTCCCAATGTCGATAACCCCGAATTCTACACCGTGTTATGGGGTAAGATAGCAGAAATAGGTTCGAGTCACATAACATGGGGGGGCGATTTTAATGTAGCTTGTAACCCCAATATGGACAGGTCGCACCCTGCCGCTCATCACTATACTAAAGCACGCACAGTCATCCAGGATATAGTAGAAGCCCACCAACTAGTTGACGCTTGGCGCCACTTGCACCCTCACAAACGAGAAGGCACACACTTCACTGCGCAAGCTGCCTCCTGGGCACGGTTAGATTATTGGCTATTATCACGCGGATTAGGGCCTGCCATTTCCAAAGTCACACACTTGGCAAGAACATACTCCGACCACGCCCCAGTGAAGCTCTCCATTACCTCGTCAGGATACGGCCCCCCCGTAACGCGTGGAAAATGCAACCCTCTGCCCTATTAGATCCGGTCTTTCATGCTGAGCTGGGGGAGGAAATTCTAGACTTTTTTCAACGGAACAAGAACTCGGTGGACAGTGTAGAAACTATTTGGGAGGCATTCAAGGTTACATTAAGGGGATTGTGCATATCAAAGAGCTGCGAAAGTTAGAAGAGGAGCTCAAAGCACTAGAAACAAAGCTATCATCAGGACCCGATAACGATGCCCAACAAAGGCTACGCATAAAACTCACAGAGTACATGAACACTGCTGCTCGCGAAGCACGTTTTAGGGGGAAATATTGGGTGGCTCGGCGTTACGGTGAAGGTGAACGGCCGGGGAAAGCACTAGCAGACACCATTAGGAAACCACGATTCTCCAATTATGTTTTGGAACTGGCTGGACCGGGGGAAATACTCTACCGTGATACCGCTAACATACTAAATGCCTTCACTACCCACTACTCCCAATTATACACCTCCAGTAGGACTAACCAGTTAGATCTTGATGATTATTTGGGAGACGTGGCGCTGGGCTGGCTGGGAGACTCCCAGAGAGAGTTCTTATGTGCTCCCTTCGAGCTAGATGAGGTCAGAGAGGCAATCATGCACATGGGTTCTGGGAAAGCTGCTGGTATGGACGGAATACCCAAAGAGTTCTATAAAACATATATGGATCAAATGGCACCTATTCTACGTGAGGTGTATGAAGAATCGCTGGAAGCGGGCAAACTTCCACCCTCCATGAGAGAGGCGCTTATTACCTCCCTTCTTAAGCCCGGAAAACCCCCCCTTCATTGTGATTCATATAGACCACTATCCCTCCTTAACTGTGACACCAAGATTCTGGCCAAATTTTTTTTATTTTATTTTATTAATTTCTTTATTAAATTTTTAAAGGTGAAACACCTTACATAACAAAAAGGGAAAAAAACAAAAAAGAAATTAAACAACAAGACTCAGTGGAGGTACATTTACGTATCAGTGTCGACATAGGGTACACGTTATAAGGAAACTGTGCCCTTTTCTACAAGGCCTGTAGTCATGCCGAAAACATCCCAGCTTTATATAAACTGAACACCACCTTTACAACTACCTGTACACACACTTAGTTCTTTACATACGAATCTCTATCCCTGTTATACCACTCTCCACTATTCCAACAGGCCTGCCCTCCTGCGTTACGTCAGTATCGTTACTCCTCCATTGTAATACAGCTACACTGTCTCCTCATTTGCTAGCGTTCTTTTATATGCTGCGTACAAACCCCAGAAATTTTTTGGTCTATTGCGAGGCGGCAGTAATTCACTGAACGCCTCGGTTTTAGTGCAGCAGTACGTCATGTCGTTGCGCCACTGTGTAAGGGTAGGAAGGGGGCCATGCCACCATCGGATCGCTACGCCCCGCTTAGCCAGCAAAAGTCCCATATCCACCATCCTACGAACCCCTTTGGGTACCTCCTGTGAATAGCCGAGCAATGCCAACGCCGGGTCAAATGCCAGCTGGACCTGTGTTATTGACTCTAATTCTTTAAATACCAATCCCCAGTAATTCTCTATTCCAGGACATGACCATGCCATATGAAAGAAGTCAGCGATTGGGGCGTGACATCGGTCACATTCAGTGTTATCCCGCAACCCGTACCTGTGCATCCTCTCCGGGGTATAGTAAACTCGATTTAAGAATTTAAAATGAACCAGCCGGTGTCTGCCATTAAGGGAGATACGCTTCGTGCTATTGCAACAGTATACCCACATATCGTCATTAATTTCCCTGCTTAAGTCCCGCTGCCATGCCAACCTCGCCTTGGTGTACTTATGCACCCTATCTTGCATAGTAATATTATATATAATAGATACCAACCGCCTAGGTGACTTTGCCTTGATAACATGCAACAATGCTATAAGCTCTTGGGGCTCTATCATATCGTCTCCCAGCAGTCCCCTCAATGCCTGCCTCACTCTATGAAACTGGAACTTTGTCAGCATCGGGTATGAACGTTCCTCACTATCTATGTCTTCCCAGCTACATGCCTTGCCGGCTTCGAATAGCTCCCCCAGTTTTGTCTTACCTATCTTGGCTAGCGCTTGTGTCACCCCTCGTTCCCTACAGGGTGTAACCCACATGCTCCATTCTAGCTTCATCAGCGGCGAATATAGCTGTGCTCCAGCCTGGAGTTGCAGAAGACTGTGCCAAGCATGCGCCGCAGTGTTAATTGAATCTAGTATGCCCGTTCTGCGATCAACCTTCTGAAAGAGCATCGCCGGGAGTGGGTATGGGGCCGCAACTGCTGCCTCTATTCTAAGGTACGGTATGTCGGGCGCCCCATGTATCCAGGCATGTACATGGGCACCTTGTGCTGCTCTATAGTGCAACGAGAAGTCTGGGGCACCCAGGCCGCCCATCGAGTATGGTAAAACCAAAATCTGCCAGCGGACCCGCGGTTGCTTACCAGCCCAAGCTAATCGAACCATCAGTGTTGTTAAGCGATCAAAAAACACTTGTGGAAGTACCATGGGGATATTAGAGAAGAGGAACAGCAGTCTTGGAAGCACTACCATCTTCATGAGAGAAATTCTACCTAGCAATGACAATGGCAGCCGAATCCATCTCTCTATATCTTCCTCCAGTCTGCTGATGGCCGTGCCATAGTTTTCCCGGAACACAATATCTGATTCTGTGTGCAATCTAATTCCCAGGTATCTCACCGCCTCGGTAGTCCACGACAGTGGATACTCTAAATCAAATTGTGCTGTGGCTGGGGATAGTGGGAAAACTATTGATTTCTGCCAATTAA
Source organism: Calotriton arnoldi (assembly GCA_963921515.1). Classification (NCBI taxonomy): domain Eukaryota; kingdom Metazoa; phylum Chordata; class Amphibia; order Caudata; family Salamandridae; genus Calotriton; species Calotriton arnoldi. Next base: position 2,605,592 of record CAWUFW010000892.1, read on the forward strand.
CCTTGAGCCCTGATAGAACGCCATAACGTATCACCTCGCGTATAATGGGCGATAGGTTAATTTCCGGGTGCCAGATGTACAATAAAGTATCATCGGCATACGAAGACACAATTATTTTATATCGTGGAAATCCGAGTCCTCTATGCTGATGATATTCTCTTAACGCACATGACATAGGTTCTGCAACTAGCGCATAAAGTAGCGGGGAGGCGGACATCCCTGCCTTGTTCCCCTGGTGATCTGTATGGAATCCGTTACCATATTACCAATTTTTATTCGAGCCGTGGGCCTGCTGTATAAAGTTTCAATAAGCTGCAAGAATATTGGGCCCACCCCCATTTTAGCGAGCACCTTCCACATGAACGGCCATTCTACAGAGTCGAACGCCTTCTCTATATCTAAAAAAACCGCCGCAGCCGGGGTGTCTGGCCGGACGTGTTGCATCACACCGAAGACTGTACGTAAATTGTATGTTAAGTTCCTACCTAGTACGAATCCTGCCTGTTCCGGAGCCACTAATAGCGGGATCAAAGGCACTAATCTATTGGCTAGAATCTTTGCAAAACTTTTTGCATCCACGTTCAATAATGACAGGGGCCTGTACGAAGCACAGTCATCCGGCTCTCTGCCTGGCTTAAGCAGAGCTACAATTACTGCTTCCGACATTGAAGCTGGCATCCGTCCACTTACACAAATGTCTTCAAAAAGAACCATCAGTTGTGGCAATAGGAGGTCCAAAAAAGCACGGTAAAATGCCACCGTCAGGCCATCTGAACCCGGAGCGCTGCTCTCCTTCATTGCCCCCAAGGCTAATCTAAGTTCATCACTCTCTATAGGGCGCATCAGGAACTCTCTGTGAGTATCCGTAAGCCACCTCAACTTAATATGTGAAAGATAGTCCAAGATTTCCTCCTCGTCTACCCTATGTTGAGAGGTATAAAGGTCCCCATAATACTGTCGGAATCGCTCCGCCATGTCAGTAACCTCAGTCAACCGTGTGCCATCCTTTGCCTTAATTTCAACGACCGACTGTCGGATGCGCCGCTGTTTTAATGCCTGAGCAAGCACTGCCCCCGGCCTATCTCCCTCACCGTATGCTCTTGCTGTGGCGTATTTACCCATATGCTTAACCTCGGTGTCAGCTAATCGGTGGTATTCCAATAGTTTTACCTCAAGCTCCTCCCTACGCGTAGCATCCTCATTCAACAACAGTTCTCCTTCTAGCGTTTGGAGCATCTCTTTGAGGTCCGAGAGTCTCTTACGAATAGAGCGTAATACCCCTGACTGCTTCGAGATCGTGACACCCCGGATGTAAACTTTAAATCCCTCCCATACTATCTGGTAGTCCTCCACTGACCCTACGTTAATTTCAAAGAATGTTTCTATAGCCTCCGCCATTTCTGCCCTGAAAGCCTCATCTAATAGCGAAAAGGGAGGAAAGCGCCACTGGAATGGCTGAATACGCCGAGCTGGAGCATTCATCTCTAATAATATTGGGGAGTGGTCAGAGAGGGTGCGAGCTAGTACCTGACATGAGCGCACCGCTTCTCTCAACTGATTAGCTGCCAGCCAGTAGTCTATACGGGTATATAAGTTGTGTTGTGCCGAGTAGTGCGTATAGCCCCCCTGCCCCGGGTTATGCCAGCGCCATACATCTATCATATCGAACCTTGTCATAGCCGAGTTTACCATTTTTGCTGCAGCCGTTATGGGTCTGGCCGGCCCTCCAGATCTGTCCAAGCTAGGATCACGTATCAAATTAAAATCGCCTCCCCATAGCTGCAACCCCGCCACACCAGTCGAGACCTTATCCGCTAGGTCTTTAAAGAATTCGGGGCAATCGTAATTGGGACCATAAACATTTACCATCATAAATTCAAACCCTTTACCAGAGCATCTAGTGACCACATATCTGCCACCATCGTCCGTATATACCGGAGCAAAGGTGAGTGCCGCCTTGGGGTTGAACCAAGTCAATACCCCCTGGCATGCGTGGTAAAGCCAGCCGCATGCACATTCCCTAACATGCCCCTCGTTCTTAGCATGGGTGAATCCAAGGGGAGATGCGTCTCCTGCAGGAGAGCGATATCAATATTGTGTCTGCGTAGGTACGAGAGTAGTATACGGAACTTGCGATGATCATTTAAACCTCTTACGTTCCAAGTGAGCACCCGCATTACTGCCGCACCGGAACCAGAAGTGCTATTCTGTACAGTAGTATTACCATGTGGCTTGTCAGCCGGTTGTAGTGACATTTAGCAAGTTATGTAGAAAGCATTGAACTCCCCCATCCAGCGGGATATACATAACCTAAAAAACTTCCTAAGAATGCATCCACTGAGTCTAAACAGCCCTCCATCCCCCACCCACAGCAGGCCCTCCCCAACCTGGGCCTGAAGTAAAACCCTCCCCGTGGCCTCCAGCATCTTGAACACTTCAGGTACCTGCGCTTCAAGGCTAGAGTCCCCTCCCAAACGAACCCCATGAGAGTCTCCCAGTTGTGTAACACACACGTGGGCGGAGGTTGCTAACCGTGAACTTGTTGTCTATCAGGCAGCCACCCTCCCGGTCCCCCCCCCATCACCTGATTCATTGAGCATTAGATCAGAGTAACAACATTATAACCCGCTGCCCCATGATAAGAACCCCCGATGGAGCCCTCCCTCCTTTCCATCGCACTGCTAACCGCATACCGTCAACTGGGGTCACCGTATTTAACTACATAATGCCCATATAACCTTTACCGCTTTGGACCCCCCTCAAGTTTAACTTTTGAGCCCATCGACCACAAGTCCGAATATCGATACCCCAACCATTCTAACATCAGGCTTATCTGTTCGACACGTTGCCCTCATCTAGTCCTGATCATCCAAGGAACCGCCAGCTGCTCCTTCTTCCATCGCTTTTACAGGGGAACGTCGCGCCTCCCTGTTCCAGTCCTTCATAGCTTTCTGCAACAGCTTTGGATCCGTGAAGAAATACGACTTGCCTTGATGGTTAACCTTGAGTCTCGCTGGATACAGCATTGCATAGTCCATTTTACTGTCTCTGAGCTGCCTCTTGAGCGAAACAAATTGTCGTCGAGCTTCTTGGACCTTCATCGTGAAGTCCGGGTACAGAGCAATCGTTGAACCCTCATATTGCAAAACTTGCTTCTCCCTCGCAACTCTGAGTGCCGCATCGCGGTCACTGTAATTTAATAGTTTCGCTATGATGGGTCTTGGAGGTGCACCCGGAACAGGTTTCGGGCCCAGGGACCGGTGCGCCCTCTCCACAACGAAAATATTTGAGAATGACTCCGAGCCCAACAGTGTGACCAGTAGTTTTTCGATGAACTGCTCCATGTTACCTGTAGCTGTTGCTTCCGATAGTCCCGTTATTCGCAGGTTGCTTCTCCTCGAGCGAGCTTCAAGGTCCTCAGATTTGTCCTGCAGTGCTCGCATCGCTTTATCCATTCGCTGTCTACTACTGTCCAATTCGGTCTGCGCTTCTTCAACTTCGACAATACGCCTTTCTGCCATGTCGAGTCTCTCTGAATGTTTGTCTATTCTTTCTGACATTCTGTCGACACGGTACGATAGAGAGTCGATCTTATTACCCAAAGTCGCGAGAGTGTGCTGCAGGCCTTTTTCCATAGATGCCAGCATCGATTTGATATCCCCATTATTTACTACAGTATCCTTTTCTGACTCACTTTGCCGATCATCCACTGACTGGGCTCTTTCCCTGGGCTTCCGGTGCGCGAAGGTCAGCTTCTGCTGTGTTTTCTCCGTGCGACCCATTAGATTCTGATGCAGCTGACCTCACTAAGGTATCGATAATTACCTTATCCTCCCACTGCTCAATTGTAGTGTCAGCGTGGTCGCACCGCGGGCTGTCGTACGCTACACCTGTTGGCAACTGTGTGATACTCCCACTCACTACACTATTCTCTCGGCGAATAAATCAATTCCGTGGCTACCACTTTCTTTCACTCTGTTGGGCTCCTCCCTGCCGCGAATCCACAGGTGCACTAGCCGTTAGGCAGCCCCATGTTCCTGGCGCGTGTCCTCCTACAGCAGTCCGTTATTGACGAGCCGGAGTGTGTCTTTGGTCCATCCTACACCCCTTCGGAGGAAATCTAGCACCTGGGTCTACTATGATTAGATTTAGCCGCTGCGGGGAGTATGTAGTCCCAATCCACTTATCCGGGGTCTTAATATCCCGTCTAGTTTCAATGCCACTTTATTCAAGCTAGCGCTGGGCCACCCACTGAGATCACAGCCGTTATGCAGCACTCTAGGCTTTAGGTGTTGCTTGTCGCCTCCGTTATCCTGCACCACATGCCACTTTGCTCACCACATTCCGTCGCGGCACACGTACACGGGCTTCATCCTGTTGGCTCCGCTCTCCGTGGGCTCAGGGCTCCGCACTCTTGTAAGACCACGTTGTCGTCTGTCTGCCAGCTATCTACAATATGTTGGCGGCAGTGGCGTTCGTCTCTGACCGGCGATCCAAGATGGCGGCACTCGCCGCATCACCATACTATGTGGCTCTCATCCAACTCGCATGCCGATACCCAGCCGATACCGCAGTGCAAAAATCACTCCTCAATGTTCTGCTGTGCTGCTTTAAAGGAGTAAAGGGCTTGCGTTGTGTCGCTTCCCTGCTACAGCCGCTGCCGTATTTCCCCCATGAAGCACACCACACCTGCTCAAGAACTACTGTCCGTGTTCCTGCCCGCTGAATACAGTTCCGCTCTTGTGCCCCGCGCACCACTATTTACTGGCGCCGTGTTGCCTCACTCCCGCACACTGCCTTTTGACCGTCGCTGTGTCACGTCACGACCCTGCCGTGGTGAATCGCCGGGAACGGGCTCGCCGACCTACTCCATTGTAAGCCAAGGGGTGCGTCTTCCTCGGGGCTCCCAGCGACGTCGCACTTCCGGCCTGGCAGTTGAACAATCCAATGCAGGGCTCCTCCGGCCTTAGCTTTCCGCGGCGGGAAGTCTTACACAGCGTCACCTCAGCAGCTCTCTCAGGGGTCGCGGACAGCGCGCTCTATCGCCCAAAGGCTCAGGAAGAGAAACCACACCGTCGTTCCTCATTCGCCCCGATCATTTGCAGGATTATGATGAATAGCTCCGGTGATGGAGAGGAGCTCCGCAGCTAAGCGGCCATCTTCGTCGGCAGCAAGCTCCGCCCCCCAGATTCTGGCCAAATTAATAGCTAATCGTCTCAGCCTCCTGATGGACAAATTGATCCTTCCCGATCAATCAGGTTTTGTACCAGGAAGGGCTACGTCCCACAATTTACGAACCCTGTTCTCAATACTCAATAATGTTGCACCCGAGTTGCCTCAGGCAGCCATTTTTTGGGATGCCACCAAGGCATTCGACTCTGTCGAATGGGACTACATATTTGGGGTGATGCAGCGCATGGGCTTTCCACCTTTATTTTTATCCTGGATTCAACTTTTGTATCAAATGCCCACTGCCAAGATCCTAATAAACGGTCATCTCTCCCAGGCCATCTCGATCACCAGGGGCACTAGGCAGGGATGCCCGCTGTCTCCCCTCCTTTTTGCCCTGGCGGTCGAGCCATTGGCGGCCAGGCTGAGACAGCGCCACCAAGATAAGGCTTTCCGCTGCAACCAACGCCAGATCCTTGTATCATTATACGCGGACGATATTACGCTATATATCCGTGATCCACAACAGAACTTGAACCCGGTCCTCAGGGAATTTATTGTATTTGGGTAACTGTCGGGGGTCCAGATTAACTGGGGGAAATCCCACTTTTTTCCTCTGACGGCAGCGACAACGTGCTTCTCACTAGATTATCCGCTGGAGTGGTGCGACTCTGACCTGCGATTAGGCCTGGGCTGTAAATTCCGTTCCGCTCGCGGAATTTGGGTAATTTCGCGTTCTGCAAAGAACGCAGAATTGCCAAAAATTCCGCGATACGCGGCTTCGCAGAATTTTTTGCTTGTTCGCGCTTTCAAAATGCGTGTTTGCGAGATAATTCTCCCCGAGCACGCAAACAGCGTTCGCGAACAGGAAAAAAGCATTGCGAACGGGAGGAACAAGCAATTCCGCGTGTTCGCTGAACTTTTGCGTGCTCGCGAAGATTTTTTACCATTTCGCGGAGCTTTGCGTAGCGCGACTACGCAAATTCCGCCCACCCCTACGCGATACCTTGGTATTCGCATCTCTAGAGACAGGGAGGAACTGATGCGCCTTAATTATGGAACTGCCTTGGAATGCATCACTGGTTACGTAACCCGGTGGATCTCCCTACCACTCTCGCTTGCGGGTAGAGCATCCCTAATTAAGATGGTAATACTCCCACAATTGCTGTATCTATTTTTAAATATTCCATTCTCCCCGGGGGGGTATTTTTTCAAGACCCTCTGGTCCGAGATGATACGATTGGTATGGGGGGGCAAACAGCCACGACTGCAGTGGAGCGTACTTACCCGGCCTTATTCTCAGGGAGGGTTTGGCATCCCCAATTTTGAGCTATATTACTTCAGTGCCCAAGCCCACTATGCCCACTATTGGGTGCACCCACCACGATACATGCCGCAAGTTGCGGCCAAGCATTGGTTGGCTGCTCCCTTACCTATTGACGGCATGCTTTGCGCTGAGATTAGCCCCAGAGACACAAATCCTACCCCAGTCACATGCACCATAACCGCCTGGCACCGACTCTGTCATATGCTGCAAAACCCCGGGTTGTACTCACCGTTGCTCCCACTCTCCTACCACCCCAAAATGCCCCTTCTCCAGGAAAAGACATTCCACAAATTTAAGGAAAAAACCAAGATCACCACATGGGGGGATCTCTACCACAATGGACAATTTAAAACGTCTGAACAACTATTCCAGGGGCTTCACCCATCTCCCTTAGACGTTTTTTTATACATACGACTCCGACAGGGAGTTCGAGCGGTTACCTTGGAGTTCCCTTCAGAGCCACTCACTCTCGCACCACTACACTTAATGCTCAGAGCCACATCCCCGGGGCATCTAGTTTCAACAATTTATCACACAGTGCATACACAAAGGGTAGAGCCTACGCCCAGCTCACGCACGCACTGGACTTCCGAATTGGGCTATGAATTGTCGGATGACCAATGGGAATACTGCTGTTCCCAAACTGAGCGCATCTCGGCCAGTAGCAGACTGCGCATCACGCATTACAAATTCCTCCACCGGTTATATTATACTCCAGTCAAGATGCATAAATATAAACTCAGGGACTCTGATAGCTGTGACAGATGCAAAGCCCCGGGGGCGGATTTCCTGCATTTAGCTTGGTGCTGCCCAGAAGTGCAGGACTACTGGAACCAAGTCTTTGATGCCATAGTGCTGATGACGTCACCCGATATAGAGCGCACCCCGTTGCTAGCGCTGTTGGGTTACACCAAGTTACTTCCCGTGTTGCATCGACGTTATGTAGCTATCGCGCTTTTGATGGCCAAACGTCGCGTAGTGTGCCGCTGGGGGAGGGGGAGGGCACCCAAATTTAAGGAATGGCTCAACGACTTGGTGTTATGCCAAGAGCAACTTACCACATACGCAGAATTACTCCCACGCACTTCCCAACCCCGGGACATTTGGGGACCCCTTACAAGTTATCTCATTACACATCCACGAGATACCCCGGACACTGAGCCTGCGGCGAACAATCACTAAGGTCGCGCCTTCAGGGTCATGAGACTACACATAGACATCAGAAATCAGCCTCATATGAGATATATCCCTCATTGGACTGCGCTCTATATGTGACACCAACGCAATTTAACGGTCCCTCGTAGGGCATATTGATTAGAGCATACTACATTATTAGTCTGGTCTGTAAAGCATGTTATGTGTCTGGTAATGAACCTCTGTTATCATGAAGAATTCATAGTGGTTTGCTGACGCTGACGATACTAAAAGACAATGTCAAACTATGGTACCACCCTCTGATATTGCCTATTTTTGTGATATGTGAACTGCAATGTAACCTAATGTCTGAGTACTGTGCCTAATCATAACTTGCTTTATTATTATTGTACTGTTCCATTGAAAATCAATAAAGAAAAGTAAAAAAAAAAAAAAAAGTCTCATTTGTGAGTCCTTGCTCCATCAGTACCTCAGCACGTTTGATTTGACGTCTGGGTATTGGCAGATCGCCTTGACTGATGGGGCAAAGGAGAGGTCAGCATTCTCCACACCGGATGGGCACTACCAGTTCCGGGTGATGCCCTTTGGGATGAAGAATGCCCCTGCCACCTTTCAGAGGTTGGTCAACAGGGTGTTGGTTGGGCTGTAGGATTTCAGTGCCACCTACCTGGATGACATTGCAGTGTTTAGTTCCTCATGGGAGGACCACCTGCGCCACCTCTGGGAAGTGTTAATGGTACTGCGAAGGGCAGGCCTCACAATCAAGGCAAGTAAGTGCCAGATTGGGCAGGGTTCTGTGGTATACTTGGGACACCAGGTTGGGAGCGGCCAGGTGGCGCCCCTACAGCCCAAAATTGAAACCATCATGGCTTGGGAGCCCCCAAAGACCCAGACACAGGTGAGAGCCTTTTTAGGACTCACGGGTTATTACAGGAGGTTTGTCAAGGGGTATGGCAACATTGTTGCACCCTTGACTGAGCTAACTTCTAAGAAGCAGCCAAAGATTGTGAACTGGACTGACACCTGTCAGAAAGCTTTTCACGCCCTGAAGACTGCCATGTGCACAGCACCTGTACTTCAGGCGCCCAACTTTTCAAAAGAATTTGTTGTCCAGACAGACGCTTCAGAGCATGGTGTGGGGGCTGTTCTGTCACAGATCAATGAGGAGGGCCTAGACCAACCGGTAGCCTTCATTAGTAGGAGGTTACTTCCACTGGAACAGAGGTGGAGTGCAATTGAGCGTGAGGCATTTGCTGTGGTTTGGGCACTTAAAAAGCTGAGACCATACCTGTTTGGGACTCACTTCCGGGTTCAGACGGACCACAGGCCCCTCAGATGGTTGATGCAGATGAGGGGTGAGAATCCAAAGTTGTTGAGGTGGTCTATTTCCCTACAGGAGATGGACTTTACGGTGGAACACCGCCCGGGTACAGAACACGCCAATGCTGATGGTCTGTCCAGATTTTTCCGCCTTAGTGATGAGAACTCCCAAGTGGGTGGGTAGTTCTCCCCACATTTCAGCTGGAGGGGACACGTGTTAGACCTGGTACCATTGGCGTGGGTCTCCCCTCCATCTTTCGCTTTTTTGTCTCCTCTGTGTTTGCTGGTGTTAGATGCTCTGGGCGCTGTGCCACTGCCATTCAGTGCTACAGCGCGAATGCTCCCTATTGTAAATTGACTGGATGAATTGGTATTCCCATAATTGGCTCATTTGATTTCCCTGTTAGTCCCTAGTATAGTGCACTGTGCGTGCCCAAGGCGGGTAGACCGAATGCTGCTGGTGGGCCTGCAGCGCTGATTGCGCCACCCACCTAAGCAGCGCGTAAAGTGTGTCTAGCTGACCCAAGGAACACATTTGGAAAGTCGAATTTAGTATGCCTGAGCTCAGAATATTAAACTACATCTTTTAGTGAGGATTATTTTTATATTCGGTGTTTGAAAATACCACTTCTAGGAAGTAGGTATTTTCTTGCCTAAGTCGTCCCATGTGCTCTGCTGTTATGTGTATTGGATGTCTGGTCTTGGAGGGACAGGGCAGGCTGAGCCCGACCTGGGGTGAAGAGCGGAATCTGCAGCTGGAGTATGGGGAGGGGTGACCCTTTGGTCTGAGCAGGGCTGGGCCTGGCAAGGTGAATGATGGCTCAAGCCCACACTGTGCGTCTGATGGCAGACCCCCTCTTCCTCAAAGGCAGGATGCCGCCTCGTAAATAAAGTGCTCCAGGACCACACCGAACTGGTTCTGGCTGGGTTCAGTGACTTGTGACTTTTGAGAACAAAGACCTGGGGGGTATAAATATCTGCGCCGAAACCCCTACTGGGTGTGTTACTTCTGGATGTCAAGACGAACCTCTGTCTGTGCTACGAGAATCATCGCTATCGCTATTGTGGGCCGCTGCAGCTGAGGAGCTGTTGCCTCTGAGAGCCCGCATCTGTCTGTGCTACGAGAAACATCGCTATCGCTATTGTGGGCCGCTGCAGCCGAGGAGCTGTTGCCGCTGAGAGCCCGCATCTGACTGTGCTACGAGAATCATCGCTATCGCTTTTGTGGGCCACTGCAGCTGAGGAGCTGTTGCCGCTGAGAGTCCGCATTTGTCTGTGCTACGAGAATCATCGCTATCGCTATTGTGGGCCGCTGCAGCTGAGGAGCTGTTGCCGCTGAGAGCCCGCATTTGTCTGTGCTACGAGGATCAGTGCTATCGCTATTGTGGGCCACTGCGGCTGAGGAGCTGTTGCCGCTGAGAGCCCGCATCTGTCTGTGCTACGAGAATCATCACTATCGCTTTTGTGGGCCGCCGCAGCTGAGGAGCTGTTGCCGCTGAGAGCCTGCATTTGTCTGTGCTACGAGAATCATCGCTATCGCTATTGTGGGCCGCTGCAGCTGAGGAGCTGTTGCCGCTGAGAGCCCGCATTTGTCTGTGCTACAAGAATCATCGCTATCGCTATTGTGGGCCTGAGGAGCTGTTGCCGCTGAGAGTCCGCATTTGTCTGTGCTATGAGAATCATCGCTATCGCTATTGTGGGCCGCTGCAGCTGAGGAGCTGTTGCCGCTGAGAGTCCGCATTTGTCTGTGCTACGAGGATCAGTGCTATCGCTATTGTGGGCCGCTGCAGCTGAGGAGCTGCTGCCGCTGAGAGCCCGCCTTTTTATCACCGCCTCAGGAGCCTCGTGAGTGCACGCCGTGGACCGCTGCAGCTGGGAGCTGCGGCCGCTGCGAGTCCGCCTGTCATCATCGCGGCTTCCTCCCGAAGCTGCGTGCTGTGCCCCTTTAAACCTCAGGTACATTGTGCATCACCGGGTTGCGTAGACCCCGGCCTCGAACTAAGTTCGTTTCACACGCTTTTGAGTGCTTTTAATTGCCTTTCTTCGTGAACTTATATTTACGTGCATTGTGGCTTTTTGATCGTATTTGAGCCTTGTGTTAAGCTTATATAAAGATATCTATTTTTATATAGCTACTTGTGTGGTGTCCCTTTGTGGTGTCGTCACTACGTTATTGTGTATGGTCATAAATGCTTCACACACTGCCTCTGAGATAGGCCTGTCTGCTCGTGCTACGTTACCACATGGTTGATCAGGCGTTATCAAAAGGTGTAGCCCCCTTACTCTGACTTAGGAAGAAGGGTCCCTACTTGGACATTGGCCAGCCACTGCCAACTAGAGACCCCCATTTCTAACAGTTCTCAATACATGAACGAACTAGTTCTCATGCAGTCTGCGCCCTGAACAGGTAACGATGGAGTTTGTGCTAAGCATGTGTGGGAGATAAAGAAAATATGTCATTGACAAGTATAGCAGCTTTGACGCACTACGCCTTGCGGGGTCTCAGAAAGCATCAAGACAGCTAGTGCCATTTCCAACATTCCCCTTTGTAATGTGTTGGGGTCCTAGGCCCCCATGCACTTAGAGGGATGACACAGACACTGGAGTGTAGTTACTGGAACTGGAACTGGCCCAGGGCACGTGCGCCCGGCCCCTTCTATTGTCAGAGTCACATGTCCAGTGATGCCTGTGTTGGATGGGTGTGGGGTGGAGTGTAAGCCAGCACTCGGGAAGTGGCTGGTACAAGGAAAGACTAGAACAGTGACCAGCAGGTCACTACACCCTTGCTCGCAGCGGCTCAGGGCAGGCAGCAAGCAGCACACTGTCTTCTCAATCTAGCAAATAGCTCTGGCTTTGGCAATCATGTTATGCTTTTCTTCTTCTTTTTTTTCTTCTAAGTTATACAATAGGAAAAATAAGCAAAATGCAAAAATATATAAAAATAAAGTTAGTGGTCCAGCACCCCAGGCACATCATACCTGGCTACGAAGTGCACTCCTTTTCTGGCAGCTCGGCACATGTGATCAGGCTAAATGTCATAATTTCCAGTCAAATAGATTTAATAAATTAAGTGGCTTTACACAGTCCTCCATGCTGCAAACTGTGGTGGGTGGAAAAAATGATAATGCCTCTTGAACAGACCAATGGCCCTGTGTGTATGTATATATGTATGTATATATTTATTATATTTTTTTAAACATGATGTTGATTGAGCAATGATGCTGTTTCTCTCCAGATCTACTAAAAATCTACCCAACTTCGAGACACAAAGCACAGGAGAGACAAGAATTATTCCTGGCAGAATGCTTACTTTAAATCATAACCTCATAAAGTAAACATAACAAGGTGACAGCAACAGAAACAAAATTGTTACCAGCCATATAAGATTTTCCAACACCACACAAAGGTTTTTACACTTTACCCCATTTCTTTCAAATTAAACGAAACTACTTAATATTCCAAGCACCGGATTTTGCAGGGATACTTTACGAATCTTCATCTTGACTTTCAATATAGCCTTGGAGCCCGACCTAGCGGGCTCTGCTGGCCATTAAAGGCCCGCTCCAGCGTTGAAGGGAGCAGGCCTTTAATGGCTGGTAGAGCCCGCTGGAAGTGTTCTAAGGCTATAAGAACATTCCGCCCATAGGGCAGAATGTTCTAATTGGTAAAAACAAAGGCCTCTCGGAGCCCCAGGGGATTTAAATCCCCTCAGGCCCCACAAGGCCTTTGTTCACAGCACCAGCTGTGAAAGAAAAACAACATTAGAATGTTGTTCTGCGGCCCGTAGAAGCCCAGAGCACTCCATTGTCTGCAATGGAGTGCTCAACATTCTAATGTTCTAATTAATGTTATAATGATTCAGATTTAGTAATATACTCTGACCCAGATTTATTAAGATTTTGCATTGTGGTTGTGTCACTTTTGTGACACAGCTTTGACACAAAATCCATTTTGCCATTTACTAAGCCACCCAAAGTCGATTTGTATGGTTTAGTAATTTAAAAGTAAAGCACTCAGTGCGTAGCGCTGCCTTGCGTTACTTTGTGTCGGGTAGGCATTAAATGGGTGGAGCATGGGCGTTCTCATGCACCCACCCATGTATTCCAACGCAAGCCCATATTTATAGACTTCTAAACCTGGGTTTGCTCTAAAATGGTGTGCCTACTTGACAAAAGTGTAATAAGGAGACATATCTTCTTTTCTCCTCATGACTTCTTTTTTCCATGTGTACTACCTTCTGAAGCACACATAGGAAGAGAAATATGTCTCTAAGGATTGCTTACCTGCCCCAAAACAATTCTGTTGTAATGCAGGCTCCCCAGCAGCATGGCCCTAGGCAGCACACTGTGCGTCAGAGTTATTAGAGAGCCGAAGTGTGCCAGATCTTAGTAGATAGGGCCATTTCTGCTCTCTCCATTTCACACTATATATATATGTTACCTACTGGCGGTCACCAGTAGGTAGTTATAGTTAGGACCTAGTTTCCATAGGAAAAGCGTTTTTTGATTTGCCAATATCTTTTGCGCCGTTTGACGAATCTTTGCAAAATTTTCAAAACTAATGGTTCACTCAGGTCAGTTCCTGTCATGACAGTTTGGGGGCGATTTGTCCAGTGGGGGCCGAGAAAAAAGGGGGGTCCCAAAATGCGTTTTCCCCATGTTAATTTCCATAGGAACTTTAGACAAAGCTACAGCCCGAACTGCTGAACGTAATTACACCAAATTTGGCAAAAAGGTAGGTCTTGGTTCAGAAAGCGCCCTTTTTTTTAAAATGGTATAAATCCGTTCAGTAGTTCCTGAGAAATTAAAAAAAGAAAAGTTTTGATATCTGAGCACCGAGGAGGAGTCGCGACTCCTCCCGAGCACGAGCTGACTTCTGATTGGCCGCCAACACTCCAAACCAGGAAGTGTTGGCAGCCATCTTGTGACTCGGTAACCGAGTCACAAGAAAACAGTGAAAAAAAGAAGAAAAGGGGGCAGGGTAGAAACACCCTGACCCCCTAGGCCTGCTGAGCCCAAAAAAGCATTTTTTTTTTTTTTAAACGGCAGAATTCGCGCTGGGTGCGCGAATCCTCCCGAGAAAATTTTTAAAAACGAAGCGCGGGATTGTTAAGCCCCCGGGTGGGCCAGGTCCCGGGGGCAATCCCAAATTATATAGCGGGGGCCCGTCACCTCCCCGGGGCTTCATTGATGATTGGGGCGGCACGCAGCCCCCCCACAGCCCCAGGGACCACCACCTCCCCGGGCTCTCATTTTTTAAAATTAAAATGTGTGTGGGGGGCTCAAGCCCCCCCACATGCCCCGGGGACCACCACCTCCCCAGAGCTTTGCCAATTAAATGCGGGGGCACGCGGCCCCCCTGCAGCCCCGGGACAGCCACCTCCCCGGGGCTCTGTTTTTTTTGTAAAACATGTGTGTGGGGGGGCTCGAGCCCCCCCACATGCCCCAGTGACCACCACCTCCCCGGGGCACTAAATATTCAAATTCGGGGGACCCCCGGCCCTGGGGACCACCACCTCCCCGGGGCTTTAGAAATGAAGGGAGGGGGGCCGCGCGGCCCCCCTCCTGGAGCCCTTGATGGCCCTGGGGACCGCCAAACCCCAGGGCCAGCTCCTGCAATGTCCCGGGGTGCCCACCCCCGGGACATTGCCGTTTTCTATGGCAGGGCGGGAGTACGGCTCCCGGCCGGTCATAGCAAACTCTGCTTTGCTTTATTGAAGCGAGAGCAGGTAAACCTACTCTCGCTTCAGTCAAGCAAAGCAGGATTGCTTTTGCACAAGGGGAGCTGCATGTCTGCAGCTCCCCTTGTGCAAAAGCAATGCCGGCTCCCACAGGATTCACTGAAAAAACCATAGGTTTCAGGGACGTTATAGTTATAAATTAACATTTAAAAAACCTTTGAAATTCACTGAAAAAACCACAGGTTTCAGGGACGTTATAGTTAGTTGGACATTTCACTCGTACAAAACCATAGAAATTCCCCCGTTATAGTTAGTTCAGCTAACCATAACTCGCGCCCCCGCAATGCACAGCTGATGACGTCACATATTACATCATTCATGACATGGTCAGTGACATCACTGATGACATCACTGATGACATCTCAAATGACATCACTGATGACATCACTGATGACATCATCCACGTGAAAATCTGATGCACCTCCTCACACCCTAATATAACCTTTGATACACCCACTCTAAAATACAGACTACCATTTTCGAAACCATAGACACACCAATACCAGTTACTACATACCCACTCACTGATTCCTAGGTCTACACACACATCCACTCATTCACCCATACAGTCACTCATCAATACAACACTATCATATGCACTCATACACCTATACAGACACTCACACACCGCCACTCATCCAGAGTTACTCACACACCTAGTCAGTCATGCAAAGAATCAATCACACTTCCATTTACTCACATATACAGTTATACACACACCACCTCACTTATTCATACAGATACTAACACATACTTACTCTCTTATACAATCACTGATACAAGTACACACTCATCCATACAGCTACTCTCACAATCACTCACTCTCACGTATAGTCATTTATATACTCCAACTCTCACATACACTGCCTTTTACATATGTAGTTACTCAGACATGTACCACTGAGACATCTATTCACTCACCAACACACCCATACACACACTCACCCACCCATACTGCTGTTTCCACATGCACTCTTGGACCCATACACCCAGTGAATCAACCACTCACATATCTATGCACAGAGTCACACACCTCCCACCCATCCAGACAGACACTCAGGCACCCATACAGATACTCAGATAACCAATCAATAACCCATATACATACTCATGTAGCTACTCACCAACCGATGCAGCCACTTACACACCAACTGACAGACTGATACCGACATTTACACAGTTTAGTCATTAACCCATGCATTCAGTAAGACACGTTTAATCACTCACTTATACAGTCAGTTACGCACCTACTAAATCATCTATTCAGGCACTTATACACCCACTCATTCACCTTGGCATATATATATATATAAAACATATTTAAACTTTACAGAAACACACATTCACTAGATGATGTCATCAGTGATGTCATCAGTGATGTCATTTGAGATGTCATCAGTGATGTCACTGACTATGTCATGAATGATGTAATATTTGATGTCATCAGCAGTGCATTGCGGGGGCGCGACTTATAGTTAGCTGAACTAACTATAACAGCCGAATTTCTCTGGTTTGTACGAGTGAAATGTCCAACTAACTATAACGTCCCTGAAACCTGTGGTTTTTTCAGTAAATTTCAAAGGTTTTTTAAATGCTAATTTCTAACTATAACGTCCCTGAAACCTATGGTTTTTTCAGTGAATTTCAAAGGTTTTTTAAATGCTTATTTCTAACTATAACGTCCCTGAAACCTATGGTTTTTTCAGTGAATATATATATATAGAATGAGGAATTACAACAAGAATCCCAGCCAGACTTGGCAACAGCAATGAACGTATGTGCCGTTGTAGGTATTGAGACTAACTTGACCGCCAGGAGTGGTTGTAAAGGAAGATCTAAATTTTGCCCGCAGTTACCACCAGGAAACAGGGTGGATGTCTTTCAGGAATTAGTGGCAGAAGACCTGAGGGACATCTATGTTAAAACATCAGAACACAGTAACCCAATAAACACCAACATGTCGAGGGATGACTGGTGGGCATTATCAGACCTGCGGAAAGATGTGAACATAATCATCAAACAATCCGACAAGGGTGGTAATGTCGTTGTGATGGACCGGAGTAAATATCTTCAAGAGGTCAGAAGACAATTGGGGGATGCCACCAAGTACGAAAAACTGAAATCTAACCCCACCAACGACATGAAATTAATCTTCCACGAAAAATTGAAACAATGGCAGGGAATAGGCGTTATTGATGACAACGAATTGCGTTACTTGAAGACAGATTACCCCATCTTGCCGACACTGTATGTACTGCCTAAAGTACATAAGAGTCTAGAAAATCCTCCTGGGCGGCCAATTGTTAGCTCTTGTGGTTCTTTGCTGGAAAACACCTCCAGGTTTATTGATATTTTCCTCTTCCCCTATGTTGCTGATCTTCCATCATATTTACGGGACTCAATGGATTTCCTCAATAGAATCAATAACATACACTGGAAACCTAACTACATCATGGCCACAATTGATGTGGTCTCATTATATACCTCTATCATCCATACAGATGGTTTGAAGGCATGTGAATATTTTTTAAGATCGAGATCTCTGAGTTTATTGAGCCATACTAACATGCTCCTCGAAATGATGTCCTTTTGCCTTAACAACAATGTGTTTGTATTTGATGGTAAATTCTACAGGCAGAACCAAGGCACTGCTATGGGGACATCATTTGCGCCTACATATGCCAATCTCACCATGGGCTTTTGGGAGGCAGAATGCTTATGGTCAGAGAAAAACAACGTCGACTTGGAGAGGGTGGTGCTATGGGTCCGTTATATAGATGACTTGTTTCTTATCTGGGAAGGGGAGGAAGAGGAGCTGAAATTTTTTCTGTCATCTTTGAATACAAATTCCCTCAACCTTCAATTTACCTATCTATATAGCAGAACCTCTGTGGATTCCTTAGACATCAGGGTCTATATTGAAAATGAGAAAATATGCACCACCCTCTTCCGGAAGACCACATCTTGTAACAGCATTTTACAAGCTAACAGCGCACACCCAAAAGCCCTAAAATGGAGTATCCCCTACGGAGAGTTTCTGCGGGTGCGCAGGAACTGCTCGGTGGAGGAGGAGTTCAACAAACAGGTCTCTATAATGTTTGATCGTTTCCAGAGAAGGGGATATCCCTTGTTGAACCTAGAGGATGCGCGAATAAGAGCATCCAATGCCAAAAGAGAGGATCTACTACTACCGAAAAACATCAAAACAGAATCTGTATTAAATGAGGAACCTGTGAGATTCATCACGGATTTTAACAACTCGAATCAGAGGATCAGGCAGGTGATCAACAAACATTGGAGTGTGCTTAAAAAGATCAGGAGCTAAATTCCTTCATCAAAGAAAAAGCAAATATCACCTACAGAAAAGTACCCTCATTGGGAGGCCTTTTGACACAAAGCTACTTCTCAAGTAAAACTGTATATCAGCAAAAAACAACTTGGATATCACAGAAGGGCTTTGTGAAATGCACAAAATGTAAAGCTTGTAATTATGGCCGCAACAGGACAGAAATTACAACAATTCCAGGCCTGAAAAAGTTATTAAAGATAAGATCACGTGTGAATCCACTCATGTGGTCTACCTTTTGGAGTGTATATGCGGCCAGAAATATATTGGCAGTACTGTGAATAAATTAAAATTGCGTATCCTCCAACATTTACGAGCCATATCAAATAAGGACTTTACTTATGCAATGGCCAAACATATCTGGAGAGAACATGAAGGAATTTTAAACAAGAATAAACTCTCATACTCTGGTATTGAACAAATAACAGCTCATATCAGAGGGGGAGATAGAGAGTTGACATTGAGACGTGCAGAATCGAGATGGATTGTCAACTTAGGAACAGAGATACCATGGGGACTAAATGCTGATGCGGAATTATACACCTTTCTGTAAAAACATTCCTGGTTCTCCTCGTCTTAATGGAATGTCCTGATTTTATTTGCATTTTTTGTCAGGCATGTGATATGTATAGGATCACAAACAATGGGCCTGATGTTGATTAATTAACTCCGTCTGATCCATATGAATTGTATTGATGTATCCCGTTTAAGACTTTTAATTATTGTGATCATGTGTAATTTTTGCATTGGCCATTTTTAGAATCGTGGCAAACAAACTGATAATTTATGTGGGCTTTTTAGCAGAAATATTGATGCGGGGTAGCCATGAATAGATGAATTTCTATTGGTAGTAATCTTAGATTATGGAGGATTGCTTTCCATATAGATTAGGAATTTACGTTAACATTAAATAGGACAGCATTCATCTAATTGGGAAGCAATTTGGCCATCTTTTGGGGATTAAGGGAGGTGGCTGGTTTTAGACCATGATATATAATATGGTTTTTAACATATAGGCACCTGGCACTTTATTATGGAGTGCGCAATACATAGGAACAAATGTATAGCACTTCAGTATAAGTTGGAGAGTAACTGGGAGGGGATTAGTGATAGTTGGTCAGGATAACTAACATCATTTTCTTCTATATCCAGCAATTTCGTCCTTATGCACCCATTTCCCATCTTCTAGAACAAATGGCAGCTGCACTTTTGCACTTTAATATGTATATGCACTTTGAGGTTTTTTCCTGCTATTTGTCACATATTTATCTCCGGACTTTGTACATACATGTTGGAGAAACAACACAATGCATTTTTTAGAAGCATGAGTCACTTTAATTGTCTGTTCCTGGAGGGATAAAAGATGAATAATTGTATCAGAAATAGACTAGTAGACATGACCAAAGAATTGGCCATATGGGCCCAAGAGGCTTGGGAGGATTCATCATATAGTAATGACTGAATGTCAGATTATTACTCCAGGGCCGTCTATTTGTGATCTAGTTGGGATAATAACAAAGAGTTGAACATGGTAAATTATCTATTTAAATTTTGGAATAAGAATGCGACAACCTTTGCTTTGTCATGCAATCCACCTAGTATAAATATAATGAGTTGATATGTGTACTTCACAAGTGGATATTATGAAAAGAGATATACAGATTGAAATAATGAAAATAGAGATTGAAAAAGAATTTTCGTTTAAATGTCATAATGCAATTGAACACAATGCATGTATATGTCCCCTTTAAGAAACTGACCTTGTTTTTAATTGGTGGTGGGGGGAAATGAGCCATGCTTCCCCTTTAAATAGCACATTTTGTTTTGCACATGTTGACCCAGTAGAAGGCGCAGGCCGAAACGCGTAGGTCATTTCTGTTTTTGTATGCACCTCCTGCACTTTGCTTGAGAGGCTTCTAATGCAAGGGGCCTCCTGAAACAACGAAAATTATTAAAGCCCTTCGGAAGCCAGTTCCTGGTAGTGCCGTGCTTCATTTTGCCCTGGAAATCATGTGTCAAGAGTGAAGGGCTTTTGTGTGGAGTAAGTGAAGGAATATATATATATATATATATTGGTGAATCTGCCTCTTTATGTGTGCAAAGGGTCTTATTCAGGGTCAAAATGTCAGTGACCTCACCAGTAAGCATGTACCAAACCTGACAGGTGTGCTTCTCCGATGTGCACTAGGTATACATGGCCTGAACTGTGCCCCTATCTAGGGGCTCATTTACAACAAAATGATGCAACACAGCGCCACAAGCCAGCTTACTGCACTGCGCCATAAGGAAAGTGCAGGGATGCGTCATATTTACGGCAATGCAACGCATCCCTGTACTTTCATTTTTGCTGGCGCCATTTAGGCAGCCTTGCGCCAATACAGACACCCTAGCACCATGGCGCAAAGGTGCCTGCGTTGAAATCCAGTTGTTTTTGTGGAGGAAGGAGCATCTTCCTTCACAAAAAGAATCGTTGTGCCTGCCCTGGGGAGGTGCACAGTTTTGATGCATTCCCTGATTTACGCTATGTTGTAAATATGGGAATGTGTCAAATACCATAGGTGTTGAGTGGGATCACCCACCGCAACACCCATGGCACGCCTCCCTGATGCAGTGACTGGCGCTGTGTTGCCTCACACCATATCTACGAGGGCATGAAAAGCCATGCAGGCTGGCTTTCCATGGCCTCGTAGATATGGTCTGACAGTTCGCCTCCCAAGCGTAAAAAAAGTAACGCTCCAGTGGCAGAAATGTGCCGCAAGGGGCTTGTAAATTAGCCCCTAATCCTTAACCTCAAACTTCCCTTTTCTTTCTCCACATTTTCTATCCTTTCATGTAGGGTGCACTATGAAAGATTTACAAAGAGGAGCAGAGCCATGGTAGGACTGTAGTTGCAATGTAACGATAGGTGATACCGGCAGCATTAAGGAGAAGGTGCCAGGTGCTTAAAAATAAATGCACAGGCCAGTTGTAGTGGAGAAAAGCTGCAGTGAAATACTCGGCCCCTGTGACATAGAAAAGCTGTCCGAAGTTTAACTAACAAAGGCCCTGCATTCCAGGGATCTTCACTGGAATCTATTCATCCTGATCACATTTCTGAGGCTGATCTCAGAAACCCAGTAGGTGGATGAGGGTGAAAAATGTTCTTCAGGTATCTAAGACGCTTTCTGAGAAGTGATTTCTGACTTTAAATCAGGTTTATGTTCATGCGGGTAGACAATATAGGGGTATATTTACAAGAAATGGTGCTCTGCTGTTTTGCTGCAGTGGAGCATCAAAACTTTTACTGCTGCTGTATCACACTTCCTAACACCATGTAAGCATCGTATTTATAAAACAGTGCTACATGGCGTTAGGAAGATTCAGCTGCTGAAAAAACTGACGCTGAGGTCAGCGCCAAGTCGATAAAGAAAATGCACGCTACGGTACTAAAAGTGACATTCGGGCAATTAGCGGCGAAAAATACAGACTCGCCGGCCTAACGTCATTTTTCTGCACCTACCGGGAAATAAAACACCACTAAGAGTAAAAAAAAGTTAAACTTACCTCAAAGCAGCTATGTAGCAGTCAGGAGTCAGAAGAGGACAACAACCCTCCCCCAACCACACTACCAGCCCGGATGACCAGCCAGAGTCCCAGGGCAAGAGGAAGAGAAAGTGCAAGTTCAGTCAGGAGGAGGATGAGATCTTGATTGCGGAGGTGACGGATCACCAACAGGAGCTCTTGGTCAGCTCCAAAGTACCATTGGGGAAGAAAAAGACCATATGGCAGTCCATAGTGGACAAGGTTAACAGGGTTGATGATGTAAAGAGGACAGTGATGGACAGTAAGAAGCAATGGCAAGACGCCAAGCGCAAAACTAAGGACAAACTGTCAACCAATCTACAGGCTGCATTGGAGACCTGAGGTGGTAGTCCAGCACCCTAGGAGGAGCTGGATCCCTTGGAGGAGCAGGAGTCCTCTGTCATCTGTGAGGAGTCAGTGGTTGGAGTTGCAGGACAAGACAGTGCTGACTATGACCAACTACAGCACCAACAGGGTAAGTCCCAACAAGGGCCAATGGGTGGAACTTTGTAACGTTGTGCAGTCCAGGCAGCTATGTCACAGCGTTCTGCCGCACTGTCAGCAGCACAAACGGTAGCCACCTGGCTCATCTAGGCTCAGACATGACATCAATAGAAGGCTTGTTTGCATTTTGATCATATATTGGCATAGGGCAGTGTTACAAGCCTTCTAGCTGGGATATCCTACCTCATAATGAAAGGTCAGTAAAGTGCTGTTTCTACAAGATTTGGTGCATTCCTGTCTTAACTGTCAGATGAATGTGCACCAGCAGAAAGGAAAGCACAGGGATACGTTGCTTTATCCTAACAGCGCAACCCTGCACTTTCCTATTCACACAGCTTGGTGCAGATGCTTAATTGTGCTGTGCTGCACCACATGTCTATGAAAGATGCCCCTCTGTCTCACCTGGGCCGAGGCACATTAACCTAGAGTCCAAACCCCTATCATTGTTATCTCACAGGAGAAACAACACACCTGAGGGGTGGTAGATATGTGGGCCATGGGTAGAACCTACATATAGGGACATTTCAAGACTCACGTCCATACTCCCCTAGAATAAACTACATGGTACGCAGCTGTCCTGGTATGCAGGCTCAGAGCACACAGATGTCAGCTGCCATGTTAGGGACTGTTAGACCTGGCATATCTTGGCGTGATTACCCCTGACTTTTTGCCTCTACCATCTTTGCTTTTAGATGCTTTGGGTACTTTGCCACTGCTGATCAGTGTCAAAGTACAGGAGTTCCCTATGTAAAATGTAATGGTGATTGGTTGGCCATGATTGGTATGCTTGCCTTACTAGTAAAAGTCCCTAGTGATGTGCACTGTGTGTGCAAGGGCTAGTAATGCAAGGGCGCGCAGAGAAGGGAACTCAGGCCTTCAGTGTAGGGCCTGCACGCAGAATGCTAAGTTAGCATGTTGTCCTGACAAGTGCAACCACTTGTCAGGCCTGACCTTCCCTTTTACATACACATGGGCACCCCTGTGGTAGGTCCCAGGTAACCCCTGGGCAGGGTGCAGTGTAGGTAAAAGGCAGAACATAAACTGAGGTGTGTGTTATGTTCTGATAGTGAAAAACTTGCATTTCGTTTTTCACTGCTGAAAGGCCATTCTGCCCATAGGACAGAATGGGGGAGGCTGGGTGTTGTGTTTGTTAGCCTAGTTTCCTGTCAGTTTATAATGGAGAGGTGAAGTTTGGTATGTATGAACTCACAGTGTCATAATGCATCTTTCTGTGAAGGTGGTTTTGTCACTGTGTGTTTATAAGCCACTCTTTTAGAAAGTGGCTGAGTTTTGTGCTCTGAGCATTTCTGTGTGTCTCTGAAATGTGGATTGTCTGTCTGGAACTGAAAGGTGAGAGGAGCTGGGAGTGGTCTTGACCCGGGGAGGGGTTGAGATGGCACCAGGCTGCCCTGCATCTGGAGAGTAGGGGGAGGAGAAGCCCAGGAGGTGAAAAGGCCTGGGCTGGTGCTATAAACCAATTGACCCATCTCCTGCTGAGTGATTAAGGATCCAGACCCCCAGTATCAAAGGGAGAGAGGTGACACTGGGAGGGAGACACCCAGAATTGATTTAGGGAGAGGTGAGGGACCCCTGAGCACATACAAACTTCAAAGACATTAAGGGGTATAACTATGAGAGCTGAAGCCCCTGAACGTGGGAATGAAACAGATATGGATTGAGACTGAAAAGGCTTGGACCCATTCTGTGGTCAAGAGGAACCTCTGCTAAAGAAGGAACAACTGAAGAGACTGCTGTGGATAGATCAATCCTTGCTTCGTGATCTGGGGCTGGTCTGCAGTTTGCTGTTCTAACTAAGGAAGAGGCTGTTGGGACTGTGCTTGGAGGCGCTGGGTCCCCCTGCTTGAAGAAGACTGTGCTTTGTGCTGTGTCTTGTAACCCCAAGGGCCCGAGGCGAGCTGGCTCCCTGTTTGGAAATACAGGATCATAAAAGTTTCCGGAGAAGTCCCAAGCAACGCGGTGTGCGCGTGCTTTTTGGCCGCTTGAGACCCTTAGAAGTTGTGCCGTGTGATCATGGGCACGCAGTAGTAAGCTAAGTCTCAGACGCACAGAGTGCGTGTCGTGGTGCAGGCCAAGGCGTTGGTGAGAAGAGTCTGGTCGTGGTGTGCACGGGGAGACGAGGCGAAGCTCGGACGCGCAAGGGTGCATGTCGTGGTGCAGCCCGGGTGTTGGTGAAGAGCGCCTGGACATCGTGTGCACCAACGGAAGAAGTGAGTCTCGGACGCGCAAGGGTGCGTGTCGTGGTGCAGCCCGGGTGTTGGTGAAGAGCGCCTGGGCCTCGTAGGCACCAAAAGAAGAAGTGAGTCTCCGATGTGCAAGAGTGCATGTCGTGGTGCAGCCAGGGCATTAGGGAAGAGCGCCTGGACATCGTGTGCACCGGGAGAAGAGGTGAGACTCGGACGCGCAAGAGTGCGTGTCGTGGTGCGGCCAGGGCGTTGGTGAAGAGCACCCGGACATCGTGTGCACCGGGAGAAGAGGCGAGGCTCGAACGCGCAGGGTGCGTGTTGAGGTGCAAGCGGAGCGTTGGTGAAGAGCGCCGGATCGTCGTGAGCCCCGGAGAAGAGGCAAGTCTTGGATGCATGGTCTGCGTGTCGAAGTGCAACCTGAGGTGCTGGTGAGGAGTGCATGGTGAGGGTGTGCACTGAATTGAACTGAAGTCTCCACAGTGCTGAGGGCGGGTCTCGGTGTGGACTGAGACCGCCGGAGTGAGGGCCAAGACATTGGGGCCCTCGGAGTCAATCAGCAGCTGCCCGGACCGGCAGCCACAGAAGAGCTGAGCCGCCGGCCCGAGTCTGCCGCAACCCGTGACGGAGTTCTGGATCAAGGCCCAAGTCGCTGACGTCGGGGAGGAGAGTGGGATCACGCCCCCCCCAGGTAACGTGGATCAACACCTGGGGTGGGGTGCTGACCCAAGCCGGGGCAGTACTGGGGCCGGAGTGGGAAGCAGTACTTTTTGTGTCATCATTTGATCCATAACGGGGGCACTGTTAACGGAGCACGTAAAACTGTTGTATTACACTTTGCATTATTGCTGCTAACGAACTATCGAACTGTCGTATGACGCCTGACCTCATTTGTGCCTGACAAACTTTATGCTTGGTGCGCTACCCACTGCGTTATTTCTCCCTTGCATATTACCTGATTGTAACGTGGTGCATTGCATGATTTCTTCAGTGCACAGTATCTAAGTATAACGTGGCACAGTGTATTATTTCTTCATTGCACTGCACAGGATTGTAGCGTGACGCATTGCTTTGTTTCTTCCTGGTACAGGGCATGCTGGTGGTGATACGCATTGCATTATTCCTTCAATTGCAAAGTACATGATTGTGGCGCTACGTATGGCATTGTTTCTCTGTTGCACAGTATAAGAGAATATCGTTACGCATTGCAGTATTGTTTCCTTTTGCAACGTGTGTTATTCTAGCAATACGACTTGCCTAACCTTTTGGGAAACGGTTAGATAAAAGCTTAACTGTTGGTTAGAAGCGGTGGTTGGGATTAGAACCTACCAACCCACCGGAAAGAATACTACCCATTCTTATATATGTTGATTTTGTATCGTGTGGTCGTATCGTATAATTTCTTATATAAAGATTATACTAATTTTATCAATACTCGTGTGGAGTCTATTTGTGATGACATCATGGGGTTACTGTGAGCGTGGTTGCACATACTGAACACTCATGCCTTGGAGATAAGCCTGGCTGCTTGTGCCAAGCTACTAAGGGGGTGAGCAGGGCTATCTCAGACGGTGTCCTTACTTAGCCTAACGTTGAAGCGAGGGGTCGGGGACGCACGCCTCCAGCATTTTGTGGCGGCGGTAAGCGATAAGGACCTCCACTTCCAACAGGGACCACATGAATTCCTCTCATCTACATATATATGACTGGGTGTGAGGGTTGAATACAGCAGCAGACTATGGGCCATATTTAAAGTCAAAAGGTGCAGGGCGTCCATGTTAACAAATCAGCAGCACAGAGCGGCATAATTTCATAAATGTATGGATGGTACATATTTACTGGAATATGTGCCACCCTTGTGCACACCCCTCTGCCGCTGCAAAAAGAACAGCTGTGTGCCAATGCAGGTGCCCCTGCACCGTGGCACAAGGGTGTCTGTGTTGGCGCTTGGCTATCATTATCGGTTCCAGCGCAAGGGAAAACTCATGGGGTACACCTTATCCTTGTGGAAACAGTGCTGTCCTTTGTTTGTGGTATGAATCAGAGTCATGCAGCTGAAGTGCTAGCACCACTGTGTTGTGCCATTTCTATATGAACATGCCCCTTGGTAGATACATGTCACCATTCCCAGCACTACTACCATCTGGGATGCTGCCTGACACATGTCACTCCATAACAGCCTGCCATGTCAGCCCATTGGAGATGGCCACGCATAATGCAGGTGTCGTAGGCACATGAGAGTCAATGTATGATCAGCGTTCCATCACTGTGTGTCAGTGAGTTGGCTGCCAGAACCAAATTTGGAACAGCCAGAGGGGGCAGGTACACATACTATTGCATGGGTCTGATGAAAACTCAGTGTGACTCCCTGCAGATAACCAACTCTGGTCATAAGGAAATAGCATGAATGTCAGTGATTAGAATATGACTACTGTGACAAGGCCCATCCTCTTTGAGTAGGCCCACAGTGGAAGTTATAACAATGCTGAGATCCAGTCATCTGAAAGGGAAATACAGTGCTATTTGTAATCTATACCCATACAGCTGTCCTATGCATCAATGAGGAACAGAAAGTGTCATGTAATGCACTTTGTTGGTCAACTGCTTTAACCATGTCAAAATGTAGGAGACATGACCAATAGCATTTCCACATCTCATTGCAGAGGATAAACCCTTACCTCCTGGCCAGTACCCTGTCCCGGACATCAGTGATGATGGCGATGATGACAACCTACCACCCATCAACCAGGACACCCTACAAGAGCTCCTGGACTTCATTGGGACACCATCTCCAGACACGGGGAGGGTCAGCAGTGTTGTGGAGTCTCCACATACCCTGCCTAACAACCCACAGGCACCACCTGCCACCCCTCCCAGAACTCTGGACTCCACGGACCCAACCATTACCTTCCAACGTGCTGCAGTAAGAGTCCAGCAGGAGTTGGCTGATTAGGCGCGGGTGGGGATGGAGACTGTGGCAGACACCCTAGAGGGAGTGCGTGGGTACCTCAGTCTCAATGGGGACAACAATGCCGCCATCAGAGGCACCTCCTCTCCGCTCCATGGTCTCCAGCAGTCCCTGGCTGACATTGGTGGTGTCATAAGGCAGAGGCATCAACAACTGCCCTGCCAAAGGGGCACCAGTGACGTGGCCAAAGAGCTTGGGGCAATCAGAACCATCTTGGACTCCACGGAGCAGAAGAAGGACTCCCACATAGCTGCCATGGCTGCCTACCACCACGACGTTGCTGCTGTGTTGCAAAACAAGAAGATCCTCCTCGCAGCTGCTGGAGGCATGGGATCGATATCTTCTGTCCCTGATCTGTGTGTGCCTCCCTCGGCTGCTGCATCTACAACACCACCCTCCTGGAAGACACTGCACACACCTGAGGAGGAAGATGTGGACGGTACCTCTTTCCATTGTAGAAGTCTGTGGTAGCATGCATCTGTGCCACATAGCCAGTTTAACCTTAGCCCTGTGCTGATCAACATGCCAGGGAACATCTGCTGTCACTGTCCTCATTTTGACTTCGCCCTGTTCACCTTGAACATTTGTGCACTGTCTATGTACCTATCCTCCTGACTGACTGAAGCACTCCTCTCCTCAACTGGTCCCATTTCATGTTCCCCACATGGACTCTGTCTGGACATCCACTGGCTCTAAACATCCTTTGGGTCCAATGAACCTTTGCTAGGAGCCACTTCAACATTTGCACTTGTAAATAAAAGCACTAATATTTACTACTTGTGTGTTGTGTGTCTCTAGGAGTCAGGACTATGTTGGCCATTGCCCATTCTGGGAGGCAGCTACACCAACTATTTGCCAAAGGAACACGGGACAATGCTAGGCTGTGAGAGTGTAACATAATTCGTTATGCCTATTTATGTAATGACTAGCAAGTGCTTAATCAAGGTTGCAAGCATCAAGTTCAACAGAAAACAGGGTCCACCCATGGGTACTGTAAGCATACTACATTGGCCTGACAAGTGAGTGCTGTAAGTGTGAGAGGGTAAGGGGCAGCCATCGGTGTATGATTACAAAAACCTATTAATCTGGCAAATGATTGTGACCACAACATCTCTCCGAATCATGTTGCATTGTCATACCACACATGGACATTGTATGTGAACACATGAATACCACTGTGTCAACATTCATTCATATTCGCAAGGTCCACTGCTCAACAATGTTTCATTGTAAGATGATGTAAAGTCATGGCCAGCCTGAGAGATTCCTGTCTATAGATAATAAAACTACTCACACATGTTACCAGACACTGCAAGCAAAGGCTCATGCACGCACAAAACTTCACCTGAGCACACATGCTAACTCCCACACAGTAAATCATGACATACACCTGTATATAGCGAACAACAAAATGTTATGTAAATAGAAAAGTTGAATATGGAAAACTATCTACCCTATACTAACTACCTATCCTAACCTATCCTACACTATCCTAGCCTATCGACTATATAAAACTACCTTAACTTAACTTATCTTACTGTATACATTTAGCTCGACATGATAAACATCAACTCTCCACCCCCTCTTAAGTCAAGTCTTTACACAAGGACAACTGGAACTACACCTAAACATCAACGTCCTACACATATAAACCTAAACAATCATATATATGTTTGGTATTGTACCCCACCCACAAATAACCAAAAGGACCCCTGCACACTAAATAAAATGACCCAGCCCTACAAAAAAATGAAAATCACTATCATTACACTACACCTATAACTACACTAATCTAGACTAAGCTATAAAAACACTATTGTTAAAAAGAAACTACATGGCAAGCAGGTGGAAGGGCAACAAGGGTCCTGTGGCTACTTTCGTCTGCTTTGCTCAACTGCCTATTTTATCTCATGCAGCAGGGGTAAGGCCTGGTCCATCTTGTTTTCAAGGACTGCCACACGTAGCTTTAGGTCTGACAAGTCCTTTCACATGTCCATCTCAAAACCTTGGGGCCTTCCTGTGGCCTGAGGTGTGGGTCACGGTGGAATGGAAGGGCCGCTGGTGGAGGTACTTGGGATGGCTGGATGGGAGGTACCAGAATCAGATGGTCCATGCCTGGCAGAGCTTCTCCTTGTGGTGGTTGGTGGTCCCATAGGGAAACTTGACCACCTCCCCTGGGCCTTTTCCTCCTCATACCACCTCTTCATGTCCCTGTGTGCCTTGGCGACCCATCGGAGGTGGTGTTAGCGCTCCTTTCTGCGGTTGTAATTCCTCAGCTCATCTTGGCTCATGTTGTCTGTTGAAGCAATGAGGATTGATGTCAGTCAAAAGCTGACTAGGAACAGCTATCAATATAATGAAATATCGGGGGCGTGGCTTGAGCGCCGACGAAGATGGCGGACGGCTAATTCTGCTCTGGACAGATATCGAGGAAGCCGCTACAGCCCGTCGATAGAAGAGCTCCACGAGAAATTCCATTTGAGGATTTAAATGTCGGAACCTCCACTGCATCCAAAGAGACCTTCGGTATGCCGCGGTAAGCCCGCATTCACCTTGAACTCTTTTCCCGATATGCGGCGCGCTGTGTGAGGAGTCCATGACCGCCATTTTGTACTCTCCGTGACTTTTACCTCAAGGGGCAGTCACCTTTCTCTCGAAGATGCCATCGTTCTTAACACGCTTCAATTTCTCCTAGCGCTTCAATTGTCGCAGGTTCCCTTTCAATTTAAATGCGTTGAAACAACTTTCTTTCTGTTTTCCATTTTATTGTGTACAAAGCACTCTGTGAATGGATCGCAACTGATGTCCTTCAATATTCCTCTCATAATGGCTTTTTCCTCATATTGTGCCACTGAACCAGGAATGTGTACTTCATGAAACAACGCCTTTGAATATGCAGTAACTGTTCTTTTTCGCTTTTAAACAATTGTGCTAACATGCAATAAGTTTTCTCTGGCTGATCTGTGACTGCCATCTGGTGGTTCTTTCCAGTACTTATTTTGCTGCTGCATTTCTCTTCAAATACATGCCTTTTCCTTGGGCATAGTTTATTTTGGATATCTTACAAGAGAGTGACTGTTATCCGGTGGTTCTTTCTAACGTTTATTGCTGCAATTCCACTTCACATAAATACCATTTTCATGGAAATGATCTATTTTTTGATTTTTTGAAAGTGGGTCCCTCGCTTCTATTTGCTGAATACATAATAACGAACTCACCTCTGCGTTATTTCTTCCACCTTGTGGTCTATAATAACTGATTTTTCAATTGCTGGAAGTTATCCTAAAAATTTGACCACTAACTCTTAAGCAGTATTGTGCTTCTGCTGCGATCATTTTGAAAATATCAACGCTTTCCCATTGGGAACATTCAATCTTTTGCCTATACAAATATTTACCTACTTGCTTCTCTCATGTCTATGGGGAAGACCAGAGGGGGACGAGGCAATATTTCACCTAACTTGTCTACCTCCCGTTCAAAACACCTCTAACCCCTTTTCTGTTCTACACGACGACATAGAAGATCCTACGCAAGCAAGTATGCCTCTTCCCACTGAAGCTTCATCTACCATGCCCTCTCCTATACCCATTTCCGCACTTTCTTCCTCTCAAGTCAATATTAAAACTACACCTAAGCCAAATGCTTCATCGTCTCTATCCTCCATTAAACGAGTTAAAAAGGATCCTCCTACACCTACTGTCTCTCCTCCACCTCTCTCAATCGAACTGCTTCTGGACGAAATACGTGCTCTTAAGCCATATATGACAGAAACGAATACTCGTCTCACAAAGCTTGGAAGATAATTGGTTCTCACTTCAAAGTAAACTTACTTCTGTGGAAGATCAAATTGAATCGTTGTAGGCCTCCTCACGACAAATCTCCCCTATGAAAGCTGAAATTTTACAACTTCAGAAACAGGTTGAAAACCTCGAAAATCGCAGTAGACGTAACAATCTACGTATCTATGGCCTAGCCAAGGGATTGGAAGGATCCAATCCTTTAACCTTCTTCCAGTCTTTTATCCCACAATTGCTGGATATTCCAGATTCTCCTCTCCTGAACATACAAAGGGCTCACAGACTGGGATGTCCTCCCTCGGCTTCCTCATCTCAATTGAAACCAAGAGGTGTTATACTTTACTTCCTAGAATACACTGATTTACTGAAAGTTTTGCAGGCAGCCAAAATTAAACGTCGTATCTCCTGGCATGGTTCACAAATATTCTTCTCGCAGGACTACGCCAAAACCACTGCAGATAAGAGGAAAAGCTTTCTTGCAATGCGTCCAGCACTACGAGATCTAAATGCCAGATTTGGTTTGATACATCCTTGCCTCTTCAAAGTAACTTACAAAAATAAAACAACCACATATGAAGATCCAGCCTTACTTCAACGTTTCCTTGAAAACTGCAAAGTGGAATCTATGGATTGTGCGGGACCTTCTTCTTCCTGAGAACTTTATCTATCTATTTACCTTTTTATTGACAAGTTCTTTCCATATTTTATGTCTTCCTTGTCTAGGATAACTGAGCTAATGTTCTCCTTTTCCATGTCCTTCATTTCAGATACTACTTTCCTCTTTATAATCTAAAATGTATTTCACTTTCTTTTTCTTGGGAACATTTCTTATCATTCTTATGTTATGCTTGTAGTTATGTATTTATCCCACATTTCTCTTTTTTATGAAAATTGTACTAATTATTTTTTTTCCTTTTCTTCCTTGTCCTCTCTTCTAGGTGTTATCTCCCTCCGGTTGTTATCCTTTGCTCTTTCATATTGTCTAGATTACTCCCTTCCTCGTGGTCTCCCCCGGAGTTGTTGAGCTGGTCCGTCCTCTCGTTTTGTTGCCTCAAGCACCCTCCACCCATGTTTGAGTCTCTGGTATGTCTTCATGTTCTTTTCCTATCTTTATTCCATATTTCTTTCTTCTATTTTTCCTCTCCTTTTTTCCTTATTTCTCTTCTCTCAGCTCCATTTCAACATTATTCTCCTTTTTTCTCTTGTTTTCCATCTCAATCTATATCTCACCATCAGCTTTTCTTCTTCCTTCACATTCCAATTCAATTATATAGTTCTTTCTTCAAATGTTATTGTACTATGTTTCATTTATATGCATCCATGGTTATTTTTTATCATGATCACTGTTTTATCTGGTCTTATCTTGTTTGTTATCTTAATGTTTTTTAGATGACATTGAATGTTGTTACTTGGAATGTCCGAGGTTTACATTCTCCGATTAAAAGACAACGTATATTATCACATTTGTCCAAACTGAATGCCCATATAGCCATGATTCAGGAAACTCACCTCACTGAATCTGAATCCCTGAAGTTAAAAAGAGATTGGGTTGGAGAAATTTTCTTTTCTCCTGGTGATGGTAAACGTAATGGCGTTATTACTCTTGTTCATAAGTCTCTTCAAGCTAAACTTGTTTCTCAAGAACATGATGACATTGGTCGTTGGTTAATTACGAACCTACTGATTGGGAAAACTTCCCTCACTTTTTAGGTCTCGCCTACGCAGCGCGCATGCGCTGCATCGGAGAGACCTTTAGCGATCGGCACAGCTTTGGGGGCAAAAACGTGCACGCGTTGCATTGCTTGCAATGGCAACGCGTGCACGTCTGGCGATTCCCTTGCGGGAGCGCGCGGCGCCAAATGGTGGCGCCATTTGGTCGCAATCATCGCGCCTTGCTGCACGCTCCCGCAAGGGAATCGCGGAGGCCCCCTCCCCCTGCTGCCGCGCGAGGCGCGCGCTTGTGCTGGTTTTTTATGGCGAGGGCTGAACCACTCCGCACGATAACAGACTAGTCAGAAATTCCCTGTCAGGCGCTTAGCTTCAAGTTCCTCTGAGTCACCCAAGTCATCTAATTCAAAGTAACAGCCGGGTATGCGTGGGTGTGGAGGCGATAGATACATAAAGCTCGAGGGCCTCACAGGTGTCACACACTACACCAAACAGTAGCGACACAGTACCTCACTACAGGGAGCAAGGCTAGCCAGCCTCCTTCACCCGTCTCAGCCAGCATGTCTTTCGGAAGGCCCCAGAGGAAGAACCGCGCCCTCCTCATCTTCATGAAGTCCTTCCACACCCGCTGCCCCCTTCCTCCGCGCAGCGGGGCTGGAGCGGACGCTCGCAAACTCTTCAGAGTCCTCTCTGACCTGGGCTTCTCGGTGACGCTGCACTTTGACCTGACGGCGCAGGAGGTCTTGGACGCCTATCAGGAAGGTATGCCTCGGGCGGCTTCTTCTGTGGCGGGAACTGAGCTGCTGATTCTGTAGAGGTGTGCAAGCCAACAGACCAAACAGGAGAGTAGAGACAAGGGTCTGCCTAGGTTCTAAGAACCCTAACACTAGCCGAAACATGGCAACATTTGCATGTAAAGCGTGCAACAAACCTCATGTAAAAATGTAGTAAAGTATGTCCAGAATTTAAAAAATGTATATGTTTAATTTAGGGACACGTTTCACTTTAGTATATCGGATTATAGCCGTGTATTTGAGGCGTTTATTAACAATGATACATTTTGAACATGAACTTGGAAACATTCGTGCCTCCATTCACACAGATGAGGATGCCATTAGTGAACTAAGTGCAGAGCCACTAGAATTATGCGGCAGGCAAGAGTCAAATTAAGTGAGAAGGTTGACTGTATTATGCAGCGCGAAAATGAAATTAATGCAGCACATTTTGTGCTAGTGTTACTAAATTATTTTGTCATTTTATTACACATGGTAACACTTGGCAAATATTTTTTTAAATCTTCAGATTATGCAGTTTATGATTTTTTTATGTGGCAAATGCGGAACATCCATAATTTTGCAGAAAAAGCCACAGATGCACAATCCCATAATTCCACTGACTA
Organism: Calotriton arnoldi; assembly: GCA_963921515.1. NCBI lineage: Eukaryota > Metazoa > Chordata > Amphibia > Caudata > Salamandridae > Calotriton > Calotriton arnoldi. The sequence goes on from CAWUFW010000892.1 coordinate 2,639,747, forward strand.
AGAGGAAAACCAGTAGTCCTATGTAGCCTCGATCTTTATCATACATGGAGCAACCTCAACGTTAAAGTCTATTAAAATGAATGCAGGAGCAGTTTTTGTGCAGCGCACATCCTGAGCCCACATATTCCAAGGTGGTGAGTGCCTTCACTCTCTGAGGTCAGGAACAAAGTCTGCTCTGGGCAGATGGGCATTCCAGAACGGAAAGCTTCAAAGGCCCTGCTGCCTTTGTTATGCGACTCCGGCCCTCTCTAGATATTAGAGGTGCCCACCCCTCTCCTGACCCAACTTTTTGGCAGCAAGACAGGCAGGAAAATTTGTAAGATTAGGAGGTGTGCCCAAATTCCATTACCAAGGAATGAAGTACTTCCCACGCGTGGTAAATACCACCTATCTCGACTTTTTAACTTGCAAATGAGCCATAACATGCAAAAAAGGTATTTAAGACACCGAATTCCATGTGTTTTGCCCTTTTCACAGATTTTGTCCCCTAATAAATTCTGGTAGGTTTGACCTGCCGGAATTTATTAGGGAAAAATGTGAGGCTATAATAATTATCAGACAACTTGCAATTCTGATGTCTGTGCAAAAACATATTTGCACAAGGATCTTAATTTAGCCTTCACTTGTAATCAGGGCCACGGTGCTCTTTTTCAATCAAATAATGCACTACTCAAGCCATTTGCAAAGCTTAAGGGCATATTTATGAGATTTGGGGTGCAATGCAGCGCTTGCTGTGCTGTCCTGCGTCACAGGGAAAGGGCTGTCCTTTCCCCCTTGTTCTGACACCATTTTGGCAGCTGCGCACCAATGCAGGCACCCTTGAACCATGGTGCAAGGGTGCCTGTGTTGTAGGCAGGATTGTTTTTGTGCATGAAGGGGCACCTTCCTGCACAAAAACAATCCTGAGAGGCTTTTTCCTCTTTCCATGTGTGCTTCATAATGCAGCACACATGGAAAAAGGAAACAAGCATTGGCATAGCCAATAGGTCTCGCTTTTGGGACCTTATAAGTATTTAGTTATGCAGCACAATATCCTTGGTGCAACAACATCAACCATTGCATGGCTAAACACTTATAAGGTCCCCAAGCGAGACCTATTGGCTATGCCAATGCTTGTTTTAATATATATGCCCGACCTCTGGTGATTGCCTTTTTTGGTCCCATATCGAAGAAAAATTAATGCAACTCCCTCATGATAATTTGATTCTAGCTGGTGATTGTAACCAAATTGTTGATCCCTTCATCGACCGTAATTCCATGTCCTCTTTTATTTCCTCCAAGCCTCACAAAACATTTTTACGTTCTTTTCAGCAAAGGCATTTAGTTGATGCATGGAGATTATGCAATCCCTCCTTGAGGGAATACACTTTTTTTTCCCCAGTACATCATACACAATCACGCATTGATTACATTTTCATGTCTCATGCCCTTTCTCAATCTCTAAATTCTTCAGATATTGGTTCTATCCTAATCTCTGATCATGCTCCAGTTTCTGTTTCCTTAGACATTCTCCACAAATCCTCTGCACCTAGACGTTGGCGTTTCAATAACTCTCTATTACTAGATTCGGTTTTTACTTCTTCCTTTTCTTCTTCTTTTATGGAATATTTCTCTCTTAACGAATCAGACACCCTTCCCTTATCTGTTGTTTGGGACTCCTTTAAAGCAGCCGCACGAGATTTTATTATCAATTATGTCTCCAAGAAAGGTCATAGGGTCAAAAATTAGCTACAGATCTTTTTGCTAAAATAAAATCTCTAGAACATGCCTATTACACATCTAAATCAAAAGATTGCTTAGAAGCTCTAATAGCTGCCAAACTTAAATTCAATAAAGAATCTACGGATAACGCTTCCTTATATCTGCTTAAGTGTAGTGCCAAATTCTATGGCGGTAATAACAAATCAGGCAAATTATTGGCAAATTACCTTAAAGTAAAAAAAAACAAATTTAATATTGAATCAATTCTTGATATTCATCAGATGCCCAAATTTAAAGATTCAGAAATTCTACAAAAATTTCATACATTTTACAACTCTTTATATACGCCTGAAACTAATCCTACGGAAGAATCCATCATGGACTATCTCTCTTCTATTATTAAGCCTCCTGATCTTAATTTAGATTTTCAATCCTTGGAGTCGGATGTTTCAACAAAAGAATTACACAATGCTTTGCGCACTCTTAAGAAGGATAAAGCCCCAGGTCCTGATGGTTTCACTGTCGAATTTTTCTCACATTTTTAGCATCTTCTCCTCCCTAAATTACACAAACTTATGTCCTCTTTTTTACAAATTGGTACTGCTTCTGGGTCCTTTTTAGAAGCCCTAATTTGCCTCATTCCTAAAGATAATAAAGACCCACGTTTTTGCAAAAATTATAGACCAATCTCTTTGGTAAATATTGATTACAAAATTTTCTCAAAATCCTTGGCCCTAAGATTAGAATCCTTTCTTCCAGATCTTCTAGGTAAGGAGCAGTCAGGCTTTGTAAAAGGTCGTTTTCTTACTGATAATACACATCTTTTCTTTGATGTTCTTTCAAAAGCCTCTCATTTTTCTGACTCTTTAGCTGCAATAGCTTTAGATGCGGAAAAAGCCTTCGACAGAGTTTACTGGCCCTTTATTTTTTCATCACTCAAATGGTTTGGCTTTGGTCCTAAAATTAATTGTTTAATTTCTCTTCTATATTCAAACCCTACAGCTGCTATATTTGTTAATGGTCTCACTTCTTCTTACTTTAACTTGGGCAGAGGAGTTCGTCAAGGTTGTCCTTTATCTCCCTTTTTGTTTAATCTAGCTTTAGAACCCTTTTTATGTAAACTTCGTCAGAATTCTGATTTTCAGGGTTTCAAATACGGTAATATGCTAATTAAATTAGCAGCCTATGCTGATGATATATTATTGTTTATGTCTAATCCCACCTCTTCTCTACCTGCTTTTTTACTTGAGGCTCAGTCCAACTCCTCTGTTTCTGGCTACAAATTAAACAATGACAAATGCGAAATCCTACCTTTAACTAAGTTTACTTTTAAAGAAGATTTTAAAATCACCAACTTTACTTGGAATACTAATTATATAAGGTACCTGGGAATATATTTTTCTTCTTCTATTCAATCATCAGTTTCCATCAACTTGGATAAATGTAGTTCAAAACTTTCTTCCCTTATTGACAGGTGGCATCCTTTATACCTCTCTTGGTGGGGGAGGTTAGATACCATTAAGATGATGTTATCCCCGATTGTCTTATTCACTATTTCTAATTTGCCAATTACCATTCCCCAGAAGTACTTCAAAAAAATTAATTCTTTGTTGTCTTCTTTTCTTTGGAATAAGAAAAAAGTACGTATATCTTTAGCAAAACTTTGTTGCCCTAAAACAGAAGGTGGAGTTAACTTTCCTGATTTTCCTGTCTATCATAAAGCTTTTAACCTACGTCAGTCGTCTCATTGGCTTAATACCATCTCATCAGATCCCCCCCTTTGGGTGACACTTGAACAATCGTATATAGCTCCTTTCTCTTTTCTAGAATATCTTTCTTTTACTCAGAAACCCCAGAAGTTATCTACACCTATTGTTAAGCTCACACATAAACTACTAGATTCACTTTTATTGGACAGATCTTCCAAAGACTCTCTTCTTCAATCCTCAATCTGGCATAATCATCGTATAATGGTTCGTAATAAACCCATTTTTTGGAAATCTTGGAGGCAAAAAGGCCTTATTTGGGTTCACCAGCTTTTTCAAAATGATAAAAATATACCTTTTTCTCAGGCCAAACTTAAATTTAATTTTCCCACTTCATTTTCTCATAACTATCTTTTATTACAACAAGCTTTAGATTTGGCAATTCAGAAATCCATCACACCCTTAAGTCAAACGAGTATCGTTTCTACCACTTCTCAAAGTTTCTTAAGTACTGGTCCTAAAGCCTCAGCCCTTTACAACTACTTACGTACACAAATTTTTATTAGAGACAAGACTAAGGTAGAACTGGATTGGGAGCGTGACCTTCAAGTTGAATGGTCCGTTCAAGTATGGAATAACATTTGGCTTAAAATCAGGAAAACATCCAGAACAGCTAATACTACACAAACACTTTTTTTTATTTATAACAGGCTACTCTTTTCACCTTCACTTTTGCACAAGATTCATGCTGAACTCCCTGACACTTGTTGGTCCTGCTCTTCCCCAAATGCTGATTTAAAACATTTACTTTTTTTTTGCCCTTTCGTACAAGACTTCTGGAAGAAGATTTGGAAACAAATTACTCAAATTTTTCATCATACAACCCCCTTCTCATTTGTTAACGTTTTTCTGGGCTCTCTTTCTGAAGATTGGTTGGGATGTCCCTTGTACTTACAGATTTTGGAACTGCTTTTGGGAGTAGCATTTCAGCAGATCACCAAACACTGGAAAAATTTGTCTGACCTATCCTTTCAGGCTTGGTGGTATGCCGTATGTTATAATCACAGATTGGACACAGTTTATGTATTCCCAGTTTCTTTAGCTCTTAAACGCTCTCTTTTATGGTCTCCAGTTACAAATTTTATTGATTGTCATGCTAAGCTTTCTTATGTACGTAAAGTTTCTGAACAAGAAGTATCGAAACCTCATTGACATTCTGTTTTGTTCTTATTTATATTACTATTTATACTGACATTTTCACTGTATTTTTTGCATTTTTAGATTTTTGACCAGATTTGTATTCTATACTTATGTATCTTTTTATATTGTTATAAGTTTTCTTAGTCATGTATTTTTAAGCTTTCAAAGATGGAATGTGTATGCATTTTTGCTACATCTTCCCCTTCCTTCACCCCCCCTGCTTTTTGTTTTTCAATACAATTTCTATTTTTCAAAACTTAAAAAAATATAATGAAATATCATTTTTTACCTAACATCTAAGGTAGCAGCTTCTACAGCCTAAATTAATCTCGTAGCTTAAGGTGACCATACCCATACCTATTATCTATCATATCGGATGTCCTCAGCCCTAATTGCAAAGGCAGGCCAATTGTCATATTATGCAATAGCAACACCAGTGGTAGATCTAGGTAAGACCATGTCAGTACTGAGTATGCTTGGTAACAGAGATTGTTGTTACCCATGCAATGGTACACATTTTCACCTTCACTGTATATCAGTGTACCTTCAGCATGCTGCAATGGCCAGTATGGCATAGGCAATTGCCACATCAAGAAGTGGTATGTCTTGAGAGTACATGTATTGTCTCACAACATTTACTAATTGATAAGGCATGGAGCCACATCAGGACACATTACTACCTCTACAGAAAACTTGCCATGTATGACAGGTAACAATGGCCGCATGATTTGTACCTCACGTCATACAGAGGCATATAGAAACTTCTCATATTTGACCTGTAGTTACCCCATGGTGGACCATGCCACCGCTCAATACACGCTCACATTATCATAGCATGTGCAACTGACATGCATTCTGTAGCTTTCACATCCACATCCAATTTTTAGATGTGTACTCACTACCGCATACATTTGCATTGTCTGCCACTGGGATCATGGTTCCCCCTATAAAGCAACTATCATGTGGTCCATCTCAGATTGGCAAAGTATTCTTCTTGACAGTAGTAAGAAGCTGATAGCCAACAACACGTCACCTCTACTTTTCATGACCTATTTATCTCCTTCCAAATGCACATTGATTCTGGCAATTCCCACATCCTCTTTCATCACATTCACTCCTAGCACTACGCAATTAGCACTGATGAAGGCACTCACCGGTGAAGTTGGGGTCATTGTAGCTCGTGACCTCAGGTTTGGTGAATGAAGGGGGTCCATCTACAAGGCATAACATGTATGTATTATTGAAATTAACATATTCAGGTAGGTACAGCCTTTTACAGATGTCATAAGATTCACAGTACGACTCACATCGGTATGTCACATCATTAATTTAGGTTGTTTCCCCCATCTTCCACCATGGAGGAGCTTACACTCGAGCTCCCTATGCTATTTCGTCTTCCCGAAGCCCCCCTCAAGATATCTGAGGGACTGGTGTAGATTCCTCCCCTATGTGTATTTTATTTGCCCCATATCTGGTCCCACTTCCTCGGGCACCCTCTCATTAAGTATAGAGTTCTTTCCATTATCATACAAGAGTCCATGTCTCTCTCCCAGTCCTGGAGTGTCGAAGTGGTCTCGCACCCCAGTGTCGTGCTATATTTCGTTTTGCGATCATCATCCCCAACGTGGCCCACATTCGCTCTTTCCGGTTTAGGTCTGTCTCATCCCAAATGTTAAGGAGACACAACTTTGGTTATATTTCCACATTTCTCCCACTAACTCCGGCCACTTCATTCATTACTTCCCCACAATAGTGCTGGATCAGTGGGCAGTCCCATGCTAAATGATAAAAAGAACCCTCTTCTCCACATTTTCGCTGGCATTAAGTGGTCAGTTCCCTCCCCATCTTAACAATCGTGGTTCTGGAGAGGTAAACAAGGTGTAAAATTTTAAATTGGATTAATCTAAATCTCGCTGCATTAGCGACCTCTCTGGGGGACCTGAGGGCTGTTTGCCAGTCGTCATCTTCGAGTTCACCCACATCTCCCTGCCTTTGAATCCGGAGTGTTTGGAGAGGGTTCGGGGAGTTGCGCAGCAGCTTTTGATAAGTTAGGGATATTGCTTTACATTCCATGTAGTCTGAAAGCAGCCTATCTTCTAATGAAGAAGCTTCTGGGGGATTACTCCCTGTCAGGAAGGCCATCTTTAGGTCGTGCTTAACTTGTAGGTATCTAAAGGCTTCAGTTGGGGCCATTGAGTACTTGGACTGCAACTCCTCAAAAGGTATGACTCCCCCCTGTCTCCATATATCCCCTATCGTCGAGATACCTATGAGATCCCATCTGTCAAAACCTCGAGAAGTGTGGAGCCCTCCCAATTTCTTGCTATCCCACAACGGGGTACTTTGTGGCAGGGTGTTAGACCATCCCAGCCTTTTGTTTACCTTGTGCCATAGTGTGATCGTATGTGCTGTTGGTCCAGTCAAGACATTGCCTTTGGTTTTGTGTACAGTGCTCTGGTATAACCCCCCTTCCTCATGAGTAACCTGTCCATTCTGTATGCCGGTTCATCATGTGCTCGGTGGACCCATTGATTTATTACCACCAACTGGGCTGCCCAGTAATATATTTTGAGATGCGGTAGTGTGACACCCCCGTCGTACCATCCCTGTGTCAGTTTCAACGCCGCTATCCACAGGGGTTTTCAATCCCATAGTAAGTCTCGTACTTCCCCTTCAACTGTTTGGAAGTATGTTTAGGAAACTGGGAACGGTGTATTTTGTAACGCGTACCGGAAGCGAGGGAGTGCCATCATTTTATAAAGTGCTGCTCGGCCCAGCAACGATAATGGTAACTTTCTCCACAGTTGGACATCGCCCCGGCGGTGGATCAGCGGGGCTTGCATATTCTGGGTGTAAAATACCTCGGGGTCTGATGTCACAAATATGCCAAGGTACCGAAATCCCTCTCTTGTCACAGTCTCTTTGCATCCCTCAGGTAATGTCGGGGATGGACCGTTTAGGGTATATATCTTGGACTTAGACCAATTAATTGAGTACCCTGATTGTTCCCCCAGTTTCTTGAGAATCGACATGATTCTGGCTATGGAATGACGTGGGGAGGTGATATACAACAGGACATCGTCCGTGTATAATGATTTACGATCTTTCCATCCTTCCACCCAACGCAGACCCCGTATCAGATGGTCTCCTCTAATCCACACCGCCAGTGGCTTGAGAACGAATGCGAACAGAAGCAGAGACAAGGGGCAGCCCTGCCGAGTCCCCCTCCGCAGCTTAAACACCGTGGAGGTTCTCCCATTTACCACCACTTGTGCCATGGGTCCGAAATACAGGAGCTTGATCCATGCCTGATACTTGGGGCTGAACCCCATCTTTTCCAACATGGTGTATAGGTATGTCCACTCCACTGTGTCGAATGCCATGCATGCGTCAAGGGACAGAATCACCGCCTCTTCTCTGATCGTATCTTTCCGACTAAGTACCCCAAAAAGGCGGTGCAGGTTTAGCGCCGTATTTCTTCCCAGCATGAAGCCCGATTGATCCGGGTAGATCAGGTGAGAGACATGCAGAATAAGCCTAGAGGCAAGGATTTTGACAAGTATTTTGATGTCGGCATTTAGGAGGGAGATGGGGCGGTACGAGGAACAACGGTCAGCCGGTTTGCCTGGTTTGGGAAGACCACTATCGTGGCGAGTCACTGCTCCGGTGGCAGCTCCCCGCTGGACATGCTTTCTGAGTATATTTGTAGCAAATATGGTGCCACTTGGGATGCCCCTACTTTGTACAGTTCAATTGGGATACCGTTTGGGCCCATAGCCTTTCCGGACTGGATAGCTCTAATGGCAGAGGATATTTCTTCAGTCGTAATATTATTATCTAAGTCTGATTTGGCATCCAGGGTGAGAATCGGGAGTGGGAGATCTGCCAGTATGGCTCTTGCCTCTTCCGCTGTGGCCATTGGGATCTCCGTATAGATGGAGGCATAGCATTGTGAAAATTCATCCAAAATTTCTTGCGGGTCATTCAGAATCTCTCCCGAATCGGTGGTGATTGCACGTACCCATCTGCTCACCCCCTCTACTCTCTCGAGCCAGGCCAAGATCTTCCCAGCTTTATCCCCGTGCTTATATATTCATATATAGATGCTTTTAGCTTGGCTCTAGACATTTCTGTCGCCAGCTCTCGGTACTCCAGTTTTTTTAATTGCAAGGTATGTGCCATCTCTTCGGAGGGGCTATCGATCAGCTGGTTTTCCAACTGAACTATGGTCCTCTCAATCTCCTCTATGGCCCACTTCTCCCCTTTTTATGCCCTACCATGAGAGAGAGACCTTCCCCCTTTATAACCGCCTTATATGCTTCCCACAGAACACGTGACGAAGCCACCGAGCCCTCATTTTCTTCAAAATAATGTTTTGTGGCTTGGGATAGTCCTTTTCGGATTTTAGGCACTTTTAAGCACCATGAAATCAGAGATATGCCACATCGGATACTGCGAGTGCCTATCGAATAGCAAGATCAAAGGGGGGAGTGATCTGATATACCTCTAGCCAACTGGTGTGTGTCTCCAAAATTACAGACCCTGTCAGCGTGTGACATTATAAAGTCAATGCGGGAAATGGCTATTATGTGCTTCTGAGTAGTAAGAGAACTGCTTATCCCATAGATTTTGCATACACCATACATCTGCTTGGGCCATTGCGTAGACAAAATCCGACAGCGACGAGGAGCGCCTAGACTGCGATCTGGGAGGGAGCCTGTCTTGAAGGTCGTCCAAAGTCATATTAAAGTCCCCACCTAGGAGAAGTTCACCATCAGGCAGTCTAAGGATGATGATGATGATGATGTATTTATAAAGCGCACAATACCCTAAGGTGTCTAGGCGCTAGCCGTGAAGCAGACGGATACGGCTCCAGTAGATTAAGCGTTATGTCCAAACAGCCATGTTTTTAGACCCTTTCTAAATTTTAGCAGATCTGTCTCTTTTTTTGAGTGATGTTGGTAAAGAGTTCCACAGTTTTATTGTTGTATTGGTGAAGCTCTTACCACCCCACTTGGCCCTTTTCATTCTCGGGACGACAAGATTCCCAAGCTCGGCTGATCTGAGGGATCTAGCTGGGATGTAGGGTTTAAAATGGTTAGCCAGTTGTATTGGCCCTAGATTGTTCAATGATTTGAATGCAATGCAGAGAGATTTGAACTGGATCCTTTTGCTACCAGCAGCCAGTGTAGATGAACTAGGGCTTTGGTCACAGAGTTAAATTTAGAGATTCCTAGAAGTATTCTTGCTAAGGAGAAATGCACTTAATTCTGGAAGAGCAATATTATGCAGACCTAGTGGGTTGTATACCGAAACTATGTTAATCAACCTCCCCTCCCATCTGCCCGTTAGTGCAGCAAATCAACCCTGATTATCTGTCAATTTCTTTTCCACCATGAAGGGGAACTGCTTCCTCATCAACACCCCACCCCTCTAGACCCCGTAGTGAATCCAGCATGCACAGCATGGGGCAGCATGCACAGTTAAAGTGTATCCCCATCTGTCTAGTGCCCTGCATGTGTTCCCCACTAGGTGTGTTTCTTGTAGGAAAGCCACGTCTGGCAAGTGGCACTTAATACACTTAATACCCTTATCCCCAACCCATTAACATTCCACGAAAGAAGCCTCAACTGGGGCATAGTAACTTTGTCACTCATCCCTGTGTTTACGATACATCTTATGTCTGGTCCCTCCCACTGTGTAGGGTGGGTAGGTATTCCCGAAGGAGGTCACACTTTTATTCAGCCGTAACTTTGGGGGTATTTCTACATATATTTGCGGCCTACATAAAGTGTCACTAGTTGTCTCAGTATAAAGGGCCACTTGTGACATCACGTTCTGACAAACCTTAATTCCTACCATTCTACTATTAAAGTAATTTAAAACTGAACAGTCCCCACTCCCTGCATCTCAGGCTTAAAACTACCCGTGTCCCCAACTCTGCAGAGCGCCTGTCATCCCTCCCCGGCCCTAACTTGGGGGGCAGTGTCCCAGACTCTCCCACTTCCTTCCCTTCACTAAGAATATGAAAAGCTCGGCACAACTTTACTTGATTAGGGCATATATCCTCAGATGAGCCTTATACTACTTGATGCAGAGTATCTATTTCTGTCCCCGGCTCTGCTCATCGAGTCTTGAATTCCAGCGTCACGATCTCAAAGTTCACTTGTTTATCATGTCCATATCCTCTCTGATCTCCTGTACCATTGCTTCAGTTGCCAAAGTGTTCATGGAGGTTATCAGGAGTGTTCTGTATTTCCTGGCTCAGATGCAGATGGATTCCCTTTGCTTTGGGTTGCATCGGTTTTGTTAACGCCTCCCAATTCCATTATTTGCCCTTGACGTCTGCCTCTCATCTCTTTGGCGTTGGGGTCTCTGACTCTTCTCCAGCCCTCTAGCCACTCCCATGCTTCCTCTGGGGTATCATGCTTCAACCCTTAGCTTTGCCGGAAATAGCAGTGCATATTTTAGGTTCCTCTCCCTCAGAGCTTTCTTTACTTCCAGAAAGTTACGTCTCTGAACCTTTAGTGCGAAATCTGGGAAAAATGTGATAGCACTATTCTCACATCGCTTTGCGCTGTTTGACGTATAACATCCCGGTCACGGAAATTGAAGACACGTGCCAGTATCGGTCTCGGAGGTGCCCCAGGACTTGGTCTTCCCCCTGGAACTCGGTGGGCACGTTCTATTGAAAAATATTTGGAGATTTGTTTGGGCAGAAGCAATTTTAGGATTAAGTCTTCAACAAATAGGTCTACCGCTGGTCCCTCGGCTCGTTCTGGTACTCCAATGATTCTGACGTTGTTGCATCTAGACCTCCCTACGTAGTCGTCCAGTTTGGCTTCCATTTCTCTGCTGCTTTTGGAGAGTTCTTTAACTTGTTGTTTAAGAGTAGCTGTGTCTCGCTGTATGTCCGCTGTCTTTTCCTCCACTTCCGTAACTCTCGAGCTCATTTTCCTGAGGTCTGCCCTGATATGGGAGACCTCTGTGGTGACGGAGTCAATTCTAGATTCCAGTGATGTCTGTACTCTGTTTAAGGCCACCAGTATGTCTTGCAGTGTTATACTTCCTGTGGAGGCTGGTTCCGAGGCGCTAGTTGTGGCTCCTGCGCTTATATTTGTTTCCGCTTTGGTCTGTTTTGTCCAGGAGTATTTGTCCATCTTAGCTTGATGAGAGCTTCGCCCTCTTTTGCTGCCTCACATGGTGGTGAAGATGCAGTTGTTACTGAGGTCGCAATGATTACTGTTGTTCTGTCCCCTCTGGGTTCTTCCGCCGCCTGCCCGTTTGTGCCTTGGGGCACTACGCGGCCTGTCGGGTGCCCCCTGGTTGGACCAAGATGGGGAGCCTGGTGGACCCCTGGCTAACGCTCTGGCGCGGCACTCTGTGTCAAAATGCGAACAGGTTCTCCACGTTTCGGAACTATGGTTGTGGCTGTTCACTTTGACTGTCGTCTCTCCCTCGGGGGTGCTTTTGGCTTGACTCTGTGGTCAGTGTCCAGCAAGGGAAGCAGAGTCTCCCCCTGCTTCCTGTGACTATGCTTGAACTGTTCAGAGCTTTGTCTGGCCAGGGGGTATAGTGCACTCCTTCTCTCTTCCCCCCTTCAGTGCCAACTCTCCTTGTGATGCAGCCTTCCCCTTCTTCCGGAGCGTATGCAGACCGTATTGAAACTTAGCTGGTGGCCACTTGCTGTTTGGGTCTCTCAACCTGGTGTATCATTGTCTGTGGATAGCTGTCTCGCCCTTAGTAAATCATCTTTATCTCCCCTGCCTCTTATTGCCGTTATTGATGCGAGGCTCCATCTCTCTGAGGTGTCTGCCTGTATCATCCTGGGCCCGGCTGACGTTATTCTCGATCCGAGAGCTGCATCAGAATACATGCCGGTGACCTTCCGTAGTTTCACTTTCTTCTTTTCCACTGCCTCGCAGGCCTCCAACCCCCAGATCGGCACCCCAGCTCACCTTGGTCCCGTGGGGGGTCCAACAGCGTCTCTTGTTTCAGGGGGGAGCCCGCCCCACCTCTGCATCTCCAACTCCGCTCGGGCGCCGGATCTCCAAACCCGAGTCCCCGGCTGATGGTCACTGAGCAGGCCTCACTATGGATCTCGTCGCTCGCTTCACCCAGAGGCTCACTTCCTCAGCCCCTGTGCTCCAGAATGTTCACACATTCTGCGTCGTCTCTTCTTGTTGGCCCAGCACGGATATTTTGCTCGGATTTTCCAATCAGAGGCTTTGGGGAACGGGAACTTCCCTAACTATCAGCCATCTTGCGTCGCCACTGGCCACGCCTCCCCTTAGTACACATATTTGATAAGCAACAACAGCATAGTACATATGCAAAGCTAATGGATATGTAACCTTTCAGGTTGTAAGTATTCAGATGACACAGTTGACATGTCTGGTTCATACACATTTCTAGGGCTGGCTGAGGAGAATATACATATGTAGAAATTAAACATGCACCTGTTGGCCATTTTGCTGAACCAGATACTGAACTGCATCACAACCAAATTACACAACTGTAGCTGTCTTGGATAATGCTGTGCACCTACATAATTAACATAACATGCTCAGTAAGGTGATGCTATACGGAGGCCCTCTTAAATGCTGACACCAGTAAACGAGTACAATACGCACATCTCACTCAGTGCTGCTAAGTGCATTATAATGTACACTTATGTCACATGCATCCCTAAGCTGATATTAAAATTTTAGAAGTTTAACATGAATGATAAAGGTAGAGATGTGTCTCATTCAGGCTAGCATACGATTGGATACTGTACCATGTGAGTGGGCTCACATCTAACATACATTTGGGCTCCCTTTTTTTTTTACTCTTCCATCAGACAAGAAGCTCTGTGTTGTACAATGTTTACAAGAATATGAGAAGGTTATCGCCACCTTACAGAGTTCACTCTCCGGTCCCTTACTAATTTCTTTGGTACAACCTTTTGCCCCTGTGTCTTGCTCCACTTTAGCACGCTGGATTAAATGGCTTCTTTCGGAAGCAGGGATAGACACTTTTATTTTTGGAACTCGTTCAGTCTGGCCACAATTGGAAGAAACGAGCCACATAGCTGATTGGTCATCAGACTACGTGCTTAAATACTTTTATCATAAGCTAGTAAGTAATCCTTTTTCTATGGTAGTTGATTAGCTTTAAATGTGCATAATCTGAAGCCTCCAGTCCTGACATTGAATTGAAAATTTTATAGCATGTGTGATAAAGAATTTTCAATTCTGTTAAGGACACAGAGGCAAAGATTATCCCACCTTTGAGTATCTGAACAATTATTGCCCTGTCTACGGTGAGGATGTTGCTTGTACATGGTATCTCCAAATTGTGTAAAGACTTTGGACACCACCCATATTATAACACAGTTGTTTAGGTCGTTTTGTTTTCAGCTTCAGATCAGAAGCAAGACTGAACCGATAATGCTACATACCCAAGTAATTCCTCGCAGCAGAAGAGGCAGAGTAAATAATGTTCAGCCAGTTTATAGACTGATATGAGGGCTGACTGGTTACTAGACATACTACTATGGCAGAAGTAGTTATTGGATTTGTAGTTTTCTTCTACATCTCTTTGGTTAATTGGTTTGTTTACATGGCTGCTGTTTAAAATAAAGCACTTAGGAGAACGCATAATCTGAAGCCTTGGTACTGACATAGAATCTTTTTTTTTATTATTATGGCAGTTAGTAAAAACCATAAATACCACAATTCATCAGGAAACTTATACCATTAATACACAAAATACATATAGATTGAGTATAAATGTATACATATTTGACCTTTACATCATAGTCTAACAATGGTCTCTCCCCCGAAAAAAAAAAACCCAAAGGAGAAGAAAGAAGTAAGAGAAAGAAGCCCCCAGTCTCTAAAATATTCATAGGCTTGGTACCATCCTACTTCCCACTCCAAATTTCCTGAAATTTGGCTGTAGCTCCTACTCTTTGCGAATATAGTTTTTCTTTTATTTCAATTCGGTTCATCTTAAGTTGCCAATGGAAAAAAGCTGGAGCCTGAGCCACTTTCCACTTTTGCAGAATCAAGGACGCTGTCGAATAGATATATTAAGTGTATCGAAGATCCCCAAAAGGACAGTTTTTGATTCAGGGACTAAGACTATTTGGAGCTTTTCGCTAAGCCAGCAAAAAATTTAATTCCAGAATTTCGTTAAAGCCAAACAAGAAAAGCAAATATGGAGCCAATCCCCGTTGGAACAATTGCATCTAAAGCATGTATCTGAAATGGAAGGATACATCTTATGAAGGCGTGATGGTGTATAATAAAGTTGCCACTTGCACAAAAATGCCATGATTTGAAATTGGCCCCTCTAGTGGCTTTGTGTGCCCAGACATTATATGATCTCCATGATTGCCTATCTAGCCTACAAACTGTGGAATTCTGAATCTTTTGTAATGTCTGTGGAACTACTTTTGCATGCAATTGTTCCTGAAAGATCTGATACCATCTCCCTATCCCTCTGGTTTCCTTCACATAATATGCATGGCTAATCCAATTCGCCAGAACATCTTTGGGGAATTGAAAATTCCTTATAAAATTACGCAGTTGTAAAAAGGAGAAAAGCAGTGAAGGGGGAGTCCCGGACTAATCGCTTTTAACTGATACCAGGATTTCATTGCCCCTTCTATAAGAAAATCGCTAAAACGATGTAGCCCCGCCTTCTCCCAGGTTGATATATGTTTCTCATTTATATGAAGACCTATTCCACTACTTTACGCAATCAGGATTTCAGGGTGAAAGGAGATAAACTGATATTCTTCCTTCACTTGAGAAAACCTAGCAGTAATAACCTGAGGCGTCTTGTATCTACTACGCTTGGGAAGCTTGGGAATTTTAATAAATGGGACAAGCTGGATGCCAATTTCTAGAAGCATTTGTTTAAGATAGAAGTTTCCTCCCAAATCGCGTCTAGTAACTAATCTTTTACACCAGTCGATAAAAGCTGCTTGATAATACTTTTTGAAATGGGGGAGTGCAAGACCACCTTTTTGAATGGATAACTGTAGAGTATTTCGTTTTGAACAAGGTTTCTTGCCTGACAAATGAAGTTACGCAGTATTTTGTCTATCTCGTGAAAAAATGTAAACAGAACTTTAATTAATACATTTGAAAAAAGAAAAAGAAAGAGAGGGAGAATCATCATTTTTATCACCGCTAAGTCTGCCACTGATTTAGAAGATTCCTGGCTTTCAAAAGCGTTGGTTCATAATTGAATCGATATAGCTGTGCAAGATCGTGAGACAGGTATATCTCCAAATATCTAATTGAGCCAGTCCTGCAGACTTGATTACGCATATCAGATGGAAGGATGTGATCTAAGCAGTTGAAAAGTAGAACCTCAGATTTGTAATGATTGATTTTATACCCTCCTAGATCTGAAAAGATTTTGATTTTTTTAAACACTTCCGCAATATTTTGTTTGTCTGCTGCCAAATATAGGATTAAATCATCTGCGAAAAGCTTAAGTTTGGGGGCTCCTAACAGGGGTGCCTTATTTTGTGGATCTTGGCGTAGCAAAGATGCTAATGGTTCTATATATAAGGCAAAGAGCACTGGTGACATAGGACACCCTTGCCGAGTGCCTCGTCTAATTTGTATTAGCCTTGCAGTATGAGAGTCGATTATGATCATAGCTTCAGCTTTACTATATAAATTCTGCAATACATTTACAAACTGCAAATGAAAATTATATTTTAAAAGAATAGCAAACAAGATTTTCCATTGAACTAAATCGAAGGCTTTGTCAGCATTGATCATTATGATTACTGCTTTTATCTTTTTGTTAGTGTAACTGTCGATTACCTGTATTAGAAAGTTAGTATTGGTTGCCATGGTCCTTCCTGGCAGAAAGCCTGACTGGTCTCTATGAACCACTTCTTGGGCAGAGGCGGTTAATCTGACTGCCATAATCTTCACAAACAATTTATAATCGCAGTTGAGTATACTTATTGGCCGGTATGATCCCGGCTTATCAGATGGTTTGTCTTTTTTAACAAAGCTTACTATGGTTGGCTCTGAAAAGGACTTGGGCACTGGGCATCCTTCTAGAATTGCATTGAATAGCTGTGCTAAAATGTCTACGAGTTGGGGCATAAATACCTTATAAAATTCGGCTGAGAATCCATCGCAACCACATGCTTTGCCAGTTGAAGAGCCTTTAATGGACTCTTGAATTTCGTCAATTGTAATAGGGATTACTAAATGAGCTTGTTAATCTCCACTAAGTTTTAGTATGTCTATAGAGTTAAGAAACTTGTCTATGGAGGTCAAAGAAGGCGGAGATAGACACGTATATATTTCTTGTAATAGGAGAGAAAAACTGCATTGATATCTGCCACTTGGTCGACTAATTGATTTCTATTTTCATCGTAGATCGATTTAATAGTGGCATTGTTGCTTCTCTTTTTTATCGACCCAGCCAGAAGCTTTCTGGCATGCTCACTTTCTTCGTAAATTTTTTGAAAGCACGTATTCTGATTCACAGTTGTCTGAGAAGTATAATAATCTTTTAGGTCCTGTCTAGCTTTTTCTAATCTAATTTTAGTTAGTTGGGCATAATCAGTTATGTGTCTCTGAGTTGCTTGATCTAATTTGTGCTACAGGGTCAAAACAGTAATTTTCTTTAGCTTCTATAAGTTAGCTTTCTGTGATAAAATCTCTCCCCTAATATAAGCTTTGCAAGCTTCCCAGATAGAGAAGTACGAAGCGGACCCCTTATTGATTTCCAAAAAATCCTTAATCTTAACCCGCATCTTAGAGACCCATTCTTCCGTTAATAAAGACCTATCTAAAGTCCAACAAGGACATTCCTGCCTAGAGAGATCGATCTTAATTTCTAAAACCAGAACCGAATGGTCAGAGAATGGATTTGAAAGAATATAAGCCTTGCCCCGCTCCCATTGATGAGAGATTTTAAAAAAGTTGATTCTAGAAGTAGAGTTGAATCTTTAAGAAAAGCAGGTATATATTCACGTAGCTGGTGATGTTGGACTTGCCAAGGGTCACTTAAGGCAAAGTCTTGAATCAAGGTAGTCAGACACCTGGCAACTCTAGGCTTATTTTGAGCTCTATTCTTACGTGAAGAGTATAAGTTTAAAGTTTCTGCAAAAAGTTAAAATCTCCCCCTAGGATAATATGGCCATGGAGCTTCCAAAGAACGTTCTTCAGGCCCTCGAGAGCCACCGTGTCATCGACTATTGGACCGTAGAATCTGTAAAATCTGTTTAGCTATTTTCCAGCTTACTATAATCCACCTGGCACTGGGGTCTCTAATGATCTGCACAGCTTCCCCCTGGTAGTGACACGTGAACAAAATCACGACCCCTCTAATTGCTGCCCCTGCTGATGCATAAAAGGCTTGAGAAATATAGCTAGGTAGCCTAGGAGGGGCAGACTCTTTTTTCAAATGTGTTTCTTGGAGTAAAATAAGCTGTATTTGGGCCGATACCAACCAGTGAAGTGCAGATTTGAATTTAGTCTGATTATTGGCCCCATTATTATTACACAAAGCTATCTGAGTCACATGATTATCTAGCATACTGCTTCGAAGTAGAACCTACATCTTTGCGCCTTTGTTTCCTTTTTTTCTCCACTCTCCTTCTTCTCCCCCTTCCTTCCCTTCCATCTTGTCGCCTCTTGACAAATACAGTTGGTGAGGCCAGATTAGGGTTCGTCATAAGGACGTTCTTAAAATCTTGAATGGCAAATTTTGAACTTTTACTGAGTGCCATTTTTCGCTTTTCCCCCCAATCCCTCCCCAATCCCCGTGCCCCCTAACCTCTCACCTCCCCCCTTTAGGGGCCCTACCCATCATGGGCCCAGTGGTCTAACCCCCCCAGCCCTTCCCCCCCTTCCCCCTTGACTGAGTATCTTGGAATGGTAATCATAAGCTCATTCCCATGAGGAGCAGCCGAATGGCTTAATTTTATTCAAGGATAGCTTGCCATATTAAAAGAGTGGAGTTTTTTCATCTTGCCCCCTTCCCCATCTCCTCTTCGGGATGATGGTACTCAATGTGCCTGCACAATGGTGAGGTCTCCTCCTTCCGCTGACTTTTCCGGTAATACATGTTTATGAATCAGGTCCGAAATCAACTTTGTTACAGATGAGCCAGCCTCGTGATCCTCAGGTATTCCCACAAAATGTAGATTGGCGCGTCAAGCTCTATTTTCGACATCCTCAATTTTAACCTGGAGGTCTTCAAGTTCGATCTGCACTTTTTGTAGTGTTTTTTCTTGATTGTTGGATGAGTCTTCTAGAGTAGAGACTTTCAGTTCTACCTGAGACATTCAAGATGCTAGTTTTTGGATATTCTCATTAATTTGCTCAAGTTGTTCATTGGTTTTCCTATGAGCTTTCTCTTGCAAAATCTTCATCCCTCGTAGCTCGCTTAGGATCTGGCTCAGGGTCGTCTCTATTGGAGAGGACGATGGAGAATTAAGGGAGGAGGTAGTTGCCACCTCTAGTCCATTTAGAGTTACATCATTAAATCCCAGAGGCTTCATTGCTTGGGCTGCTGGCAAATCAGTGATCATTGGAGCATTATTGGGCTTTGAGTGGCTTTCCTCCTGAATCTCTTGGGTGACAGCCCGTGCGAATAGCGGATATGATTCTTTCCCTTTTTCCATGTTTGGGGGTATAGGTAAGAGGGTTTTGCCAGTAATTGAGAGATCAGTAGCCCCCCTAAAGGTTGAAGGAGAGAGGGTTTGGGAGCTTGAGCTGGATTCCATTCTGCTACTTGCTTCTTGAGAGAAATTATGCCAAAATCTCTCGCGTGAGTGGGACTGTTGATCAGGGATCTGAGGCAGCTTTTTCAACTTTGTTGTACTGGTTGCAGACTGTTGGTCTTATTTATTTAAGATTCCACTTGGCAGTGCGCGTTTTCATAGAGGAATCTCTTGAAAGATGTTTAATCCAGGTAGCTGGTAGCTGGTAACAGTAAGGAAATGAAATATCTCTAGATGTTTGCTTTTCCTCTCTTGTGCCTTTTTGTGCCTTTCTTTACGTCCCCTTTTTTTTCCCTCTGAAGTGGAGCAGAGGGGCCGGGACTATTGCTGGAGGTATTGCAAGGTGGCAGCAAGTCGCATCCATACTACAAGGACCGCTTCCGCAGACACCCTTTAACCCCTCCTCCTGGGGTAAGACCTAATGTCGAGCCTCAGGTTGCATGCATTCCCCCCTTTTTTCCTCTCTGAAAATTGCACCTTCCTTCTCCCTTTCCTTCTCTCTTAAGATCAGCTGGCTCATGGTCTCATCTCCTCACAGCCTGCCAATCACATCTTCCAAGAAGATATTTCCTTCAGAAACCGCGCCTCCACTGCCTTACTGCCTCTCAGGCTTGCTGCTCCCAGATCTCTCAAAATGCCTCTACTCCGCAGAAGCGAAGTAAGAGATGCGCAATGGAGGAAAAAGGAGAGCAATACCGGCATAACAGCCGTGCAGCGTCCAAGAAGCCTCTCGGAGGAGGCCAGGGCAGCCCAGAGCAGCCCAGAACGGCCCCCCCAAGCGCTTTCAAATCCAAGCGTGCAGTTTCTCGCCCTGCTTGCGGCTCTTCGTCTCTCTGCACTTTTTTTTTTTTTAATTTAGGAGATCGCTCAGATCAATGACCTTGCAGTTCGCATTTTCACAATTTTCACAATCCTGTTGCTATTAGGCTGTTGTTGCTGTGCTACAGATGTCCTTACCGAGTTGCTGCCGATCTGCTGCGGTCAACGTGTCTCCGCATTACAAGTACATCCTAACTGCTCACTGCAGTACGGCACCGGCAAAAACCAGCAGAGCCTTGAAGCATTCCGGATTCCCTACTCCACACACTTTTCCCGGGATTTTTCTTCCTTCCCGAGCACCAAACCAGGAAGAGTCGCCAGGAAACAAACGAAGCTTGGAGCTAATCGACAGCTGCCATTCTGCTACCTTCTCGATCGGAAAAAAGCTCAGCCGCAGAGCATGACAGGAGCTCAACGCGAGCACATTTGGGCTCTCATACTGGAGTCATGTATTTTGTGAGTTACATATGTAAAGACAGCTCCAGTGGCTCTGGCCTCACAAACCCCTCTATGTTGCCCTGCAAAAGCAACTTGTGGCCTTTGCAATTCAGTTAGAGGTACGTAGTCTGTCAAGTCAGTGCAAAGCACAGCACAGCCGTAGTTGGCATTAAGGAACTATACCTATTACCTGTGAAACGCTATACAACACCAGTGTTATGTCTATTAACACAATCAGAGGTGAGCTAAGCAGTGTAAGCCATGGCAGACCTCATAAATGCTTGTCAAATCAGGGTAGATATGCCAAGGAGGATCATCAGCACATCACTAAGGTGCTTCCCTACAAGGCTTTTGTGCAGCCGGTACATCACTTCTGACGTTGTAAGACGCAACATGGCACAAGTGCAAGGGCCTTTTAATTAAGCCCATTTATGTATGAAGTATGTTATGTGATGGCCCATCTCAACTGTACATGATAAATGCCTGTTGTGAAATAAGCAGCTCTGGAGTACATCTACACTACCTGCTTTGTCATCATATGAGTTGTCTGGACAGGCTATAGCATACTTCAGCTCCATGCTTCCATGGTACTCATCTCTGTCACCTACAGTAACACACATATTAGTGTGGGCCACACAGTGTCACAGATAGCACTGATTCACATATTGTTGCAGCACTATAGGCAAGGCATTTGGCCCTTTTGCATGGGGGCATGGATAATTTAAGCCAAACTTTCTTGTGAGCCATACTTCATGGTTCCACAAATCATCAATGGGTACATTGAAGACATAGGATAGCAGACACATTATGTGGACTTACATGTTACTCCACCAACTTCAATGCCCACTTGGTCAAAGAGGTCAGACTCCCTGCCGACCACATCTGCCCAGCGATACTTCAATTGCTTGGTGTCGCCATCCACTCCATGGAGCCACACCATCTGGAGGCGTACGCAGTCCCATCTATGTTTCCGGACATTGACTGGGTAGCCCTTGATAACTCCACCCCCACTGGACAACATGTTGTGCAGGTAATGGCATACCAGTAACAGGAATGACCCCAACTCCTGCTCTTTCATGGGGCGAGAACGACCATGCCGTGGCATGATAACAATCACTATTTCTAACCCAAACACACAAAAAAACTACTACCCCTATAACAATTATACCCCAAGAGACAAACACCTCACAGCACACAGGACATCAAACAACAATATACAACAAATATGCAGAAGAAGGCCATAAGGGACACAACAGGGACAGCAGACACGATGCACCGGCTCCAAAAACGGGAAACATCCTTTACATCGCGGTGATTACACCGCGATGCATTTAGAACGCTGCCATTACAACGCAAGCGTTACATCGACTTGCACTGGAGGGCGCTATAACCTAAGGAATAGTAAGATTTACTATTCCAACACCTTCCCTACTGTACGTAGACTAGTGTTGGAATAGTAAATCGTACTACTCCTAAGTCCAGCGCCCTCCAGCGCAAGTCATTGTAACGACTTGCGTTGTAAAAACTGCGATGTTACATACCGCGATCATTTTGATCGCGTTGTAACATCACATATTCCCAAAAACACCAACACCACTTTCCAGCACAAGCACAACACCACCACTCTAAAGCACAGACAGTAAAACTGTGACTGATTGTGAAAGTGAAAGTAACTTCACAGTTCCTGGTTTGCAGAATGCAGGATCCATTACATCACTTGGCTTTATCCATGACTTCACTACCTGGGTGGATTCGACACGTTTTCAGCCGATGCATCGTTTTTTTTTGTGCTAGCAGTCAATGTGTCGATTTCACAAAAGACCTGACTATGGAGAATACATTTTATTTTGTGCGTAGGTGCGTAGGCCGAAAAATTTCACGCTGAATAGTTTTGCGTAATTTTTTTTAGATGCAAGACGGCTATATTATGGTTTTTGGGTGTTTTGGAATGTGCAAATAATGAAAAAAGTTACAGTACATGTAGTGTTGTGTGGGAATAGTGAACGTGACCTGTTTACAGTGTTTGCATAAGTTTCAGTTTGTGTTCTGAAGTCTACAATGTGTGGGTTAATCCTGTTCACGGATCATACTATGCATTGTGTCCAAACACTGTGTAACATAATAGGGCACCTTACCAGAGGTACCCTTTGTGCTGAGTTATTGATAGCACCCATTTGCATAGCATTAGCTTCCCACATGGATGCTAGGATCTACCACTGCCATGGGGTCAGCAACACCTACATCTATGACTACTCAGTCTACTGCCAAACAGCGCCATGTCCCTCAGTGGAGGCATCAGGCAGTGTGGAAATTTGTGACTGTGCAGCAATTAGCTGCACCCGCACAGAAAGGGATGTAAGACTGGTGCCATTTGTTTGATAAAGTATTTGCATTACATGCTAAAGGTACCTACCCCACAGGAAAGTGACAATGTCATATCTTGTGTCTAACATGATCCACAATCATGGTTATTATGCTATGGTAGATCACCATGCATGCCTTGGTGTGACCTCCTACATATGGCTGATAGTAAGGCTACTTAAATCACACCATGACTACACTCTACGTCAAGGCAGTGTTGCTTGTGAATTGGAGTGGATGTTCTCATGCAAATCTGTTGGACTGGCAAAGTATAGTATGTAGCATTTGTCTCTGTGAGGTGTGATGACGCAATGTATTAGACAGGTGGATACAGCTGTTGTTGTAGCATATGTGGACTGTAGTTTTGTGACTGCGTTTCTATGCACATAGTATGTGGAACACTTGAATGTCGTCATACAATGAGTGGCCTCCACTATTGTCCACAAGTATGAGACTGTACACATCGCTAGCATAAGGAGACACACACACACAGTCATTGCACCTTATCTACCGGACCATACCATGTTAATTGTGGCTGGTAATGGAGGACTATCTGCTACAGGTAGTTGGCATGCACACTAATTCATTTGTCATAGAGGTTGGTCAAAGCTGTTAGTAACACATAGCTACATACATAATCTGAGTGACTAGAAGTAACAGGTACAATGTGAATGTTTAAGTTTTCACTTTGACTATGGAAATAAAAAGCATACACAGTGGTAGTGCTCAGAGATTTATTTACAGATTGATGAAAAATGTGTGATATTTCATATTTGTTGGCAATGATTTTGAACTTTCATGGTTGTGTAAAAAAATTGTTTATAATGTTGTCCCTACGCCGTGTTGCGGCAACTGATGGTCCTGGTTGCTGAGGCTTCTCATCTTCCTCCTCCTCATTGACTGGCATTTCCTGTTCCTCAATTTCATCTGCCTATGGCACATTTGTCCTGAGATTGTGCAAAATGCAACAGATCAAAATAATTTTAGACACCATGGGTGGTGAGCAGAGCAATCTGCCCCAGATATATCCAGGCTTCGGAAGCAGGATTTTAATACTCCGAAAGTCCGCACAATTATGGACCTGGTGCAGCATAAGGCATGGTTGTATGCCTAGTGTGCTTCTGTTTGTGGGTTATTGACTGGACTCATCACCCACGGCATCAGCACGTAACCTTGGTCAGCTGCAAAGAGGTGTCATATTAGTCAAATGTCATGACAAGGGATAGCCAAACATTCATTTCCAATCAGTTCAGTGTCCTGCTTGACTCATACACCTTGCGTACAGTAATGGATGTGCTATGACATAGTATGACATACATGCAAGTGGAGATTGGAAATGGCTGCAACTGAGCTACACATACAGCTGTGCTGCCCTCTGTGATTCACTTACTATTTGTCAATATGGTAAGTCCAAATGTCATGCAGGAGAGTAGACACAAGTCTCACATTCATCTATTGTGTCTATTCATGGCTACTAATGCCGTTTCTGAACATATATCTGTTTGATTTGACAACATGTAACAGGAGCAGGTGATGTGTGTTACTTCAGTCAGATGTATGTTGCATTGAGCATTGGAGTCAATAATGTTCTATGTGCTCCACCATGGGAAGGCTAGTGAGTGGATGTATCTGTGGTACTTAGTAGTATGAACATGGCAGTGCACAGTGTCCACTATGGTGACAGTAAACAAGGGGTTATGGATTAGAGTAAATCTTTTACTGTACAGTGCAACTGGTGGACTAACTACACAACCGGGCGTCATGCCTTGTGGACAGTGTAGGCTATATCTTCCACATGATTCAGTGACCAGGGTTATGTGGCTGTGAAGGCCCAACCAGTGCAGCATTGCTCCAAGACAGTCACAATATTTCCCTGCAAACTGTATTGTTGGCTGTCATGGGAAATTAAGTTTGTGCATGAGGCTGCACCTTGCTGCACAGTTAGGCGTTCTGGATTAACCCTGTAGTGTTTTGTGCACAATTGAAATGTGGTGAATGTAGTATTTGATGTGTGTATATGATGAGTGCAATGATGTTGCATGCTAGAGCTGATCCTGTGAGGTTCATATATGACCATATATCACACTTTCACAGGTCTGGGAAACAACTTCTTGCCTCCTGACCATGGGATTTACATGTCAAACACAGACTATACACAGGGATTGCCCAGCTTCAACATGGTATTTGGAAGCAAATGTTTACTATTTATTGCGTTTATGAGGGTGTTTGACAATATTGAATGCACACACAGGGGCTCATGTGATATTTGTTGCTACTGGGCAGCAATGGATGTGAACTGGCTGAGCAGACCTGCATCCAAAGAGATTTCAGATGACATACAGTACATCCACAGTTTGTCCATATTTGCAACGTCACATGATAGTGACTAGTGCTACCACCAGTCCCCTTGCACCATAGTGCACATAGGTCAGCTTAGTGTCTTCACATGATGTAATGCTTTAAGGGACACATTCCAGCACCAATGACACACCATCTATGCAATTCCCTCCTTCTATGTGTCATGCAGAATGCTGGACACATAGTAATTGGACATGACAAAGAGAAGTGTAATTCTGTATTGTCATTTCACCTCCTCTTGGGAGGCACACTATTTGCGCACTTTCCCAGGGTCCCTGAACCTAGGTTATGTGTAAATGTGTGAGCTAATCATTGCTGTTGGATGGGACAGGCCACCACAAGGCCCATTGTAGACATCCTTAACGTAGGGTGAATGAATGCTACACTTTGCTGTGGCTTGCTTTACTTCATACCAATGAGGCCCTGCAATGTCATGCAGATAGACTTTGCATGGCCACAATAATGTGATTTGGAAAGCTGCTACACGAGAGCATCACGAATAGTGATAGTTCATCAGCACAGCTCTCTTATACATGTGGCCCACTGCGGCGTAGGTGGTGTCGACATGTGTGACTTGTAGGGTTGTGTTTCGCATATTCCATGTAGTATGGCACAAGTACATAGGCCCACAGCAACTAGGTATGCACTGTGTCATTCAACTCAAGACTGATATGTCAACGTATTCCTACATGATTGACTGCCTTGTGGTCTGTCATGTGCTTGAAATGTACTTACCAACCATTAGGCCATTCCTATAGGTCCCATTCTGGAAACGCTCATTGATGGCAGATTGCCAGAAAATGAATGAGTCATGTGCACTGCCCGGCACGGATGTTGATGAAAAGGCCCAGATGGACCACGATTGCCTGCATGTTCATGGAGTAGATGTGCTTCCTGTTGCTGTACATATGGGATGTAGCCGCTGGAGGCACAAGTTGCACTTGTGTTTAGTCCATTACCCCCAACGCTCATGGGAATCCTGCAGTGGTATTTAAGCCTTGCCTGTTGTCCTGTTGTTGCTGCGCTGTATTGGAGAAGTAGAGGTACTGGGGTGTGAGGCTTATGATGGCATCCAGGACTCTGGGGAGGAACCTGGAAAAGGGTGTCTGGGATACTCCTGCCACTCTGGCTGTGGTGGGTTGGAAAGTTCCAGATGCCAGCATGTGCAAGACAGCCAGTAGCTTGGCCTGCGGAGGGAGATTGGTGCAGCTCTGCGATGTTGGCTGCAACCTTGGCGCAGTCTGGTGCAGGAGGTGGACAATAGACTCCCTCCTGAGTCGGTAATGGGCAATTACCTCTTCCTCCCTGAGGTCAATGAGGGTTATCCTCTGGTGGTATGTCTGCTCCCTTCTTCTGCACTGCCTCTGTGGTGGTGGTCTCCTTGGTGCTCCCAGCTGCAATAGCAGTAGATCCATGGCGTGGTTGAGTTTGCCAAATTGCTTTGGGCCTGTTCTGCTTTTATACCAGTGTGCTAGCTTCATTTTTAAGACCAGCTTTTCCTTAGCGGTAAAAAATTCAGCTAACGGGACTTAGTGGTAGTTTTGGAAATGCAGCAGCGTTTCAGAAAACCCTTGTGCATATGGGGACGTCAGTTGTGAGAGGGTTTTTTTGAGGGAATGCCTACCTTGCATATCATTTTCAGAAAATGCTGCTAGCAGAACTGGCGTAGAAAAAAATAGGCGCTATCAGTGGAAAAGTGACGCTAGGAGGCTCTAGCTTCACTTTGTAAATATGGGGCTAAAAAAAAAAATGCTGCTGCGTCAAAAAAGTGACGCTGCGTTAACTCCTTGTAAATATGCCCCACAATGTCTTTAGTTCTTCATTACTCAGGGTCACATTACATCAATCACTCTCACGTGTTTGGACACATCCCATACTGTTTTCTGCTCACTGTCTTTACTAAATAAGGAAATGGTGGTGAGGAAATTCTAGATTGGACCTGACTTTGTATTGTATTGTAGCTTTTGTATAGTGCTTCATACAGCTGGATGTCATTATATCATTCGATACATCGCTGTATTTTACACCAGAAGTCATTACATTGCAGTAAGTACATTGGGAGTACCTTTATATCAAGAGTTATTACATCAGGAGAACCTTTACATCATTACATTTTTTTTCAATTACACAACTAACACATATAAATGTGTAGCATGGTTGGCTGGTGGCAGGTGGTTGGGCGCAGACCCTGCCCTTAACCCTCGCTGTGCACGACCAAAGGTCATGCACAGCCGGGGTTGGAAACTAATAAAAAACTTTATCATAAAAAACTAAATGAAAATCAATCAAAAAACACAGATCAAAAGTGAGTTGGGGTTCTGGCTCAAATGCATATAACCACTGAAATTTGCCAGCTATAGTCACCAACACACACAACACAAACCATACACATATAATGCCTATGGGGCAGATTTACAAGCCCCGTACGCCACTTTTGCGCCGCCGTTGCATCACTTCTGTGACGCAACGGCGGCGTAAAGCCAGCGCCATGCTGCGGGGTATTTACAACGTGACGCATCTAGGGAGATGCGTCACGTTGTAAAGCCCTGCGCCACATGAAACCTGCGTCAGGTTTCATGTGGGCGTTCCGGAGCAGTGGAGCGTTCTGGCGCAGGAACGCCTCGCAAAAGTGGCTGAGTGAAATCTACAAGATTTCACTCAGTCACTTTTCTGACCCCGCTGCGTCAAAACCTTGCGCCTGCTTGAAGCAGGCGTAAGGTGTGACGCACCATGTGCAAGATAGGCCGGGTTGGCACAGTGCTGGAGTTGCGTCGCGCCCGCGACACAGCTCCAGCACTGCGCCAACGTTACGACGTCAGATGCGACACGCATCTGCATTTCCTTGCGCCATGATGCGCCGCATTGTAAATGCGGCGCATCCGTGGTGGCGCAAGGATTGTGATGCGTGTCGCAAGTTTCCTGGCGCATCCCTGCTGATTTGCAGGGATGCGCCAGGAATTGTAAATCTGCCCCTATGTTTTTATGGGGGTAAACCGCCCAACTCTTCTTTTTTTAATAAAATTATTTTACTGTGTAATGTAATTATTTATTTAATATACAAAGTCACTGTAGCATAAATGAAGTGCTAACCCACCCAGAGAGTAAGCTATCGTGCACATTGTGTGGTTCAAAGGGTTTTGTTTTTTGTTTCAAGCCTATGTGGAATGTGTTTTCATGTTGTGCATGATGACCATCAGGGTATTGTCATCGTGTTGTGGGATACAGCTCCTGGCAATTTCATGGTGTATGAGAAGCAGACGGGCAAATTATAATTGTAATAAGGACTACAACATTTAGGCAACTACACAGCTCCACCCTACTCATAGTGACAGCAAGAGGATGTATTGTGTGGGGCATATTAGAGAAGGCACAGTAACACATATAAGAACAAGCGCTAGGCTGAGATGATGTATAACAAGTAAAAGAATACCAAAAGGGCAAGAACGGGAATTGGTGACATGAGCAGTAGTCATACGCCTTGTGTTGCAGAGCAAATATAACCCCATGAATGAGAAAGAAAATGGAAGCGCAATCAAGACTTGTAATCTGAGCAGAAATCTTTAAAAAGCCCAGATTCCACCTCCTCCTACTAGGCCCAAGGAATCCAACATTTTGAGCATGGATACCATAAAATAAGAGATAGCACAATAGAATGCAGAACTGTGAACTGGTTAGAAAAAACGTAAACAGGGCACACAACATCTCAAGGAAGCTACAAGTCAGAAAATGTGTTGTTCCCCAATTGAAGAAGAAGAATTTCCACTGGTCAATCAAAAATAGACAATAGGGATCTCTCTCTTCCAACCTCGCCCCAGGAGATAAAAAAGTCAAAAGGTACCTGAAGGTTAGAGGCAATACAGCTCATGCATAGGCTGAGGTATTGCAAAGCAGAGCCACATTTTGGTTGCCTTTTCACTATGCTTTTTTTTTGTCATGCCCTCCCAGTGGCATTGAATTCAAATATTCACATCTAAAGGAAAGTCAGTTTTCAGAGACTCTTGTGACAATTGTACTCTGCACTAGAATAAACATGAATTTAGAGGATCAGATGGCAGCCCATTTTCCACAGGGCCACAGTTTGCCTATCTGAAGTTGCCCAACTAGAAAGAACCATCAAATAATCTCTGACAAAGGCTCCATGTAGGAAATTGGCGAGAACAAGTATAGATTCAATGGAAGCAGTAAGGGTGTATGTGAATGTTGGTTAATCTTAAACTGAGCTCGTAATCGAGGTTGTATCTCAGAATATCATGGACATAACTATTGTGCTATTAAAAAAGTGCAGCTAAAATTTTGATTACCAGGATATCGTCAAGGTAGCTACATAAAAGTAAGTATGTATTCACTACTATTAACTACACATCTAAGTGCCAGGAAGATATATATATATATATATATATATATATATATATATATTCACTGAAAAAACCATAGGTTTTAGGGACAGTTATAGTTAGTTGGACATTGCACTCGTACAAAACCCGTGAAATTCCCCCGTTATAGTTAGTTCAGCTAACTATAACTCGCGCCCGCAATGCACTGCTGATGACGTCACATATTACATCACTCATGACATGGTCAGTGACATCACTGATGACATCACTGATGACATCTCAAATGACATCACTGATGACATCATCCAGTGACTGTGTGTTTCTGTAAAGTTTAAATATTTTTAATATATATAGGAAAAGACGTATTGAAGAATGAGTGGGTGTGTAAGTGTCTGTATGGATGATTTAGTAGGTGCGTGACTGACTCTATAAGTGAGTGATTTAACGTATCTTACTGAATGCATGGGTTAGTGACTAAACTGGGTGAATGTCTGTATCCGTCTGTCTGTTGCTGTGTAAGTGGCTGCATGGGTTTGTGAATAGCTACATGAGTGTCTATAAGAGTTATTGATTTGTTGTCTGAGTATCTGTATGGGTGCCTGAGTGTTTGTGTGGATGGGGTGTGTGCGACTGTGCATAGATGTGTGAGTGGGTGATTCACTGGGTGGATGGTTTCAAGAGTGCATCTGTGATAGACTGTATGGGTGGGTAAGTGTGTGTAAGAGTGTGTTAGTGAGTGAATGTATGTCCCAGTGGTACATGTGTGAGTAACTACATATGTGAAAGGCAGTATATATGTGTGTTGGAGTATATAAATAGCTATAAGCGAGAGTGAGTGATTGTGATAGTGGCTGTATGGATGAGTGTGTGCTTGTATCAGTGATTGTATAAGAGTGTAACAATGTGCTAGTATTTGTATGATTAAGTGAGCTGGTGTGTGTATAACTGTAAAGGTGAGTAAATGGAAGTGTGTTTAATTATTTGCATGACTGACTAGGTGTGTGAGTACCTCTATGGATGAGTGGCGGTGTTTGAGTGTCTATATAGGAGTAAGAGTGCATATGATTGTCCTGTACTGAGTGACCATAAGTATGAGTGACTGTACGGGTGAGTGAGTGGATGTGTGTGTGTAGACCTAAGAATCAGTGAGTGGGTATGTAGTTATTGGTGTTGGAGTGTCTATTGTTTTGCGAATGGCAGTCTGTAATTTAGATTGGGTGTATCAAAGGTTATATTAGGGTGTGAGGAGGTGCATCAGATTATCACGTGGATGATGTCATCAGTGATGTCATTTGAGATGTCATCAGTGATGTCATCAGTGATGTCACTGACCATGTCATGAGTGATGTAATATGTGACGTCATCAGCAGTGCATTGCGAGGCGCGAGTTATAGTTAGCTGAACTAACTATAACGGGGAATTTCACGGGTTTTGTACGAGTGCAATGTCCAAATAACTATAACTGTCCCTAAAACCTATGGTTTTTTCAGTGAATTTCAAAGGTTTTTAAATGCTAATTTCTAACTATAACTTATCTGAAACCTATGGTTTTTTCAGTGAATTTCAAAGGTTTTTAAATGCTAATTCCTAACTATAACATGTCTGAAACCTACGGTTTTTTCAGTGAATTTCAAAGGTTTTGTAAATGACAATTTTTAAATGTATTAATTGTTATATTAATTTTTTCATACTGATTTATTACATTTTTAGAAACAATTTTCTTTTACATATTTTATTTTTAAATTACATTGTAATTACATTATACATTACATTACAAAAAATACTTTCTCAGAATGAATTACTTTAGTTTAAATACTTTGCACATAGGCAATAGACTTTTAAGTACAGTAGTTACAGTTGTTGCAATGGCCACCACATTTTCAAACACAATGCAACATTCAGCTCAATGTGAATTTCTAGTTAAATGAAATTAGTTACTTTATGGATTACTTTTCTAACCACAGGACTGGATCCTAGATTCAGTCCTGGTACATCTCCTGTAAACAGTTGAGTAAAAGCGTTTTGGTTACAGTCGTGATTTTTAAGGAATATTATTGTATTTTAAAAGTTGACACTTAGAAACTTTTTCTCATAGAATCACCAATGTTATCCTATGGAAGGAAATTCACTTAGCAGGTAAAAACTGTTATCGTTACATTTTCTTACTCAGTGTTGGATCCTGGATCCAGCACTGGTGCATCTCCTGCAAACAGTTGAAAGAATGCGTTTAAGTCATACAGGCGATTTTTAAGGAATATTTGTAGTTTGTGAAAATCGACACTTTGAAACTTTTCTGCTGAAAACCAGACAATGGATTCCTATGGAAGAAAATATAAGTTACTGGTAAGTACGGTTAAAATTACTTTTCAGGGTCAGTGCTGGGCTGAAAGATGCAGCACTGAGGTCTCTCCTGATAACAGGTGAGTAAATCGAAATTCGTATTTCGGCTGATTTTAGAGGAATATTTGTATGTTTCAAAAATCAACACTTAGAAACTTTTTCAGCAAAAAGCAGGCAATGATATCCTATGGAAGGAAATTCAAGTTACTGGTAAGTACGGTTAAAATTACTTTTGAGGATCAGTACTGGGCTGAAAGATGCAGCACTGAGGTCTCTCCTGATAACAGGTGAGTAAATCGGAATTCGTATTTCGGCTGATTTTAGAGGAATATTTTAAAGTTCCAAAACTCCACACTTAGAAGAATTTCCAAGTGAAACCAGTCAATGTTAGCCTATGGAAGGAAATTCAAGTTACTGGTAAGTACGGTTAAAATTACTTTTCAGGACCAGTACTGGGCTGAAAGATACAGCACTGAGGTCTCTCCTGATAACAGGTGAGTAAATCGGAATTCGTATTTCGGCTGATTTTAGAGGAATATTTTAAAGTTCCAAAACTCCACACTTAGAAGAATTTCCAAGTGAAACCAGTCAATGTTAGCCTATGGAAGGAAATTCAAGTTACTGGTAAGTACGGTTAAAATTACTTTTCAGGATTAGTACTGGGCTGAAAGATGCAGCACTGAGGTCTCTCCTGATAACAGGTGAGTAAATCAGAATTCGTATTTCGGCTGATTTTAGAGGAATATTTGCACAATGGTGAAGGGAGGGGCGGGGCCTGAGGTGACATCTGTGCAAACGCGCCCCGTGGCGCGTTTTAAGTTGGGGGATTAAGTCCCCTTGAATCATGAGGGTCCCTACGGGCCAACTAGCCCACCAGGAACCTCCAGTATGCACCAGGGGCTGCGTTGCAGAGACATGTACAGAGGCCACACCCCTTTTTACACCTCTCTGCAACGCAGCTCTGTGGCGCTTTCTGGACGTACCTGTTGGGCTAGTTGGCCCCAGGGACCCTCAGGATTGAAGGGGATTTAATTCCCCATCTTAAAACGCGCCACGGGCCTGTTTGCACACATGTCACCTGAAGCCCCGCCCCCTCCCTTCACCACTGTGCAAACGCGCCCCGTGGCGCGTTTTAAGTCGGGGGATTAACTCCCTTGAATCCTGAGGGTCCCTGGGGTGCAACTAGCCCACCATATACCTCCAAAAGCGCCACAGAGCTGCGTTGCAGAGAGGTGTAAAAGGGGCGTGGCCTCTGTACACCTCTCTGCAAGGCAGCCCCTGGCGCATACTGGAAGGTTCCTGGTGGGCTAGTTGGCCCCAGGGACCCCAGTATTCAAGGGGATTCGTTCCCCTCTGCAAACGCGCCAGGGCGCGTTTGCAGAGTGGTGAAGGAAGGGGCGGGGCCTGCGGGCCCGATCGTTTTTTTTTGTTTTGTTTTTTTCCCCGTGAAGGGGGCTGTGTAGCCCCCTTCCTTTTCCTATTTTTAGGCCCTGGGGACCCCATCCCCCAGGGCCTTACCCCTTACTTTAAATTAAAATTAAAAAAAAAAAACGGGAAGGGGCCGCGTGGCCCCCTTCCCTGGGCCTGTATTTGCCCCGGGACCCCATCCCCCGGGGCATGGCCTCTTTTTTTATTTGGAGGGGGCTGCGTGGCCCCCTCCTCAGGCCATTAAGGCCCGGGGACCCCATCCCCGGGGCCGGCCTTGCACTTTTTTTTTTTTTTTAACCTTTGGGGAGGGGGTTGCGTGGCCCCCTCCGTGGCCACTATGGCCCGGGGACCCCATCCCCGGGGCCTGGCCTCTCGTTGGGGACTGTGGGGCGGTCCCCAAACCCCCCACAGTCCCGCCGGCTCCCCGTGTCCTACGGGAGCCGGCATTGCTACACATGGGGAGCAGCTAACTTGCTGCTCCCCATGTGGAAAAGCAATCAGCTTGGATATTGGAAGAGAGAGCAGGTTTCCTGCTCTCTCTTGCAATATCCAAAGCAGTTTACAATGACAGGACGGGAGCCGCGAGGCTCCCGTCCTGTCATTGCAAACAGCAGTGTCCCGGGGGTAGGCACCCCGGGACACTGCAGGAGCCGGCCCTGGGGGTGGCGGTCCCCAGGGCCACCACAGGCTCCAGGAGGGGCCGCGCGGCCCCCTCCTTACATTTTGAAAGCCCGGGGAGGTGGTGGTCCCCGGGGCTTGGGGGTCCAAAACGGACCCCCATTGTAATTTTCTTAGTGCCCCGGGAGGTGGTGGTCCCGGGGCGTGTGGAGGCTGGAGCCCCCCACACAGGTTTTTCAAAAATAAAAAGAAGCCCCAGGGAGGTGGCGGTCCCCGGGGCTGCGGGAGGGCTCAGAGCCCTCCCGCACCATTACTACATAAAGCCCCGGGGGTGGTGGTCCCCGAGGCTTGGGGGCCCTAGAGGCCCCCACAAATAAAATTAACCCCCCAGCATGCCCCCGGGACTTGGCCCACCAGGGGCCAATTAACTATCGAGCGCGGAGACCGCGCTTCGATTTTTCGGCAGGATTCGCGCACCCTGAGCGCATCCTGCCGATTTTTAAAAAAATATATATATATTTTTGCCCAGGGGGTCCTTGTGGGACCCCTGAGCAGACCTAGAGGGTCAGGGTGTTTCTACCCTGCCCCCTTTGTGCGCTTTGCGCACTTGTTTCTGTCCCTCGGTTCTACCGAGGGACAAAATAACTGCCAACACTTCCTGATTTGGAGTGTTGACCGCCAATTAGCATGCAGCTCGTGATCGGGAGGGTGCGCGAATCCGACGCGGCCATAGATATATCTATCTTTTTACTTTTGATTTTCTCAGCAACTACTGAACGGATTTACACCATTTAACAAAAGGGTTCTTTCTGAACCAAGAACTACCTCTTTGCCAAATTTGGTGTAATTCCGTTCAGCAGTTCAGGCTGTAACCGTGTCTAAAGTTTCCTATGGAAAATTGCATGGGAAAACGCGTTTTGGGACCCCCTTTTTTCTCGGCCCTCGCTTGACAAATCCCCCGAGACTTTCAGGGTAGGAGCGGACCGGAGCGCCCACAAAGTTTGAAAATTTTGCGAAGATACGTCAACCGGCAAGAGAGTTATTTCAAATAGAATGTCGCGGATTTCCTATGGATAATAGGTTGTAACTATAACTATCTACTGGCGACCGCCAGTAGATAATAGTGTCATGGTAAATATATATGTGGAGGTAAGTTTAGTAAGCCCATACTTAGCTATATGTACTTATCTTTACAAAATTGTAATAGGTATTATTTTTTCTACAGTATTTTTGCAGCACAATTTGTTTTCACAGTATTCTGGCACTACCCCAGTAATCAAGCAGTGTTGCACTCCATCAGTCAAAGCCATCTCTATAGGTGCCTGTAAAGGTAAGACAATATTAAACACAAATGGTTACATGGGTTTTCATTTTGATAACCGATGAAGTTAAATTGCATGTCAAACTTGCTCATATACATTGTTCATAATATATTATTATTCATCCAAAAAATGGTAAATAGATCAAAAAGTGCAGATGGGGTAGTGCTCATACGTGCAAAGGTGAAATCATTACAATATGATGCATCTATACAACTTGGATGCCCACAACTTCAGTATAAAGACTAGTACTATTAATGTTTCAAGAATTAGGTAATTATTCCAAATTGGACAAACTCCACTCCATTGTTGACGTTTTGACCCACAGAATAATTTGCGTGGGTCTCATCAGGGCAAAATGTCTGTATGACAAAACACCTCTCAGCTGTGTGTATCCTGTGTCTGTAGAGGTCTCTAAACGGGCTCACCAAAGCTCCCTTCTGTACGTCTTCTCATCTGTCAAGGGGCAAGCCTCCACCATGAATGCCAGTGACTCTGAGTGTTTGCGTGCTCACTCGTTTGATTAATCAGAGTTGAACCTGGAAAGGTAAGACAGCAAGAGGGCTTGTTCTGGGCCACATTCTACAGGACTAAGGGGCATATTAGCAAGACCCACGTTAAAATTATCGCCGTTTTAGCGGCAGGAAACTGCCGCTAAAACGGCGATAATGGGCTTGCTAATATGCGTTATGGAATTCCAATAGAAGCCCAGGTTAGATGTCCTGCACATCTAACCTGGGCTTCTATTGGAATTCCATAACGCATATGCGTTATGGAATTCCAATAGAAGCCCAGGTTAGATGTCCTGCACATCTAACCTGGGCTTCTATTGGAATTCCATAACGCATATTAGCAAGCCCATTATCGCCGTTTTAGCGGCAGTTTCCTGCGCTAAAACGGCGATAATTTTAACGTGGGTCTTGCTAATATGCCCCCAAATCTCTCCGGATTTCCCGAGGCCTAAAGGAATGAAAATGTTGTAAGCATCAGTCCAGAAATGAGAAATGGTGGAAATGCTAGATTGTCTTACTGGTCAATTCTAACCCGGATGCTGAAATCTCACTGTCTCTAAAGCTGCACAGTATAAACCCTTACAGTGAGCTATTTCAGTTGAGAGTACGACCAGATCCAAGTGGTACAGGGACAGGAAAAATTAGCTATACAGGAGCTACAGACATTTAGCACAGCAAGGATAATTCTCCTTAAACCCTGAAAAATCTATCTTCTTCTGTTTGTAAACACATTAGGGAAATAATATTGCCTGATCATTGTTCTCTGGGAAACAATTGTATCAGTCTCCAAGGTCGAGAAATGTGGGACATGGTACAAAATAGATGAAGCAATGAGGTCTATCCAAGAAGATATAACCTGTTGCATGCATCCGTAGAAATCATGAATGAAGACTGTGATCCCAAGAAGAGGCGAAAGAGGGAAAGATTCTGCTGAACTCATTATTCAAAATATTCTCCCACCCTCTAGAACAAACGGCATCACAAACAAGAGAGGAGATTCTGCCTGAAACCCAGTCCAAAATACAGAAACTATTAGGGAAACCTTCTCCTTTTCTTGATGTAGGAAATTGCACTACATTACACATTATCCTGTATGGAACATGTCAGGATCTAAAGAGGAGAAGAAGACAAGAGCAAAGAACTCCAAGGATTGTTCCAGAACAAAAAACAATCACATTAATGAGGTAGAAAGGCAGGGAAAGAGTGCCAGTTGTCTTGTAATGCTCTAAACGGATATACTATTAGTCCAAAGGGCAAATGCCTATTGGTCTCATATGCAACTTTTCCCAGTGCACCACAAATTCATAGGCTTCGATGTTCCCAAAGACTAAAAGCAGCAAGCAAAGAAAATTAGTCCAAGGCTTAATGGACTGTGCTTACTGGGGGTAACATGTCCTGGTCTGTTGTAAAAAAGAATATTCAGGAGCAGATTGTGGTAGTACAGCTGGTTATCACTGTAGGGTTAATTTAAACCCTGGCAACAGGTTCGCCACTCCAACAGGGCTGAACAGACCATTACCGCCACTAATTTAGTGAAGTGCTGTATGCCCCATTTAGAGATACCCGCCTGCAAGGCAACAACCTTTGTACTGTAAATGAAAGTGCTGTGGTAGAAGCTCCTTTCACAGCACTGTCGTTTTTCAGAGCGGCTGCCATTTTTAAAGTACCCATGATGCAAACTTTTATTTTTGGAGACAACAAACTTCCAAAGAGGGAGTTTGCTTTCTCTTAACAAAAATAAGTGGCCCTGTAATGCAGGGAGATTTCTCCCTATGCCTGAGGCCAGTTTACATCTTTCCTTCCTGTGCCCACGTTGGCAGGCACAGGCAGGAGCAATCAGTAGGATGACCACCATTGTGACCTGGTGGTTCTGGGGAATATGGACCTCTGATACAAGGTTTACTGATGGCAAAGTAGATTATGGCTCCAAGACAGGATTTTCCCTATATCTCTAAGTGGGGCAAGGACCCCGCAGGTTTGGCAAGTCAGAAGGAATTCTACGTTATTTCATTGTAATGTAAAAATGTAAAATAGATTTATAAAGCGCACTATCACCCAACGGGTATCCTGGCGCTGAGAGAGTACCTTGTTGTTATATGGCGTAACTGATCGGCAACCCTAAAATGAGGCATACAGATTAAAGGTTAAGGGGGGAGGGAAACGGAGTGAGACCACAGGATGGATCGGTGACATTACATCTAGGTATTACTCCTCCCTCTGCAACAACCAAGTCTTCAGCTTCTACCTGAATTGCATTAAATTCTCACTTTGCCTGATGTCAGATGGAAGTTCATTCCACAGAGCTAAAGGCTCTCAATCCTGTCCTAGCTCTTTTAAATTTTGTGATGTTAACCAAATTTGCTGTTGACGAACGGAGGATTCTTGGAGGAGTGTACCACGTAAATTTTCTCTGCAGTGGTCTAGGACCCAGACCATGTACTGCCTTAAAGACAATGCAGAGAGATTTAAAATGTATCCTCTGCCGAATCGGCAGCCAATGAAGATCTCTTAAGGCCAGAGATGCAGAGGACCTACGCTGCCGATTTAAGGCTAGCTTTGCTGCTATTGTTTGGATTCTTTGCAACTTCAGTATCAAGGAATTTGGAGCTCCAAGACACAAGGAGTTACAATATTCCAACCTGCTCAGAATAATGCTCCTCACTACTTGTGTTCTGGCAGAGACAGGCAATAGTGGGAGAATCTTTCGTAAAGCTCTAATCAGAGAAAAACAGGTGCCAACTGTTTTGTTTACTTGTGAGTCCAGTTGAAGATTATTATCCATCAGCACCCCCAGATTACGTACTGTTTTGGCTGGAATTAATGGAGTATCTATAGGAGTGAGCTGGAAGTCAACAGGGAGGGGACGGGCTATTTTACTTGTAGTGCAGTATACAACTTCTGTTTTATCTCCGTTGAATTGGAGAAAGTTGTTTCTAAGCCAGTTTGTAGTACTTTCCATGCACTTATGAAATTTATCCATGGGGATTGTTTGATCCCCTTCCAGCCAAAACATAAGCTGTGTATCATCAGCATAGTTGACTAATTCTACTCCAAAGGACTTGATGATGGGAAAAAGTGGACGCAGGTAAATATTAAATAAAATCGGACTGATTGCTGAACCCTGCGGGACCCCATGTTGGACAACTGTCTTCGGCGATGTGAAAGGTTGAATACTCACTGCCTGTGTCCTGTCCGATAGATAGGACTGAAGCCATTTTAATGCTTGACCTTTAACTCCAGTGTTTCTGAGTCTTTCTAGCAGGATGCTATGGTTCACTGTATCGAATGCTGCTGACATATCTAGCAGCACCAACACGACCGATTGTCCGTTGTCAGCTCGCATTCTCATGTCATCAAACATAGTCACTAGGGCTGTTTCGGTTCCGTGCTCAGGACGGAATCCGAATTGCAGCTCATCCAGTAGATGATTCTCCTCTAAGTAGTGGGACAAAGATTTACTCACTACTCGCTAAAGAATTTTTACTGGGTAAGGTAACAGGGAGATAGGTCTATAGCTAGACGGACAGAGAGGATCAAGTATTGGTTTCTTGAGTAGCGGGGTCACTATTGCCTGTTTCCAGCATTCTGGGACCTCTCCGCTAGTCAATGATTGGCAGCATATTTGACGTAACCAGGGGAAGAGTTCCAACTTGAATTCCTTCCACATCCTCTGTGGGAGGGGGTCCAGTGGTGACCCAGAAGAGACGGTCAGAGCTGTGTTATTAAACACTTCCTCCGTAGGAGTTTGAAACCACTCCAGAGTAGGCTGACGGTCTCTGTCTAAGCTCTCGTCCTGTTTCTCTAACACAGTTGACGCTAGTAGTTCATTCTCCTCCTTCATAGGTGGATTGTTGTCACTATCCGCCCCAGTCTGGTTCTTTAGATTAAGGCCGTCAATGATTTTATTGATCTTTTCATCAAAATAAATTGCCAGATCATCGCATAGCTTCTGCGTAGCTATGATCTTGTTACTTACACAAGCCGGCTTAGATAGGTCCTTTACTATGTTAAAAATAGTTCTAGCCTTATTCGGTGCTTGCAGGATGGTTTTTGCATAGTATTCGGCCTTTGATCTAACAATTGCTTCCTTATACATATTCAGTTGCGTTTTGTAAGTTTTTTATCTATTTCAGCATAGAGCCTCCTCCATTTTCTTTCTGCCAGTTTACATTCCTTCCGCTGTAATCTCAGGTCCTCACTATACCAGGGGGCAGACGGTTTGTCTCTATTTTTTAGCCTCTTTACTGGTATTCTTTGATCCAGGGTTTCATTTATTTGAGCACAAAGGGTTAGATAATTTTCTCCCACTGATTTATTGGAATCAAATACATTTTTCTCCGTTAATAATGGGATTTGTTTGTTTTTTAGTAATCTGGGCCATTCCCTTCCCTGTCGAAAATTCCCAGGGTAAATCCCTTTATTATTTGCTCTAGGTAGCACTAGCAGAAAGTGGACTAAGAAGTGATCAGTCCAACATAAAGGCAGTTCACCAAACTCTAAGTGAAGACCTGGGTATCTTGAGCATCCTTATGTAAAACATAAATGCCAGATTCAATTGGAAAACAGTATCACTGAGAAATAAAATAATCCTGATCTGGAGTTCTCCCAAAGGATCCAAAGAGTGGGGTGTAGCATCTTTCTCCTGATGAAATATAAACAGACATGCAGAAGAAACTCTTTATGTATAGCTCAAGACAAAATCCTCATAAGTAATTCTGGGCGGAAAGGCAATTGCATAGTAGTCCTTGCCCTTGTAGTTTATGGGGACCAGAACATTCACACTCTTCTTAATCAATGACTGCACATGCAGCCAATAGACTCACTTGTTAGAAGGATCAGTGTTGAGGTGACAACAAAGCACCACTATCTCACTGGCCTTCCACATCATGGTGTTAGGAGCGATGATAACATGGCCAGTAGAGGAATTCCAGATGAAGTCAAAGGGATGCGAGTAAGTGGATGAGGACAAAAAGCATGGGTTAGTATAAGAAAGAAAGCAGGATACCTATATTTAAATGAACAGAACTATAAGTATTCCCTTACCTGCCTACATCATAATTGGAGATCAGCTGTGAGATTGCTGATCCAGTCATCAATAACTTTGACATCTTATTCCTCACTGAAACTGAGCTAAATGGATCACCTCTTCCAACACTAGATCTCCGCTTACTTCCGAAGTACTCCATCATTCACAATTACTCACAAAGTCTCTATTAAATACAAGATTATAAAAGACTATCTATTCACATCATTCTAATTTCTTTAACTGGAAATTAAAATGATCCATCAGTTAAACTCATGTTAACTACCCCCTTCCAAGTGCCAGCATAATCTTTGTGGAGCAAGTTATGGAATTTCTGACTAATAATTTATCTCCTTAGTAACAATATATTCCTAAAAGAATTCAGCCTACATTTGGGAGATCTAAAGGTGCCAGTGTATGTTTCTACTATGTTTGTTCCTATCAAATATAACTACACACAAGTAAGTACTGATCCAGCGCCAATACCCCAAAAAATTGATCAGGGATCGATACTCCACAATTCACTTCAATGGCCCATACACATTCACCCAATGTCCCTGATGCGCTGGAGTCAATTTGTTTCGTTCATCTCTTATTACTCCTAAACATCTGTTTAAAGATCATTTATTGATATCAACTCTTCCTCTATTTGGTCGATGGACCAATTAGTTGAGTAGTTGATGGTAATGATAAGACACTAACCCACCCAACATTATTAAATTAATCACAGACTCTCGGTAAGATTAATAGGTGAGTTTATCTCAAAATTTAAAGTAAATGCTCATCTGCATCAGGTCACAATTTCAAACATCGAATTACAAGATCAGAGAAATAATGCAATTTTCACAGACTCTTTCTACAACGACATTGTGCAATGAAGGAGTTGATAGGGTAAGAGACAAAAGAGTTCAGCAGAATGATTATGCCAAACAATATAATGCCTAACGGAAGGATAGATGAAGAGACAACAGGTTCATCTAAAACAATGCATATCAATATTTTGTTGACGGAGTGGATAGGTGGAGAGACAACAGATTCAGAGACAAATACATTAATGCTGAGAGCAACACAGGCTAGATACAAACCTATTGGTCTGTAGAGAATACCACCTCCTGAGCCCAGGAGATGATGGAGGTTCCCCCAAAAGGTATTCAGGGAATACGAGAGATTTTGGTCAGGGGAAAGGACAGGATGGTAACAGCTAGGCCTCTCTGCAACCCGACGGACAGCGACGCATCTCCCCTCTTCTCTCGTGTCAGCCTAAGCCTCTCTCCTGTCCAACCCTTCTCTAAAAACACGCCCCTAAAGGTACCCTAATTATAGTCTAAATTGACATGTCCATCCCTCTAATGTTGCAATTTACCCTCCATTCTGCACCGGGATTGGTGGGTTGGGGAGGTGGCATTGTCATACCACCATGACTTTGCATTTATTCAACAACTTTATTGTGTAAAATGGTTCCTATGACCCAAACTTTATTTCATTCATTTGTTTCACATATATCGATACATTTGGTACATTCTTCTTTATTCAGTTCATATTTCTGCAGAGCACATCCCCGCTCTCACACTTGGATGCAGGAACTTGGCAGTCAACTGATGCTCTGGCCTTCACTCCTTCATGCCATTTCATAATGCTCAGCACAACTTGCTGGTCTCATGTCAGAGCAGACTCGCTCCGAGGAAACTTACACCTCCCTGTCACATCCTTTTTCAAGATGGAGGCTTCATTCAACATGCTGAAGTAAATGAAAACGAGCAAATATTAATTATATGATAATGAAACCCTCACTGTTCCCCACCCACATTGCACTATTTCCCCATTATGGTTACCTAGCATAAGCCCAGTGCAAAAGCAGCATTAACAATTAACCTTTCAAAGCAGAATGCAACGTGCAAAACACTGATGCACATGCGGCCTACTCGTGCAACTTCTTTGTTTAATTTTCACAACACAAGAATAATACCGGTTATTCATTAACGTATTAATTCAGGCATGCGCAAAGCAATTCCCATATGTTTATGTAGGTGCATGTTAGATTTTAATCACTTCTACTTACTGTTAGTATGTATTATGGGGGTACTTGGTCTGAGCAGGTTTCATTTTTGCGAAACCCTGCTCCATCAATTCCCCCCTCTGATGGCTTTTAGGAGCCATCATAAAATACCTACCATACCGAGTACCATCTTTAGTCATTTATATTTCTGTATTCTTCTCTCTTTTTATGGTACCCTCATTTAAACCTTTCATTAAATCATAGTATTCTCCTTTCATCTCTTCTAACTCTATTTCTTCTCTTTTTCTCTTTCTTGCTCTTCTTCTATTCTTTATTTCTGTTATTTCTTTTCTTTCTCTCCCCCACTTACAACATTTATATGCCGTTATTATCACCAAAGCTATTATTACTATTGAAACTATTGGCATTATTATTTACCTAAAAGGCTACTTCCAAATGTAGAAAACCAATTACTTATTGAGGAAAAACTCTTACCAAGTTTCTCCCAAACACCGTCAACCTCCAGTTGGGTCAAATCTGTATGTAATTTTGTAATATTCCTTATATATCCCTCAATTCCTTTACTTTTATCAGGGATATATGTGCAGCAATGTTGGACTTTCAACATTCCACAGACTCCACTCTCGTTTGCCAATAAGATATCAAGGGCAAGTCGATTCTGCAAAACCATTGATCTGATTGCAACCATTTCCGTGTCAATCATTAAAAACCCACCAGCAGTATCTGTAGATAATCGATCAACCACTGTGGACAATTTTTGAATTTTGTGTGAATTCAGAACGACTCCAACTGAGGGTATCAGTGCACCAAAAATATCACCTACTATTTCTGAAAAACTTGGGGGCATATTAGCAAGACCCACGTTAAAATTATCGCCGTTTTAGCGGCAGGAAACTGCCGCTAAAACGGCGATAATGGGCTTGCTAATATGCGTTATAGAATTCAATAGAAGCCCAGGTTAGATGTGCAGGACATCTAACCTGGGCTCATTGGAATTCCATACGCATATTAGCAAGCCCATTATCGCCGTTTAGCGGCAGTTTCCTGCCGCTAAAACGGCGATAATTTTAACGTGGGTCTTGCTAATATGCCCCTTGCTCTTTTGCTACGTGTTAGTCCTTGCTCTATTTCCTTCAGTTTGTGTTCGCTTTGGTCCATGTGTTACACCTTTGGAAAGACAATAGAAAAATAGCAACTTCCATACCAATGTGCAGGTAATCTATAATATGCTTTCTTGCCACACACATAACATATTCTGGGATAGACAGGATCAGTCCCACCCTTTAATCCCCAACCTCCAGTAATTTGGAAGGTATGCTCCTATTCACTTGAACCAATAAAATAATTATTATAATTAGTCTTAGCTCTAAACAGACAAATCTTCCCTTTCTGTGACCAGTCCAGAGACATTGCAGCATATCCTTCGCCCTTTTCATAATTCCCTTCCTAAAATCCCATGGTGGTATGTTGGACTTTTGTTCAGCAGCTTTCTTTTGGAAGTTTTCTCTTCTATTTTCTACCATCTCTACAAACAATTTTTCTTCAACCCTTAAATTGCATGTTAAATTGTTCTTATAGTCATATTCTATGTCTAAAGTTTTAGTAATATGAAAAAATTCCCCCATGTATCGTGCATTTTTAGCACTAGACACCTTATTCAATTCTTTAATAACAGGTATCTCAGAAAATACTAAGTCTATATTAGAATAATGATATTCCAGTTTCCCCGTTACATAGAATAGGCTAGTAAGTATACTGCAAGACACACCATAGGTTAATG
Source organism: Calotriton arnoldi (assembly GCA_963921515.1). NCBI lineage: Eukaryota > Metazoa > Chordata > Amphibia > Caudata > Salamandridae > Calotriton > Calotriton arnoldi. The sequence goes on from CAWUFW010000892.1 coordinate 2,684,456, forward strand.
GAAGGTGGTGATAAGTCACTCCTTCAGAGACAGACGAAGGCAGTTGCATGCACACATAACAGTTACTCACATTCATAGTCTCTACATATTCGTAGAGTAACTTGGTAAAGACATTTAATGAGAAATCAATAATTGATTTATCATGATGGAGAACGCTTCCATCGAAAGGTACTAATTTAGTATTTGGGGTTTCGTTAGTGACATCATTCATCCTTTCTTTTGTTACATCATTAGTATTGTTACCTTTGTCAGTTATCATTAGTATGGGTATAAGAACAGTTAATATAATCCACATAAATGTTAATAATAAGACACTACATAAGCTAGCTTTAATACACCTACGTTTTAAACTAGGTTTTGAAGGTTCAATCACTTCTACTTCAGCCATTTTCTTTCTATATAAAAGAAAAATGTAAAAATCTATCTATGCGTTTAAATTTCTAAACAGAAGTAGTGAAAAAATAAAGGAAAAAATAGTAGTAGTGTAAATCCTTCACTTCAAGGCTTTCTTTTTCAACCCTTTTTCTTTTATTCTTTGTCTTTAGTCAGTTTTGAATCTTTATTTTATTTGAATCACCAAGGTTGCATCTTACTTTGTCATAGTTCTTTAAGGAGGTCTTAGTTTGCTTTCATCAACTTGCTCAGCGTCAGAATTTTCTTTATCTTTTCTTGGATCTGGACTTTCAAGTTCTTCCAAAATCACGTACGTCCACTCGGGTGCTCTGTATTTTCTACTTGGGATTCTCACTCTTTGAGTCTTTCGTACTGATTCTTTTTCTGACTCTTCTCGATCTGTTTGACTGGATATTTCATTACTTTGCTCTGGTCTTTTCTTAATCTTCTTTTCACAAGAGTGTACTTCAGTCTTTTCACTCCCTTTAGCCAATTATCACCTCTTCTTGGTTTCTTTACTTTTACTACCTTTTCACCTTCTTCATCTGGTTCACAAGTTCTCTTATTTGCCCTTTCCACTGGCTGCTTCTCCTTTTGATTTTCAATTTCTTCCTGTTCTTCTGATTCTATAATAACCTCCCTTTCAACTGTGAACCCACTGTCTTCTGGTTCAAGTATAGTTTCACCTAGTTCTGGTTCAACTTGAAGTTCACTTTCTTCTGCGTCATCAGTGAACTTACTCTCTTCTGGTTCAACAACAATTTCGCCTATTTCAGGTTCAGTCGGAAGTTCACCTTTTTCTGGATCTTCAGTGAACTTACTTTTTTCTGATTCGACAACAGTCTTTGGAACCCTAGAATCTTTCGTCCCCTTTACTCGACTTGTGCTTGGCTGTTCACCATCCGTAGGTTCATTTGAATCTGTCACTCTAGATTCATCAGCTTCACACACTTCAGCCACTGACCTTTGTCTCTGATTTACCGGTTGTGGCTCTTTCGGTCTTTCAGGTGGGTCTAGCGTTCATTTGGTGTGGCTCGCGTGAATCCAATTTGGCAAGCCAGCACACTTCACTGCCGTTGTCGTCACCAGGATGATTTGATGAGGTCCATGCCACCTGGGGTCTAAACACGATTTTCTTACGTGTTTCTTGATGTAGACCCACTCACCAGGACTCAAATCATGAGCTTGATTTCGATGTATTGTTGTGGCGTCTTCTCCAACCTGGTGGGACACAGAACGTACCAGTTCAGCCAATACTCTGCAATAGTCAAGCACCAGATCATCAGATATATTTATCAATTTGTTCCCTGGTACATATGCCTGTCTCATTGCTCTTCCCATGAGGATTTCATGAGGACTCAATCCAGTCTTTTTGTCAGGGATGCTTCTCAGACTCATTAGCACAAGGGGTACAGCGTCAGACCATTTCAGTGAAGTGGATTCACACACTTTCCCTAACCTGGATTTTATAGTGCCATTAAGTTGTTCGACCACTCCAGAAGCTTCTGGTCTATAGGCACAATGCAGCTTCTGTTCAATTTTAAATGATGCACAAATCAGCCGAATTACTTCATTATTAAAATGAGTTCCCCGATCTGTCTCCAATGTGACTGGAATTCCACACCTAGGGATCAGTTCTCTCAACAATAGTTTGGCTACAGTGAGGCTATCATATCTTCTCGTAGGATAGGCTTCCACCCAGCGAGAGAACAAGCACACAATGACTAGGACATATTTCAGCCAATTGCAAGGGGGAAGTCCAATGAAATCGAGCTGGAGTCGGGTAAATGGACCTCCTGCTCTCCCAATCTGTCCCCAACTTACAACTGTCTTTCTCCCTGGATTTCACTGCTGACATATGATGCACCTCTATCAGAGGCTCTCTGCAATGACCCTGAACTTCGGATTATGCCATGTCTGCTTGAAGAGTCTGATCATTGCGTCTCTTCCAATGTGTGCATGTCCATGGTACACCCTGGCCATATGAGAAAGCAAAGAGTCTGGTAAAACTGGTCTCTATCCTGATATACCCACAACTCATCATCTGCTCTCTTTTTACAGCCTACATATTTTCAATTTTATTTTTCCTCATCACTTGCCTCTTCTTGCATTTGCCTCACCTCATCCCAAGTTTCTAATGTTGTTGAAGTGATAAACATAAGGTGGCATTCGGTATTTCCTTTTTCAATTGATCTGTTTAAGGCCATTGTATTTTGAGCACAATATCGTGCAATTTGATCTGCGTATCTATTGCCTTTCGTCACGTAATCGTCTCCCGATTGATGTGCGGCACATTTAACTACTGCAATTCTTTTGGGCAATTGTAAAGCATCCAATAATTCCTTTACAATTTTACCATTTCGAATGGGGGAACCTGAAGATGTCAGAAATCCCCTTTGCATCCATAACTGGCCGAAATCATGCACTATTCCAAATCCATATTGGCTGTCTGTGAATATGGTTACTTTCAAACTTTTGGCAACTTTACATGCTCTAATCAGAGCCATCAGCTCAGTTATCTGGGCGGAGTTTACTCCTTTCAGACAGGATTCTTCAATTACTCCTTCTAGGGTGCAAACAGCATAGGCAGTGCGTAATTCACCTCTTTCATTTCTTAAACACGACCCATCAACAAACAATTCGCAATCTGAATCTTCCAAAGGACTATCCTCTATATCCGGCCGGGGCTTCATGCATAACGCTGTCACATCCAGACAATCATGATCTGCTTCCTCTTTCACTTCTTCATTGCGAGAATTTGCCAATAAATTTGCTGGATTCACAGTCGTGCACCTGACTACAGTCACATTTTCAGCTCCCAGAGTTACTCTTTCATACTTAGTCAGCCGACTAGAAGTGAGATACTGGGTTCTAGTGCGAGTCAAAAGAATCTCAACAGAATGTGGCACATATACCTTGACAGGATATCCCATCACAATCGATTCACTCTGTTCCAGACTCATGCAAGTAGCTGCTACTGCTTTCAGACATCCTGGCAATGCTGTAGCCACTGTATCCAGGGTAGCAGAAAAATATGCTACTGGACGTCGTGCCATTCCATGTTTCTGAGTTAGGACTGAGAGTGCACATCCATCTCTCTCACAACAGTACAATGCAAATTCTTTCGTATAATCTGGCATTCCCAAGGTAGGTGCTCTACAGAGACTACCTCTCAATTTTAAGAAAGCATCCATAGCTTCATCATCCAAAACAATCGGATCTCTCACATCCTTTCGTGTTAATTTCTGTAGAGGTTTTGCAATCAATGAGAAACTACATATCCACTGGCGACAATATCCAACCATTCCCAAAAACATTCGCACCTCTTTCTGAGTTTTGGGTGGTTCCATCTGTTTGATCACACGGATTCTTTCTGGGGTTATTTTTCTAACTCCCTTTTCTATTTTGTGTCCAAGGTACTGTACTTCCTGTTTGCAAAATTGTAATTTTGCTGGGGACACCTTGTGTCCTCCGTCTGCTTGATGGTTCAATAGAGCAATTGTGTCTGTAACACATACCTCTCGTGTCTTTGATGCCACCAGTAGGTCATCAATATATTGAACCAAAACCGAATTTCCTGGCATGACTAAAGGCTCTAGGCATTTTTTCAAGATTTGATTAAAGATTGAGGGACTTTCGGTATAACCTTGAGGGACTCGGCACCATGCCAAAACACGGTTTCCGAACCGAAAAGCAAATAAATATTGGCTTTCCGGATGCAAAGGAATCGAAAAGAATGCTTGGCACAAATCAATCCCTGTGTACCATTCTGCATCACAAGGAATTTTGTAAAGAATCACTGCTGGATTCGGTACTACTGGACAACAAGGCACTACAATTTTATTTATTTTACGCAAATCCTGCACTATCCGATATTTCCCATTCGGCTTTTTGATACCTATGATAGGCGAATTATAAGGACTGCTCATTATTTCCTTTAGGATTCCCTGTTCAATCATTTGATCAATTACCGGAGCAACACCTGCAATCACTTCTGGGCTCATTTTGTATTGCGGTGTGTTTGGGTATACAGCACCATTCTTCACGGTTACTTGAATCGGATCTACTCTTGTCATTAAACCAATTTCTTTTCCTGAAAAATCCCACACATCCTGTTTCACTGTGCTTTTTAATTCTTCAGGCAGATCAATTTCAGTGAGAAGCGAAAACAACTCATTCACTTCTGTCCCTTGCTTCGCTAGCATCATCTTGAACTTCACATCTTCATCTGGGGTCTGAAATGCGATTCCATCTGGGGTACAATAGATGGTGCAGTTCATTTTGCACAGCAAATCTCTTCCCAAGAGATTTACCGGGCTTGAGTCGCATACCACAAACCGATGCATGTCTTTGAAGTTTCCAATATGAACTTCTATAGGGTTTGTGACTGGCGTTGAATATGCTTATTTGAGACTCCTACAACTTGGATAGTTTCTCCCGAGAGGGGTAGGTTCGGAATTTCTGCTGCTCTCACAGTAGAACGGGTAGCACCAGTGTCCACTAGGAATGTAATATCATTTCCTTCTGTCGTGTAGCTCCTATAGTACCCCTGCAGGACCTGCGCGTTTGGATAACATATACTGCGGGCTTGGTGGCAGACTGACTCCATGCACCCCCACCGTATATGTTAGCCTAGTTTTGCATTAGCTAGCTCGCAGTGCCACTAGTGTCTCCTCTTATCGGGGTGAGATTAGTTTCTGGCAACCTTAGATCATGACAACCCTGATTCCCTCAGAATCGTGGAAACAATATACTACCTTTCGCTCAGTCACTCCTGCTCACTTATTCGGTTTGTCTCAGAGAGTTACACAGAATAAACAGTTGGGCGTTTCAATAAGTATTTATTGAACAGTTGTTATTCTAGTGTAAAATATATGTGCTGCAGTAACCAGCAGACAATAGCAGAGATATATGATCAGCAGTATGATAAAAGCAAAGGGATAGAACAGTTCTACCATATTGCAATAGTCATGGATACATACATGAATATAAAAGCATTATGCAAGTGCGCGTACTCCTACTATGCCTAACTAGATGTACCTGAGTGTACCTAGCATATGTGTAGGTCTAAAAGCTAAGAGCCAAGAATCCTTCTAGGATTTAGTCTAACCCCCATACCTGAATAGAGAGAGTGTGGGACCCCGTCCTGGTCTCGAGTTGGACACCCCGTCAGGGCTATGTCAGACCACTGTCAGCTGGAGCGACTGCATGCAGGAGCCTCAGCGTCTCTGGTCAGTGTGTCAGCATGGAAGTCTCGGTTCCCTCTGTTTTACAGGGGCAAGATGTGGTGTATTTATTCCCTAAAGAGTCCCGGTCCTCAGTATGGTTTGTATTGGACATGAGGAAGGCGTCAGGGGTGAACTTTGTACATACATATTATGCACGTGATGTATTCCTAGAAAGCCATGCATAATTAATGAGTACAGTGAGGGCCTGTGTTTGGGAAAACCCCTGCTGTATTCAAAACCACAGGATAGATAACGTTCAGCCCTCAGAGGTCGTTGTGTACTAGCTGGGACCAATGTAGGTGAAAGATCATGCCTATATAAGGAATCATGACTATAATAGGAAATGTACAGTTATGACCATAATTGGGCGTATGCGGCTATGACCATAATAGGGCAAGTACGAATATGACCATATTAGGGTAAATATGAATACGTCCATTTTAGGGCATGTACGAACGGGTCTACATTAGGGCCTCTATGCGGGATATAACACCCACTCCTCTTCCGAATTGGATAAAAATGACCATACTTAAAATCTGGACAATTTAAAAATATTTTTAAAAGCAAGTAAAAACATGGTTCTAAAAATCGTGAAAAATGAGGTGTTTAGGGAAAAAAAATGTTAAAATTCAGCAATTTCCAGTTGCCACTTGAAAAAAGTCAATATTGTCTCTCTATAAAAGTTGCATTACTCAAAGCTGAAGAAGGCCATGCTTTTCTCAAGCGAAAGTGTCAATGTTAGAAAATGTTCCAAATTTAGATCGTTTGTTTTGAAACGAGCAAAGAAGCCGAATTCTTTCCCAGGACGCGATGATCCAATTCGAGATTAAACGTCCTGGCTGGGAAGTTCAGTATTATCGGTGTTAGCTGCTGCAGACGACAAATCCAACGCCTCACCGAGAACGTCAATAGCACATAGATGGAATGTAGCACTGCCAACAGTCGGTGCTGCGGCAGCTTGTGCGGCAGTTGTTACCTGGGTGCCTGTGGAGGAGTCACCTAACCCAGCAGGAGCAAACGGCACCTGTGGATTCTCCAGGAATGCGTTCATCAGAATTGGAAGCTGCTGAGGACAACGCAGAGCATGGGCCTTTATGGGGTCCAGCATTGCATCCGTGTCCGGAGGCGCATCCGATGGAAACGTTAGACAGAGATCCAACGTGCATTCTTCTCTGCAGAACAGGCATCGAAGAACAGGTAAGATGCAGTCTAACCAGACTGGTCTAAATGATAGAAACCAGGAGGCATTGAGTTCTCGCAGGCAAGAAATGCCCAGAAGTTGTACCATGCATTCACGGTATTTCCGCTCCAGGAGCGTGTTCACCATTCCCTCGGGAAGTGGGCCGTCCATTGCGTAGCAGCAATATTACAATCAGGATTCCTGCGATTAGGAACAGGATGAGCGGGAATCTTCCAAATACGCTTCCCAATACGGAGTGTATAAAATTTGGGATTACTCCGAGGACTGACTGAAAGGTGCTTAACAGTCCGGACCCTATGGTCTTAAATAGGTGTACGATACCGCTTGTATCAGACATATTGAAGATACGTCCCACCATTTCTGCAAAATGAATGGGGCAGTTTGTACGTATGAGTGCCTGTATCTCGGTCGAGGTCCTTGCAACTTGAAGTTCATAGGGTTCTCGAGCGGAGGTTAAGGGCACGGGTCGCTGTAAAAGCATGGCTTTCAATCTGCTCAGAGTATCAAATTGTATAAAAGAAACATTCAGCGAAGGCCATAGCGGCGCCTCCCCGACTGTGTTCAGTGGTGGAAACAGTACTTGCATACAGCAAGTAACCCTGGAGTTAACAGTGACTAGATATGCGATGCCCGGAAGCATCCCACAGCAACCTTGATCATTTAGCATTAAGTAACTCACATTCGAGAGCAGCTGGAAAACCGGCGTGATCATGGCCGCTGGGGTCCCTGACATGTGACAAGATAAGTTCGCCACTGAACCACTGCAGGCTCCGTGTAGAGAAATATCCTGACACATGAGAGAACCGCTTAAAGTGTTCTTGCAGTTTGTACCACTCAGATACACTTCTCGATCCCCATTCCGGCATCGGTATCTATATGGTAACTCCCAAGTTTCCTTGATGTATCCCTTACCCATTTTCACATATTTGCTGCCTGCCTTTGCTCAAGGCAATATTGGAACTGAAACGTAGTGACCGGCAGAGTGATTTGGCCATGAATTAGCCATTCCGTTGATGGTGATTCGGCTACAGTGAATGGTAACCTTTCCAGTTTCTCAATACGCAGCATTGTATATTTGGCTCCCCTTTGTGCCATTTCTGTCTGTTTATCAGTTAGATTGTATTCTGAAAACAGAGACGTGGTGTTTATAAAACGCCATGGCACATAGCCTGCACGCAAAGATTGTAGCGTCCAGCTTAACAGCATAATAGAACGTAGTTGAGATTGCCCGTGTTGTAACAAGGCCAGATCTTGTTCTAATATGTCGATTGCCGAGGACACAATGTTGCCTAAGGAGTAAATCCTGGAGGTCAAAGTTGTTAACCCATTATCCACTACAGCTAATGCCTTTTCTAAGTTAATACGGTCTATCTCCCGTATCCTTTCTGCAGCCTCTTGTTGGGATATTTACCAGTTTTCATTATAGTAGGCATAAAGGCCTGCATATATGAAACGTTTCTGATGTTGTTTCCCGGGTCCTAATAGAAAATCTCTAAGATCCATGTCAGGTGTCAGTAAGGTCAAGTGGTGCTTTACTTCTGTCAGTGTTGAGGTCTCTAGCCAATCAAGCCACAACTTCCCAACACTATGGATGTCACTACCCCTGGGTGTTGTCTTTGTACATAGCGGGTATCTGGCCCATGGATACTAAACCCTTCGGTTGCATTCATAAATCTCTGCTGACATTTGTTTGTGTCAATGGGCCAAACCAGGAATTCTGTCCAATCAGGATCTGATCTGTTGTACTGGAAAATGTCATCTAATCCTACCCCTCGTGTAGTTGAATTCTGCCCCCCACCCATCTGTGATGGTGTAGGAAACCCGGGTGAGTTCAGTTCCTTGTTCTTGGCTAGTCCAAGACAGGATGTCTGTTGCACAGTTTCATTCAGAAATAAAATCTGCTGCGGAATGATGCATGCTCTAAAAAGCGCTTCTGTTCCCTGGACTTGCCAGTCCCTAGAACCCCAGATTGATTTTATTTCTATAGTGTCCTTCCATAGGTCGAAACCCTGTGTAGACAACTGGTTCAAAAAGGATGCAGAGTAAATATGTTTGGTGTTTGTTAACATAATTTTCTGAGCTGAAATTTTCACCACTTTATAATAAAATGACTTCGGGCCAGATGTGTTAAACCCTGAGAAGTATGTGAATTTCTGTGCAAAAGCTTGTGAACTACCTTTTGGTGGTGTTGGGCAGTGTTCCCACTGGTGGTACTCAAATACATTTCTAGGTGTTATAGATTTGTGCAAGAAATGATGACCATATTGCTGGTAACAGTACAATGTATCATAGTCTGAAGTACCTTCTAACATTTCATTGTTCGGAAATGCGGCAGTCTTTTCTAAATCAGACATCATAGCATTTACAGTTTCAGTGTCCCAATCATCAGAATATGTACTGGAGGTAATGATATCACTTAAAGAAATTTTAAATACATGTTTTAGCTTTAAAAGTTCAGTCGGACCGAATACATCATAATCAATCTTGTCCCATAATATACCGTCCGGTATAGGAACTGCTGTAATGTTCACTGAAGACAAGTCTCTTGGTTCACGATGTGAAGACTGGTGTGGTTTTAAAATCAAATTGACTCTTTGGGCAGTAGAGCTTGGCTGGAGGTATCTCCATTAATAAGCATACTAAAAGTTATTATTAAACCTAGCCAGAAAAGAAAAAAGAAAATCCCAGTGATATACCATAGTTCAATCCAAAGTGACACCAGGTAAGTCTTTTTAAAAAGTTCAAAAGTCATTGAGTTTCTGTTGGAGTGATTTTTGGCTGGCGTCGTTTCCGGCTCGCTTGGATCCAGAGAAAACGTATCAAAGTTCATGAAATAGCCAGAAGCAGTTCGATCAATTGTTGGAATTGCATCGGGATTTGTTGAAATCAGATTTTGCTCTTGACGAGGCATGTTGACGTAGATGTCAGTAGTCGGTCTTATTGCAACTTGGTTGTTAAGTTGGTTTTCATTTTGAAACACCCACCAACACCCACCGACCACGCACGCAACCTGGGATTCATCCTGGACTCATCGCTCTCAATGACCCAGCAAGTTAACGCTGTCTCCTCCTCCTGCTTCAACACCCTCCGCATGCTTCGCAAGATCTACAGATGGATCCCCACCGGAACCAGAAGGACGGTCACCCAGGCCCTCGTCAGCAGCAGACTGGATTACAGCAACGCCCTCTACGCAGGAACCACGGCCAAACTCCAGAAAAGACTACAACGCATACAGAACGCCTCCGCACGCCTCATCCTCGACATCCCCGCCACACCCACATCACAGCCCACCTGAGAGACCTGCACTGGCTCCCAGTCAACAAGAGGATCACCTTCAAGCTCCTCACCCACGCTCACAAAGCACTCTACAACGCCGGACCAGCATACCTCAACAAACGACTCACCTTCTACACCCCGAACCGCCAGCTCCGCTCCACTGACCTCGCCCTCGCCACCGTTCCACACATCCACAGGACGACCAACGGCGGCAGATCATTTTCCTACCTCGCCGCCAAGACATGGAACACCCTCCCCACCCATCTGCGACAGACCCAAGACCTGCTGACCTTCAGGAGACGCCTCAAGACCTGGCTGTTCGAGCAGTAGCTGCACCCCCCCCTCAGCGCCTTGAGACCCTCACGAGTGATTAGTGCGCTCTACAAATGCCTGATTGATTGATTGAAGATGAATTTCTTGTTGAAGTGGAACGAGTTCCATAGCATTGTTGCTTAGTCCTTCATTCCGTACAGGTGGCTCTTCAAAAGTGATGAGTCTTTCTGTTTGGACTTCTTGGATTGTAGCTAGAGGAGGGCGTCTGCTGCTGTGGAGTCCACGAGGCCTACTGTTTAGTATCGGCCACATAGTGTGGTTTGATTAAGTCGATTGTGACAAATCTTTTCTCCTTTTTTCCGGCAAGAGGCGGCAGAAGTACAGTTCTTGTGCCTTGGATTGCTAGGACCGGTGCAGGCTTTCTGTAGGATGGCCCAAATTCTTTCTTGTCAGCAATCTTCTCTCTGACCAGATCCCCGATTTTTGGGATCCAGATAGATCTTGCCGTTACTGCCTTGACTTCTCAGTGGCGGCCTGTTTCTGGAGCACGTTACTTTGTTGTGTCCTGGATTTGTTTAGATCCTGTAAAACAGCCAAACGATCATGGATATCAAATGGTTTTTCATCCGCCACTGTGCCTTCACAATCAAGATCAGGTACCCACATTCTCGTCCCAAATAGGACCTTGAAAGGAGTGACACCCCCTAGAGAGTTTCTTGGCTGGTTATTGAGTGCACGCTGTACCCCATAAAGGTGATTGACCCATCTACCGCCCTTGCCTAATACCCTAGCTGTTAAAGATTGCTTTAAGTCCCGGTTTTTCCTCTCCACAACAGAATTTCCCTCGGGATGGTACGGAGAGGAGTACCGCAATGCTACGCCCATTCCTTCCATGGCCTCTTTGGAAGCCCGAGAGCTAAACGCCGGACCACGGTCAGAATGTAACGTGCCAACTACGTATGTGCCGATAAAGACTCGCAAATCTTTTATAACAGTTCGAGCGTCAGCCGAGCGCTGAGGCCAAACCTTGAGGAAACCTGAGCTGGACGCACACGAACAGACAATCTAATGCTGTCTAACAATGGTATCTGTACTGGACGTGTTGCGGTGGACCCTTCCATCTGCTTACAGATGTCGCAGTTCCAGACATAGTCTCTAATCTGCCTTCTCATCACGGGCCACCACTAGCGTTGTTTCAACAAAGAAACAGTCTCCCTAAGTCCCTTATGTACAGAACCTTTCCCTTCGTGTGCCGCCACAATTAAACCTTGCCTACAATCCATATTTGGTATTACTCTATCCCCCACTCCAGGAATCTGAGCATATGGAATGTTTTGTGCATCTAACTTGTAGGAGTACTTGAGTGGACATTTTTTTGGTACTGCTGTGCTGCCTTTGCGTGAAGCATTGACAGCTACCATTATCTCGCCGTCTATTTTCGTTTTTGAATGAGTAACTGCAGCTACGGCGGCTGTGCGTACAGCCCCCTTTGCGGCTTCATCAGCCAATGAATTCCCTTCAACGTGAACGCCATCACGCTGATGACTCAGTGTATGTATCACGTGAGCCTTTGGTAGTTCGTTTCTCAACTCCACTACCTGTTCCCATAGCATTTTATGCTTAATTGTGCCACCTTTTGCATCTTTGAACCTGTTTTGTTCCCAATTATGTAGATATTCATTGTACGACTGTACACAGTAAAAGGAATCACACACAATAAGTGTGAGGAATTTGTGATCCGTATTTATAAGTGCCAGTATAAGTGCTTTGAGTTCTGCCAACTGAGCCGTGCAGTCTCCTAGAGATTGCGTTTTAGTGCAACTCGGATGGAACTTTCCATCGTGCATGCGACCTTTAACAATCGCACACGCCGCGCTGTAAGCTTGCTTACTTTCTGTGGCCGGTTGAGCAGATCCGTCATTGTAAATAATGTATTCATACTGATCTAGAGGCAAAATTTCATTTGGAAGAGGATATTCTTGTTCGTATTGCAGGAATGCCTGTGTTTTCAAACTTGGATCAAATCTGTATTCAACATCCGTTGCAGTAAGAGAATTAGCCCATTGTATCCATCTGGGATGTAAGGCTTTCGCATTGGGAATGCTAGCTTTTGTAACTGCTTCTAAAGCTGGTCCTGGGGTCACGACAATTATGCGTTTTCCCTGAGCCAGAGCTCTTTCTCTTGCTACAGCGGTCTGCACTGATGTCAGGACTTTTTCTGTTGGAGTACAATGCATCTCTGCGTTTGTGTACAGGTGTGATTTGTATGCGATTGGTACCGTTTCACCTTCATTAAAAGTTAAATAAGTGTACCCGCATTGACCCGCTATTACTCGGATCACTAAGTTCTGTGCATTTACGCGTGTCTGTAAATGTTTAGAAGCTATCATGTCTTCCTGTAGGGAACACAGGATATTTGTGTGTTCCTGTGTCCATTGTCTGACTGAAAAATCAGGTTTTATTAAGTCGTAGAAAGGTTTTACACTTTCTGCGTAATACAAAATGTATGTTCAACCAAAATTTAGGAATCCCAGAATTGATTGTAAATTCTTTAATGATTTTGGAGGTTGGAGCAGCACACACTTTTCTAAAAAGTTAGCTGCTAAGCTTTTTCCTTCACTCGACAGCTCGTATCCTAAAAATAGGACACTGAGGTGGGCAATTTTTGATTTTTAAAATTAAATTTGTAGCCCTCAGAGGCGAAGCCCATAATAATGGTGCTCACCCTGGTCAAGTGCCTCTTTAAGTCATCGTCCATCAGATAAATATCATCCACATAGGACAATGCTTCTTCATCCAAATTTTGGAGCAACTCTGTTACCCTTGCTGAAAACAACCCCGGGCTATTATTATACCCTTGGGGGAGTCGGCAAAATTGCCGTTCGGACCCGAACGCACTGAATGCGGTTAAATACCTGCTTTCAGGCGCTATATTTTGGCAGAAAAATCCATTTGAGGTATCAAGTGTTGTTTTGTATTTTTTCTGCGCAATGTTATTCATTAATGCGGCACTGTGTGCATTTTGAAGTGCAAATGTCTTTGTGCAAGTGTTTAAATGTCTGTAATCCAAAACTAAACGATATGTGTTGTCAGGTTTCATTACGGGAAACAAAGGATTGTTCATAGGTGAAGTGCAATTTTCTATCACCCCCTGATATCCAAGTTGATCTAGAATCTCCCTGACTTGTTTCTTAGCTTCCTGCTTTATAGGGTATTGCCTTTGAGCATTTGGGGAAACTTTTAACGGGATCACGTGGTAGGTTGAATCCTCATCCCAACCAGCATGATTTTTGTACAATGCTGGAGCTAGGGCAATCGCCCACTCCTGCGCATATGCATGTTTTAAGTGAATGGGAACGAGGTCGGAAAAGGCTGGAAAAATTACAGTTTCTCCCCTAGGGCACTCCATGACGAATGCTGGCGGTCAGTCTTGTTCTGCTAATAGAATGTCATAACCAGAGGATAGATTTTTCCAAAAGAGACCTTTAATTTTCCTGGGCTTGTCCCCCTCCAGCCGGAGTGTTATCTCATGTAACTTATGTGGGACACTTACCCTAGTATCAGGTGTTTCCACAGTGATATACTCACTCAACTCCGCTGTCACCAGAAATTCCTTCAGGTTCTGGCGAGCTATCGTTACTTCTGCCGCGCTGTCTAGCATCGTCAGAGCCCACTCCCCGTTCAGGAGTTGTGTCCTCAGAATTCTGGGCATGTCTGATCTTGAGACCTGCTACCTTCTTCTTTTTAAACTGAGGTTTTGATTTTTGTTTATCTTTTTTTTTAGGTGCGTAGTCCGCAGCGCGTTGCGTGTCTCTGAACTTTGTACGCTCCTCTTGTCTGTGTTCTGACCGTCCTTCTCTCTCGGAGTTTCTTGATGAACCCTGAAAGGAACGCGAGGAACGAGTATCAGTATCCTGATACCTGTCATTTTTTTAAATATTATCCCTATTCCTGAGGTTATACCTCCTTTCAGAGGGCTCCTGTTGAGGAGACCTACCTCTGGATTGAGATCTGTTGTCTTTAGACTTTTGTTGTTTTTTATTTTCCCACTTCTTCTTAGAAAAATTAGGTGTCTGCTTTGTAGTGTCCTTTTCAGGACTGCCCACCAGTTGTTGTTTTAATGCTTTCCCACCTAGACTGTCTCTGCCTAATTCTGCATATGCAGTTTCAATTATTTTGGGTAGTTCATGTTGTTGATCCTCTGGACCGAACTCCCTTAGGTGTTGGCGGATCGCCACTGAAGCTGCTTCCCCTTTAATATTAGCTAGTATTATGGCTAATACCTGGTCAAAGTTGTTTAGCAACTTCATCCCTAAGTTAAGGGCAGGCTCTGTTCTGTACTCATTTTGTATCTGTTTTAATACTTCAGGTACTACTGCTATTGACGGGATACCATGTGTTCTGGTATATATGGCAGCAAAGACTGAACCCCAAGAGGTGCAGTCTTCTACTTGTGGTGTGAGACCCATGGGCAAGCAGATTGTTAGAATTCTGTGTTTATCACTGGTGGTAGTATTCGGGAATACTGCTTCAAGCTGAGTTATTTTCTGAGCTATCCAGAATGGGATTTTTTCGCGTTTTGCTGGCATTTTGCCCATTATCGCGTGTAATGTTTGTGGAGTTATTTTATTAACTGTACTCTGGACTGGAGTATCTTGTGCTGCAGCTGGTGCAGGCTGAACTGTTAAAGTCCTCATCACAAATTGTGTGAGGTTTCTGTAGATTTTAATTAAATCTCTGTGTTGTACGAGTAAGTCTGGCTGTGGCATTGTGCCAATATCAGGATGCGATGTGTATGCCGCTAATATGGGCCATGTGGCTCCTGCTCCTCCGAGCGGGCCTAATCTTGCTCTTCCATGTACGTGGGGTAGAGCGCCTTTAAACCAGTAATTATGCTCCTGGTAAGTGAGCGGAACCTCTAACTCCTCAAAAGGAGTATAGTCCGCTGGTACTTCACCTTCTAGGTAGTAGTGAAATACATTTGTAACTGCATTCGCTGCTGGGAATGTAACCCATGAATAGAACACCTCTGTTTTATTGGATTCGTGTGCCTCAATCACGAAAATTATATTTCCACCCCTGGCTCTTAAGCCGTGTTCTAGAAGTTTTATGGTGACTGCCCTTCTGAAATTCGGTGCAATTTGTATTGCATCTTCAGGGTCTTCTTCTCCTAAACCGAAGAGGTCTGTTGTAACTCTCCTTGTTTCTTCTGCTTCTTCCACCATTTTTAATTGGAAGAAGGGAGGTTAAAGAATTTTTAAGATAAGGTGTAAATGCACAGTTTGTAGGAACTGTATGTCCTTCAAGCTTGAATAACAAACAGCCAATAAATAGTATTCTCGTACTACTCAGCTGCGGCGGATTTTGTGCCCACCACTCCAGACGTCTCTGGGGTTTTGTGAGTAGGTTCTCTGAGAATAGCACGACTGAACTACTCAGATTCTACTGTTAAATACGTACCCAACCAACGTTGGCGGCGTCATGTCGTGTAGCTCCTATAGTACCCCTGCAGGACCTGCGTGTTTGAATAACATATACTGCGGGCTTGGTGGCAGACTGACTCTGTGCACCCCCACCGTATATGTTAGCCTAGTTTTGCATTAGCTAGCTCGCAGTGCCATTAGTGTCTCCTCTTATCGGGGAGAGATTAGTTTCCGGCAACCTTAGATCATGACAACCCTGATTCCCTCAGAATCGTGGAAACACTATACTACCTTTCGCTCAGTCACTCCTGCTCACTTATTCGGTTTGTCTCAGAGTGTTACACAGAATAAACAGTCGGGCGTTTCAATAAGTATTTATTGAACAGTTGTTATTCTAGTGTAAAATATATGTGCTGCGGTAACCAGCAGACAATAGCAGAGATATATGATCAGCAGTACGATAAAAGCAAAGGGATAGAACAGTTCTACCATATTGCAATAGTCATGGATACATGCATGAATATAAAAGCATTATGCAAGTGCGCGTACTCCTACTATGCCTATCTAGATGTACCTGAGTGTACCTAGCATATGTGTAGGTCTAAAAGCTAAGAGCCAAGAATCCTTCTAGGATTTAGTCGAACCCCATACCTGAATAGAGAGAGTGTGGGACCCCGTCCTGGTCTCGAGTTGGACACCCCGTCAGGACTATGTCAGACCAATGTCAGCTGGAGCGACTGCATGCAGGAGCCTCAGCATCTCTGGTCAGTGTGTCAGCATGGAAGTCTTGGTTCCCTCTGTCTTACCGGGGCAAGATGTGGTGTATTTATACCCTAAAGAGTCTCGGTCCTCAGTATGGTTTGTATTGGACATGAGGAAGACGTCAGAGGTGAACTTTGTACATACATATTATGCATGTGGTGTATTCCTAGAAAGCCATGCATAATTAATGAGTACAGTGAGGGCCTGTGTTTGGGAAAAACCCTGCTGTATTCAAAACCACAGGATAGATAACGTTCAGCCCTCAGAGCTCGTTGTGTACTAGCTGGGACCAATGTAGGTGAAAGATCATGCCTATATAAGGAATCATGACTATAATAGGACATGTACAGTTATGACCATAATTGGGCATATGCGGCTACGACCATAATAGGGCAAGTACGAATATGACCATATTAGGGTAAATATGAATACGTCCATTTTAGGGCATGTATGAACGGGTCTACATTAGGGCCTCTATGCGGGATATAACACTTCCACCTTTCCAACAACAAATGGACCTGACTGATCTACCGCTAAAGATGCGCCAAGTACGCACTCTTCCTCCCCCCTCAGGCACCGTCATTGAGATGAGTCTGAATCAATCCCATTGCATTGCATCTAATACTGCTGACTCACACCTTGATTCTTACCAAGCAGGTCTCCTCCGTGTTATCCAGTGTTCACATTGTACCTTTGCACCTGAGCATTCACATTACTTGAAATGGGAGCTTGTGGCACCTGTAACTGCTGCTTAACTATCTGTGGCTGCTGTTGTAGACTTACACCCTCCTCATTCTGCATCTGCGGAATTAAATTTTGATTTCCCCCATTATTCTTCTTAGCAGTTCTACACTCATTCCTCCAATGTCCAAACTTTCCACACGCATGACAAGGAAATTTCTTCATCGCTTCTTCCTTACTCATTTTTCCCTTTCCCCTACCTCCATTATAATTCTGCCCATTCTGACACTGTCCACTTGTTTGATTATTGCTGTTTTCTTGTTGTTCTGCTACCTTCACTTGTCCACACGTCATTTTCTCCTTTAACTTTTTATGCTTACTGTCTATTTCATCACTACAATACTTTGCATACCGTAGGATTTCATCCACTGTCTTGCTCTGCCAGCAAATGAAATGCTGTTGAATCATGTTGCTAATCTCAGGCCTCAATCCGAACACAAAACGATATACAAAATGTCCCATATCTTTATCTCCAATATTTTCAAAACCACTATATTGTTTAAATACCTGTAGTAAACGCTCATAATAGGCGTGTACTGACTCTTTTGGCTCCTGAGTAGTTCTGTCAATCTTAACCCAATCGGTTTCTTTTGGGGAAATCTTTCCCTTTAAGAAAGTGATTACCTGATTGTACTTTTTCATTACTTCTTCTGATGGTGCACCTGTTTTAGCATCTCTAGGGTATTCTTCTTTTGGCCAATCAACAGTAATCTTACACTCTGTCTATAAGTCTGCGGGAACAACAATGCCAAATAAGCCATCCAAATCTTTTAGCAAGACTTTCAACACCTTTACAAACCTATCTACCTGTTTGTACCATTCAACCGGTTTCTCTCTCAATCTAGGGAAGTTATTTGTAAATGACAATATATCTTGTCTCGAACATGGAACATGCACATATCCACCACCTGGTACTTCTCTCGTTGGACACGCCCTTTCAACCTGTTCAGTTTCTTTCATAGGAAACATAGTCACTCCTTTATTTGCTGTATCTTCCTTCCTTTTAGACCATCTAACTTTCCAACGATCTACATCTCCTCATTTCTTCAGAATATTCATTATCTCTTTTATCTGTAACCTTTTTCCCGAAGCATTCAAACTTTTCAAGTCCTTGTCAGTAAAAGCCAATCTGTATGATTTTTGTAGCACCTTTGATTTTTCTATATCTACTCCATACTCACTAGCAGCTTCAGATATTTTTTCATGTAAGTTCTTTGCTCTCCAGGTAATACTTTTACATAAAAACAATTCTTCATCATGATAAGTTCCTAATCTGTCAGGGCTTAATGTTCCAATAATCATCTCTTCCAAATCAACCTTCAATTGACTTACATTTATACTTTGTTGTTTTGGCTTTGTCTTTTCTTTTATCCAATTGTTTAATTCTTCTGGTGAGGGACCTGTGGAACTCCCTGCTACTGGAGCATCATTTAGTCCTATTCTTCTAGGCTCACATTGAACATTTCTTTGTGTGGTCTCAGTTATCAGCTCATTAATCGGGAGATCTAACAATGTATTGTTCGCATTTTCCTGACCCTCCCCATTTGCACTGCTCCTGATGCTACCACCTGGCACCACTAATGCATGTACCTTTGTTACATTCTGTCTATCTCCATACAATGGTACTACAGGACCAATCGTTACCGGTACCGTCAAGGCTTCTGTATTCAAATTCAACTGATTTATTTTCTGAACCTGTTCTAATCTGGCCTTATTCAACATTTTTGCTTCATTCTCCTTCATCACTTTCGCTATATCTGTAATTTGTGGAGTCAACGGGGTTCCCAATTGCGGGACCCCTAAATTTTCTTCATATGGCGGAGGTCTTTTGTTCATGATAACTTCTATCAATTCATCATCATCCGACTCATTCATATCACCTCCCACACTTGGAGTCTCTAAATGATTTATTTTCTCCTTACATTTACTTCCAGTCTGCTCATCAACCGTTAAAACTGGATACAACCCTTCCGTTACTACAGCTCTTCTCCATCTCTTCAATTTGTCGACGCCGCTTTCAAAAGGGTATCTAAACATCATACTCCTGTACCCTCTGTTGCCAAATCTATATTTTTCTCTCTCAAATGCTTCCACTTCCCATTCTTCCAATGCTTCGTACTGAGTCAATCTAGGATTTGGGACTAATGAATTCATTCGGTTTCTCAAATTTTGCAATATCCTCACATTAAAGGTACCATGTTGTGGGAAAGCTAAAACACCATCGCCTTACGTATACTCAATCCAATTTTCCATCCACATACATGTATGATATCCTCGTTCTAACATCATAAAAGAAGAAGGAGTTTTTGGAGGCGGAATCGGAATTCCCTCTCTAGTCACAATTGGTTTGTCCTTCTTGAAAAAATTCTTTATTTTCTGCATTAACTTCATTTTCTGACTTCCTCTACTAATAGTTCTTATCATGTACAACAAAAACAATTCTTCCGTAATTCTACTCACTCTATTGGTTAACTTTTGGTCCTATACTAGCGCGGCTCACACCAACCAACCATTCACAGCACTGCTACGTAAGCAAGGTCTTAACTAGTACTAGCGCGGCTCACACCAACCAACCAATCACAGTCCTGCTACGTAAGCAAGGTCTTAACCAATACTAGCGCGGCTCACACCAACCAACCAATCACAGTCCTGCTACATAAGCAAGGTCTTAACCAATACTAGCGTGGCTCACACCAACCAACCAATCACAGTCCAGTGCCCATCCGCTGCCTGACCAATGCCAGCGCAGCTTTTTCTGACGTCAGTATTACTCCTTCCACTGACACTCCCTTTACAAAATTTTACGGCAATATTTTTTGAGTTTTTCTTAATCAAATTCTGTTAGTAACAACATAAAACAATGCTACTTTGTCTGTTCCACTAAGTAAAGAGATAGTTTTCACTTCTTCAAAAGATTCCCTCACTACAGGTCATAATAACGACTAGCGCTATTTTTACCCCTCAGACAAGCTCCAGGTGGACCTATTACTCCTCTAGGGATAAAACCAGAATTTCACAAGAGGACTTTTTGGCGTTAAAAGGAGTCCTGCTATTCTCCTGGAAATAAGGCTAGAGTTTCGGCAGAGGACCCTTCACTATTCAGTCACTCTACTCACATACGAAATTTCCTAAATATAACACCTACAGCCCTCCATAGCTTTTAGGTATTATTACAACAGACAAAGTACTTCTGCAGTGTGGCTTCTTTACTACACTCTTCTTCTGCCTACTTCCAGCAGATTCTTTCCCAGGATTCCTCAGGTATCTCCGTACCTGGAGTTCTAGACAACATAGAACATGACACTATCTTTGCATGTTAAAAACATATAAACAATAATCAATAATCATTAACAAATTAATCAATAATAACCGTCCTCTGCTACCAAAGTAACTGATCCAGCGCCAATACCCAAAAAATTGATCAGGGATCGATACTCCACAATTCACATCAATGGCCCATACACATTCACCCAATGTCCCTGATGTGCTGGAGTCAATTTGTTTCGTTCATCTCTTATTACTCCTAAACATCTGTTTAAAGATCATTTATTGATATCAACTCTTCCTCTATTTGGTCGATGGCCAATTAGTTGAGTAGTTGATGGTAATGATAAGACACTAACCCACCCAACATTATTAAATTAATCACAGACTCTCTGTAAGATTAATAGGTGAGTTTATCTCAAAATTTAAAGTAAATGCTCATCAGCATCAGGTCACAATTTCAAACATCGAATTACACGATCAGAGAAATAATGCAATTTTCACAGACTCTTTCTACAACGACATTGTGAAATGAAGGAGTGGATAGGGTAAGAGACAAAAGAGTTCAGCAGAATGATTATGTCAAACAATATAATGCCTAATGGAAGGATAGATGAAGAGACAACAGGTTCATCTCAAACAATGCATATCAATATTTTGTTGATGGAGTGGATAAGAGGAGAGAACAGATTCAGAGACAAATACATTAATGCTGAGAGCAACACAGGCTAGATACAAACCTATTGGTCTGTAGAGAATACCACCCCCTGAGCCCAGGAGATGATGGAGGTTCCCCCAAAAGGTATTCAGGGAATACGAGAGATTTTGGTCAGGGGAAAGGACAGGATGGTAACAGCTAGGCCTCTCTGCAACCCGACGGACTGCGACGCATCTCCCATCTTCTCTCGTGTCAGCCTAAGCCTCTCTCCTCTCCAACCCTTCTCTAAAAACACGCCCCTAAAGGTACCCTAATTATAGTCTAAATTGACATGTCCATCCCTCTAATGTTGCAATTTACCCTCCATTCTGCACCGGGATTGGTGGGTTGGGGAGGTGGCATTGTCATACCACCATGACTTTGCATTTATTCAACAACTTTATTGTGTAAAATGGTTCCCATGACCCAAACTTTATTTTATTCATTTGTTTCACATATATCGATACATTTGCTACATTCTTCTTTATTCAGTTCATATTTCCGCAGAGCACATCCCCGGTCTCACGCTTGGGCGCAGGAACTTGGCAGTCAACTGATGCTCTGGCCTTCACTCCTTCATGTCATTTCATAATGCTCAGCACAACTTGCTGGTCTCATGTCAGAGCAGACCCGCTCCGAGGAAACTTCCCCCTCCCTGTCACATCCTTTTTCAAGATGGAGGCTTCATTCAACATGCTGAAGTAAATGAAAACGAACAAATATTAATTATATGATAATGAAACCCTCACTGTTCCCCACCCACCTTGCACTATTTCCCCATTATGGTTACCTAGCATAAGCCTAGTGCAAAAGCAGCATTAACAATTAACCTTTCAAAGCGGAATGCAACGTGCAAAACACTGATGCACATGCGGCCTACTCGTGCAACTTCTTTGTTTAATTTTCACAACACAAGATTAATACCGATTATTTATTAACGTATTAATTCAGGCATGCGCAAAGCAATTCCCATATGTTTATGTAGGTGCATGTTAGATTTTAATCACTTCTACTTACTGTTAGTATGTATTATGGGGGTACTTGGTCTGAGCAGGTTTCATTTTGTGAAACCCTGCTCCATCAGTACTATTCCAACCTTTTCTAATGGCTCTGTTTTAGATCTCTTACTTGCTCCAGAAGGAAAGTCTATGGCTGAGAAACCAATCCTGGTAATTGATCAGATAACTTACTTCTCGGCTTCCTTCTTTTCCTCCAAATTCCTGTCTTCAGTCCAACTAAAGTGACCCAAACAATGATTCAGTAATGTTAATAACATTGATCTTGCCATCTTAGATGACTATATATTCTCTTCTATACCACCACACCAAGATGTAAATATTCTTGCAATACCTCAGTAGCCCCAAAATATCAAAAAGAATAAAGTCCAAAAATCAAGAAGCAGTGAGAATATGGCTGCAAAATCCTTCACAAATGTTGCCTGGAAAACGGAGAATTGGGAGTTAAAAATTCAAAGAATCCATTTTGAAATCTGGGTCTAAATTTATAAGAAGGAAGACTGACTATTAAAAAAGCACCATAAAAGTATTTTCAATATAATACATTTACTCCACGGACCTCCTTTGGATTGGAATGTGGACTACTCCATAGAAAAATATGAGAATTTGTTTGTGGATATAGTAAAAAGCCAGAACCTGCTCTTCTTTCTCTCCTGATGGTACATGAATGCTGTATCATCATTAGCATCACTTGGTCATCTTTCAGAGCTCTGGAAGAAGTTGGGTTATTAGTTGCAAAGGAAGTGAGTGTTTCCCAGTAACAAGTCTACAACTCCCCCTTTATTGAGAACTGTAAGAAATTGGAGTATTAGTTGAGGGGTGTAGCTACCCACCTCAATTAATACTCACAATCCTTGTCATGGTGAACCACTAAAGTCACTAAATAAACCTGAGCTCAACCCCCTGGTTGATGTGGCAGAGAGCAGAAAGGCTTAACTTAGAGGCAATGTGTAAAGCATTTATGCAGTACCAAATCTGTAATAAAGTAAAAACACAACAAAAGAAAAATCCCAAACCAATTTAGACAAATAGAGTACATGTTGATAACTAAAATGACATGAAAATGACAAAATTCCAAAAAGGGGAACTGGAGATATGATTTTTTTAAAGTTTCAAATAAAAATTGTGGCAAAAAGCATTAGGCGCCAACTACAGTCTACTGGTCGTAGTCAACCGTAACGTAGGTGCAATTTAAGGCTGACTGCAATCCAGCATGGGTCAGCTATGAAATGGGGTTCAACCCAGTCAGAAGATTTACGTTTGGACTTTGTCTCTGAGATGGATAGTAGTCCTGGGCAGTGAACTCCACTCCGTTTGCGGAGTTTTCTGCAATCCGAGCTCCGCGGAGATCGCGAAGTGCAGAAAACTCCGCTCCGCGTAGTGCAGCAGAGTTTTTTCCCCGCTCGCGCTCGCCAATGGTAAGTTGGCGAACGCGAGCTGCCGCTCAGGTAGCATTTCTACTCAAGTGGTCAGAAGATCAATGGGAATGACAGTTCGTGCTGCGCTCTACCACTTGCGGAACTCCGCAGAGTTTTTTTGTTACTTCGCGGAGTTCCACGTAACAGAACTCCGCGAACTCCACCCAGGCTTAGATGGAAGTCCAAAATCTTCCGTAGGGCCAGGCAGCAGGCTGTGGCTGAGGAGGGATCCACAAAGTTGAAAAGTGATTGGACGAGAGTCTGGTGAAGCTGTTGACTCTTGACAGGAAAGCTCAGAGTGGGAGAACTTTGAATTTCATAGTCAAGGAAGGTCCCACGCCAGCTGGGTGCTTTTGATGCCTTCACCCAGTAAAGATTTCTATGTTGCACTTATTCACATTTTTGGAGCTCTGATTCCTCCAGTGGAGAAAGGCTGCCGGTTGTAGTCTAGGAGGGCTCCACAAGGTAGTGTACCTTCTCTGTGAGGTAGTGTCAGATCATCTTGGCAGGTTTGCCTCAGTCCTCTTATTTGTCCTGGATACAAGGAAGAGAGTCAGTCTAGTCTTACTTGGCTCTACTCAGGTCTCAGGCAGTAGGCTTAGTCCTCTTCTGATCTTCCACAGGTCCAGCAGTGTTCTGAGGAGGATACTTGGAGTGCTACATTTATGCCTGGCACAAGCTTGTGGGTGTGGGTGACTCCTGGCCTGGACCCTCCTTAGCAATAGGTAAAAGTTCCCATGGGTTGCCCTAGCACTTTTGCAGCACCAAACAATCCCACAGTGCCCCTCTCTGCCTACATCTAAGCTTATGAGACTTTCTCCCCTTGTGCAAAGTCTGTGTGCCCACCCCAGAGGTGTGGCCAGAAATATGATCAAACCCTTCTCTGTAGTCACTTCAAACCAGTTCTGGGGTTACCTGTATGGGCTTATAGGTAAGTTAAATATGCCAATTTGCAGCATACCAATTTCATTATACTGAAAGGAGAAACAAAGGCACTTTACCTCTGGTTATCATGTGTAAAGTGCACAGAGTAGCATAGCTAGCAAAAACCCATAGGGCAAGAATCTGGGGGTACACCTCACAAAAGGAAGTAATTTCCTACAAGAACCTAATAACCCCATTGTAGCACTTGACACTCAGAGTAGCGAAGCAGAGCGGTCTAAGGCCTACTCAGAGGAGGTGGCGTGGGCTGGTACCACATCCCGCTGTCCAGCCATTGCTTTTTGTTATGAAAACCAAAGTACTTTTATTACACACATGCTACTTATTATTAAATATATGCAATCAGGAAGATGGAAATACCTTTAGCGAAACCCCAGGCAGGTTTACTCCGTCAGAAAGCCCTGAACCCACAATCGCTATCCTCCCATCAATATTAGATAAAATATCAGATTATAAGTGGGTGTCAGTATCAATAAGGTATGCCTATTGGCTTTGTCAAGGTGTCACCACATCAAGGAAAACAGCAACATGTTATAAATCACCATTGCAATACCACTGAAGTCAATGGGGATAGTACTAACATACCAGAGGCGTATTTCTACTTTTATAGTGTTGCAATTTCAGATTTAGATCCAGCTAACAGAGGTCCATGCACTCCATAGCCCATGTGCAAAAGCACAAGCTCCAAGAACACTTTACACCAGGCAATGCCTCTCCCGGGGACATAAATGTAACCCCCTGGGAGACTTGGGGCAACTTTTCTAGAAACATTTCTTGGGACATGCAGCACTTCCTGCAGCCTATACACACCCCTTAGAATTTGTGGGAGCTATCCCTGCCCTTCTAGGGCACCACAAAGCACCATACATAAATTTAGAAGGCTTTTCATTTTTTTACTATTGTGACCTCATGCCCTGCTTTTCTTTTTATTAAGTCGTGATTGGCTTAGGGGAATCTGGGAGCCTGTGTGCTTCCGGTTCACACAGAAGCAGAAGACGGAGAGGTTGGAGGAGGGGTGGCGGCCAGCCAGCCTGCTGGTTGGAAGGTAAATGGTATTTTCCTAATTTTTTTAACTCCCCCTCTCCCCGCTTCATTACTACTACCCGGGAGCAGCTACCATTGCTCTGAGCACGTCCGGAAAGGGTTCCATCCAGGCACATTCTCCCCTCAGTTCTCCTTACTCAATATAACCTGTTCTGGGCTATTGAGATCCAACATGATCCTTAGGTTTCTCTGAGCCAACCAACCCAGCAAATTACACCCTTCTGCTGCCACATACCATATTTCCTTTAAAATGTCACTTAGCAACAAACTCACCCATCACTTTTTTTTGTGTGGAGTTTTATAGGAGCACAACAAACATTAACTGCCGTTTTCCAAATAAGGACATAACTGAAAAAATAAATGAAATAAAGCTAAAACAACCAACAATATTCAACTATACAAAACTATAACCAATAAAATAGCTTAACCAATTAAACAAACAATATAAAAGCCACAGTAATTTAACCAAAAAATAGGTCATAAAACACCAAACATTTGAAGAGGAAGAAACTGCCGGATTTTCCTCGCAAAAGAGAAGCCTGCAACATATACAACCATACATCCACTTCTCCAATCAAGTAATAATTATATTTAAAATATGAAGTTAAATAATCTTAACTTTAAAAAACTATTCTTAATAAACAATTACTAAGACAGTTTTTAACATCTATCCTTTTCTACAGATTATTCAACCTTCAACTAAACGTCATCAACAAGTACACATCAAAGACCACAAAAAAAGTAAGTATATCTTAAAAACTGCTTAAACGTACTAAAACAGCAACAGTCTGAATAACCTAAACATTGTTAAACATCAAAAGTATAATATATGCTATACATAAAACTACCTTTTCTCTTCCAATGGAAAAAACAACTATTTCAAGAAGAAGCTTGCCGAACAGAAAGTTTCCAAGACAAAACTTCGCTGAACAACATGCAAGTAAGTTTGGAAAGAAATAAAAATGTATATTTTCAACTGTATATAAATTAACAACATTTATTAGATAACTATTTTTCCAATGTTCATATTATTATAGTAAATAAAGGTATAATGGCAGAAGGTGCAAAATGTATAGCATCACAGAAGGGTAAACTGTTACTGTGTTATATGGAAAACATCTACAGTCAAGAAAATGCTTCTGCAGAACATATTAATTGGAAATGTACCAAATATTATTCTAATGCATATTATGAGAGGGCAACTACCAAAGAAATTGTAATAATTAATGTAAAAGAGCATAACCACACTCCAAATGTAACAGAAATAAAAGTGAGAGAAGTATTAGAAAATATTAGAGAAGTAAGCACTAGTACCCAAGAACCCTCAGCGCAAATACTGAAAGATATACTACCTCACGTACCAGAACATATAACAGGCCAGTTACCATCAATATCCACCTTAAAATGCTGTTAACATGAACTAAAAGGGCCACCAGTGACACCCCACCTGCTTCTAAAACATAGAGATATAGGGCCTTATTACTGGGGGTGCATGCAGACAGGGGAGCGCAACATGTGCCCCCCTGCATGCACCCCATGGCACAAAGGCACAAGGTGGCCCTGTAGGGCCCTCTTTGTTTCCTCACTGCCACACTTTTCATGGTAGTCGCACTGCCATAAAAAGTGTGGCGGTGAGGTAACTCGTAAAATGCTGCGGTCCCACTAAACATATTGCCACTCAAGACCACTGCAACACCATCAGGGATCCTTGATCCCTGGTGATTGCTGCGGTGCCATTGCAGTCAGTCTGCCTAGGTTGTAATGGGGCAGTCGTACCGCCAGTGAGGTGGAGCCCACAGCGCCACCATGGCTAATATATAGCCATAATAAGACATCCCACCACAGCTTACAATCAGCCACAGAGCGGAACAATTCCTATTATATGATAATAAAAGTAATGACAAACATATACTTATATTAGCTACCCCTACAAACTTACTCAAACTAGCCCAATG
This sequence comes from Calotriton arnoldi, assembly GCA_963921515.1. NCBI lineage: Eukaryota > Metazoa > Chordata > Amphibia > Caudata > Salamandridae > Calotriton > Calotriton arnoldi. The sequence goes on from CAWUFW010000892.1 coordinate 2,712,089, forward strand.
TCCAGTGGCAGTTCCTTTTAATGGGCTAAAGGGCTGCGCTCCGTCGCCCCCTTTGTTCTCTGGCCCATTTGTTTTTGTTCTGCCAAGAGTGAATAATAACATATTATTCACTCTTGGTATAACAAAAGAAAAATGCAGAGTTCCTTCTTTCCAGCAACAGTCTCTGTCTGAGGGTGGGCGCAGGAGCACAAAGGTGCCTGCACCAGCCTTCAGAGAGAGATCACCAGGGCTGAGGAAATTCCATCCCTGGCTTGGGGCCCTGGCACACCTCAGTGCCTCCCCTATCTGTGACATACCGAGGCATCACAGATAAAGGTAACCGTGGGCACAGCAGACTTAAGCCCTGCAGTGCCCATGGCTAAGAGTCAATCAGCCTGTCCCTCCATCTTTTCTCAACTCTTCAGAGAGTTGGGAAAGGGTGGGGTGAACAAGCAGACTGAAGCCTGGTACTTTTGACCTCCTGCGCAGGTGCTATGCTTCAGTGTTCCCCAGTGCCAGAAGCAGAAAAGAGTAGCTTGCCAAAAGGGACCTGTGTGGGAAATGAGGTAAGCAAATGAAAACTTTTAAAATGTTGTCTGGGTGTGGGTGAGAGTGTTTGTCTGTAGGTAAGAGGGTTTGTGTGTGTGTGAGTATCTGTGATATAGTGTGTCTGTATGTGTGATCATATCTGTGCTTGTGAGTGAAAGTTAGAGTCTGTGACAGAGAAAGTCAGACTGCTTGAGAATGTATGAATGATAGAGTGAGTATGAAGGGTTGTTTTTTTAATCCAAAATTCGAACCAGGTCATTCAAACTGAAAGGACCCGGCCCATAAGTTCTAGACCTGTTCTAGACTCACAATCTGGTGGTTCTTTTTCGCAGCATAAAGTGTAAAGGGGACAAAAGTTGTTAGAATGCCAATCAATTTGTCAGTACTTCTCTGATACACATAGAAACCACAGACAACTTCCTTACGGTGAATTGATTTATTACAAAGCCAAAAATAACTGAACATAGAGACACCTCAATAGAGAGTGTAAAAATAGATTGGAATTAGCATAAAGCCAAATCTGTATATCAATTTTAGGCGATGTAACATAAGCAACACAATTAGTTCAAGAAGAAAATTGCAGAAGATCAGAAAGCATGAGTCCAAATTTCTCTGCATCAAGGGTTGGTGAATAAAGAGCATAAATCTATCCCTACTCTAACACTAAAATGACATCCCTACATAAGCATTTCCAGGTTGAGGGTAAAAAGGTGTCAGCATGTGGAATCCTCCAAAGAAGTCTCTCCATGGTATGGGTCATGTAGCATGAAGCTACCAAGACAGAGCTCGTTCTAAGATGTTCTCTGTCTGAAGGCAAAGGAAAAAGTGACTCACTTTCCCTACTTCCACAACACATAATTCGTAGGTAATATTCCCAGAATTAGGGGGCCTTTTACGATGGCGGGCGGACTTTGTCCGCCCGCCACCGCAACGGAGCACAGGACCCACCGCCGATGTTGCGGCGGTACACTCCATGCTAAGTAGGATGCGCCCGCCACACTGGCGGGCGCATCCTAACCCTTTACATTGCGGGTGGATCTGCTGGCTGCAGCCCCGCTCGCAATGTAAAAGTAGTTAGTGCCACAACATTGCCAGTGCACTAACGTGGCAGGCACCACGTGGTACCTGCCACGTAGTGCATTGCAATGAGGGAGTACCATAGGTACCCCCATGTGCACTCCACCCCCGACACCCTGGGGGCCGCAGCGGGCCCCCAATATCAAACTTACCGCATGCCTTTCCATGGCGGCCAATAACCGCACGCATCATAATATGAATGGCGGTGTCTTGCAGACACCGCTCACCATATTGTGTCCCTTTTCCGCCTGGTCGACAAGTCGACCGGCGGAAAAGCGGCGGATGCTCTTTCCGTCCGCCGCGGTGCCCCGTCATACTAATATGGCGGGGGAGTACCAGGGACATTTGGCGGGCGGATCACCACCACGGGGCCGGCGGTGGCAATCCGCCCGCAATCGTTATGGGCCCCTAAGTTTGGGTCACACCATCTGCTGCTCTGCGTACGATCCTGAAGGTAATTTTCCATGGGACAACAGTGTTCTTCCTACGATACTTTTTGGCCTCGGTTCCCAGACCATCTCCTGTGTGGAACACAACGACCTTCCTTTATCGACTCAAGCCACATTGTAACTTCTTCCCTCCTTGCCTGACTAATAAAACAAAGACATTATTCTAGCTAACAAGCGCGCTTCTTTCACCTGCAACACAAAATGTGAAAAAGAACAAATTCCACAGCACACATGAAATTCAAACTGTTAATTCTAAAGCGAGAGTTTTCCAGGGAACTGCATTTCAGGCCTACAAGATTCAGCTAACACAGGAAAGCATCATATGAACTTTACGAATTTGCATAACGTTAAAGTACTTTCAATTAATGCATTTACCTACATGTGAAACAACACGATTAATGAGTACATCTAGTATGCAAATGATTGTCAGTTGCACAACATGAGTTTTTCACGTTAATGTTTTCAGCTAGTGACATCCATTTTCTACGTTTATTTGACATATTCACTTTCGGTGGCCTAAAATACATCACGTTTCCATGTTATTACATTTCACAATTCTAACACTTCACATTAATACAACAGAGGATCATATGCGCATGCAGTCTACACATGATTATGATGCACCCCTACAATTAAATGTGATTTCCGCTACATCAGTTGGGGGAACTGATGATGTTGAGTCATCATAAACACTTCAAATCCCTGTAGAGTAGACCAATCAAAACAGATGTCGTAGCCAATCTCCTCTGTCTGAACTCCTCCAATTTCTTTAAATTCTCATAATGAATGTCCAGCAGCCTTTCCACCTTTCTCTCTCTTTCCCTTAAGGAGTTCTCCATTTGCCTTGCCTTGTGCCATTTGTACGCTCTTTTCATTCCTACCAAGATGATAACACAGATTACAACAATCATTATTGCCTTCAAGATGTATCTAAGGATTCCCTTTCCCAGGTTAGCAAACCAACTTCCAACTGCACCAAATCCTTTTCCAATCTTATCCCAGAGTCCCTCAGTTGCCAGATCATGTATCTCATTATGTATCTCAGTGATATTGCTAATATATTCCATCAGATCTTTACTTCTATCAGTGATATAAGTACAACACTGTTGGACCATCATGCATCCGACAGACTCCGCCTTCTTTTGCTACCATCACGTCTAGTGCAAGATCGTTTTACATTGTCGTCGTCCTTATCGAAAACATTTCTCCATCTATTAGCAGCAATGACTGAGCTGTGTTAATGGACAATTTATCCACGATAGTAGACAAGTTTCTTATCTTGATGTCATTTAAAACCACTCCTAGACTGGGTATTGTCGCTCCAAATATATTTCCCACAACCTCACCAGCACTCAGACCACGTTTTTCCCTATGGTTTGATTTTCCTTCCAAACTTTCTAGATCTTCCACGTGGTATATCTTTGGAAACACAACAGCCACAGAGCAAGTACCATACAAATTGTTCAGAAGGCTAACATACACATTCTTTCCACACACAAAAATATACTCCTGGCACCACTTGTACTGATTCTTGCGGAAACGTCTTCCAAGGACAATTCATTAGAAAGATATGGTCACACACACTCTGTCCCACAAATACAGTGTCATACCGACTCTGAACTTGACGTATGCAAAGCTTGCCTCGTTGTTCCCCATCTAAAGCTATAGGACCAGAACTTCCCATAGCCTTGTGAGCTAACTCCTCTTTGGTCCATTCAAACTTCTTGTCCTGACTGTTAAACTTCACAACTAATCCTCTATGTCTATCTTCTACTTGATCTACAAATGTCTTTTCTATGTCAGTTAAAATGCAGGTTAAGTTATGTCTATGAGCATAAGCAGTGTCTAATGTTACTGTGGGTGTGAAATACTTTCCCATTCTCTCCTCTTGCGTATAATAATCGTATTTGTTCAAATGCTTATAGACAGGTATTTCTGAGAGTACTTCATCATAATTTGAGAAATAGTACTCGTAATGACCTTTTCCATAAAACATACTAAGAAGCAAACTACAACTAATGCCATATGTCAAGGTAACTGATGATACATAATCCCTTCCGCTACCGAAGCAGGCAATTGCATACACACTTAACAATCTCTCACTTCCATAGTGTTAACATACTCATAAAGCAACTTAGCATAAGCATTCAGCGTATAATCACCTTTAGACAAATCTACATGAAGAGGGCGACTAGTTTGTTCTATTAAGCCTTTTTCAGATCCTAATGTACCCTCCAGCAGTGGTAGGTGTGGATGTCCCATGTACCCCCACTCCCTGTTACTCAACATTGTGTGCACTTAAAATGGATTCAGTAATCACTACAGCTATAACTTTGATTACTCCTACAATTAGTGTAATTATAATACATTTGTGCCTATGACTCGAATTTCCAGACTCAATTTTCAAAGTTGCTCAGATTACAGCTTGTGAGAGGATCAACACACAGAGTCTCTTTTCTCCTCCTCTTATTCGCGTGTAACAAAGTCTTTGAGCAGCTATATTCGAATATTGGAAAATTCTGGTCAACAGTCTCTGGCACAATATTTACAGCACTTGGAAGACCTCCCTAGCCTTCTTTCTTCTTCTAGGTGACAAATCCCTAATTTTATTCTTCTTCCACTCGGGCCTAGGTTATCTTCTTTCAAGCAACTTATTTACAGTTCAAAAGTTCAATTTACATCCCTTATAAGATCAGAGCCAATCTCCTCAATGACACGTTGTAACAGTTCAGCTCTCAATACTGCAATCTCTTGCGGAAACAGTGGAGCTCCAAAACTTGGGAATAATGCATTAGCCTCAATTCCAGGAACTCTCTCAACAAGATCTCGACAATCAGTATCGAAATAATGGATCTCGCTCTACCCAGCATCTGTAACCAGGTAAGTCCACTCGGTAGAGGAATTTCTTTGACACAGCACTCGAGCTCTTCAGGGTCTTCTAGCACTTACTGTCGCTTGCTCAGGCTCAATCAGATCAGACTCTGAAGATTCACTTATTGGTGCAAGTTCTCCTTCGAGATGCAAGCCTTTGAGTTTCTCCACTTCTATCTCACAGGCCACGTTTCATGCAGCATCTTTCTTCCTCAACTGCACATGACTATTTTCCACACCAGTCTCTTCTGCTGAGTTAGAGTCTATACCACTCTCAACGTTTCCGTCTCCCTCAGAGTCTATACCAGGGTCTTGTGTAGCTTGACCCCCCTTAGCCTGACCTGGTGGGGATCCAGCATATTCAGGAACCTCCACAGCTTGGCTTGCCCTCTCCAGTGACCCTCTCGGTCACTGCTGGAAATACTTCTTAAAACTAGTAAAATATTATTATTATATCACTGAAAAAATAGTCCTAAAATTTAGTATTTCTCACTGAGTTAATAAAAATATGAATACTATCATTTCAAAATATTTTAAATTATTTTATACATAAAATAAACTAACAATGTAACTAAACATAATTTTTAAAAATACATCACATACTTTCAACAAAACAACATAATAAATATATCGACATAACAATTATAAATGTAGAACAATTCCCACCTAAAGGAAATTAATAAAATTAACTTCTGATTTTGTTGCTGTAGATCTCTCTCCAAATCTGCATAGTTCAAAAAAGTAATCCACCAAAAACTAATTAAAACTTTTGTAAAAGCCGCAAAAAAATGCAAAAATGACGTTTTAAAAAAACAATCCCTCGAGGCAATCCACAGTGTGTATGTTCCATAAAAAACTCAAGAAATTGTTAAAAAGGAAGAACTACTCCAGGAAAGATGAAAACAAGGAAACCTACTTAGAAAAAATTTGGCAAAAAAACAAATTTATAGGGGCATATTAGCAAGACGCGATTAAAATTATCAGCTGTTTTAGCGGCAGGAAACTGCCGCTAAAACAGGCGATAATGGGCTTACTACATATGTGTTATAGAATTCCAATAGAAGCCCAGGTTAGATGTCCTGCACATCTAACCTGGGCTTCTATTGAATTCTATAATGCATATTAGCAAGCCCATTATCGCACGTTTACAACTGACTGTTTCCTGCCGCTAAGCGGCGATAATTTTATCTCGATCTTGCTAATATGCCCCTCAGTTCCTTAAATAAAAAAACGGGATGTCTGACTTCCCTTAGAAACATCCAGGAAAATGGAACCTTCAACAAATAGATGAAACACCCTCCCACACAAAAAACTACATTCCCAAATATATACATACATAATATTAATCTACACAAAACTAGTCAGCAATACATACACTACAAATAACTTACATTAAAAACACTTTACCTTCCTAAAACACATAAAAAAACTACTCAGCAACACCAAATAGCATAAAGAAAACAATAAAACACACAATAAGCTCACCAATCACACCACACATATCATATACACAGCCTTCCTACCTCCCACTACCATACAAACACCTTAAAAATCAGTAACAAACGTATTTACCTTTACCGATGAATGGCAGCACCCAACTGCGACTTCTTTCTTCCACAATTGACACAAAAAGACCAGCAATGGACTACTAAATTCACTTATCAGTAGAAAAAATGGATGCCTAATAAAAGTAAAAAAAGACTACCTCCCCATAGGAATCAATGGGACAAATAGCAGAAATGTTATAAAAATGTTTATTAAAAAGTTTACAAATGTTAAAAAATATAACACATGTACAACAATGTTCCAAAAACTAATACAAAAATTGTAATGTATAATTTAAATAATAATATAACATATATAAAATTAATTAATATATATTTAAAAATATTTCTGTCAAATAACAGTATAAAAATGTATGTAAACTATATTTGTGAATCATTTAACAAATGTACACTGTTTAAAAAAATATGAAAATGTATATTATTGAAAATGTATTCAGAAACATTTGTTCTATTGTAACTATTAAAACACGTGTTATATATTAAACAAAAAACTGACAATTTTTCTTTCTAATAAATATATATAAAAATATGAAAAAGTTGTAATAAGTGCTTTTTAATAAAAATAATAAAACATTATGTGTATTGTGTTCTTCTAATACTTATAAATGTTAAAATAATAATTGCTAACGCTACAGCTTTTTTACTATACCAATGCACTATTTATACAAATTATTTGATACTACAAACATAACACATACTAGTCCCACTACACTCACAAAGTAAACACATATCTATAGCACTAAATAGTTAAGATTATCTATTCACACTGCAATACAACTTATCTCAAAGAAGGTTTTGGGCACTAAAATAATTTAATATAATCATTCCCACTCCAAAATAAAATAAGTCAGGAAGGTGTTGGACACTAAAGGGTAACATTTACCATTTCCACTCCAATATAACTTAACACAGGGAGGGTGCTGTATACCGAAGAGGCAACATTCACCATTCCCACTGCAATGAAGCTTACCTGAGGAAGGTTTTGGACACTAAAAGCATTAAATATACTAACTATACTATTCCCACTCCAACATTAATTCAGGGAAGTTGTTGGAATGTAGAGTGCAACATTTACTATTCCCACTCCAATCTAACTTAACTCAGGGTAGGTGCTGGACACTAAAGAGGCAACATTGTCCGTTCCCACTACAATAAAACTTAACTGAGGGAAGGTTTTGGACACTAAAAGGGTTAAATATACTATTCCCATCCAATATAAATTATGTCAGGGAAGTTGTTGGAGACCAAAGGGGTAACATTTACTATTCCCACTCCAATCCAAACTAACTTAGGGAACATAGACCATTCCCACTACAATAAAACTTATGATAGAGAAGGTTATCAACACTAAAAGGGTTCAATATACTATTCTCACTCCAAAATAAAATAAGTCAGGGAAGGTGTTGGACACTAAGGGGTCGATTCCGATCTCGGCCGGAAGCGCACCGAATACGATTTGTTCGGAAAAAATACGAGCCGAATGCGTTTTTCCCGAATGATTCGAACAGTCGTCCGAGCGAGCAAGTACGATGCGCATTACTGCTAAAATTCCGAGCGAGCCATACGTACCCATTCCAGCTCCAGTTCCCCGACCGAGCTGGATCCGGAAACGCAGATTCGAGTCGCACGGAAGTAAATACACAGCACCTTCCGGCCGGACAAGTACGATGCGCACTCCGTACGCGCCGAACTAGTCGTTACGTCCGGCACGTCAGAGCAACCACGAGAGCCGCACATAAGCTCCGATTCGCGCCACAAGACGATCCACGGCTACGAGACGAACAAGCCAGCTACCAGTACGAGTCGAAGCCACGAGAAACCCGAACGAGACGACCCAACCATGAATCTCATTGCGCAGGTCCTACCAATACTGTACATCTATTACCGGAACCGGTACGGACGCGTACGGCGCAGACGGTAAGTCAAACACCCACTACACAAACAAACGACACGTACCCGACATATGTCACACACACATAGGGATGCAGAAATGACGTACACTAGCAACAGCCGAACCATAGGGGCGGGATGGCTATCACCAATGCCATACACACCCATAGGGGCCTGATGGCTACCACTACCACCACCCCCACTCATGGGGGGATGGATGCCTACCACAACCACCACCCCTACTCAGGGGGGGCTGGATGCCTGTCACTACCACCATCCCCACTCATGGGGGGCTGGATGCCTACCACTACCACCACCCCTACTCATGGGGGCCTGGATGCCTACCACCACCCCAACTCATGGGGGGCTGGATGCCTGTCACTACTACCATCCCCACTCATAGGGGAATTGATGCCTACCACTACCACCACCCCTACTCAGGGGGGGCTGGATGCCTGTCACAACCACTATCCCCACTCCTGGGGGGCTGGATGCCTACCACTGCCACCACCCCTACTCATGGAGGCCTGGATGCCTACCACAACCACCACCCCTACTCATGGGGGCCTGGATGCCTACCACCACCACCACCCCTACTCAGGGGGGCCTGGATGCCTGCCACCACCACCACCCCAACTCATGGGGGCTGGATGCCTGTCACTACTACCATCCCCACTCATAGGGGAATTGATGCCTACCACTACCACCACCCCTACTCATGGGGGCCTGGATGCCTACCACTACCACCACCCCTACTCAGGGGGAGCTGGATGCCTGTCCACTGCCACCATCCCCACTCTAGCGGGGGCTGGATGCCTACCACAACCACCACCCCAACTCATGGGGGCTGGATGCCTGTCACTACTACCATCCCCACTCATAGGGGAATTGATGCCTACCACTACCACCACCCCTACTCTGGGGGGGCTGGATGCCTGTCACTACCACTATCCCCACTCGTGGGGGGCTGGATGCCTACCACTACCACCACCCCTACTCATGGGGGCCCTGGATGCCTACCACCCCTACTCAGGGGGGCCTGGATGCCTACCACCACCACCACCCCTACTCAGGGGGGCCTGGATGCCTACCACCACCACCACCCCAACTCATGGGGGGCTGGATGCCTGTCACTACTACCATCCCCACTCATAGGGGAATTGATGCCTACCACTACCACCACCCCTACTCATGGGGGGCTAGATGCCTACCACTACCACCACCCCTACTCAGGGGGCTGGATGCCTGTCACTACCACCATCCCCACTCATGGGGGGCTGGATGCCTACCACTACCACCACCCCTACTCATGGGGGCCTGGATGCCTACCACAACCACCACCCCAACTCATGGGGGCTGGATGCCTGTCACTACTACCATCCCCACTCATAGGGGAATTGATGCCTACCACTACCACCACCCCTACTCATGGGGGCCTGGATGCCTACCACTACCACCACCCCTACTCCAGGGGGCTGGATGCCTGTCACTACCACCATCCCCACTCATGGGGGCTGGATGCCTACCACTACCAACACCCCTACTCAGGGGGCTGGATGCCTGTCACTACTACCATCCCCACTCATAGGACGGGTAATGCATGACACAACCAGCATACTCCAACATAAGGAATGTCAGCAAAAGACATCCCCCAACATCATGACAAGAGTGTGTAGTCTGTGTCAAATGCCTACAACACTGAACATGACATTGAACATACAATGTGACCCCCTATCACATGTGTCACACAAAAATGTGTGTGCCCTTCACAATGCAAGCAGACCATGACCACTGTGGGAATGGGGTCTAAACCCCCATCATCACAGTGACCAAAAGGTAAGTGTGGGGTCCATAGCTGAAGCACATTTTGAACATTGTGGCAATGGGGTCTAAACCCCCATCATGTCCAGACCCTCCACTTTTGTTTCTTAATAGCTCACTTAAGTTTGGTATAGTCCCCAACCTCTTTAAAAACGCGGAAATTATCCCCATTTTAAATAAACCGGGTGTGGACCCTTCCATTCTTAGCAATTACCGCCCCATTTCATTGCTACCCTACCTTGGAAAGGTCTTAGAAGCTCATGTATCAAATCAACTGAGTTCTTTTGTTGAACGGTCTCATGTCCTGGACCCTCACCAGGCGGGGTTCCGACCCGCCCATTCTACCGAGTCAGTCATTCTGACAGTCCTAGACGAACTCAGAGGGGGGGCAGATAGAGGCCTCACCCAGGCCTTGGTACTCCTGGACCTGTCTGCAGCATTTGACACGGTCGACCATATTATTCTGATCGATCGTGTCAACAAGGCCGGGATCCAGGGCCTGGCTTTGAAGTGGCTTTCTTCCTTCCTCAGAGACCGGTTCCAAGCGGTGCGTCTTGGTAATTTCTCCTCTACCAAGATAGAACTGACTTGTGGGGTTCCCCAGGGCTCTTCTCTTTCCCCGCTCCTTTTTAACTTGTACCTATTCCCTTTAATGTCTTCCTTGAGAGAAAGGAAAGTGGGAACATACAATTATGCGGATGACCTTCAATTGGTTTTCGACATCAATCTTTCATCATCCTCTGTGTCCCATTTTCAAGACACGATGATTTTTATAAGCAAATGGATGAATGACAACCAATTGAAGCTTAACCCCGACAAAACTGAGCTTATCCTTACTGGAGGGTTCTCCAACCCATGGAATTCCAACTTTTGGCCATCTACTCTTGGTAGTCCCCCTCTACCGGCCAGCTCAGTTAAAAGCTTAGGCATAGTGATAAGCAACGATCTGAGCATGAAAGCTCAGATCAGCGCCGTTGTCTCCGCTGGTTTCTTCCAACTTCGGAGAATAAAGAAGATCAGTAAATTCTTGTCCAGGGAAGCCTTGATTTTAGTTGTTCTGGCATTGGTCATCTCCCGCCTGGACTATGCTAACTCACTCTATGTCGGCATTCCGGCATACCAATTAAAACGCCTTCAGCTGGTCCAGAATCAAGCTGCCAGACTGATTTTGCGCAACCTAAATGGCATCATGTTAAGCCACTGATGAAAAGCCTTCATTGGCTTCCAGTGGCCAAGCGCAGTGCATTCAAGTTAGGATGTACTGTTTTTAAAGCCCTTCATGGCAACAGCCCAGCCTTCATTGCTTCTAAGATTTCTCGCTATGTCCCTCTCTGCAATCTGCGTTCCTCCCATCAGAATCTATTGGTCACTCCTATTTTTAAACGTAAGAAACACGGAGGGTCCAGATTTATGGTCTTAGCCCCTCTGTTCTGGAACTCGCTCCCTATGGAGATGAGGTCTCTGACCTCTGTCACTCTATTCAGGAAACAGCTAAAGACCTGGTTGTTCGCACAGGCGTATGGAACCTAAGCCATCCATTCCTGATGCCACCTTTTCACTCCCTCAGCGCCAAGAAACCTTTGGTGAACGTGCGCTTGATAAATGCTTTTAACATAACATAACATCATCACAGTGACCAAAAGGTAAGTGTGGGGTCCATAGCTGAAGCACCTTTTGAACATTGTGGCAATGGGGTCTAAACCCCCATCATCACAGTGACCAAAAGGTAAGTGTGGGGTCCATAGCTGAAGCACATTTTGAACATTGTGGCAATGGGGTCTAAACCCCCATCATCACAGTGACCAAAAGGTAAGTGTGGGGTCCATAGCTGAAGCACATTTTGAACATTGTGGCAATGGGGTCTAAACCTCCATCATCACAGTGACCAAAAGGTAAGTGTGGGGTCCATAGCTGAAGCACATTTTGAACATTGTAGCAATGGGGTCTAATCCCCCATCATCACAGTGACCAAAAGGTAAGTGTGGGGTCCATAGCTGAAGCACATTTTGAACATTGTGGCAATGGGGTCTAACCCCCATCATCACAGTGACCAAAAGGTAAGTGTGGGGTCCATAGCTGAAGCACATTTTGAACATTGTGGCAATGGGGTCCAAACCCCCATCATCACAGTGACCAAAAGGTAAGTGTTGTCATGGAAAAAGCTGCAACTGCCAAACAGCATGGATGATCCCTGGTCACAGAACAACAAACACATCAGTGGCAAAGTAGTGGTTGTGTCCCATAGCAACATAGATTGGGTGAGGCAAACAGTGCAGTGCAAATAAAACATACCTTTGGCCATGTGCAGACAAACATCACCCATGGGGACTGACATCGTCTCCATATATCAATTACACAATGCCAGAAGTGACCATCATAATGCAGACCCACATATCTGCACTAATGGACACACAAATGTAGATATCCTGGGGAGACTGTAGATGTGAGGTGAACAAATACCATACCATGGCAGCAATGGGACATACGAACCATGATTATTGTGCTGACTGATGACCTAGGAGTTCCAGGGACAGCATGGGAAATCCTCCAAACAACATACAGGCAATGGCACACCAAAGATATGCCAATGCAGTGGTGCAGATGCACAAACACAAACAGGCAGCCTCACACTGCATATCAAACACAACAGGTGATGGGGGGTGTGCCAGTGTCCCCAGGCAACCACACAACACATGAGGAGGCCTGAATTCCAATTACACAGATGTGTATACAGTGCCATACAAAAGTAACTCATGGATCGGATTCCCCTATGTGGGCAATCAGGCATTGTTAGATGAGAGGGAGCCCAAATTACACATGTCACACAAGCTTGTAGGAACAGCAACTAACACAGCAAGAGACAGACCCACCACAGCACTACCCCCAGGGACCCCACATTGTGGTGACACTAGCCTGCATGATAATCCCACTGTGATGACAAAGCTAGATGTTGTTCACACTGTGAACCACAGCCATGTGTCCTGAGCAACAAACTACCATCACACCTACACAAGCACAAATCAATCAGCACGGCCTGTCAGCCAAGGCCAATATGGAGGTAGGGGTCTAGCCGTGCAACAACTCACATTTGCACACACTCAACACCACACACCTTGATCTCCACCAATGTGCAGCAGTGAAGCTCACATGGACAGGTGACATTGCACATGCACCCATGACAATCCCAGGGGTGGTTGTGGGAACTAAGGTGCAGAAACCCATCACACCTGGCCAGTCAACAAGACTCGTGAATGTCTGACACACTGCACAGTACGCCGTACATGGGCATGACGTGAAATCCACCCCAATCAATGGGATCCCGGCCACAGTCACACACCAATGAAGAAGCCAAGGTCACCCACAAAGAACACAAGTAGACAACTTCCAACATTGCAGCTCTGACCCTGAGGAGTGGCAGCAGTCACACACACAACGTGTCACAATCACTGAAAGCTACCACAAACTGTAAATTACATTACTTGTGTAACCAACAAGTGCCAAGGGGAATCCTGACTGTGTCTCATCTGCGTTTGCCCACATCCCCAGCCCTGACAACAAAGACAACTAGGGATGACAACCTGATGAACATTAGTTTGCCATGCACCCACATCACGGAGAAACCAGGTACAAGATGCTGGATGAACACAGGACAACTCAGCAAGCATCACAAACAGGAACATCCTTAGGGACACAGCCGGTGTAGGAAAAGGGAAGGGAACACACACAGACATGCTTACACAACACACAACACGGGCCCAGGCAATGTCACGGGATTACACACTGCCATGAGGGCACTCCACTCCTGTGGAAGGTCCGCTGTGCCAAACCTTGTCTGTGCACGACTCAAACATGTCAGCAGAACACTCGGTCAGTGAGTCAACAATTACAACACACTGAAGGCTCTGCTCACATCAGCCTGGGTACGGGAGTGTCACTTCAGTCATCTGCATATACCCAAAACACGTGTCAAGCAAGTTGCACTGTATACACAGATGAGTCCTTCAACATTGATGTGCTAAACTGCATGTCCAGTGGAGATGGGCACACAGTCAGGGAAATAGAAACATTGAACAGTGGTAAGCCCACCAGATGTGCATCAGTGTAAGCCACAGATGTTAATTTACAAATGCAAAACGTACATCCCTGTGTCAAATGCTGAACATTACACCCTCAGACTGCAGCAAAGGATGCTATGGATCCAGACTAGATTAGGACACATATCCCATGGACCACATGGAGTCCATCACAGCAACACTTCATTTTCCTGATCTGAACACTATTACAACAGCAAATGCATGATGATACTCATCTACATCATGTACATCAAAAGAAAAACCACTAGTAAACAAAAAGAGGCTTTATTCAGCAAATGTGAAAGAAAAATTTGAAGTCCAAAAGAAACTAAGGCCAATGGCCAGTCCACATACACAGTCCGAACAGGGTGATATGTGACAACTTGTCACCCATTGCTTGCCTGCACTGGTACGGACAGGGGACATCCCCCTCGGAGGGGCATACAAGGGGCAGGCCAGGCACCGCAGGGACAGGATCAGGGGATGCCAGAAGGAGGCAGTGAAGGGGTGGTGGGTGCAGGAGTGTCACCGGCAACTGCAGTGGAGGTGTCTGACTCAGTGGGGGCCGGCACCACTGTAGGGCACAAGTCAGATGGTGTGGGTGCTGGCACCACTGCAGTGGGCCGGTCAGATGGAGTGGACTGGGTCCCCACTGCAGTGCCCAAGTCAGACGGGGTGGTTGTGGACTCCACTGCAGTGCATAACTCCAAGGGAGTGGAAGGGGGGCAGATGAGGTGGGCAGGACAGAGGGGGGACCCGGTCTCCACACCAGTGGCACAAACAGGCCGAGCGTCTGGGTTGGGGGTGGAAGAGCAAGTGGTAGGGGGAGGGCCTAAGCAGTTTGGGGATGCGGTATGGGTGTGTGGGGGAACCTGGGGCAGGGTGTGGCGGGGGAACCGGTGGAGTGGTGGCCTGGGGGATGGAGGAGAGAGACTGTGTGGTGGAGCTGCGTGGTGGTGGTGGTGGGGTCTTGCCCTTCCTGGTCCGGGGGGACTTCCGAATGGGGTCCTCAGTCTGCCTGTGCCTGGGGGAGGGTGTCCGGGTGTGAGGGGCACTCCCCTCTGTGTGTGGTGGTCGCCTCTTCCGCCTGTGCGTTGGGTCAGATGGATCTGTGGGGAAGAGGCCAAGCTCACAGAGGAAGAGCTTCTGGGAGGGGGGTTGCAGGTGAGGCAAGGGAAGGGGTTTTGGAGGGAGAGGTAACTGAGGACTGCGGAGTGCTCGTGGATGCGTGTGTGTGTGTCTGGGCCCCATCCCCTGTGAGTGAGGTATCAGACCCCTGACTGTGCGTGCGTGTGCGTCTGGATTTTGGCGTGTGTGTCTGTGTGCTGCTTGTGTCTGTGCTGGTGGGTGCCTGTGCCGGTGTGTGTGTGCTTGGGACAGGTAGGGTGCTGGGGATTGTGGATGGGGCAGAGGTAGGAGGGGTGAGGGACTGTTGCAGGAGGGACACTGCTGCCATCAGTGAGGAGGCCATGGACTGATTGGTCCGATGTAGGGCAGACATGCCAGATGACATGCCCTCCATGAATGACACCAGTTGTGTCAACAGACCCGTGTGTGCATGGAGGACACTCAGCACTGATGTCTGCCCTACATGGATCTGTTTCAGCAAGTCCACAGACTCCACACTCAGGGCAGCAGGGGAGACAGAGGCAGGGGGTGCGGTGCCTGGCATGAAGGAGACACGCTCCCCTACACGGGAGCCTCCACGGACATGTGGGATGGGAGCAGATGGGAGGGTGGAGATGGTGGTGGTGGCGGGGACAGACTTGCTTGATTTTGTCTGTGGTCTGCTGACACCCGCCTCCACAAGGGAGTCCTCACTGGAAGTGCTGTGGTCCTCAGCCGAGGTGGTCGCAGCTGAGGTCTCCTCAGTGTGGCTCCCCTCACCCTCCGTGCCACTGGGTCCCTCGGTCTCCCCTGCAGTGGACCCAGTCTGGCTCTGCCGCTCCTCTTGGTCCGTGGAGCTGTCTCCTCCTGTGGCCGTGGATGTATCTGCAAACAATCAGGATAAACAGAGCAACATTAGTCACCTGTACTGACCACACACACCACAGTAAGTACAGCACATCACAGAGCAAGCCCTGCCATCATTCGCTAGACATTGCAATAAGTGCTGACACTGATTTGAAGAAGCCCATTGTCTGCCTGACAGTCATTCATGCCACACATATCCTACCTGTCCATGCACCCATCTGTCTGGTGCCTGTTGTATGCGACTAATCATATGTGCACACATGCACCACATACACAGTTGTTGGACATCCAAGAGAACATATGGAAATGTGTCACTCCAAACACATGCCATCTCCTGCCACTGACTCAGTACATGTGTCAGGAAAAGTGATGGGCAGAGTCTCTGTCGATATGCGGGTTTTGCTTCCATCACCAGACACAATGATGTCCTCATGTCCTGATAGACAATGCGACAATGGTGTGCATGCAGGACATATCACACTACTGCTGGATCACCCTTTGCGAGTTGAATGTCATGGCACAGGCCTGTCTGGCAAGTCAGTCATAACTGTCTCCTGTCACAGGGGCAGTGCATACACACAACACCAGTCTACACTGTGTCACAATCATGGAAGTTTTGGGAATGCAAGCCCTGTAGCTGACAGGTGCACATGTGCACCCCTGGCCACCCACATCATGAGGACTAAGATGATCCCACGTCAATCAAATGAGACATTTGAGTGACTGCAAACACAAATCCATACACATGAGCACTTCACCGTCTGATGAGAATGAACCAAAGCTGCCTGCACCTCAATGTTTCATACACCATTGTGCACAGTCAAGGGACCAGAGACCTATGCATTAACCAATGTGCAGATCCTATAGTCACAACTCAGATGGCTGGCCACCCCAAATTGTTAAACACTCCAGGAGTCCAAAAAGCAAGGCCACACCACGGTGACACAGAGGCAGACACCTGAGTGCACTCTTCACAATGCCCAATATGTATGCTGACACACGGGAGTGGGAGAACAGAGTGCCTTCGATGTACGGAGTAGGCATTACAGTCCTGGTCCATGTGCAACATGGTATTACCCTGAACACTAGGCAGGTGGCTATGCATGTGTCACACACATGATGTACATACTTCTGAGGCTCCCCCTTGGTCTCTGCTGCAGCATGGGTGTGTGGCACATACCCCAGACATGTGGTGAGTCAGAGCAGCAATTGGAACACATATGTAAAGCCATACCCAGAGTACATGTCAGATCACAGGCATTGTGTGAGCAATTGTACCACCCATGCAGCCCACAACAAAGTTCCTGTAACTGATGCTGTCCCCAACTTGAACCACAGGTAACTGCAAGTACACAGTACCCAAGTGACCTAAGTCACAGACTGTAAGGGCCACACCTGTGTATCAGATGAGGAGGGGGCATGACACAAGTGAGGGACATGAGTCCAGTACGACAAGACAGTTGTACTGTGGAAGTGGAACCAGGCTAAAGGAGTGCATAGAGCATGTTAGTCATAGTACACAGAAAAGGCTAGCACTTACCCCCTCCTTGCTGCTGTCTGGCCTTCAGCTGCCCATCCAGGTCAGGGAAGACCACCGCCAGAATCCGGAGCATGTGGGGTGTCAGGGTCCGGTGTCCGCCCCTCCTGCGAGGAGGCGACAGCTTCAGCTGGACCCTTGCGATCCTCCGGGTCCAGCCACGAAGGTCCTGCCACCTCTTCTGGCAGTTGCGGATCCTGCGCCTGTAGACCCCCACAGATCTTACTGCCCGGACGATGGTCAGCCAGATCTCCTGCTTCTGGTGGGCATCAACCTGTGAGGATGACAAAGTGAAAAGGCCATTACTACACATGCAACATATCCGTGCATCACACAGTTGGATATACATGTCTCAATCACAGGGGCATATGATGAACACAGGTAGTGCAACTATGGCTATGAACAGTTGTCCAGCAGTTACTAAATGGTATCATTGCCTGGGCAGTAAAACCTTGTTGGAATGCACTGTTACTGCACTATACCTGTTCAGTGCATGTAACTACACACTTTGGGGGCTGACAACTACTCAGTGAGCATGCTAGCCACTGGTGTACACACTGTAAGTCTTGCTAGTCAGACAACATGCACAATTAGTAAGGCAGTGGACAGCACACTCACCTGCTCCCCTGGTTTCCCATACAGCTTGCTGTACTGTGGAAGGAGGCTGTCCAGCAGGGCCTGGTTCTCCTCAGTGCTGAAGGCTGGGGCTCTCTCCACAGTACGTGCCATTGCAGTAGCCAGAGGATGCAGAGACAGCAGCAGTGGTGGTGGCAGATGTCGTCCTGGAGCATGTAGTGCAGGCAAGTGAGCTCTCATGGGAACAGCCAGCATTATATGTGTGCTGCAGAGGCAGATACTGTCCCATGTGTCCAAAGTGATAGGTCCAAGTCGTTTGCATCTTCTGAATCTGGCCAATCCATGGAATTGCACCACTTATACATGTCCACAGCATCCTTCAAAAGTTCAACTTCATGACACCCATGAATCTGCAACATTGCTGTGGGTGGCCAACTGAATTCACTGCATCCGGCTCGTAAAAGCTTCGAAAACGCGTCCGTTACCATGTCAGTCCATAGCCAATGCGTGTGCACCGATCGGTCCATTGCTGTACAACGCGTATTTCGGAGCACAACACGCATCCGTCCACATCACATGCAATGGCCAATGCATGTGCATCGATCGGTCCATTGCTGTACAACGCGTATTTCGGAGTACAACACGCATCCGTCCACATCATATGCAATGGCCAATGCGTGCGCACCGATCGGTCCATTGCTGTACAACGCGTATTTCGGAGCACAACACGCATCCGTCCACATCATATGCAATGGCCAATGCGTGCGCACCGATCGGTCCATTGCTGTACAACGCGTATTTCGGAGCACAACACGCATCCGTCCACATCATATGCAATGGCCAATGCGTGCGCACCGATCGGTCCATTGCTGTACAACGCGTATTTCGGAGTACAACACGCATCCGTCCACATCATATGCAATGGCCAATGCGTGCACACGGATCGGTCCATTGCTGTACGACGCGTCCCTGTACAAGTCACTCGCATATGTCACCATGGTTGTCACTGGTGAAGGTATGCCAGCCACAATTACTGGCCAGGGACTCAGGGGCACACCTACAACACCACAGCCTGTCCACACTATATCCTAAGGCATGTAAGGCTGCATTACCTGTGTGTGTATGGGGGTCAACATGTGGTTTGTTGGGTGGCACTTGGGGGCAGCCACTCCCAGGCTGTGAACGTGTTCATGGGGACAGAATCCTTTGTGTGTTGTGCACATGACCACTGTGATGTGCAACTGTTCAGTTCAGAGCATGTGGCATGGTCACATTTCCAGGTTGTGTATGTGTATGTTATGTCACATACACCCTGAGTCCCATGTGGGATGGTATGTACGTCACAGGGTGACCCATTGCCACAATTGTGATGGCCCTCCACAGTCTGTGTGCATGTTGTGTTTCAGATGTCTCTGATTCCATGTGCACAATGGGAGACAGTCTCCACATCCACGTTGTTTGTGCATCGACTTTGATGTTGTGCGTGTGTGTGTCACAGACGTCCATGTCTGTCCTGCAGAGGCAACAGGGGCCACTACCTGTGGGAGTCATGGTTGTTTTGCTGACGTGTACATGATACGCCATGTCATGCCAGTGTCCATGTGGCAATACAGGGTCCCTGGGAATCTACCTGTCAAAGAGCTGTGATGCCTGGGGCACATCTGTCCTCACTTGTCACTGTGGTGTGTGTTTGGAACGTGACAGCAGTACATGGGTACTGTGACACAGCCTAATGATTTCCCATAGCACAACCTGGAACTTGTTGTCAACACATGTTGAACTGAGATGTTAGATGTTGGCCATGTAGGTGCCATATATGTCCATACAGAACGGCACACACATCAAGTACTTGTGTCTCGTAATGATGTATCATGTGATATTGAGTATGGTCAATGCCACATATGTGGGGTGACTGACAATCTTTCTTTGTTCACCTATGCACTGCAGGGCACCAGCTGTCCATAGACCATTCCCTGACCTTGCAACCATGGTTGAACGTGACTGCATCCGACGGTACCGCTTCAACAGGCCGCTTATTGAGGAATTGGCGGTGCGGTTGGCCCCACATTTGCAACCTGGCCGGCCATACCCTGCAGCGCTGACCCCCAAGGTGAAGGTGATGGCAGCCCTACACTTCTTTGCCACCGGTACCTTTCAACACACTGTGGCGTCTGCTGGTGGGATGTCACAGACCATGTTCAGCCGTGTGCTACGCGATGTTTTGGAGGCGATGTTGAGATACTTGAACCAGTACATCTATTTCCCTAAACGTCAACAACTCACTGACGTCAAGAGTGACTTCTATGCCCTGGGGAGGATGCCACATGTCATCGGCTCCATTGATGGGACACATGTGGCTTTGGTACCACCACAGGCACATGAGCAGGCATACAGGAACAGGAAACATTACCATTCTATCAATGCCCTGGTGGTATGTCTTGCAGATATGAGCATCTCACATGTGTGTGCACGTTTCCCCGGTTCTGCACACGATGCCTACGTAATGAGGAGTAGTCGCATCCCGAGGATGATGTCACAGATGCAGAACCAGCGTGCCTGGCTTGTCGGTGTGTACTGACTTTGTACCATTGTGTGTGTTCTGCAATGTTGTATTCCACCCTCTTTTCCAACTCAGCTAATGTGCAATTGTCTGTATGTAGGTGACTCCGGATACCCCAACATGCCGTGGTTGCTGACACCCCTCAGGAACCCTGTGACACCAGCCCAGATGCGCTACAATGAGGCACATGGTCGGACCAGGAGAGTGATCGAGCGGACATTTGGTCTCCTGAAGAGCCGCTTTCGCTGCCTGGACAAGACAGGAGGGGCCCTCCCATATGCCCCTGCAAAGGTGTGCAAGATTGTCATCGTCTGCTGCATGCTACACAACCTGGCAGTGCGGAAGGAGTTGCCTCTCATCCTGGATGACGATGACCAACATCCGCCACCTGTGGAGGATCCTGGCCTGGGCCACGATGCCAGTGATGATGATGATGATGAGGGTGATGTCCGCACACAGCTCATCACCAACTTCTTCAGCTGAATGTGAGTATACAGAGTTGGTATGTCAATGATTTGAGTTTGCATGATATGTGTTGGTGGTGCTCTGTTGCTGTTTGAGTGTGGCCATGTGCTACTTGACTGGATGCGTGCAGCGATGTGTCCTTACAGGTAGTCTGTACTCCCCAACAGTGTTGACATGCTAACTTGGTTTTGTGTAGGTATCTTGTGACATGTATTGGGCATGAGTATTGCAGTTCTGTCCTGTTCTTCAGTGCTTTTGACTGTGTGTCATGTCTGTCCTTCACAGGGTACTTTCAGAGTTGTTTGGTCAACTCGGATCCCCCGACACCATGATTCAACTTCCAGGGTGGAAGCAGTCGTTTCCCTACAGGTGATGTGCCACACACCCCTGGACTTTATTTCTTCTACACTTGGTGACTGTGTGGCCACTGCCACGTGGGATTACCTTGCATCTGTAGTGGAAACAACATGTTGCAAATGTGTAATAAACCTGTGCTTCACTTTGGGATGTGCGTTGTCTGTGGTCACACATCTGACTGACATTTGCTTACTGCACCTGTGGGCTAGTTAACACATACTCTGAATAGGTGTGGTGTCTGTGCATTCCACTGTATTTCCTGGCAACATCAGTGTAGGCGATGAGTCAGATGGCCCTGGTGTGTATGTGTTGTGTAGCCCTAGTGGTGTGTCTCCCTCATATGTGTCACGTCGCCATGACTCACATGACGGTGTTGAACTTGCTGTAGCAGTTAGCATGCACAGTGTCATTTAGCAGATCATCATCTCCATGACAAAAACAACGTTGGAATCACAACAGAGGCAAGTATGGTGTATTAGTGAGTTTATTTACATACATGTGTGAGGATAGTGCACAGGATGGTGGGTGCTGTACATTGGGATTGGAATCCAAAGTTCCCAGATGAGTTGGAAGTGTTGGTAGCAGAAATGTCCTGAGTAAAGTCCACAGTCATCTGATACATTAGTCCAACTTAAACTCCCCATGTCATGTGGGAGAGTTGGGTTGCATTCGACAGGGTGAACAGTTTGCACACAAAGGTGAATTTCCAGAACAGGTGTTGGGTTCCTGGGGGATGTACATGGCCATCGGCCTCTCAGTTTTCCTTCCTCGGACGACCCCTCTTCTTTCTGGGGGGACCCTCACGTGCAGGCCGCTGCGGTGCAGAGGACTCTCCACCAGAGTCATCCTCCCTCCCTGTGGCAGTTGCAGTTGTTGCGGCACCAGATGTTGTGGGCACACAGGGAGGTGTGGACATGTTGGTGCTAATCTGGCGGAGGCATGTCAATATGTCCCTCTGCACCGCTGTCAGTTCTTCCAATGTGACCCACTTGGACTCCATGCCAGACATGTGTGTCTCCACACGGGACATGTGGGAGTCCAAGCGGGCATGATGGGCAGCCTGCTGCTGTTGAATGTCCTTGAGGATCCCCACTACCTGGCTGACCTCTCCGGTGCTATTCTGGTACGCATCAGCAATGCGTACCAGTTGTGGGTCATCATGCAGTCCAGACCCCTCTGCAAACAGCGACCTCTGCCTACCACCCCTCCCACCACCCCTGGCCACACGTGCGGGACCTGCGGTGGCACGCACAGGTGAGCCTAGGCCCCCTTGGGGGTTGGTACTGGGGTTGTTGTCCGTTGCTTCACGGTGGGCTGGGGTCCCTGTGCTGTTGTCATTCAGTGTCCTTGGTCTGTCCGTGTCGGCGGGGGTGGTCTGTGTGTTGGCAGATGTTGGAGGAGTGGGTGCAGGGGGTGCAGATGGTGGTCCTGCTGGTGCTGCATGATGACTCACACCGGAGGTGCCAGGTAGGTCTTCGCCATCCGAGGAGGGCAGAGGCTGTTCCACACCAGAGAGCTCAGGGGCCACCGGAGCCTGGGACAGGGACTCCTCATCATCTGCTGCTGTGTCCCCATCATCACCTGTTTTTGGAAGAGACACACAATGTATGTTATGTTTCTACAGGCATCAATGGTTCAAACACCTGACAGTTGTGACTGTACCTCTGGATGCGGGCCTGTACATTGCATTGTCCTAAGTTGTCACAGTCAGAGGTTGATATTGGTGTAGCACATTGTCCTGCCAACCTGAAGCATTTCAATGTGAATGTTGAGGTGTGTGCATGACCAGCATTGGTGGTATTTGGTTGACATCCGGACCTCCTTCTCCCCCAGCCCAGTTATCCCACCATGAAGCATGCCACCCTTGCAGTGGGTGCAGGTTAACTCTCAGGATGTCAGTCAGTGGTGTCCTGCTGTTGGTTGGTGCCCAGTTCCCAGCAGGGCCTGTGTACTCCCCACAACAGAGCACCATTGTCAGACATCTTAGAAGTGGCTTTTCACTCCCTGTGAGGTGTGCATGCTTCAGTGTGAGCTTGCTGGGCCATGTGGGTGGGGGATGTTGAGCTGTGACTACCACTCCCATCATGCTATTGCCTACACCCCCTTCCCAGCATGCCCATACTTCCTTCCTTTTGAGTCGGACTTCACTGTGTGGTGAGTGTGACAGTGCTGGCAGGATGGCTGACAGTGTGGTCCTGTTGTTTGTTTGGCTGCACAGTTCACAGCAGTGGCCTTGTGCTTCCCACAGCATGAGGCCAGTGTCATGACATCTTTGTAGTGGATATTTCACTACACTGTGAGGCAGATGCATTCGGTCCCAGGTGAGTTGTTTGGAGTTAGTGTGAAGTGGTGTGTGTGTGAAGAGCCTGCTGGTAGCTGTAGTCGGAGCTGGCACTCCTCCTTCCCACCAGGCCAGACATCCCACCATGAAACGTGCTTCCATTGCAGGGAGTGCAAGTTGGCTTGGCAGGATGTCAGTCAGTGGTGTCCTGCTGTTGGTTGGTGCCCAGTTCCCAGCAGGGCCTTGTGCTCCCCACAACAGAGCACCATTGTCAGACATCTTTGATGTGGCTTTTCACTCCCTGTGAGGTGTGCATGCTTCAGTGTGAGCTTGCTGGGCCATGTGGGTGGGGGATGTTGAGCTGTGACTACCACTCCCATCATGCTATTGCCTACACCCCCTTCCCAGCATGCCCATACTTCCTTCCTTTTGAGTGGACTTCACTGTGTGTGAGTGTGACAGCAATGGCAAGATGGCTGACAGTGTGGTCCTGTTGTTTGTTGGTGCACAGTTCACAGCAGGGCCTTGTGCTCCCCACAGCTGAGGCCAGTGTCAGACATCTTTGAAGTGGCTTTTCACTCCCTGTGAGGTGTGCATGCTTCAGTGTGAGCTTGCTGGGCCATGTGGGTGGGGGATGTTGAGCTGTGACTACCACTCCCATCATGCTATTGCCTACACCCCCTTCCCAGCATGCCCATACTTCCTTCCTTTTGACTCTGCTTCCCTGTGGGGTAGTGTGCCTGTGCTGACAGGATGGCTGACAGTGTTGTCCTGGCGTTTGTTTGGCTACAAGTCCCAAAAGTGTCCCTGTGCTTCACACAGCATAACCCAGTGTGGTGGTTCTTTGTGGGATATTTAATTAGAGTGTGAGGCAATGCATTCTCCCAGGTGAGTTGTGTGGAGTTTGTGTTAAGGGGGTGTGTGAGAAAAGCTGCTGGTAACTATGGTCAGAGCTGTCAGTCCTCCTTCCCACCCAGCCAGATATCCCACCATGGAACGTGCTTCCATTGCAGGGAGTGCAAGTTGGCTTTCAGGATGTCAGTCAGTGGTGTCCTGCTGTTGGTTGGTGCACAGTTCCCAGCAGGGCCTTGTGCTCCCCACAGCAGTACCCAGTGTCAGCCATCTTGTCAGTTCTTTTCCACTCCCTGTGATGTGAGCATGGTTCAGAGTGGTGTTGATGGGCCAATTGTGAGGGTGACCAATATCTGTGACTACAACTCCCATCATGCTATTGGCTACACTCACTTCACCAGCATACACACAATTCCTTCCTTTCAGTGAGCTTCCCTGTGAGGTGGTGTTCTAGTGGTGGCAAAATGTCTGACAGTGTTTGTTGGTTAGATTTGTGCCACTGCCTTGCTCTATTTGTTGTTAGGTTTGTACATGTCATGACACAGTTACATATCACTATGAGATGGCAGGTATTGTGTTTGTCTAACTAACATACACATCTTGGGATGATTATCTTTTGGTTACTGTGGCTTTGCTAACGGTGCATGGTTTCACTATCCCCTTGACAGTGATGTGTGTGTATTGTCACACAATATTGGGTATATTGGTTGTGTACTCACCAGGCTCTGGGATGTTTGATAGTCCATGTACGCTCTCTGGTGGTAGGATGGCCCGCACCTTCTCCTCCCAGGGCCTGAGGTATACTGGTTTGGCAGGAGGGCCACTGCCGGTGCGATGACTCAAGGCGTAATCCTTCTTGAGTAGGTCCTTGACCCTCCTGCGCACATCATACCACCTGTTCTGGATGTCTTCCTTTGTGCGCAAACATGGTGATTGTGCGTTCACCCTGTCGACGATCCTCTCCCACATCTTGGTTTTCTGCGACATGGGGGTCTGTTGGACCAATGTACCAAACAACTGTGGCTCTACCCTGAGGATTTCATCTACCAGGACTTCCAATTCACTGTCTAGGAACTTTGGATTCTTCTTTGGGGGCATGGTGATGGGTGGTGGTGGGGATTGATGTGTGTGTGAGTGTGCAAGTGAGGGTGGGTGAGTGTAGGTTTTGCTGGGTGTATGTGAGGGTGCTATTTGGGAGGTGCTAATGGTGTGTGGCTTGTGTGATGGATGAGTTGTGAGTGTGTCTGTGGTTGCTGTCTGATGGTGTTCTGTGCTGGCAGGTCAGTTGAATTTGCAAAGGATCATGGTAGGGATGTGTGGCCTTTATATGGGTGGAGTTGTGGGTGTGTCTTTGTTCCATGTTTTTTCCCCCTGTATTTATTGACTTTGTCATTGCTTGTTTGGCCCTTTTTTTGAATTTTTTCCTTTGTAGTTTTTAGGCATGTAGGAGACGTTCTTCTGACCGAGTAGGACGCTGCAGTTGGCTCGTGCGAGCTTCTCCGAGTCTTTCAAGCTGTGTTTCTGCTGGGTTTCATGTGCGGCGTACGCGTCGGTCGCGGAGTATTGGGTTGCTTCGGCTCCCTGTTTTGTATGCGTGTCGGTCGTACGGCTTGAGCTCCGTGCGACTCGGTCTGGTTTTACACGCATTGCATCGTACTGCGCGGGTCGGAGTTCGCGGGTACGTTTCTGTCGGGTTCATTCCTGGTGCGTGTCGGTCGGTTCGATTCGCGTAGTTTTCCGGCCGGATAGCTGGTTTCCGTGCGGTTCGGTCGTTCGGCTTGTGTTCCGTACGAGTCGGTCGTAATTCACATGCATTGCATCGTACTACGCGGATCGGGCAGCGCCGGTACGTGTCGGTCGGACTACATTCCCGTACCGAGTCGGTCGGTATGTTTTCCGGCCAGAATCGGAATCGGCCCCTAAGGGCCTCATTTACAATATCTTGACACAAGGCCCACAGCAACACCCATGGAACGCCCCTTTCACACAGTTATGCATGAATGGGAAACATATTTACAAGGTCATGAAAAGTCATGCATGGTGACTTTACATGGACTTGTAAATATGGGGAAGCCCATTGCCCTGCTGGTGCATCAATAAAGGTGACGCACCGGCGGTGCAATGGGCTTGTAAATAAGTCCCTGAAGGGGCAACAATTACTATTCCCACTCCAATCTAACTTAACTCAGGGAAGGTGCTGGACACTAAACAGGCAGCATTAACTATTCCCACTCCAATATAAGTTATAACAAGAAAGATGTTGTACACTTTGGGCCCGATTACGATCTCGCTCGGAAAGCCCTACGGCCGACTCGGTCCCGTAAAGCTTTCCGAGCGACTCGCGCTCTGAGGCTCCATGCGACTGAGTACGATGCAATTGAGCGCTGACGGACTCGGGTCGCTCAGAGTCACATTGAACTCTATGGGAGCCTGTTGTACATAGGGTACCTGAGCTCTCATAGAGATTAAAGGTAGGTCGCGGAAAAGGGCGCCCCCTGTAGTGGGGATGCCTCGATGTCGGCCACCCCGTGCATGCATGTGGTCCCCCCCAGCGACTGAGTTGTAGGGCTACGGGTGAAGGGGGGACCGCTTCGGCCCCCACGAAGTCCGTTTCCCAACGCTGTCTCGAGTCGGAGGCTCCAACTCGATCCGGCTGCTCGACGTGCGCATCGTACTTGGTCGCTCGGAAATTGGCCCCATTGCGCTGTGCGCGTCGGCCATGTTGGAGTCGTCCGGAGGGCCTCACTGACGGGTACGAGTTGCTTGGAGCGCAAGTATATGCGCATCGTACTTGCTCGCTCGTACAGCAGTACGAGTCGTCCGGAAATCGCGCTTACGACTCGGACTCGCTCCTGACAGATGCCGTCAGGAGCCCATCTTAGCGAGATTGTAATTGGGCCCTAAGGGCTCGATTGCGATGTCAGTCGGAGTTGCCTCCGACTGACACTGTCACAGTCTCGGGACTGACCAACCTCCGGTTGGCGGTCCTGACCGGTGGACATGGTGTGGTCGCATACTCCCATTTATCAATGGGAGCTTGTGCTGTGGCCATAAACCAGCTGTAGCACAAGCTCCCATTGAGAAATGGGAGAACCTGTTAATCCCTGCACCGCATGGCAGGCACCACAAGGTGCCTGCCACACAGTGCAGGGATTAACAGGAGGGCACCAACCAGAGGCCACAGGGAGAAGGGGGCCCTGCTAGGGGCCCCCAAACTTGCTTTCCGACAGGCTTTCCATGTCAGAAAGCCCGGCATGGAAAGCCTGTCGGGCACCGAGCATCGTAATCCCAACGGAGGAAAACGCCATCCGTTGGGATTACGTGCCGGTCTCCAACTGGCCGACAGGCTCCTTGAACCCATCGGAATCCAGCCGGAATGACCAGCCAGTTTCAGTGTTGACCGACTGCATTGTAATGCCGCAGTCAGAACTGAAACCTCAATGAGGCTCGGAAAGCCTCCGACCTATGGTCGGAGGCTTGCTGAGCCTCATCATAATAAGGCCCTTAATAGATAAAATTCATAATACCCCCACTACTACGAAAGAAGAAATCCAAAATATAGCATACTATAAAGTTAAAATTTACTATCACCACTACAAAATCAACAAATTGAACAAACAACTATGTAAAGATGTAATAAAACACATATTTATTCCAATTTAAAATAAAATCTCATAATTTTAAATATTTATATCCATATAACTTTTTAAATATATTTCATACAAAATTGAATACAATATATTTATATTAATCTATTTAGCAAGGTAAAATATTTGTAAGCAAAATCCATATTTAATTACAATTATTTTCATAATTATCAATAATATAGTTGAAAAAACATTTTCAAAATATATAACATACTATTTAAAAAAAATACATTTACTTAAAAAACATACAAATGTCTTAATGTTTTAAATATTTTAACTATTTATAAAATAATTTATCTAAATATTTGCATTTTTTTTCTACCTCAATAAAAACAATTCCAATGTACTAAATTATTAAAACATTTTCAGTAATTTATTTCTTTTTACAACATTCAAAAACAATTTTATTATAATTTTTAGAACATTTTCAAAAACTTTTTCAAATAATAGTTGTTTTTTAGAAATTAATATTAATAATTTCTGATCAAATATCATATAACTATTTCAAAATAAATGTATTTAATTGTTTGATTAACAATTTATCAATGTTTTAAAATTTTACTTTTTTATAAATCAGCTAAAAAAAATCAAATTGAAAATTCAAAAATCATTTATTTAAATTACTTTAACTATTCAAAAAATATCCACACCCACATCCAATATTAATCCAACATCCCACTACAATTTTTTTTTTACATTTAATATATTACATTTAATAAATACACATCCAAAAATAAACACTAAGGCCCTTAATTTGAGTTTGGCAGTCCAATGGACCGCCAAACCCACGGTGGCAGTGTGGCTACCGCCGTACCAGTGGTCCGACTGCCCTTTAACAAGTTGGGTAGTCAGACCGCCACAGGACCGCTGCTGCCACCAGAGATCCACAATGCCTTACAATCATGCAGCGGTATGAGGCTGCAAATATGCTGGCGGTGCCACTGCAGCGCCACCAAGCATATTAGGAGTTTCCTGACAGCTACAGTTTTAATGGCGGTGAGTTCGCCATGAAAAGTGTGGTGGTGAGGAAACACATGGTGCCTCTCTGCCAGGGGTGCATGCAGGGGGCACATGGTGTGCCCCCATGTCTGCATGCACCCCCAGTTCCTGCAGGGCATGGACTTAACAGTCCATGCCCTGCAGGAACGAGCATTGCCGATTCCATAGCTGTGCCTTGCTAAGGTTCACGTATGAGCCTTGGCACTGCGGTGCCGTTGGCCAGCAGTTGTAGGACCGCCCAACTTGGATTCCTGTTGGAATAAGACGGGCGGTCGTATTATGGCTTTGGCAGTGTGGCAGCGGGGTGATGTTGTGGTGGCTCGCTAACACACAGCCAAAGTCATAATAAGGCCCTAATGCATATTTTTTACAATACTCCACACCCTTATCCCCAATAAACCCAACATCCTGCTAGTAAAATAGATTAGTTTTTTTTCTAATTCCTTTTTTTTATTAAATTAATAAAATAGACAATAATATTTAATATAATAATATACTTCCCACCCCATCCCCTATGAACCCAACATCCCGCTCCTAAATTTTTTTAAATTTAACAATAAACATTAAAATATATACACTAATACATTATTTTTAAAATACTTCCCACCCTTATCCCATATAAATCCAACATCCCGCTCCTAAAAAATTAATTGTATCGAATAAATAAAAATTGAAACAAATTAAATTACAAAAAACGATTCTTATAAAAAAATTATTTAAAAAATTATAATCATCTACTATAAATAAAAAAATTATAAAAACAAAAATACAATATATTAAACGCTATTTATTGCTAACAAATGATATTACAAACAATGATATTAACTACATCGATATAAAACACATCGATATTAAATACAACACCTAAAATTATATTTTTGGCAACGATATTAAAGACAATGATATTTATGTGTCACAATATTCTTGACACAATATATATGTTACACAATATTTTTTATTAAATATTTTGTCCAAATACCGCTGTGCCATGGATCCTGTCTTCATGTAGGTGTCTGAATGGGGTGGGAGACTGTGTCAAAGGCCGTCAAGAGTTCCAAAAGAATGAGAGACACCCTGTCGCCTTTGTCAGTGATTAGACAGATGCCGTCGTTGGCGGTGATGAGGTCTAATGATGCTGTAGTTGGATCTGAATCTGGATTGTGATGGGTCCAGGAGGTAATTGGATTCAAGGTAGTTGGAGAGGCAGGAATGGATGAGTTTTTCGAGGACTTTGCTTGGTAGGCTAGAAGGGAGATTGTTGTATTCCTTTTAGGGTGTCCATAAACGGGCTTTCCAGTATCATGTCCTTATATAGGCACAATTCGCCCTGCCCTTATATAGGCATAAAATCCCAGCCCTTATTTAGGCATTAAACCGTGCACTCCAAATACAGGCATGGTCTCTGACATCCGTCCACCCTAACGTCACAACGAGTTCATGAAGAACAGACCCTTAGGCTGCGGGAGTTTCCCTAGTCCAGGACTATTGATTTCTTCAAGGACTCATATATTATGCATGAACCATTATTCCTTAGGGGTTCATTCATGACGTCTTTCGCTGTCCGACTCACGTCAATACTAGCATTCTTAGGTGCTCTCAGGTATAAATATACCTTCCCTAGCCCCTGTAAACCAGAGGAGACCTCGACTTCAGAGGAGCCCGTTTCCCGGCCTGACGCACTGAGAAGACGCTGTCATCCCTGCACGCAGAGAGTCCAGCTTCCAGTGATCTGACTTCCCTTGCGGGGTGTTGGAGTTCGAGTCTAGCAAAGAGATTCCTACCTCTCTCATTCTTCAGGTATGGAGCTGACTAGAACCTAGAGGGACTCTTGGCATACTAGGCATACTAGGCTTAACATACTCTTAGTATACCATAGTAAGGAATACTTCACCTACTTCCTACCTCTCCCTACACCTAGGTTAGGTTAGGTACATTGGGGTAGAACTAGATTAGAAACGCATCGTATGAGTACTCGCATTTTTAGTCTGTGTTATTTATGTAAATGCATATATACTAAAAGATAATGCTATCGCAGTATTATTTATTTCTACTGCTCACACTGTACATTATTTATCTCGCATACTGTCTTATGATCGTAACAGCACATTTTACTTACACCAGAAACAAGACTGGTCAATAAATCTTTTATTGAAACGCCCGTCTATTTCTTTCTGTGTAACTTGGAGAAAACTAAGCATGCACGACTGAGCTGAGTGAAATAGTTATCTATTGTTTCCACGACTCTGGGACACGTTCTGATTCTAAAGGGAAACACAGTAGTCATGTTTTGCGGCTGCCAGAAACTACTCCCTTCTTGTTGTCAAGGAGTTTCTAGTGGCCTCTGAGCTAGCTGGCACAAGTAATTAAGTTTAATATACTCGATAGGGACATACTGACCTTAGTCCTATGTCAAACCTATAGGATATATTATTCCAATGCGCAGAGCCTATTAGGGAAATAGGAGCTACACTACATGGCGCCCAACGGTTTGGTAAGGCGGTAATTCAACGTTAGATACTGAGTAACTCAGCCGTGCTTTTTCTCTCAGAGACCCCTATCCATATACTCCAAAAGACGTCTGGAGTGGGCAGGGTTAAGTATCCACCACGGCTACATAGGGCAGTACCCTATATATTAGCTGTTTGGTTTGCTCAACGTTGAAGGATACAGTGTTCCAAAATATTGTGCACCTAATCTTTGTTTCCTTGAAACTTGTTCTACATTTTTCAAAAAACAAAAATGCCTGGCTCCGACACTGAGACCGGAAACGGTGGAGCTGCGGCTGATCCAGCCCAAGCAGCAGTTTTTAACATTACAGGTTTAAATGAAACCGAGGAGGGTGTCATAGACATCGCTCCAAACTTAAGAAGAGCCATCACTCTAAAACTTATAAAACATGGCCTACCACCAAGAGGCGGTAGAGCAGTTTTCGTGATAGAGGCACATGAATCCTTTCAGACAGAGGTATTCTATTCATGGGTAATATTTCCTGAATCCAATCCAGTAACACACATGTTTCACTTCTGCAAAGAAGATGAACCACCAGAGGAATACATTCCTTTCGAGGATATAGAAATTCCATTAACATACCAGGAGCATCAGCTCTGGTTTAAAGGCGCCCTAAAACATCACAAAAACATTACTAGGCTCGGTCCACTAGGTAGACCAGGAGCAACATGTCCGATTCTAGCCGGCTACACACCTCATCCTGACATTGAAGAGATGTCAGACGAGGATTTACTTACTCAACTCACAGAGTTAATAAAAATCTACAGACAATTGGTCCAATATGTCATGCAGATTTTTACAGTCCACCAACCATTAACAATTCCAAATCCAACTCCCCAACAGGGGAATACACTAAAAATTACACCACAGACTCTATACGCAGTCATGGGTAAAATGCCCACAAAACGTGAGCAAATTCCATTCTGGATAGCTCAAAACATTACTCAAATCGAAGCAGTATTTCCAAATACTAGCCCGTATGAGAAACACAGAATACTGACAATCAGTTTACCAATGGGGATCACACCACAACTGGAAGACTGCACCACTTGGGGCTCAGTCTTTGCTGCCATCTATACTAAAACACATGGCATTCCGTCAATTGCGGTAATACCTGATGTCCTGAAACAAATTCAAAATGAATACGGGGCAGAGCCTGCTTTAAATTTAGGTATGAAATTACTGAAAAATTTCGACCAGGTCTCAACAATAATATTATCTAATATTAAAGGGGAGGCAGCAGCAGTGGCGATCCGCCAAAAATTAAGGGAATTCGATGTTACAGAACATCAAACTGAGCTACCCAGAATAATTGAACAATCTTATGCAGAATTAGGCAGAGATAGTTGGGGTGGAAGACCAGTGAAACCTAAGCTATCTGAAAGTCCTGAGAAGGACTCAATTAAACAAACTCCTACATCTTCTAAAAAGAAGTGGGAGTCTACTAAACAAAAATCAAATGAGAAACGTTCTCAATCCCGAGGTAGGTCTCCTCAAAAGGAGCCCTCTGAAAGGAGGTATAACCTCAGGAATAGGGATAATTTGAGAAAACCTGACAGGTATCAAGATACTGATACACGTTCCTCTCGTCCCTTTCAGATCTCATCACAGACTTCGGAAAGAAGAGGACGATCGGAACATAGAGAAGAACGCGTGAAATCGAAAGACGACAAACACGCTCCAAAAACTAAAGCAAAACCTCAATTCTCCAAAAAGAAAGTAGCAGGTCTGAAAGATCAGACATGCCGAGAATACTGAGAACACAACTCAAGAACGGAGAATGGGCTCAGACAATGCTGGACAGTGCAGCAGAAGTCACAATAGTTCGCCAGAACCTGAAGGAACTTCTGGAGATAGTGGACTTGAATGAGTACATCACAGTTGAGACTGTAGACACCAGGGTTAGTACTCCACAAAAGTTATATGAAATAACACTCCGGATGGAGGGAGACAAACCTAGACAGGTGAAAGCACTTTTTTGGGAAAGACTATCAAAGGGCTATGACATACTTCTAGCAGAAAAGGACTGGCCACCACAATTTGTCAGGGAGTGCCCACATGGCGAGGACATTATTATGCCTGCCTTCTCCAACCATATTCCAATTCACCTAAAATATACATATGCCAGGAAATGGGCAGTGGCCCAGGCCCCAGCATTATATAAAAATCATGTAGGATGGGATGAGGACTCACCTCACCATAAAATACATCTGAAACATGAACCAACTGCACAACGGCAGTACCCAATAAAGCAAGAAGCTAAAAAACAGGTCAGGGAGATCTTAGATCAACTTGAATATCAAGGGGTGATTGAAACATGCACCTCCTCAATGAACAATCCTTTGTTTCCTGTCTCCAAACCAGACAATACATATCGTCTAGTTTTGGACTACAGACACCTAAACACTTGTTCTAAAACTTTTGCAGTGCAAAATGCACATAGCACAGCATTAATGAATAACATTGTGCGTAAAAAATATAAAACAACATTAGACATCTCAAATGGTTTCTTTTGTCAAAACATAGCACCTGAAAGCAGGTACTTAACAGCATTCTCCATAATGGGGACCCAGCGTCACTTTTGTCGACTCCCACAAGGGTTCAAGAACAGCCCAGGTTTATTCTCAGCGAGGGTAACGGAGTTACTACAAATTTATGACAATGAGGCATTGTCCTATGTCGATGACATCTATCTGACAGACGATGACCTGGAAAAACACTTGAACAGGGTGAGCACCATTATACTGGGTTTCGCCTCTGAGGGCTACAAGTTCAACTTTAAAAAGTCCAGAATTGCCCATCTCAATGTCCTATTTCTAGGATATGAGCTTTCAAGTGAAGGCAAGAGCTTGGCAGCTAACTTTTTAGAAAAGTGTGCGCTGCTCCAACCTCCAAAAACGCTGAAAAACTTACAATCCATTTTGGGTTTCCTAAACTTTGGAAGAACATACATTCTAAATTACGCAGAAAGGGTTAAACCTCTCTACGCATTAATCAAACCTGATTTTTCGATCAGAAACTGGACACAGGAACACACAGAAATCTTGCGTTCACTCCAGGCTAACATGTTAGCAACAAATCACTTACAAACACGCGTAAGTCAACGCAATTTGGTGATCCGAATAATTTCGGGTCAATGCGGATTCACCTACTTAACCTTCAATGAGGGTGAGAAAATACCAATAGCATACAAATCTCATTTGTACACACAAGCGGAAATGCGCTTCAGTTCAACTGAAAAAATTCTAACAGCAGTTCAAACCGCTGTAGCAAAAGAAAGAGCCTTAGCCCAAGGGAAACGCATTATTGTCGTAACCCCGGTACCAGCTTTAGAAGCGGTCACAAAAGCAAGCATTCCAAATGCTAAAGCATTACATCCAAGATGGATACAATGGGTTAATTCTCTTGCTGCAACAGATGTTGAATATGTTTTTGATCCAGATTTAAAAACACAAGCATTCCTGCAATATGAACAAGAATGTCCTCTGCCTACTGAAATTCTGCCTCTCGATCAGTACGAATTCATAATTTACACTGACGGATCCGCACAGCCCGCAACAGGGAGTAAGCAAGCTTACAGTGCAGCGTGTGCAATCGTTAAAGGTCGCATGCGAAATGGCATCTTCAGACCTATGGTCACAAAAACTCAATCTCTAGGAGATTGTACAGCTCAGCGAGCTGAACTACAAGCATTCAAACTGGCACTTGAAAGTACAGATCGAGAATTCCCCACACTAATAGTGTGCGATTCCTTTTACTGTGTTCAGTCGTATAATGAATATATACAAAACTGGCTTGAAAATGGTTTCAAAGATGCGAAAGGTGGCACAATAAAGCACAAAATGCTTTGGGAACAAGTAGTTCAGTTGAAAAACGAACTACCAAAGGCTCACGTGATCCACACACTGAGTCATCAACGTGATGGCGTTCACGTTGCAGGGAATTCATTGGCTGATGAAGCCGCAAAGGGGGCTGTTCAGACGGCTTCCGTAGCTGCGATCACTCGTTCAAAAACAAAAATAGACGGTGAGATAATGTTGGCTGTCAATGCATCAAGCAAAGGCAGCAGTGCAGCGTTACCAAAAAAGTTTCCACTCAAGTACTCTTATGTAATTGATGCGAACAACGTTCCTTTTGCTCGAATCCCTGGAGTGGGGGATAGGGTAATTCCAAACAAGGAACGCAGATTAGGACTAATCCTAGCAGCACACGAAGGGATAGCTTCTGCCCATGCAGGTGTTTCAGCGACAGTATCTTTACTCAAGCAAAGATATTGGTGGCCTGGCATTCGGAAACAAACTAAAAACTATGTTTTAGAATGTGATATTTGCCAACAGATGAAAGTCTCAACAGTGAAACGTCCTGCGCAGACACCCCTGTTAATTTCAGACAAACCATTAGCTTGTGTTTACCTGGACCACTGCGGTCCCTTGCAAAGGGACGGTAACTATAAATATATCATGGTTGCAGTGGATTCATGCTCTAGGTTCCTATGGTTATGGCCTCAGCGCTCAGCTGACGCTCGAACTGTTATAAAAGATTTGCGAGTCTTTATCGGCACATACGCAATAGGCACGCTACATTCTGACCAGGGTCCTGCGTTTAGCTCTCGGGCTTACAAAGAAGCCATGGCCAGTCTGGGCGTTGCATTGCGGTACTCCTCTCCATTCCATCCTGAGGGAAATTCGGTTGTGGAAAGGAAAAACCGGGACATAAAGCAGTCTATAACAGCTAGGGTATTAGGTTCGGGTGATGGGTGGGTCAAACACCTTAGTGGGGTCCAACGCTCATTGAATAATCTGCCAAGAAGTTCTCTAGGGGGGTCACTCCATATGAGGTCCTATTTGGGACAAGAATGTGGGTACCAGACCTTGAACACGTAGGCACAGTGGTGGAAAATAAACCGTTTGATATCAAAGATCGTTTGGCTGTTTTACAGGAACTCAATAAATTAAGAACGAAACAAAGCAACGTATTCCTACAGCCAACCACCACTGGGGAAAAATCGGCGGTCCCAGCAAGGCCTGTCTGGATTCCAAAAGTTGGGGATCTAGTCAGAGAAAAGATTGCGGACAAGAAGGAATTTGGACCTTCTTACAGACAACCAGTACCTGTCCTAGCAGTTCAAGGAACAAGAACAGTACTTCTGCCGCCCCTTGCTGGAAGAAAGGAGAAAAGATTTGTGTCCATCGACCTGATCAAACCACAGTATGTGGCCAATACTAAATAGTAGGCCTCGTGGACTCCGACCTAGTAGCAGACGCACTCCTCTCGCTACTATCCAAGAGGTTCAGACTGAAAGACTGATAACAATCGAGAATTCAGCTGTAACAGATGGAGGACTAAGCAACAACGCTATGGAACTCATCCCTCTTGAACAACCAAGTAACAGTTCGTCCAAATACACCTGTCTACACCAACGTGGCAAGTGATGAACTGGTTCCAGTGATTTCTACAAATCCTGATGCAATTCCAACAATTGACAGAACTGCTTCTGGCTATTTCATTAACTTTGATACGTTCTCAGAAGATCCGAGTGAACCTGAAACGACGCCAGCATCATTCAAATTCAAGCAGCAAGTACAAGACTTTCTTCACTTTCTGAAAAAGACTTATTTGGTTTCTCCATGGATTGAACTCTGGATTATATCTGGACTTTTTGTTTTCCTGCTCTGGCTAGCTTTGGTTACAACTGTGAGCGTGCTTATAAGTGGCAGATACATCCATGTGACTACTGAAAGGAAAGGCGTGAACGTACTTTTGAAACCTCATAAATCTTCCCATCGTGAAGCAAGAGACTTGTCATCAGTGAACATCACAGCTGTTCCTATACAGGATGGTATAGTGTGGGACAAAACAGATTTTGACATCTTCGGCCCGACGGAACAATTGAACATTCCACATTTGTTTAAAATTTCACTAAGTGATCTAATTTCGTCCAGTACCTATTCTGATGATTGGGACTTTGAGACTGTTAACGACATAATGTTTGACCTAGAAAAATCTGCTGCATTTTCTAAAAATGAATATTTAGAGGGTTCATCAGACTATGAACAACTGTATTGTTATAACCACTATGGTCATCATTATTTGCATAAATCTGCATATCCAAGAAATGTGTTTATGTTTAACCAATGGGAACATTGTCCTACACCACCTAAAGGTAGTTCAAAAACATTTGCCAACAAGTTTCCATATTTTTCAGGTTACAATACATCTGATCCAGAAATGTTTTACTATAAAAATGTAAACAAGACAGGACTGAAAATTATGTTAACAAATACAAAACAGATTTACTCTGCATTATTTAATGCCCAACTGTCTAGACAGGGTTTCGACTTTTGGAAAGACACAATAGACACAAAAACTGTCTGGGGTACTAAAGATTGGCAAGTGCAGGGGATAGAAGCTTTATTTAGAGCCTGTATCATCCCTGAACAAATAATGTTTTTGAATGAAACTATCCAACAAACATCTTGTCTTGGATTAGCCAAGATCAAAGAGATGAACACACCTTCTGTACCAACACCTGCCAGAGATAACGATACACAGGCAGTGGTGACAGTTGACAATATACTACAACTCAACAGATCTAATACTGATTGGAAAAAATGGTTGATCTGGCCCACAGACACGAATAACTGTCAGGAAAGATTCCTGAATAAAACTCAGGGCTTTACTGTTAATAGGCCAGACCCAAGATACGTCCAAAGACAACATCCGGGGGTAGTAACAACATACAGTGTAGGAAAATTATGCCTCGATTGGCTGCATAAGTCTACACTACAGGATGTGAAACAACACTTAACCTTACTTACAAAGGACGCAGACCTTAGGGAATTCTTGCTTGGACCAAGAAAACCGCGTCAAAAACGTTTCATATATGCCGGCATTTATGCTGCCTATAATGAAGCATGGAAAGTATCACAGATGGAGGCTGCAGAACGAATACGTGAACTTGATCGTATTAATTTAGAGAAAACACTCTCTGTGGTCGACAATGGGTTAACAACTTTGTCCTCCAGAATATATTCATTGGATGGCATTGTATCCTCTGCTATCGACATACTAGAACAAGATTTGGCGATGTTACAGCAAGGCCAATCTCAATTACGTTCTATTGTGTTATTAAGCTGGACGCTGCAATCTTTGCGAGCGGGCTATGTGCCTTGGCGTTTCATCAACACATCGGCTCTGTTTGCAGAATACAATCTCACTGATAAACAGATCGAACTGGCACAAAGAGGAGCAAAGTATACAGTGCTGAGCATTGAAAAACTGGAAAAGTTACCATTCACAGTGGCAGAAAAACCAGCTACAGAATGGCTTATTCATGGCAAAATAACATTACCTGTGAGTACTTTTCAGTTTCAGTATTGCCTCAGACAAATGCAAGCAGGCAAATATGAAAGGTTGGGTAAGGAATACATTAAGACATCTTGGGATTTACCGTATACATATAGATGTTGGAGTGGGGATCGTGAAGTGTTTTTGAGCGGTACACACTGTAAACGTGCACTGAGCGGTTCACTTATATGTCAGGACATTTCTTTACACGGGGCTTGTAATGGTTCTGTGGCAAATTTGTCTTGCCATCAGCAGGGTACACCAGCTGCTGTGATTAATCCAACGTTTGGACAACTTTCTAATGGGAGTTACCTCATGTTGAATGATCAGAGTTGCTGCGGCATGCTGCCAGGCATCCCATATCTAGTAACGGTCAACTCCAGGGTCACTTGCTGTATGCAAGTATTGTTTGCCCCAATAGACACAGTCAGGGAGTCGCCTCTATGGCCTTCGCTGAACGTCTCTTTTATAAGATTTGATACTTTGAGCAGAATGAAAGCCATGCTTTTACAGCAAACAGTGCCTTTGACCTCGGCCAAAGAAACCTATGAT
The DNA here is from genome assembly GCA_963921515.1 of Calotriton arnoldi. Lineage (NCBI taxonomy): Eukaryota > Metazoa > Chordata > Amphibia > Caudata > Salamandridae > Calotriton > Calotriton arnoldi. The sequence goes on from CAWUFW010000892.1 coordinate 2,752,018, forward strand.
CTACAAGTAGCAAGGACTTCGGCTGAGATACAGACTTTAATACGTACAAACTGCCCTATACATTTCGTAGAAATGATAGGACGTATCTTCAATATGTCTGATACAACCGGAATTGTACATGTATTTAAGAGCATCTGCTCCGGTCTGTTAGCACCTTTCCAGGCAATACTCGGAATCATCCCGAACTTTGCACATTCGGTGTTTGGTGGCATACCATTAATTCTAGCACTTGTTGCCGGAATTCTATTTCTCTTCCTGCTATTGCGCTATGGCCAGCCTATTCGCAGACATCACTCCGAGCGAAATGGAGAAAGCTCTCCTTGAACGAAAGTGCCGTGAGCGAATAGTACAGCTATTGGGCATGACTCGTCTACGGGAACTTAATACCACTGTGGTTCCTGTCATTCAGACCAATCTGGCAAGATTGCATCTTACCTGTTCTACGATGCCTGCTATGCGGTGAAGAATGCGTGTTGGACACCTGTCTAACATTTCCATCAGCAACGCCAACGGATGTCGATACTCTGCTGGTCCCGATAACGGCCCATGCTCTGTGTTGTCCCCAGAGGCTACCAATCCTGATGTCAGCATTCATTGAGATCTCACAGACGCTTCCGGCTGCTGCTGAGGTACGAGAAAGATCTACAGGCACACAGGTAACAACGGACGCGAACATTGCTGAGGCAACCTATGCTGGAAGCGATGCTTCTCATCTCTGTGCAATTAATCTACTACACGAGGTGTTCCAACTGACACCAACTACAGTGGATGATGTTTTGTCTATAGAAATAGATGATCTCATGTTTACACCAGACCCGTAAACTGACTCTGATTCAGCATACAGTGTTCCAGAGATGCAGTAACAATTTGGCCTTCATTTTCAAAACAACTTGGAACTCTACCAAAATTGAACTTTTTTCCCATTTTTCAAACGAAAATGGCACTTTAATCTGCTTAAAGTAGAACTAGCCTTATAATACAGACTTCAAGGTACTTCCACGGACACTTAGTCAGCTTGTGTGTCTAAAACAGTTCATTAATTTTTATGACATGAAATGACTTTGATTTTTGAACAACTTATCGATCATTTTCTGTCACATGTAAATATTACTGCTTATTTCATTCCAATTGCATTTATTTTCGAACTTTATGCCTGAAATGAAAAGCATTTGCTTCAAATGTACAGTACCTTTTGCATTTTTTACTATGTTTTTTAATGCTTTTAAGAAATATTTTTAAATATGCGGTACTCCATTTAATGTTTAGCATTATAAATGTTTAGCATTTTAGTATTATCGTACGCACGAAAGTGGAGTGGGTGTTGTATTCCTTTTAGGGTGTCCATAAACGGGCTTTCCAGTATCATGTCCTTATATAGGCACAATTCGCCCTGCCCTTATATAGGCATAAAATCCCAGCCCTTATTTAGGCATTAAACCGTGCACTCCAAATACAGGCATGGTCTCTGACATCCGTCCACCCTAACGTCACAACGAGTTCATGAAGAACAGACCCTTAGGCTGCGGGAGTTTCCCTAGTCCAGGACTATTGATTTCTTCAAGGACTCATATATTATGCATGAACCATTATTCCTTAGGGGTTCATTCATGACGTCTTTCGCTGTCCGACTCACGTCAATACTAACATTCTTAGGTACTCTCAGGTATAAATATACCTTCCCTAGCCCCTGTAAACCAGAGGAGACCTCGACTTCAGAGGAGCCCGTTTCCCGGCCTGACGCACTGAGAAGACGCTGTCATCCCTGCACGCAGAGAGTCCAGCTTCCAGTGATCTGACTTCCCTTGCGGGGTGTTGGAGTTCGAGTCTGGCAAAGAGATTCCTACCTCTCTCATTCTTCAGGTATGGAGCTGACTAGAACCTAGAGGGACTCTTGGCATACTAGGCATACAAGGCATACTAGGCTTAACATACTCTTAGTATACCATAGTAAGGAATACTTCACCTACTTCATACCTCTCCCTACACCTAGGTTAGGTTAGGTACATTGGGGTAGAACTAGATTAGAAACGCATCGTATGAGTACTCGCATTTTTAGTCTGTGTTATTTATGTAAATGCATATATACTAAAAGATAATGCTATCGCAGTATTATTTATTTCTACTGCTCACACTGTACATTATTTATCTCGCATACTGTCTTGTGATCGTAACAGCACATTTTACTTACACCAGAAACAAGACTGTTCAATAAATCTTTTATTGAAACGCCCGTCTATTTCTTTCTGTGTAACTTGGAGAAAACTAAGCATGCACGACTGAGCTGAGTGAAATAGTTATCTATTGTTTCCACGACTCTGGGACATGTTCTGATTCTAAAGGAAAACACAGTAGTCATGTTTTGCGGCTGCCAGAAACTACTCCCTTCTTGTTGTCAAGGAGTTTCTAGTGGCCTCTGAGCTAGCTGGCACAAGTAATTAAGTTTAATATACTCGATAGGGACATACTGACCTTAGTCCTATGTCAAACCTATAGGATATATTATTCCAATGCGCAGAGCCTATTAGGGAAATAGGAGCTACAGTTAGAGGGGTTGGCTGACCATTTCTTGAGAAGGGGTAGTATTGTGGTGTGTTTACAGGAATCCAGGAAGGTACTGGACAGTGGCGGCTCGCCGAGGAAGTGCTGCGGGGCGGCGGGGCGGAGGAGGGGCAGGGTGGGGGGTAGTGGAGTCCGACATACGACGGACAGGAGTAAGGTAAGTAATGAAATAAATAAAACAATTTACCATGCGCACGCTGCATCACCAACTCGGCGATGCAGCGCGTGCAAGGTAAATTGTTTTATTTATTTAATTACTTACCTTACTCCTGTCCGTCGTATGTCGGACTCCACTACCCCCCCACCCTGCCCCTCCCCCGCCCCACTGCCGCGCAGCACTCCCTCAGCGAGCCGCCACTGGTACTGGAGAAGAGGGCCAGGTTACATATGGAGAAGAGGGCAGTGCAGATGGGCTCAAACACGTGCAGATGTATTGGGGGCAGAGGTCAGAGGGAGCTCCGCACTTGAAGGTATGCATGGTGCTGGTGACTACCATGGTGATGATCATGGGGCAGCAGGTCATGGCTGTTTCTGGGGTGGTGTTGTCTTACATGATGAGGAGGTGGAGGGAGGGCAGGTCCAGTTGGGGGGGGGGAGCAAAGTTGTTGTAGATGGCTTCGATTTTATCCAAGAAGTGTCTGGCTATCATGGTGCAGAGTTCCTGAGAAAATGTAGTAGGTGTGAAGATGGGGGGGTAAATTCTTTAACAATGACACAGATATCCTTGGAGTAGTTGGAACTGTTGAGCACCAGGGAGGATAGGGCCAAGCATTTGCTGGTGGTAGATGCGACGTGCTAATTAGTACGGAGCTCTGCCTGTGTGGTCATGGGTCTGTCACCAACACAGTTCCAGTTGTTTATAGTAACGCTTCATAAGTCTGAGATCCTCAGTGTTCCAACTGGCCTGAGACAGCCCCGAATTTGGGGGTGGTTTCTCGAGGAGCATGGGAGTCTGCTTTGGAAATTATCCAGGAGTTGAAGCTGGCAATGGCGGCTAATAGGTCGGCGGCATGAGGAGGGACGAGTGCAATGAGTTTGGAGACCCATTTGTTTTCAGCAATTCTGTTCCACTTCCCTTGGGCAGTCTGGGGTTTGGTGGGCCTGTCCTCCTGATTGGGAATCAGAACAGGCTCTCTAAACTCCAGACAATAATCACACAGTCCTGGGTCTTCCTCTGTACACTTCTAAGCCCAACACAGCTCTAATAGTGAGAGCTTCGGTTCCCTCTCCTGGTTCTATTCTAATTTTAATGTTTGCTATTTCTGACGTATAATATGGCTTTATTTATATTGATATTTCTTTCGTGCGGTACCATTCGTTCTACTTACTTTTGTTTTTGTTTTCTCCACTCAAATCATATAACATTTATGTACCACACATATAGGAATGACTATTGCTACAGTTCTTCTCACCTTATTGTGGCATTCATCAAGGTAATGCACATAAAATGCTCGATTTTGTTGCCTCGTTTTATGCGATACCCTCGTGTTATACTATACTTTTAGAGGGATATTCACAAGAACGTGCGATAAACATCGCCAAAATAGGCTAACGCAATTTTCCATATCGCCGTCCATCGCGGGAAAATAACTCCGTGTCAACGTCGTATTCCCAACACGGCGGTAACATGCGATAGTTTCCCGAGAACGCCACAAATGTCCCCGATACAACTACCGCGACGGCGATAAAAAAGGAAACCCAAACGTGAAAAAAGCTGCGATGGGCCCAACTGCGATAAAAATCCAGCGAAAAGCAGCGCCAGGCCCGCAAGTCCGACAAGTAAGGCGGGAACAATCACTATAAAAGCAGCAAAACTGAAGTACAAATAAAACACAAACAACTGCAAAGCACCATGGAGGTAGCCGGAACAAGCACAGAGGACAACCCGAACCCCACAAGCCCCACGGAGGACCAGCCTGGGACCTCGGGGTCAGGGAAGGGCAAGAAGAAGAGGAAGACGCTGTTCAGTCCGCAGGAAAACAGGATCCTGATTACGGAGGTGACAGAACACCATCAACACTGTTCATCACCTCCACTGTGTCATTGGCAACAAAAAATGGAATATGGCAGTCCATCGTGGACAAGGAGAATGCAGTCGGAGTGCTGAGGAGGACAATGGAAGAGGTCAAGAGGCGCTGGAATGATGTGAAGTGCAAAACCAAGCTGAAACTCGCCAACAACTGCAAAGCAGCAATGCAGACTGGGGGTGGGAGTCCTGCGCCACAGGAGGAGCTGGATGAGATGGAGGAAATGGTGTCCACAGTCATCAGTGAGGAGACGGTGGCAGGAGTCGGAGGACCGGACACTGCTCAACATGACCTGACACAACAGCAACAGGGTGAGTAACCACCAGGGACTGGGGGGACGGGGGGAGATGGGCACAATGGCACACATGCACAAGTAAGTACAGCACATCTGCAGACAAACCATGCCCAAGAGTCACAACTCCAACCAAGAGCCCAATTTACCCAAGTCTGCAACAGCTCAGCACTGTATAAGCACAGAAGTGAAAGGCACACCGCCTGAAAGGGATAAGGGCCAGCCAAATCAGAGCTGAAGGGGCAAATCACCCACAATGCAGCACACACACATAACACTCAGAGCACCTCAACATTTACAACAAAGTGGACCAAACTGCAACACTTTCACAACAGAACAGAGGACACAACTGTTGCCGCTTGTGTGTAGAAAATGGGCATTCACATTTGGCATAGCAGGAAACTGTGAGATGATAATGGACAAATACAACCTCACATCTGTGATGGTGGCGAAATGTCAACTGTCCAGCATTAAATAGGCATCTCCACACAAACAGTCACAATGTACATTGACATGCAGTCTGTTTGTAAACTTGGCCAATGCGTCAACATACATGTGAACACAATGTCAAACTGCATCTCCCCTTCACATTGCAGAGGGAGAATCATCACCTCCTGCAGAGCAGACCGTACTCCTCATCACCGATGATGAAGAGGACCTACACACCCTCGACCCCGACACCCTCCAACAGCTCATGGACACCCTCAGCACCCCACCCCCAGGAGCAGGGCAGCCCAGCTGCATCGATGCGAACCCACCCCCTGCACAGACCACACAGCAGGAAGCACCCACCACCACGGCCGTCTCCCAGGATCCCCACGAGCAACACATGGCATTCCAACGCCGTGTGTCGCAGGGCCAGAAGGGGACGGCAGAGCAGGTGCGGGTGGGGTTCGACCTCATGGCAGCCAAACTAGATGCCATACGTGGGTGTCCAAGTCCCATCAGGGACCACCTACAGGCCCTAACGGACACCCACAGTCCGCTCCATGGTCTCCAACAATCCATGGCTGACATCGCCGGAGTCATGACTCGTAGACAAGAACAACTGTCCAGTCAGAGTGGCTCCAGCGATCTCAGCTGTGAGTTGGCCAATATGGGGAGGAACATGGAGAACATGGAGCAGATGCAGGCGGGAAGAATGGCTGCCACGGCTGCACACCAGCGAGATGCAGCAGGGATCTACCATGCCCTGCAGATCCTCATCATGGCAGTGCTGCCACAAGGCCTGGCACAGATGAATGCTGCTGCCACTACTCCCTCCACATCACCGCCCCCTGATGTGTCAGTGCCTCACAGTGCGGCTGACAATGCACCTCCGGCCCCTGATGTGTCACTGCCACACAGTGCTGCAGACAAAACACCACCACCCACATGTGAGGCACATCACACATAGGAGGACGATGATGAGGATGAATCTGCCGTTGGGCTAAGTAGGAAGCGGTAGCATTCATCTCCGCCATATGGCCTCTTTCTGCTTGGTTCTGCCCTCTGCATCATGCCCAGGAATAACACCCTCCACTGTCCCCCTTGACACTCTGCGACACTCACCTTGGCCCCCGACATGGACTGCTACATTTCTTTAGGCAACCAATGACACAGTAATCAGACTGCGGACTGAACTCCGTCTCCTACGATGTACTTTTCCCACCCCAAAGGACCCTTGCTGGCCCTCCACGGGGCAACATTGTAAAGTAGCGTGCGCATGGCCAGGTACTGGTCCACCTTCACCACTCCACCGAATGTGATTAAGATATTCAAATTCACACAGATGAGTCGAGTCCATGATCAAGCAAGTATGAAAGTATGGATGTATGTAGGGGCAGTGATTCCAAACAACGGTGCTCCCTGGGAACTGATTTCAATGCGCATGTATGCCCGTGACCCAGATAGGCAGTGAGATGACTGGGAATGTGTGAACTAGCTGTGGCCTCATTGCTCCAAAACAACAATCTCGCTATTTCCAAACTTAGCCCCACGTCAATGTATGAAATAGGGCTGTGTGTCACAAAGGCAAAGTCACAGTTATGTGGAAGCCACAGCTCGGAGCAATGATTGGTTTGAGTGTGGAGCGCTTGGACTCCTGGGATGGTCGGTGCGTAAGTGTGAAGGTCATACCATGCAAGTGAACTACGAGCAAGGACTCCTGTGTGTGGGGTGTGTATACGTTGGTCTCTGGTTAGCGTTGTGCGTAGTGTGGGAGCCGTCAGCAGCTGCTATGGTATCGCTCAGGGTGTGCCGGGCGCATGCATTCCCAAGGTCGGAGGTGCAGATGTGCTACCGCTTTCTAGTTCAGACAGAGGGGCTGTCATCCACAATGTTAGTTTGTCATCTGCTTGCATTCTGGAAATGTGATGGGGATTGGGTGGGGGGGATGTCACTGCTTTGCCTACTGGCATGGTTGAACCCTTACCAGCCATGTACGTGCCCTCACGGTCAGTATTGCATGCTCTGATGTAGCAGTGTTGTTTTGCTGCAGTCTGACAGTGATGGGTGCAGGTAGCTGTGAGGAGGCGGTTGACCACTCACCTTGCACCTATTAGCTGGCACTGATCACTACTCTTGATGGATGACGTCCGTGTACACATGTGACCTGTACATGGCACATTTGACCAGGGGACACCTTGGTGTGTTCCACCCAAGGTGGACCTGCTGGCTGCTAGGCTGGTGTGCATCTCCCAATGTTGCTGAGGTGTCCACTGTGCCCACATCCCCCTTACGGCCATTTTGTACATGTTGTGGGACTCGACACACAGGGTGTATATTTGCATCAGGCAGGTACATCTCTGACCGCAAATGGCACCCTGTTGTCTTTTCCTGAACACCAATGACGGCCTTCATGTCATGTTCATGTACACGTGGGACGCTGATGAGTGGCATGACGTACTACATGTGACACCCTGATATGGCATATCGAATACGTGATGCCCTAAACAGCCTCTCGGTACAGAGGTGACATACACACCATCTCTTCTTGCAACATATGCGAATGTAAGCACTCAATGTTGCACTTACACCCGTCAGAGTAATGTGCTAATGCAGAGGACTGACATGCACACGGGGAATGTGTGTTGCTAAGATTTTATTTGCACATGCTGGTCATGTGGTCCTCTTGTACTGTAAAACACACAAGATGATGGACAGAATGTTGCACATTGGCAAACATTCACCCCCAGTCACAGATCTGGGTTTAATCCATCGTTATTTTGCTTCACCATGCCACCCCAGTTCAGACATAGCCATATGCAAATCAGTCTTGACCCTGTGCCTCATGGGAACAGTCCAGACCGAACTGCCAAGCCATGTCTTCCCTGGACCGGAATCAAGCATCCTAGGACCGGTTTCAGGCTATCAGCCTTCATCAGTCAGGATAGCTTGACTCCAGTGGCATAGTGAGCACGGGACCCACGTCTGGGCATACCCTTCCCACTTAGGGCGAAATGCAAAACACACAAGATGATGGACGGAATGCTGCACATTGGCAAACATTCACCCCCAGTCACAGATCTGGGTTTAATCCATCGTTATTTTGCTTCACCACGCCACCCCAGTTCAGACATAGCCATATGCAAATCAGTCTTGACCCTGTGCCTCATGGGAACAGTCCAGACCGAACTGCCAAGCCATGTCTTCCCTGGACTGGAATCAAGCATCCTAGGACCGGTTTCAGGCTATCAGCCTTCATCAGCCAGGATAGCTTGACTCCAGTGGCATAGTGAGCACGGGGCCCACGTCTGGGCATACCCTTCCCACTTAGGGCGAAATGCAAAACACACAAGATGATGGACGGAATGCTGCACATTGGCAAACATTCACCCCCAGTCACAGATCTGGGTTTAATCCATCGTTATTTTGCTTCACCACGCCACCCCAGTTCAGACATAGCCATATGCAAATCAGTCTTGACCCTGTGCCTCATGGGAACAGTCCAGACCGAACTGCCAAGCCATGTCTTCCCTGGACCGGAATCAAGCATCCTAGGACTGGTTTCAGGCTATCAGCCTTCATCAGCCAGGATAGCTTGACTCCAGTGGCATAGTGAGCACGGGACCCACGTCTGGGCATACCCTTCCCACTAAGGGCGAAATGCAAAACACACAAGATGATGGATGGAATGCTGCACATTGGCAAACATTCACCCCCAGTCACAGATCTGGGTTTAATCCATCGTTATTTTGCTTCACCACGCCACCCCAGTTCAGACATAGCCATATGCAAATCAGTCTTGACCCTGTGCCTCATGGGAACAGTCCAGACCGAACTGCCAAGCCATGTCTTCCCTGGACCGGAATCAAGCATCCTAGGACCGGTTTCAGGCTATCAGCCTTCATCAGCCAGGATAGCTTGACTCCAGTGGCATAGTGAGCACGGGACCCACGTCTGGGCATACCCTTCCCACTTAGGGCGAAATGCAAAACACACAAGATGATGGACGGAATGCTGCACATTGGCAAACATTCACCCCCAGTCACAGATCTGGGTTTAATCCATCGTTATTTTGCTTCACCACGCCACGCCACCCCAGTTCAGACATAGCCATATGCAAATCAGTCTTGACCCTGTGCCTCATGGGAACAGTCCAGACCGAACTGCCAAGCCATGTCTTCCCTGGACCGGAATCAAGCATCCTAGGACCGGTTTCAGGCTATCAGCCTTCATCAGCCAGGATAGCTTGACTCCAGTGGCATAGTGAGCACGGGATCCACGTCTGGGCATACCCTTCCCACTTAGGGGCGAAATGCAAAACACACAAGATGATGGACGGAATGCTGCACATTGGCAAACATTCACCCCCAGTCACAGATCTGGGTTTAATCCATCGTTATTTTGCTTCACCAAGCCACCCCAGTTCAGACATAGCCATATGCAAATCAGTCTTGACCCTGTGCCTCATGGGAACAGTCCAGACCGAACTGCCAAGCCATGTCTTCCCTGGACCGGAATCAAGCATCCTAGGACCGGTTTCGGGCATTCAGCCCTCATCAGCCAGGATAGCCTGACTCCAGTGGCATAGTGAGCACGGGACCCACGTCTGGGCATACCCTTCCCACTTAGGGCGAAATGCAAAACACACAAGATGATGGACGGAATGCTGCACATTGGCAAACAATGGGAATGTGTGTTGCTAAGATTTTATTTGCACATGCTGGTCATGTGGTCATCTTGTACTGTGCCATGATTGCTGTGGACAGTCACAATGTGACGTGCTCATGCGAAGAAATTGTTGATGATTGTGTTCCTTCGGGCTATTCCTGCTGCGGCTGCAGTGGGGTGTGGTCCACCTGCATCATCTTCCTCATCATCGTCCGGTGCTTCTGGGACTTGGACCCATGGGGCATTGGTGCATACACATAGGTTGTGCAATACACAACATGCAGTGATCATCTTGCACACTATTTCTGGGCTGTACAAGAGTCTTCCACCGGTGATGTCCAGGCACCTTAAACGTGATTTCAACACGCCAAACGTGCGTTCAACAATGCCCCTGATGCGTTTGTGGGCCACATTGTACTGCCTCTGGGCTGGGGTGTTCGGGTCTCGGAGGGGTGTCATCATCCACGGGCAGAGTGCCTATCCTTGATCACCTGTGAGAGGTAAGTGAGGTCAGTGTCAACTGGTGGTTCTGCATGCTGTGTTGGCAGACATACAAGTTTCGTGGTGTGTGATTTGTGGGACCTTGGGATTCATGTTAGCCATGTATTGCTGCTGGCAAATGTGGTAGGGCAATGTGTATTACGTAGACTCACAGCTGCTCCTCCCTCCCACTGAGCCTATTTATTTGTGTGTGCTGCGCGGTTGCATCACTTGCCCTCCTACGGCACACCATTGTCATGCCTGTCTGCACATGTCCGCAGGACTGACAGCAAGACTGTAATGTTGGCCATTGAAGGTGTGCGGCCACGTGTGTGTAGGCCTATGGTAAGGATAGGGCGGACACAGATGTGGAGTTCTGGCCTGGCTGAACTCGCGCTGATATTGAGGCTAGGCCTTCGGTTCAGGCTGCGGCAATGTAGATACACACACAACAGTTGGAATGTATGAGCCGAGACCCCGAGCGGTCTCGCGCTCCTTTATTAATTCATTCGGGCGAGGCCGCCCTCCTGGTGCATGCTACATTGCAACATTGTCGATTACAGACCGGGTGGTGCAGACACTGCTACGGAGACACACGCCATAGTCACTTTTGTGGGCAGGCCGGAACTGGACCACGCCCAGAGCCCAGAACTGAACCACGCCCAGAGCCCCGGGCCATTTCTCCGCACTTCTCACACGCGTCCGCTGCCGCCGCGGCGCTGGGAAGTCGTGCGCTTCGGAGTACGTCTCCAGACGATCTGTCCAGGCTTACCGGCGGCCTGCCTGGGACGTGGGTGGCCCCGTGACTGTGAAGGGCTCCAGTGGCATTACCGAGGACATGCTGTTGGCTACTGGAGGCGGACTTGTTGGGTAGCCCCTCGGGACAATGACTTGCGGTGCACTGAGTTCGGCCCACCGGAACAGCTGAGCGAGTGTGCATCATGCTATAATGCTGGAGGCTGGACGGTGACTTGTGGTGCACTGAGTTCGGACCACCGGAAGAGCTGAGCGGGTGTGCAGCCTGCGATGATGCAGCAGGCCTGGAAGGGCGGACTGGAAAGGATGTGTATGTTACTTGCTGTACCGCAGTGTCGTCAGAAGGCAGCAGTAGCCAACTCGCAACTCTGCGGTGCGGTGCCGCTGGGTGCGCTGGGGGCCTGTTGCGCAGAAGCCAGCGATCGGCTGAGGAGACTGCCAAGCTCGCGGAGCCCGGCCTTGGAGACATCACCGGCACGTGGTGGGCCCTCTTGGAGAGACTCCGGTGGCGGCAGGTGAGCAGTGAGGCCTGGGTGCGCAGGGGCGGGCATTCACCGCTGGACGCAGGTCGGGTCTGGGGATCAGCGGGCTGGGGTGCGGCAGGTGCACAGGATCGCGCAGGCACCACCGGTCACGACAGCGGCCTCGTGGCAGGGTGAGGGACGCCGCCCTGGCAGACACGCCACTGCAGGCGATGACGAGATGTGCGCCGGGTGGCGTGGGACGTAGCCACCTCGTCGCCGGTGTGACTTTGCCCATTGTAGGTGGTCGGCCACGTGTGTGTAGCCTATGGTCAGGATATGGCAGACACAGAGCCACACGCAGTAGTTACTTCGGTGGCCGTCCAGGAAGTGAACCACTCCCTGAGCCCCGGCCTATTTAGTCACTCCCCTATGCTGGACTGGCGTGCGCCGGCCCTGCCCACTACGCTTACGCTTACAGGGGGGCCGACATGGCTACTTGTCCAAGGTGTTCCCCACTGCCTGTGATGACATGGTTGCGTCCACTGTCCACGACACTACAGACTCCAGCAGTATGTGTCCACATGGACATGTCTGTGCTCTGCATACTCAAGACTGTCCAGCACATCACCGCCACACTTGGCATTGTGTACATTGTTATTCATAGGTCCATTGCCTCCTTCGCACAATCGTGGTTCCCACCTCTCCCCACATTCTGCAAATGTGTGACAGAGGGTCTATGCCTTAGTGTATGGTTTGTCCACATTTCTGGCCCCTCTTACCACAGTTACTTGTGTTGTCGTGTCTGGCAGGTGTACATGTTGTTTGGCATGTTGGATGTGATTTTGTTACGTGTCCATTCCCACAGTTGTGCGTTGTGTGATTGTGGAATTGAGGTGTGTGGTGTGTTCCGTTGGTACTTACCAATGAGCAGTCCATTTCCATAGGTGCCATCCTGAAAGCGCTGGTTGATGATGGACTGTCGGAAGATGTATGAGTCATGCACACTGCCTGGGTAGTTGGCGACGACATTGGTGAACAGTCCCCGGTGGTCCACTATTGCCTGCACATTGATGGACTGCGTGTGCTTCCTGTTGCGGTAATTGTGTGCAGTGTCGGTAGGGGGCACAAGTAGGACATGTGTGCAGTCGATTGCCCCCAACACGTGCGGGAATCCGGCTATGGCGTAGAAGCCTTGCTTGGTCTCCAGCTGTTCCTGCACAGTGTGGGGTAAGTGAAGGTGCTGGGGTATGAAACTGATGATGGCATCCAGGACAGGTGTGATGGCCTTGATAGAGCTGGCTGTGAGACTCCTCTGACTCTGGCAGTTGTTGGTTGGAAGGTACAAGAGGCCAACAGGTGCAGCACAGCCAGCAGCTTTGTCTGCGCAGGGATGTTGGTTGTCTGCTGTGTTGGTACCGTCAGCCTGTGGGCAAGGTGGGTCATGATGCGGAGGATGGTTGTCCTTTTGAGCCTGTAGTGGGCAATGACATCCTCTGGCGTTAAGTCTGTGAGGCTGATGCGTTTTCGGAAGGTCCACTGTCTTGTTCTGCGCTGCCTCGGTGGTGGTCCGGGGGGGGGGTCCTGGGGGTGGGGGTGGTCCTGGGGGTGGTGGCGGTGGGTGTTGTGGCCCTCTTGGATCTCCAAGCTGCATGATTAGTGGCTCCATGGCATCTGTTGGTCTTCAGATGTGGCTCTGGCCTGGGCTCCCTCTGTACTGCAGGTTTTTGTCCTACTTAAGACCAGTAATAAGCAGGTGTTAAGTCCCTGCTGCTAATGCGCCTTATTGCCTGTTTTTGTCCGGCATCGCAGATCTGGCTGGTCGTTGAGAATATCGCAAAGTGGTGTTTTCGTGTGTTTTTGCACGGGAACGCCTACTCTGCATGTCATTAGCGTTGATTGTCGCTCTCATTCATGGCGATGTGTTTTGCGGCAGCTATCGCAGGAAAACTGGCGATGTCGACAGTTTGCACCAGCTTGTGAATAGGGCGATAAGTCTATCGCTACTTTTGCGAATATGCCCCTTAAATTTTAAATACACATTTCTGAACTGAAAAACAGTGTGCTGGAGGAAGCTACACTATACCTCATAGTGCAGTGTCGCTGAATGAAATGGAAGCACAGTTTTACAGGTTACGGCACGTCATCAACATCAGCCAGCAGCACAGCTCTGAAACAGTGAGCTGTGGTTGCCTCTCTCTGTCTGCAGCTTATGCAGTAACTTGTCGAGATTCTCTGTTAACTGTTTGTGCTCCACTCAGTATCATAAAAATAGGCTTACAAACAGGCCAACAGCTGTGCCCTTAGCACGCACGTTCATGATGATGCCCAAAAAAAGAGTGGTCTGTATATTTCACAGGCTGAAGGTCTTTGTGTCGACCAACGACTAGTTTAAAACAGACAGCTGTGGTGCAAAGGTTCCCAGGCCTTCTTGCAAAAAAAGAAATCCGCTCTAAATAAAGCTCATTCTCCTAAAAAAATTAGAAACATGGCAGTGGTCTTGTCCTCTTACCGTTTTCATTAAAGCAAATGTATGTTCTAAAATTATTCACGAAAACAAAAAATAGAGCACATTTTTCTCGCGTTAATTATTAAACGTCAGATATTTCTTTTCCTACCAACATCCGCTTGTAGCACTTGCTGAAGCTGGATATTTATTTTTCATTGTTGATTTGTGAGTCAATTTAACTGACCAGTTTGCTTCTTAAAATACCATTCTTTAAAATGTCTAATCGAAATGCACTTAGAGGGTTACATTATTTTATTTGGGGGGATTGCGGGGTTGCATGTACACCTATTAAAATACTTTGGGTGATATTTACAAAAAAATGCCAGAGCGCTGTGTTACGCCAAATTTGGCAATGCTGCGCTCTGACATTTTCGAAACGCAGGGATGCGCTGTATTTACAAAAATACGGCGCTCCTCTGTGTTTCCCCTAGCACTGGCGCTGAAAAAGCTGCCTAGCGCCCATGCAGGCACTCTTGCGCCTTATTGCAAGGATGTCGGCACTGCAGGGGCGATGGTTTTTGTGCAGGAAGGGACACCTTCCTGCACATAAACAATCAATAATGGTGATTTGCTCTTTCTATGTGTGCTGCAAAATGCAGCACACATAGAAAGAGCAAAAAACTAGGAAAAATTAATAATTTCTCCTCATATCGCCATTCAAAGACAAGGTAGTACCTGGCTTTAGTTTTGGCGCTGCCCCAGCCTTGGAAATCTGGGGGCAGAGTCAAAAAGCAATGGGTGTTACGGTGGAACGCCCACAGCAACTCCCATTGCCCACCCCTCTGCCGCAGCAGACTGCGGCGGTAAGGGGCATATTTACAAGGTGGCACTAAGCCACGTTAAGTGTCTTAGCGCCAACTTGTAAATATGGGGAATGGCGCAATGCCATTGGAGCATCAAAAAAAATGACGCTCTGCTGGTCTTGAGGGATTGTAAAAATGCCCCAGCGAGTCCTGGTAACTGTCCAAACCTTCTTGTTAAATTTCTGCTTTTAGGGTCAATCGGGCATGCCAGAAGCCTGAACGATACTTCCCTCCAATGCATGCAAAGCACTATCGAAGTAGCATATGATACATATTGTAAACCAGTGAGCGACAGAATACCAAAATGCTGACCTTTGACTGGCTCTTAGCCAGTGGCCACTACTAAACACCTTCAAACCTAGAAACTGTGTAAAGCCTTATTACAAATACAGCCCACATGCCACTACGCCTTGTTTTCATAAAATCAGTCTGTGGAGGTGAGAAATTTCTAATGAAGAACTTTATTGCTAACCTAGCTCATAGAGAGCGCTAGTGCTGGGATACATATGGGTAAGCAGCTTTAAAATTCTTAATGTTTCTGTGCAGCATGATAAATATATACATACAGGCAGTTCTTGCCTGCTCTTCGACAATTTACTATTAGAGCTCGAAGAGCTCAAAAACACATTATCTAACCCTCCATTGGTTAATAAATGTGCAATTGATCAGGCAAGAGTGCTGTTGAATCATTTATTTTGCTTGACAGACGTTGACTCACTCCGCATCACACAGTACACGTATTCATACAGGGATATCCTTAATTATGTCTTGTATGATCTGAGTAGCAATGTCATAAATGATGTCATAGGTGATGCTGTTTACGAAGTCATGAGCAATATATGGAGGGGCTTGAGTTATAATATACTTACCTATCCATAGCTGCCTAATATCGGTGGGGGGGGGGGTTTGAAACTATAACCTCAATGTTTTTCTCATTTAAATTATTATGTGGCAAATATGTCTCTTCCTTATGTTTTTCTACTAACATCAACTCCAGGTCACAGTCTCCTTTCTTGTTTCGAGGCCTACCGTCAATGTTATTTTTAATATAGCAGTTGCTGACACTAAGGGGCTTATTTACAAGCCTCTTGCGCTCGCATTTACGTCACTTTTTCCCATATTAAAAGTGACGCATCGGTGGCGCAAGGGGCTTGTAAATAAGCCCCTAAATATTTACTTTTTGTTGTAGGTTTGTGAGCCACTTTCACAGATCACTTTTCTTCACAAATTACCGTCGTCTTAACAAATCAAACTGTGCTTAGATTGTTGTAGCAGGCGTTTTTTTAGGGTTGTCTGTATACTTATGCAAATACTTTGTCTTGATACCTTTTCGAAACTTTCTTGCTAAAATTCTGCTTTCCAGATCAATGAGTCTTGTTAGAAGAGATAACTATACTCCTGTTCAGTGCATATAAAATGCAAAGCAGTATAGAAGCGATGAAATAAATGATGTCATCAGTGATGCTGTGTGTGAGCTCATAAGCAATGTGTGGATGTGGTTTGAGTTACAGTATGCAGAGATAACCATAGCTGGCTAATTTCTTGAGGGGTTAGGTTTTGGTTTGTAGCCACAACTTTAATATGACTTTTTGTCAGGAAATGTCTGAGGTTTTTTAACATACTTTAAAGTCTCCCTGGCAGAACAAATCTGAACTTGCCCTTTACAATCTTTTTTTCCAGATTTCTTTAGAGTTATTGATGTATACCATCTAACTTTTAATATTCCACTATTTCCAACACTCTAGGCAGTCAATAGCCCATGTGCCCAGCACAACTAGCAATCACCCACAACTGTGTATGGCCTTTGGCCAATTGTAAAAGAGGGTGGTCACAGGGCCCGAGACCAGCCTCCAGTGTAGCCATCCCCCTCTGCAAGAAGGTTTGATGCCACCAGCCAAGCTCCCACACCCTGCAGAAAAACCATTGCACAGCCCCCATTGTATATTTTCTTTGGGTAAGCACACCAAAGAGTGGCAATAGGGCCAAATTTGTGGCAAGGTCCTACACTCAACACACAGTGCTATTAACTTCTGCAAGGTGGTTGGCTGTGTTGAGTTGGGATTGGGCAAATAACGTGGTCTGCAACTACGCACTGCAGACAGCCTCTAACGTGGCCTGCCATCTCAGTGCACAACTTTCAGCCATACACAGCAGGGCAAGCCACAGTCCCAAACCACCATGCATCCAAAGCCCACTACACAGGCAAATATGCAGTGGCAAGACCTGTTTAGGTGCCTATGTTTTTTCCTCTTTTTGGGATGTGTAAGCTCTGGGCACAGGGTCTTACCTCAGTGCCTTGCCTGCAGTCAGGCCCTGCACCAGCTCCCCTTACCTCTATACGAGCTGTTCATACCCTTCAGCTGTGTGCTGCATTCTCTAAGCACTCTCTGTCAATCTCTACACCAGCCCGTTCCTGGGCCATTGAGTCCATTGTGCATGGCATTTTGCTTTGAGCACCTGGCTATGAATGACTTGTTAGCCAGGTCCTTGTCGGCCTCAGTACCTATTGCATATGGACTTGCCATGTCTTTCACTGCAATCTGTTACATAGATATTAACAAACATATACAGTTCACATATTTCCTAGTTATAACCTCTTGTCACCATCAGCAATATTTTACTTATTTATTTATGTATTTATCAATTCATTATAAGAAATACAATAAATCAAAAATGTCTTTACTATGCGACTGAAAAGTAATATTTAGAAGCCAAAAATTAAGCCTTGTATAATATATAAATATTTACAGCATGAACAGTTTACTTTTTAGTTACTTATTTTGTTCTAATTTAACACTTTTGGCTTCTTTAGACTTTCATGCAACAGATTCAAAAATATAGAGCCATGTGTGCCAAGGTTTTGCAACTCAGTATTAGGGGCCTAATTATGATGTTGGTGGCCCGACACCGACGGCACGTTGGTGTCGGACCCCGACATCTGCCCCTGTGGTCCGCCCGCCGCATTACGATGCGGCGGACAGAGGCATCGGGCGGAGGGACCTTCCACTGTGCTTCTGACCGGGTCAAGAAACCCATCGGTGTGTCGGAATGACAGCATAATCCCTTAATGACGGCGGTTCCGCCATCGGGATTATGATGTCGGTTTCCGACAGCCATTCTATGTTGGCCTTTCCGACATAGTAAGGCTGTCGGAAAGCGACATAAGGGGCCCCTAGTAGGGCCCCCCTTGCCCCCTGGCCCTCCACAATGGGGCCTGTGGGGCACCTATGGTACCCCCCTCCACATCCCTGCACTGTGTGGCAAGCACCGCATGGTGCCTGCCTCACGGTGCAGGGATGTTTGCAAACCTCCATTGTACAATGGAAGCTTGTGCTGCGGGCCTATTCCACCCGCCGCACAAGCTTCTATTGTAGAATGGATGTTTCCGCCAGCCCTATGGGCGGTTGCATCTAAATTGGGATGCTGGAACTGCCGACCTATGTCGGGCGGTTCCTTTCCCGCAACGGTGTCGGGCGGACGCAAGTCCACCTGGCATCATAATAAGCCCCTAAGTTGAAGAGTGCTTACCGGTCGCAAAAACACAGTTTTTGTATGTACGAAAATCATTTGCTGCCCTTTGTTTAGCGATGCAAATGAATAATGATTCGTTATTTTACTGACACAAAATAAGAGTTTGCTGTTAAGAAATTGTAACCAGCAAATAGCTATCCTTATGTTCATCTCATTCGCAAATAGTCTAAAAATCACAATTTTGCACTTGTAAATTAACACCAACTCAAACCACGTGGTATCTGTTTGCAAACTATAAAAGCTGACCCAAAATGCATCTGACGTGTATTCTGGCTGGTTTGCAGACAAGGAGGAGAAGACAGGAGAGGATTTTCAGACTGAGGATTACACCATTTGACCAAACTGAGGGAGAGATATTTGCAAAGTACAGGCTGCTGTAATGGAGTCATAACTGAGTTAAAGCCTCAGCTTGAGAGAAACCCTTTGTGCAGTAATTCCATTCAAACCCACGTACTACTGTTATGTAGTTCGCATCTCTTAGCCTCTGCTAGGTACCAAGGTTTTCTTGCTGCAGCTGGTGGTGTGTCACAGAGTGCCCTTTCTTGCTTTTTTCATACATTTCTAGAAGCAACGTTAATACGCATTCAGACCTATATATGTATCCCCAGAAATGCACAGGAATTACAAAGCACCAAAACATAAATTTATAGGATTTACAATTTTTCTCATGTTATTGAATGCATAGATGGTATACATGTGCCTATATGCCCATCATCTGACATTGAGTATCTATACAGTAATCCCCAAAATACTCATTCACTTAACATCCAAGTGGTGTGTGAGGCAAAAAATGTGATTACGGATATTGTTCCCTGATTTCCCTGCAGGATCCATGACTCTTTTAATTTTAGACATACTGGCATTTTCCAAAGACTACAAAAAGAAGATTGTGATGATGGCTATTTATTGGGTAAATACACATCTACATTTTTCCCATATACCTTGACATAGAATATGTGTTGTTTGTTTGTAGCGGATAGTGCATATGCCTTACAACCATGGGTAATGACACCATATCTGTCCCCTACAATTGTAGATGAACATTGTTATAATGTGGCACACCGTAGAACCAGAGGCTTCATTGGACATTCTTTTGAACTACTAAAAAGCCACTTTAGATGTTTGCATAAGTGTGGTGGTACCCTACAATATTCACCTGAGACAAGCTGCAAAATTGTAGCAACATGTGCTATTCTGCACAACATAGCAGCAAAAAAGGTTTATTTTTAACAGTGTCAGATTCTGACTCTGATGAGGAAGAAGAATAGATATTACCACCTCCCATACAGGAGGAAACCCGAGCTGCAGAAGGGCCATTGAGATGTGGAAATATAGTGAATCATTATTTTTTCACTGTAATTATGTAAATTAATTGTTTATGAAAAAATTATTTGAAAGAGGCATTGTAGGTTGTACAACTAAATATGCCTTTATAAAGCCAAAACAGACCTCCTGCCAGATTATGACTTTTAAGTCGCTGGCGAGCAGTTCTTTGGCGTTCCCATGGCAGTGCCTTTAAAATAGGCACCACAATGGGAACGTCAAAGCATGTTCCTGCACGTACCAAAAAGCACATTGTGCATTGCGTTCTGTGCAGGAATATGGGGGTGCATGCAGGCAGGGGGCACACCTTGTGGCCCCTGCATGCACCCAATGGCAAAGAGGCACAAGGCCCTGTAGGGCCCCCTTTGTTTAATCACCACCACACTTTTCATGGCGATCGCATCGAAAAGTGCAGCAGTGAGGAAACTCCTAATATGCTTGGTGGTGCCGCAGTAGCACAGCCAGCATATTAGGGGCCTCAGACAGCTGGACATCCCTGGAGGCAGCAGCAGTCCTGTGATGGTCCAATCGCCATAGTCCTAATGCGGTGGGTGGACCGCCAGTCTGGCAGTCCACGGACCGCCACTATGGGTTTGGCAGTCCATTGTACCACCAAACTCATAATAAGGCCCTTAGACTGTCTGTGGCTGAAATGCTGTTCACATTGGATTGGTCCTCGCTTTCTCCCACTTCAACTTGTACACTACTAGTAATGTGTGTTGTTTGTATAGCTTCCACTGCATTAGTGATTGTATGAGTCCCCTTGCTACATCAGTAAAGTAATGCCCCATTTCCACTTGTAGGCTCACAGCGAGGCGTGATAAGGTGGTTGTGTCTTGTGCAGGCCGATAGATTGCATGAATTAAGCCATCAATACAGGATGAGGTATGGCTCTCCCTAAATCTATGCTGTATGTTTTCCTGATGTAATTCCTTACATAAGGTCTTAATTGCATCTGTCAAATTTGCAAAATTGTCAATCATCGACATCTGATTAGCAGCTAGGGTATTTGACACAGTTTGTAAACTAGCAGTAATGTTTCTATCCAGTGTTACTGGTTTCTGGTTTATCAATGTTATTTGCTTCTGTTGCAGGTGCTCAACTTTTCGCATTAAGGTTTCTAATCCTCCGAAGAGTTGTAGATTTTCGCACTTAACACATTTGAAACAGGGGACTGTGATTGAGTGTTTGAAGGGCAGCGAGCGCCAAGTCAATATCATCTCCACAATTGTTATGGCCTCACTACAGGTTCCTGTGTAACAGTTGGTGTGATGTGCTCACTCCCTTCCACAGCTGTGTCTCTATGCTCTGTAGCTGCAGGACTTACATTTGCAGCATGTGTTGGACGGACCTGGCTACCACTATCATTGGGGCCATCTACATGCATATGTAAATCTTCTGGACTATCCCCTTCTGTTCACTTTCTTGAAAAGGTTTTTCTGTTTAAAAATGGATTGTAATACTTTAGTGATTTACACTTGGTTGTACTTTCACTCTATGGAGTCGATTACGATGAGTGTCGGATTCCCTTCCAACGGCCTAATTATGATCTAAGCAGTCAGAATTGATCTAAGCAGTCAGAATGAATCCGGCCGGTCATTCGGCTGGATTCCGACGGGCTCAAGGAGCCTGTCAGCCTGTCGGAGACTGCCCCGTAATCCTAATGGAAGGCGTTTCTGCAGTTGTGATTACGATGCTCAGTTTCCCACAGGCTTTGCCCCCCTGTTGATCCCTGCACTGTGTGGCAGGCACCTTGAGGTGCCTGCCATGTGGTGCAGGGATGAACACAATCTCCCATTTCTTTATGGGAGCTTGTGCTATGGCCGGTTTACGGCCGTAGCACAAGGTCTCATTGAGAAATGGGAGTATGCGACCGCATCATGTGTGGTCGCATTGTCATTGCGGTGTCGGGACGGCCAACCGGAGGTAGGTCGGTCCCGAGACAGCAACGGTGTCGGTTGGAGAAACCTCCGACAGACATCGTAATAAGGCCCTATGTGTTACATTTACTATTATTTTTTGTTATATTTTTGAAACTACATCACCCATAATACCCTTTGAAAGCTCATAGACTACTGCTCTTGTATATACTATGCTGTTAGCGTACATTTTTTAAATGGACTACATTAGTATGGGTTCTCCATATGTTTAATTGTCTGAGTTACACCTATAGTACACAACGTTTTGTATTACAATTCAATATTTAACTTACCTTGTGAGGTTCATGGAAAGTCTGAGGTGTCAATTGACCTAAATCCACTGACAGATCTGGCTCCAGTGTAGTTTGCACTAGTTCTTCAATGGCAGTTGGTGAGGAAAAAGTGAGGGGGCTCCGGCTCCCCTTCCCTCACATAGACGGCTTGCCACCTTCTTTTTGGAACGTGATCTGAGAACATACCATCTTTTACATATCTCCTCTATGGATCTCTGGCTAACTCGTAGTAGATAGATTTTTTTCTGCATTCCGTTCCATGTCTTCTTTTTCTGAGACTCAGGCACTGTTAGGGATGTTATCCCAAAACGTTGGTCATTGTGCCCACACACCCCTCTGTAAAGATTTCCAGTTCTTTCTCTGAGAACTTAAGTTTTCTTTTTCTGCTCCCAGCATCCTTATCACTGTCCGTACATGACATTTGGAGTCCAAAATAGGATGGCAAACACACAGTCCCATTAGAAATGGATTCTTTTAGGGGTCTCCAGCACCAATGCTCTCCAGTTTTAACAACAGGACTACTTCCTGGTTTTGATGTCATCACTGTAAGCCAAATGCGATGCTCCCTATTTGTGACTCCATTTGCTATTTAGCAAATCACTAATTACAGTTTCCTAAATATTGCACCGACTAAATGATGAATCAACATTTGTAAGTGATTTATTTCTTACATTCCAGTTAACGATTACCAAATTACGATTCGTTATGATTTGCTCTTCATATTCATACATATGGCCAAAAGAAGCTTAATATGACAAGAATAAGCAATGGCAAAAAGGATAAAAATCAATAAATATTATTCACATGGCACTAAAAAGCATGTTTCAAAGAAACAGAGGAAGGCATGAAAAGAAATAATGTTTCTGTAAGTGTACTTATGCAAATCTGCATTTTGGTATTTGCTGGATGATGGGGTGGGCATATATAGGGCCAACAATCAATTTCACCATAGAAGTCTTTCGGATCATATCTCTAGGACACCACAATTCAGAAAGATCTCACAACCAATGACAATGGAGTTCATGTTAGTCTAAACAAAAATGTGAACTCGCCATAGTCTCTTCAAATGTAAAAATCAGACCACACGGTGTAATCCTTAAACCAGCCTAAAACCTTTTTTGATATTCTTTCCATGATTTTCCGAGAACATTTGTGAGTACTACGTGATATGCCTAAAAATTAGGGTCCTATAGTTTTATGCATAAAATCCTTTGCATATTACTTCCTGTTTTAACCAAATTTCCTAAATGTTTCCATAAGTTGGAATGGAAAGCTAGAGCCCTCGATCTTAGACACTTTTCCATGCTTCAGGTTTTTCAGAAACAATCTTTGGGGCATATTAGCAAGACCCACGTTAAGTTATCGCCGCTTTAGCGGCAGGAAACTGCCGCTAAAACGGCGATAATGGGCTTGCTAATATGCGTTATAGAATTCCAATAGAAGCCCAGGTTAGATGTGCAGGACATCTAACCTGGGCTTCTATTGAATTCCATAACGCATATTAGCAAGCCCATTATCGCCGTTTTAGCGGCAGTTTCCTGCCGCTAAAACGGCGATAATTTTAACGTGGGTCTTGCTAATATGCCCCTTTGTTTCTTATATAGTTGGCAGGGTTCTTGGAAAGGTCTGGAGTTTTTTTGAAGTTGTTGTCATAAGCTTTATTATAGGAATTCAGCCAGAATGCTTAGTCTACCCAGCGTTTCTTAGTGCCTGTGACTGGGTTAGTGTTGAGTGGGTAAGGGGACCACCATCTCCTTTCTTAGCTGCAAAAGTAATGCTAGATGGCAAAAAGCAGCAGCAATTAACTAACACAAAGAAGCACAGAAGCAGAATACGGGCTTACTTAATTTTACAGTCCACCTTACATAACCTGAACCCTATTTATGAGCTGTTTGTGTCACGTTTGCGTCACGCAATGTGGTACATGTGTGAGGCAAACCTTAAGTTAGATTTGTGAAGCCACGGAAGGACGCTCTGCTTGACCCTGAGTGGCTCCATAAATCTGGAGTAAAGCAACGCAGCACAAATGACTGTGTTGCCTTACTCTGCGCAAGGGAGGTATTCCCACACAACTCCCATTGTTTTTTATGTATTCCCAGACTTACCAGAACTGGTAGACCTGGGTCAGCGCTAAAAAGATATGCCTCCCTGGATAGGCGTAACGAGGAGAAATATCTTTATTTCTCCTCGTTACATCTTCTTTCTATGTGTGCTGCATTCTGCCTAAGGAATATGCTTCCCAGGATTGTTTTTGTACAGGAATGTGCCCCTTCTAGTACATAAACAATCCTACATGCAACACAGGCATCATTGCACCATGCTTCAAGGGTAGCTGCGTTGGCGCTATGCTGCTGAAACGGGGCCAGCGCAGGGGAAAAAGCAGGAATGCGCGATATTGCCTTAAATATGTCACAAGGTGACTTGCTGCACTGCTCTGCTCTGCATGGCTTTTTCATAAATGAAAACAAATCCACTGTCTCCTGGATGCTTCCATGCAAACACTTTCAGCTGATAGTGAAGGCACAGAGGGCTCCTGAGCAAAGAGTTCCAGTCATGGGGCAACAGTGCAGGTCTTTAGTTGTCAAACATCTGGAGCGACGTCCCCCATACACCCAGGTCGGTTTAGCAACTGCAGCACTCCTACACCAGCACAACAACAACAAAAAAGAAAACGAAATGTGGTGGGAGCGCTGTGAGATCCTCTAGCAGCTCAGAGCAGCTGCAAGCGGGTTCTTCAGGGTAAAGAAGACCACAATAAAGAGCAGCAGAGCATGCTGTCTGGCCGCCACCAGGCTCCACCCCCCAGAGACGCTTGCAGCTGTGTGTGCACTCTCAAGCACTAACCTCCATTATCACTGACATATTTCCAAGATATAAACTCCGGTCACCATCAACAACATTTTTGTTATTTATATATCTATTTTCTAAAGCTAATTTTGTCATAAAAGTTCTACGATGTTTGCTGAGAAGTAATATCAGAAGTCAACAATTGAGCCTTGCACAATATTTAGACGTTTACTGCATCAGCAGTAGAGTTTCTAGTTACTTGCGAAACATCCAGTGGTTGGTTGGGTTCTGCAAGAAAACTGGAATTTTATTTGAGAGTCACAAACTGAAACGTGATGACAATTAATTCTATTCAGGACTTCTGGAGGACTAACTACAGAAGCAGCTATCATCTGATTAGGCCTATTTCTTACTCAAATGGTTGTAGATGGAGTAATCAGTGTCTCAATCAAGAAATCATCACATTCCATTTATCCACTATTACTTGCTCAATGGTCGAACATGTTTTCCAACGTTTCAACTAGGCCTTTCACTCATCAATGTATTGGTAAAGGATGAAGTAGGGCATTGGAAAAAGTTCTTGTAACAGAGTTAGTGAATACAAAATGAGAGATTAATTTTGGTTTCAACGTTTTTTTACAATCATTTTGCCCTAAGATGCATACTGTAACAGTTACAGGTGTTTATAGTGAACAATCTCTGAAAAACGTCTATGAAAGATATTGTCAGTGAATAATCTCTGAAAATCCTCAGTGAAAGGTGTTGCTGGTGAATAATCTCAGACGAGGAGAACTTAATTTCCTAATGCTTCTTTGCATTATTGTAGGTAGGAGTGAAAGGCCATTCATGACTCAGTGAACATGAGGACATGTCATGGAAACACATCCTCCATTAGTAGCCCTTCTGCGATGCACAGAAGTGCACTTGCATACAAATATAGAGAGACATATTAAAACAATGTGTGGTCTTCAGCCTTCAAGAATTCTTCGTCTTTTGGATACCATGACAGGACTGTGCCTGTTCTGTTGCTGTACCTTGAAGCGACTGCATCCATGGCCCCACAAACACAACAGTACTTGCATAAGATCAGGAATGCTCTCTCAGGATAAGGCGAGTAATTTAAAGCGCCCCCACTGTTCTTCAATCTGGAGCACTCACAGCAAGCTAAGTGATCGCAACAGCATATCAGACCTAGGCCATACATTTACCAAATTATTTTAGAGAGCTGGGTGATAGGTAGAAAGACCATTTATTGGTTTATGTTGGAAATTACCATCTTTTGTGTGGAATTCCCCTAGAGGTTTTGTCATTTCTTTTGCTGAACCCATTTTCTTTGGTCATGGGACTTTGAGCACTTCAGAGACTTTTTAAGGCATGGGCAAAGTGGGCTCTGGCCCAGGGCCCCCACCTTTCTAGTTTCTAGAGTTATAAAATAACCAGTTTTACTTTCCTATTTTTTTTTAGCCTGCTCAGGCTGTCCAGCCAGTCCGGCCACAGTCTGAGAGAAAATACGTATTTGATTCTGGTGACATTTAGTTAGCGTTCTAACCTTTTAAATTACATAGGCCCAGTCTAGCTGCCCAGCCTTTGCCTTTATTAAGCATGGTCACTTACTGTGCAGCTAAAATTGACAGGGTGTGGTCCCTCTAACTGCATCATCTTTCTGGAGTTGCTGTCAGGTGGGGTGAGCACGGCCTGGTGCCCTCGTAGCATAGGTAGTGCAGTGAACGAAAGCACCCATTGGCAGTGTATGCCTGAATGGTATTTACAGACAAGCTACAGTGTAACAACATAGATTGTGGGTAGGAGGCGTGGTCGGACTACTACCCTTTCTGCTTCCCTGGCATGTGTGCCATGTGCCACATGTCAATGTGCAGTGCAGAGTGGCATTATATGCTCCTTCCATGACTGTGCCATCCATGTGGAGTGGTGCATTCACAGCCTAGTGCCACCTTAATCAGAGTCCATTTTCCTCACAGAGCAGGGACTAAAGTGCAGTAATCAACAAAGGCACCCTCTGTATGCACAGGCCCGAAAGGTGAGACACCAGTCAACTGTACCATAGATAGCAAGCTTGTTCAGCTGCTAATCTTTCTGTTTCTCTTGTGCTGGACAACCAGGGAATATTTGTTCCATGGACGCGCCGATGTGTAGGCTGGCCAAGGAAGAGCATTGTCAATGATCAGACCAATGTCGCTGAGGGCATCAATGAGCTGAAAATGCATAAGAAATTTAGAGTTGTTTGGACTAAGAGGCCCCAACTTATGTTTGGCCCTGGGCCCCCAAAATCCTTAGGATGTCCCTGGCACACTTCCTGCTAAACAGGGTAAGGGGCCTGTGCTCTCCCTTTTAAACATTGTAAAATTAGCATATACCTAATTGGCACATTAAATTTACCCATAAATCCCCAATATATGGTACTACATGGACCCAAGTCCTGTAAATTAAATGCCACTAGTGGGCTGAAGTGGTCATTGTGCCACCCAATAAAGAAACACTATAAAACCTGTCTCCAGGCCTGGCACTGCAGCCTGTGTGTGCAATTTTAAAACTGCCATTTCGACATTGCAAAGCAAACATTTAAAACCAGGCCTAAAACTTCCTTTTTTATATTTACAAGTCACCCCTAGGTTAGGCCCTAAATATCCATAGGGTAGAGTGCATAGTATTTAAAAAGTAGGACATGTATAATTTATGTTTTACATGCTCTGGCAGTAAAACATTTAAAAAGTTGTTTCTCATTGTGGCTAGGCTGGCTCCCCATAGGTTAACCCTGGTTTACACTATTGCCTTTAATACGTGGTAAGTTCAGTTTGAGAGTACCTAGAAGAATGGGTCAAGGTCTCATCTTAATGGTAATTTAAAGTCCAACCTAATGGTCAAGTCGGATTTTATATTACTATTTTGGAAATCGCATTTTTAGAAAGTTGTCATTTTCTGTCCAAAACCAAAATGCTTTCCTGCCAGTTCCCAACTGACACTTACCCCTGATGGCTCACTTGTGGTGAGATATGTATTTCTCTCAGACAGAGGACAAAGGGCCGTGGGGGTGGGGCTCCTCCATTGACAGGATGGCCTGGGGGATGTCACCCGCCCCTTCCTGAACCTCAAAAAATGCTTACCTTGCCACTGGCAGAAGAAGCTAGCACCTAGGCCTGCCTCCCCTTTGTCTCTCTAGTCAGGATGACACCAAACTCAGTGGGGTAGAGGAAGTGACCAGAACTTGTTCAGGGGTGGACAAGGGCTTGTCCTCCACCTACAGGCTAGTACTGGGCATAAAATAGAACTCTCCGGGGCCTGTGCCGAATCAGGGCTGCCCTGATGTCTGAAGAATCTGAAGGATGACTGGATCTGCTTGCCTTGAACCCAGGACCCCAGAAGTGACTCCAAGAGGCAGTTGGCTGACCTCCTGTTTGAGCTACAGGGACACAACAGAGATTTCTCTCCCTGCAACTGCCCCTCTGACTAGTACCAACTGGACTTGCTGTGGACGCTGTTAAAGTGAGTCCTTACCCCAGGTGGTGTTCCCCTGGGTCCTGGACACTTGGCTGGTGTTAGAGTGTACTCCTACAACCCACAATACAAAAGCTGGGACTCATTAACTTTTTGTGACTTTCTTCCTGGATTACTGATGGGAACTGCGATTGTCATCAAAGCCGCAGCCGTCAACGTTTGAATAACCAGTTGGCCTCAGCTTGCTGATTTGCCCTGCTGAAGGAGATCTGACTTCCAGAAAAGTTTCTAAGTCCGAATATAGAGGGCTTCATCAGGACTGATGCCGAGGAGCAACCCCTCAACGTCGAGGCATTCCTGGGCAGAGACTTCATACCTTGCCCGCTTGGAGTTTTCACACTTTTGCCGAAGACCTTACTAGTACCCGGCTCTTCAGCAGCCCACTGCCGGGAGAGCTCCCCTTCAGGTCCTCTTTGATGACCTCTTGTTCTCCATAAAAGTTTTGAGGTCTGAAAGTAAACTTTCCACTGAGGAGGCCTCAACTTTTGACTTTGACCCAGTTTAGCGCAACCATTTAACCACAGTTGGACTTTTGTGCTTTTTGTAACTATTTCTAATTCAAATTTTAAAAATGTAAAACTCACCAGTTACAATTATTGGATTTTTGTCATTTTATTTATTAAGATATTCTATATTTTTCTAAATTGGTTTGGGATATTTTTCCTGTGCTCTGTTTTCACATTATTACTATTTGTGTGCTGCATACATTGCCTATAAGTTAGGCCTGATTGCTTAATGCAAAGCTATCAAAGGATTAAGCATAGGCTTATTTAGCAACTTTTGTTGTTAAGCCTGATAAGGATTGTGATTATTGTTATTATCAGCCCTTCAACTAATACTCCAATTTCTTACAGTTTGCTCCTTTGGAAATTTGCAGTACAGAGTGTACACTAGGTAGATAAGAAGCAAGGCTACAAGGGTGGAAAGAAGATTCTGAAGAGTGACTATTGCATCCTCTGTTAGTGACATTTTAGTTTTAGAGCACAGTAAAGAGTCCGACAACATCCACATAATGAAACCCATTTTGAGGATGGCTACTGTGATGATGGGATGTATCTAAGAAACTTTAGTTATAGCAACGAGAGAAGTGGGTGAACACCAGTGCCTGAAAATCACAGAGTCTAGATTAAAATTAACAAAGATAACAGGCCCTACAGATTGTGAATGAAGCTGCAAATATAACAGGAGAACACAAAGGAAGGTCCAATGGCAGATTGCAGGTAGGTCAATCAGGTCCCCAACAACAAAAAGATGGGTCTCAATATCAGGCCCAACATCCTTTAAGTCAGAAAGAGTAGGTGGAGGCATGGTCAAGATGGCAAATGGAGCATAGTAGAGAGGCTCCGTGCCCTTGAGTCAGCCCAGCACCATCCTGACGGCTCCTGCCTGCTTCTGTGGATGCAACCAAGCACCTGCAGTAGCCTCCACTGCCTGGGAGTCCTGAGGGTACTCCTGATTGTGTTGAGACCGCCTGGGAGCCACGTCCAGACCAGGCCTGAAGCCGCTGCCTCCCCTGCTGGCGCCACCCAAGGCGTTCGGCACCAGAAACGTGCAACGCAGGCTGTGCCCTGGCAGTGCCCTTGGCCTCTCACCAGGCCCACCCTCATATTGAAGGACCGGGGACCACATCAATTGGGGAATTGGGCAGCAAAACCCTCTCCCGTGTGAAACCGCACATCGGAAGGCCATCAGGAGTGTGGCCTTTCCAATGGTGTGCTGAGGGCCTGGCTCCACCTTGCTATAGGCGGCTGTCCGTGAGAACAAGTGTGTTGATGGCCTGAATCCACCTTGCTACAGATGGCTGTCCGAGTGGAGGGGGTGTGCACCGGGGGTTCAAGCGGTACAATGGGGTACAACAGCCTTACCGCACCACTTGTCCCTCAGGAGTGCACGCTGAGGACTGCTGGGAGTGACCCATAAGGGTCCCTGCCGGCTGGGCTGCATATTGGTTGGAGTGAGAGGCCCCGTCTGCCACTATTGGGAATTCCCCCGACACTGGAGATTGGCCCCTAGCATCCGGACTGAGTCACACATCTAGGCTGTCCAAACAGACGTTTCACAGTTGAAAGACAAGGCAGAGGATACGGAGGGCCGGTCGGCCAGAATATTACCTAACTGTTGGGTCCTTTGGAGGGTGCAAAAGGGCCCAACATGGATCTGTTCCTTGAGAACTGGCTTTTGCAGACAGTACTGGGCAGCAAGAGGTCCACCTTCTTTTCTGTGTAGAGGGCCTACAGGGCCCTGGGCAGGGCTCCCCCTGGCTATGCCACCTCAGCCAGTTGCGGCATGCCTCTTTAATTTCAGGGACCACAACCACATCCTACAAGTTGCACGCACCAAGGGCCTATGGCAGGTCAAGAGTGTAACGGTGAAAATCTACCCAGATTACACTGCAGCGGTTCAGAGACTCAGAGGCTCATTCATGCCAGTTAAGCAACAGCTGCACCAATTGGGCCTGAAGTATTCTCAAATGTTCCCGGCCACGCTACAAGTGGTGGATGACACTACTACATTATTTTTCAGGTCACCTGTAGACGCTTGGGAGTGGTTGGAGACAAAGGGGGTGTCCTCAACTCTCTGACAAGATGGAGACAGGAGGCACTCACGCTCAAGTAGACATTCGCACAGGCAGCCCAGGAGCCAGTGGTGTAACAAAAGCCCCCGCAACCCCTGTGATTCGAGGGGCCCCCTCTGGCACTGTGCACGGGTGGCTGGCCCGAGGTCTGAGATCTCCTGCCTGGGTCCAGAACCTGGGGAGCCCTCTCCATGATCTTTGCAGGGGTGGCCCGCAAGTTTCATTACGCCACTGACCGGAACAAACCAACGAGGAGCAGGCCGTGCACAAGCGTGCCCAGGTGGTGGCGGCACTGGAATCACGGAGCAACCTGTCTCTGTCATTGAGTCGATCTTGGCCCGCCTCTAAGGGACATGAACTGGCCCGTGCCATGGAGGACATGCCGCCTGAGCTACAGTCGGGACCAGATCTTACCCGCTAACGGCAGAGCAGCTACTATGACCACTGGTACTTTACGACACCTCCCTGCCCCCAGTTCCTCACGGTGTCTAGGGGCGGATAGCTGAGGCCTCCATTCAACTAGCAGAGGGGGCATATGCTGTACTTGGATATGGCATCGGGCTCCACGCATTGCTGTCTTATTCCTCTCTGCTGCTGAGGCCCCCCTCGAATACTGCAAGAACACTTTACTTAAACTCCAGTTATGGATTGTATTTATTATTATTATTATTTAGCTTATAAAGCGCCTGGTTACTCCAATGGAGTGTCCCCGCGCTAGAACACCATCAGAACCCCAACACCGACCTAAGCAAGCAACCTTCCTACGCCACTGATTGCCCGGCAGTCACAATAGAGGCACTACTTTCGTCCTCCATGCGGGTGTCGGAAAAGCCAGGTTTTTAATTCTTTTCGGAACAGATTGTCCGATACACACATCCGTAGATCCACAGGCAGATTATTCCATGCCTTAGCCGCCAAGAAGCCAAAAGATCTCCCTCCCGCTCGAACCTTCCGCACCCTGGGCACAGTCACTTTGGCTGTGCCCAACGATCTCAGGTTCCGAGCAGGTCGATATGCAGTGAGAAGGGGGAGCAAAAATCTCGGCCCCTTCTGATTAAGGATCCTATGGCCAAAGCATAGGGCCTTAAAAGTAACTCTGGCCTGTATTGGGAGCCAAGTAAGTTTCATCAGAGCTTCCCCCACCGATGCCCACCTGGGGATATTCAGAATCAGCAGAGCTGCCGCATTCTGGACCTTCTGCAAGATGTTCAAATTTCTGGCGGTCACCCCTAGGTACAATATGTTACAATAGTCAAGGCGAGATGTAACAAGGGCCTGTACAATAGTTCTTTTCGCATCAGGTGGAAGTAGGTCCATGATTTTTCGTAGCATTTTAAGAATGCCGAAGCAGGCTCCAGCCACAGCGGATATCTGCTCTGAAAAAGACAGATTATCATCGAACCATACTCCCAGATTCTTGACCTTAGCTTTCGGGACCGGAGTAATTCCCAGTTCCTCCGGCCACCATAGCTGAGACCAGAGTGAGGGGTTTTTTCCGATTACCATCACCTCAGTCTTCCCTGCATTTAGCTGAAGACAGCTGTGTTTCATCCAGTTCACAAGCGCACCCAAGCAGACCTTAAAGTCAGATGCCATTCCAGACTCCTTTTGCTCCAGAGTAACAATCTCACCTCTCCCCCCTCAAATCCGTCCTCCATTCAGCAGCTCGCTTTATTTCAGGATCCAAACGTAGTGACCACATTACTCCTATCCTGTCTTCTCTTCGATGGCTTCCCATCGAGGCAAGATCCGTTTATAAAACTGCCTGCATCACCCATAAAGCCTTGCACACTTCTTCCCCTCGTTACCTGGCGAATAAACTGAAAATGTCAGGAGGCTCGAGACCTTCTCGGAATGCAGCAAAGTTTCTGCTTGAGCCCCCCTCCTTCAAAAAGGAAAGATCGATGGCTCAATCGTTCTCAGGTAATGCGGTGAGAATCTGGAACTCGCTTCCGCCATTGCTCCGTGCCACTACCTCCATCCAGCGGACCTCAAATCTCTTCTCCTTCAAAGACACTTCCAGAACTAATACCCTCATTCTCAGACCCCTCCAGGAAGCTAGTTCATCACTGTAAATTTGTAACATCTTTTTGTTCAGTCCCCACCCTTGATTGCTGTGTCTGATATTGTGTTATTGCCTATATGGTTTTACTCTACCTCTCCTGTTTATTTTTGTAACGTTCTATTTTATACCATTTTTCTCATGTAACATAACTGGTTCTATTGTACAGCGCTCTGACACCTTCGGGTAAAATCCGCGCTTTATAAAAACGCATTAAATAAAATAAATAAAATAAAATAAAATAAACAATCAGCTGAGTGTCATCGGCGTATGACACCAGCTGTACCCCATGCCTCAATACAGTATCTGCCAGGGGGCGCATGTAGATATTAAACAGGGTCGGGCTAAGGGCCGATCCCTGCAGCACCGCCTGCGACAGAGGGCAGATTCTAGATTTAAAAGGGTGTTGTATGACCTGGAAGGATCTGTTCTGCAGGAAGTTTTTCACCCACTCCCAGATGACGCCACTGACCCCAGCCTCCCGCAGCCTCTCCAACAAAAGGCCGTGGGAGACCGTGTCGAACGCAGCGCTCAGATCAAGAAGGATCATAGCAGCTGTCCTTCCTTCGTCGGCGCTGTTCTCAGCGCCTCCGCAGCCAGGAGAAGGGCCAACTCCGTACTATGAAGTGGCCTAAAGCCAGACTGGGTGTCGTGGAGAACCCGGCTTTCTTCCAAAAACATGGACAGTTGGCAATTTAGATGTTTCTCTGCAATTTTCGCAACGAAGGGGAGCAGAGAGATTGGTCTCAAATTTTCTGGGAGGGTGGGGTCTAGAGAAGGTTTCTTCAGCAGAGGTACCACCATGGCGTGTTTCCAATTGCTGGGAACCTGCCCCGAACTGAAGGACATATTCAGTAGTGCGGTGAGAACCGGAGCAATGACCTCCTTCCCTTGCCGCAAGAATTTAGGGGGAACTGGGTCCAAAGGCGACCCTGATTTAACAACGTCTATCAACATCAGGATCTCATTTTCCACAGGAGGGTGAAAGACAAACCTATCCTCGGTCCAAGGGACCTCTACGGCAAGAGCAGGGACAAAATTCCTGCTACTTTCCGGAAAGGTGGCATATATTTTATCTATTTTGCCCAGAAAAAAGTCTGCAACCTTATTGCAGTGATCCGTAGAAGCAGGAAGTGCCGCTGTCACACGTTCCAGAGAGGATAGTTGTTTGACTACCTGGAAGATGTTCTTTATGGAATTTTTTGCTAACTCAATTTGCTCCGTATAAAATTCCCTACGCACTCTCCTAATCTGTAAGTGATAACAGGTTTGATGTGTCCCTGAGTGGGGAGTGGGAGTTGGGGAATTAGTGTTGATTTATTCATTCCATGGAGCAGAAGTACCAAACAGGCCAACACAGCTGGGGAGAGTGGCTGTCAGAGACTGGGGAGGGTCCCCTCAAGTGGGCCCGAGGGATGGCTTGGGGATACATCAACATGACAGCTTACCCACACACACACATTACCACTTGGAATGTCTGGGGGATGTCTATCCCTAGGTGGCACCACCTGGTATATTCCTACCTGAAGTGCTGACTTGCCTACATTGCTTACTTACAGGAAACAGCATGACCAACTCTGAGCTACGTAAATTGCAACAGTGAATGGAGAGGCCAAATAGTGGGCACTACCTATTCTGGCTATGCAAGGGGGGGCCTTATCTAGGTGGCTAAGGGGGTACTGCTAAAGGTGGGTTGCATGGTGGTGGACCTAGAGGGCAGGTATGTGCTGGTGGAGGGGATGGTAGATGGGGAACCGATCACTCTAGTGGCGAGATATGCACCCAACGCTAATCAGCAGTAATTTCTAATGAGTCTCACCCCTACAATGATACATGACCTAACAGCACCCAGGCTCTTGGGTGGAGATTTCAATGCTGTGTAGAATATCACCCTGGATAGGTAATTCCCTCCCTTGTAGGTAATGTAAGCAACTAGAACAGTGATCACCCTAACAGGCTGGTTCACACATGGACAAATGCAAGACATCTGATGCGCTATGCACCCAGTAGTGAGGGAATGCCTGTTCTTTTCCCCACTCCATCAACTGCACACCATAATAGATCTCTTCCTCTGGAACTCCCAAATGCCACTCAAAGTAGTGGCCACTGAGTACCTGGGCCACACACTCTCCGATCACAGTGCCCTCAAACTGACATTGAGTTGGGGCAGGGGACAGATACATGTGCCCACCTTGAAACTGTACACTCTGGCACTACAGAACAGGGCTTTTATTGACACCTTAGGTATACATGTCACTAACTACTTCGCTGAAAATGAGGGAACTGCCACCAATGTGGGGATTGAATGAGATGCCTTTAAGATGGACATGTGGGGCTTGTGTATTAAAATTTCATATGGGGAAAATCACACACTGTCGACTTGAATTGCTGAGCTTAAGCGTAGTATAAGGGTGGCGGAGGTATGGGCTGGGACCATGGAGAGGAACGAAGTGGAAGTGACCCCCCTATGCAGGGAACGCAGGACAGTGGTTACTAGACTGGGGAAACTGAATTATGCAGGATATGTTGTGTGTCGCATGCAGAGGGAGAGAGAGTGGGGCAGGTACTGGCCTTGCTCCTGAGGTTCCAGTCCCCCAGGGCTCTTATAGGTGCTATCAGATCAATGACAGGGCAGGTGCAGGTGCAGGACACACAAGCAGACATCATTAGAGCCTTTTTCAATTACTACACCTCACTGTACAGGGCAGAGGAGAATCAGTTGGGCCCCACCCCGCAGGAGTTCCTAGATGCCCTGCCAGTGCTGCGCCTAGACATCCTGCAGCGCCACACCTTAGATGAAGCTCTGCAGCAGAAGAGGTCCATCTCGTGATTGGCCAATTAGCACATAATAAAACCCCTGGGATGGATGGCTTCCTTATGGAATTCAACTCTGCATATAATGCGGCCCTAGCGCCGAAACTACACAAAATGTTTCTTTGGTTCAGGGATGAGGGTACCCTTCTGGCGTCCTTGCGTGAAACACTGTTTGTGGTTCTGCCCAAACCAGGCAAGGACCCACTAGAGGTGGGATCATACAGGCTGCTCTT
Organism: Calotriton arnoldi; assembly: GCA_963921515.1. NCBI lineage: Eukaryota > Metazoa > Chordata > Amphibia > Caudata > Salamandridae > Calotriton > Calotriton arnoldi. The sequence continues at coordinate 2,788,049 of CAWUFW010000892.1, forward strand.
CCTACTCAATTTGGACTATAATGTACTAGGGAAGATTATAGCTAATAGACTACTACCCTGTCTCCCCACACTGACCCACGGAGGCCAAAAAGTTTCATTCCAGGGAGAAACACATTCTACTATGTCTCTTCTGACTGATGGAAGAAAATCCACAGGTGACCCCACCATGCACGGCTCTCTCACTTGACACCGAGAAGGTATTCGACATCTTGGGGTGGCCCTACTTGATGGAAGTGCTGAAGATAATGGGACTTGCCTGGAGACAATGCGATGGATATTGCTGCTCTACGCACTCCCAGTGGCCCGAGTGCGAATAGACAGGATGATCTCGACAGCATTTGGGCTCCAAAGGGGGACAGGACAGGGATGCCTTTTGTCGCCAATCATTTTTGCATTGGTGATGGAGCCCCATTGCCTGCAGAGACCACAGTGGGAGATCCAGAGTGGCGACTCGTGGGAAAGCATCTTGATGTACACAAATGATGCACTAGTATACCTCAGGGACGCTGGCAGGGACCTCTCTGAACTGGGCGAAATCTGATCTGTTTCCCATGTGAAACCTTACACAGGGGGAGCGGGAGGTATTGCCCATTATGCCGATGGATTGGCACCTCAACACCTATTTGAGTGTAAACGTCTACCACTCTGACGATGATCATATACAAGGGAACCTGGGCATGGTTGTGTTGAGTATGTGCATCTCTTTGGGGTTCTGAAAATACCTTCTGTTGTTGCCGATGGGCAGGGTGGAGGTAGCTAAGATGTTAATATTGCCTAGATAATTGTACTCTTTTGCAGCCCTTCCAATTAGTCTGCCCCGGCACTTCTTCAAAGAGTTGGACTCTATCTTTTCCGATCTGGTTTGGGGGTCTGGATGAAAAAGGATGGCTCTCATTGTCATTGCTGTTCACAATTATGAGTGGGTGGGTTTACGGTCCCTAATGTGACATGTTATTATTAATACCATTGGTCTCCCTCTCCGGTGCTTAGTCGAACACGCTATTATAATTCTATAGACGCTCTTTCTGGAAAGCTAGACAGCCTATGTTTATGGACTGCTGTACGTATATTCATATTTGTTCTTTTTGTATTGAAGTAAATGCAAAATAAAGTTAGGAAAAAAAAAAAGGATGGCTCTCTGCAAAATATATGCTGGGCTAGGAGCTTCAAATTATGAGCTGTACTATGCAGCAGCTCAGTTGTAGTGGCCGATGTGCTGGCTTGCGGATGCACCTTGCCCGGAACAGGCAGTGGTGAAGAGGAATCTCGGGGACTGCATGATAATAAGCTGGTTGATGGATCCCCAGGTGGTTGCCCTGCGTTATAGCCGGTTAACAACAATGGCCATGTGCTGCTGGTATAGGTATGTCTAACTTAAGTGCAGCCAGCTGCCATACTCACCGCACCTCCCGATATGAGTGCCACTGACTCTCCACAGCTTCGAACCATGGAGGGATGATGTCCTTCTTATAACGGGAGACCTCTATGAACTCTTCCAGAAATCCGGGAGCAATAAGGACTAGCAGAGGGACAATTCCTATCCTACTGCGCACTCTCTGCCGCTACTGGGCATGCATGGGGATCTGAGTGCCTGGAGCCGTACCCCTCTGGGCCATTGCAGGCCCGCCTCACCCACGGACACAACAGATGAACTATCATGGTGCAATACAAGGCACTTTTAGCCACTTTTATAGCTGATTTCTCCACAGTCAAAGAGAAATGGAAGACAGCAATGGGCCAGAAACTCACGGATAGACATTGGTCCATGGCACTCGAATGGGTATGTAAAATGTCTAGGAATCTCTGGTTGAAGTTCACTCAATTCAGCTATTTGCACCAGACTTAATGCCCATGTGCATCCACCACATGTTCCCAACTGTGGCACCTGCGTGCCCTCGCTAACCTGCCTCGGTATTGAACTTCTATCATTTGTTGGGGTCCTGCCCCATTATAGGATGCTTCAGGAGCTGAGAGTGGTGACATTGTCGGACATAGTGGAGCGGCCATTGCCTGCTGACCCTTTAATGTGCCTCCTGGGGATTTCCATGCGCAAGAGTAGGTACGCCCAACGATTTATAGACCAATCGTATGGGCTAGCGAAACGCCTAATTGCCATGGCTTGGAAGTCTCCAGAAACTCCACCCATGTAGGCTTGGCTACCGGACCTGTTTAAATGGGCACAGGTGGAGGTCGCGACATGGCATGCATTGCCGAGAAAGCAGGAGGACTCCTCACAATGGGACGCCTGGGACGCATACTTAGAAAATCTGACAGCTAAGACGGACAATAGGCCCCATGAGAACCATCACAATTGATAGATACCATGACGGAATGTTACTATGCATTGTTAACGATGTAGTAATCAGCAGCATATCATGACATGAAATATGGTGTTGTTTGGTGTTGACTGTTTTTGAAAATGATAAATAAAGATTTGAAACCCCTCCTCCCACACATGAAATGCACATGGGTTGTGTGTCCTCTAAATCTTGCCGGCCAGTGTCTTTGGACGTCGCACCCCCACTTCAACTCCCAGGTTGCAGGTCCATGAACACGAAGTGTTCATCCTCACACTAGTCATCACATCTACCCCCATCTTCCTTAAGAAACTGCAGAGTGCAACGATGTCCTGTCGCTGGCACACCTGAAGGGGTCAGGCTCATGGACGGCAATTCATCAAAATGCCAGGGGTAGCGAAAGTGACATTGCACACACACACACTGTGTCCAGTGTTGCACTGAAACATCAGGTCTAATTAAGTTGTAGAATGTTTTTACCCTTTCTGCGTAATCCAAAATGTAAGTTCTGCCAAAATTTAAAAATCCTAAAATGGATTGTGGTCGATTCAGAGTAGTTGGAGGTTGAAGCAATGCACATTTTTCTAAAAATGTGTCGCCAGGCTTTTGCTTTCACCTGATAACTTGTATCCCAAAAACAGTACACTGAGGTGGGCTATTTTCAATTTTTTTTAATTGAATTTGTAGCCCAGGTAAGAAAACCCCACTATTATGTTGTTTTCTCTAGCCAAATGTTCCATTAATTCATCATCCGTCAGATAAATATCATCTACATAGGACACCGCCTCCTCATCAATACTTTGAAGTAACTCTGTTACTCTGGCTGAAAACAGCCCAGGGCTATTCATATACCCTTGTGGTAAATGGCAGAATTGATGCTGAGACATTACCGCTGAAAATGCGGTCAAATATCTACTTCCAGGCGCTATATTCTGGCAGAAAAAACATTTGAGATGTCTAGTGTTGTTTTGTATTTTTTCCGCACTATGTTATTCATCAGTATGGCACTGTGTGCATTCTGTACTGCATATGTAAATGTGCGTGTGGATGCATTTAAATGTCTGTAATCTAAGACTAAGCGATATGAATTGTCGTGTTTCATTACGAGACACAAAGGATTATTCATAGATGACATGCAAATCTCTATTACACCCTGGTACTCAAGTTAATTTAAGATTTCTCTGACTTGTTTCTTTGCTTCATGCTTGATTGGGTACTGTCTTTGCGGTTGAGGGAACATTTCTAATGGGTTCTCGTGATGAGGAGACTCATCATCCCACCCAACATGATCGCGGTATAGAGCAGGCACTAAAGCTGACGCCCACTCCTGCGCACTGACATTTATAACTAATTCTGCTACAAGGTCGGTAAAAGCAGGTAAATTTACTTCTTCCCCCATTGGGCAATCTATTACGAACTCAGGGGCCAATCCTTTTCAGCCAAAAGAATCTCGTAGCCATGTGTCAGGTCCTCCCAAAGGAGACCCTTCACTTCTCTTTGTATGTCCCCTTCTATATGAAGCGTTATTCTGTGTAAACGATGTGGGACACTCACTCTCATATCAGGTGTTTCCACCGTGATATACTCACTCAGCGCTACTACTTCCAGAAAATCCATCATGTTCTGGCGAGCTATTGTGACTTCTGCCATGCTGTCCAGCATCGTCACTGCCCATTCCCTGTTCAGAAGCAGAGTCCACATCAGCCTGGGCATCTCTGGTCTTAATCCCTGCTTCCTTTTTATTTTTAAATTGAGGTTTCATAGTTTTTTGTTTATCTTCTTGTTTGATGATGTAGTCTGAAGTGCGATGTGTCTCCTTTTTCCGCTTGGTTCGCGCTTCTGATCTTTGCTCTGGCTGTGCTCCTCACTCCGAGCGTTTCTCAGATTGATCCTGAAAGGAACGAGAGGAACGTGTATCATTATCCTGATATCTGTCAGGCTTTCTAATTTTATCACGGTTTCTGAGATTGTATCTCTTTTCAGTGTGCTCCTGTTGAGGAGGCACACTCCGTGATTGTTGTTTATTTTGTCTATTATTTTTTTCTTTATTATCCCATTTCTTTTTAGAAGAATCGGGTGCTTGCTTAGAGTTATCCTTTTAAAAATTACCCCTAACCACTGGTTTCCCAGGTCTAGCTCCCAGATTATCTCTTCCCAGGGAAGCGTATGTTTCCTCGATAATCTTTGATAACTCCCTCTCTTGTTGTATAGGAGTTAATTCCCTCAGGCGTTGGCGTACAGCCATTGCGGCTGCCTCCCCTCTTTTATGTTGCTTAACATAACTGCAGAAACTTTGACTACTAGTTTCATCCCTAAGTTCAGGGCAGGTTCTGCCCCTTACTCATTCTGTATTTGTTTCAATACATCCGGTATTATCACTATTGAGGGGGTACCATGTGTTCTGGTCTAAACGGCAGCAAAGACTGTACCCCAAGTGGCACAATCTTCTATTGGGGGAGCAATCCCATTGGCAAGTAAATTGTGAGAATTCTGTGTTTGTCCTGTGAGCCCGTATTGGGAAAAACCGCATCAAGCTGTGCTATTTTTTGTACTATCCAGAACGGTACTTGTCAGCATTCAGCGTTTGAGGGATGATACCTGTAGTATTCAGTTGAGGTTGTGCAGCCTGAGCAGCCCTCACAGGTTGAACTATAAGTGTTTGCATTATGTATTGTGTAAGACTTCTGTACATTTTCACTAAATCTTCGTATAGTGTGCGCATTTCTGCTGCTCCTAACCTGTGAATGTCTGGGTGGGGTGTATACGAAGCTAAGACAAGCCAGGTTGTTCCTTCTTTACTGAGTGGACCGAGTCTCACATTTTCTACCATGTGGGGAAGGGTGCCTTTAAACCATAGTGCTCTTGGTGAGTCAAAGGGACTTCTATGTCCATGTATGGAAAGTATTCATCTGGTGTCTCATCTTCAATGTAAGTGTGAAATAAATGTGTGCGTGTGTCTGCCGCTGGGAGTCTGAGCCTAGAATAGAATACCTCAGTCCTGAATGCTTCGTGTGCCTCTACCATGAAGGTAACATCTCCACCTGTTGCCGGGAGGCCATGTTGTCATAATTTCATAGTAACTGCCTGTGTGTAATTTTCTGAAATATTTAGAGCAGCTACGTGTACTTCAACACCCTCTCCACGTTCGGTCATTGTAAAAAAAGTGTTTTTTTATTTGTATGAAAATGAAATTATTGAGATTCAGTTTGTACAATATGGGAATATTCTTTAATCCTTCAAGCTTTATAAAACCTACAGCCAATACATGGCACATACCTACTAAGCCGAGGCAGATTCCCTTTTACCACTACGGACGTCTCTGGTTTAATGGGAGTAGGGGTCTCTGAGAAAGCACGACTGAACTACTCAGATTTGACCATTAAATAAGTGCCTAATCAACATTGGCGTCGCCATGTCCTGTAGTTCCTACTAATCCGTAGGATCTGCGCAATGTTTGGACAACATAAACTAAGAGCTTGGTGTCTAGGCTGATTCTGGACACCCCCACACGATATGTTGGGCTATAGACCAGCTAGCTCACAGTGCCACTGTATGCCCCCCTAAACTACCAGGGAGCAAACAGTTTCTGACAACCACTGAACATACCAACCCTGATTACTCAGGAATCATGGAAGCAGTACAGAACCTTTCGCTCAGTCACTCGTGCTCACTTGTTCATAGAGAAATATACAGAGAACACACAGTGGGACGTTTTGAATATTTATTGAACCAACGTTATTCTTGTATAAAATACATGTGCTGCAATGATTAGGAGACAGAAGCAAATAAAGGAGATTACAAGCATCAAAAGAGTGAACAGTAGATACATTTCTACCATGATGCTGAAGCAATAAATATATGCAGGCATATATGCAAAATGGTAATCTAACGTACTCCTACGATGCGGACCCTACTCTAAGTGTACCTAGAGTGTGTGTAGGTGTAGAGCCAAGAATCCCCCCTAGGGACGATCCAACCCCATTACCTGATGGGAGAGTGTGAAGGACCCGATCTTGGTCTCGAGTTGGACACCCCTCACGGAATGTCAGACCAGTGCCTGGTGATTTTTCAGCATGCAGGTACCTTCGGTGTCAGCAGAAGTGCCTCCTCTACCAATTTATCGGGATGCCTATTATTTATAATAAAAAAGCAGCAATCGCGGTGTGCGCGCTAGATTAGTGATGTTATGGATATGTAGATAGCGTTGCCGCCCCGTGGATGAAGATAGGACGACTTTTGTACCTAGTGCATAGAGAGGCCTAGTACATTATGTTCAAGGCATTGTGATAATGTTGCGCGAAGCTGGATGTGTAAACAAAGTAGTTTCAGAGAAACTAATCGAAAATTGTTGTGCATGCAAATGTGTGCAAAAGTTCACTGCTAAAATGTTATTTTCTAGGACAATGTAAGGACTAAGCTGCCTCGCTACATGGGCCTAACTCGGGAATATAACAACATACCAACACATTTACACACCCTCACGCATATAAATACACTCTCACTTGCAAGCATATATACAACATTCATTTAACAGCATTTTTTACTTATCTTAGCTTCCAGATAGGGTCATATTAGCTTATGTACCCAAATTTTTATTACACTATTAGTGAATAATATTTTTCACTGTTTGTGCACATTTTTTTACAGAAACCAGGTAAGTAGAGCTCCAACTAGTGTCCATTAGGAAGGGCTGCCCCTGTGTTCCAGGCACTGATTTTGCAACCTCTGAGGCCAGGGGTCGCAAAAGCAGTGCGAGGGGTAGCAAGTGGCAAGCCAGGGGTCACAGCTGCGACCCCTAAATGACGTCCATGGTCAGGCAGCTTCCACAGAAACATGATTAGGAAGTTTAAGCCCAAGTTGGGCGTTTTGGGGGTTATTATTTATTCTCTTTCTTTTTCTCCTTTTTACATCCTCCCATGACACTGAGTTATAGATAATGGATGCATGTGGGCACAGAAGCCACAAGGGGAGGCTAGGAGCATAAGGGAATGACACACAACCCATGTATGCCGATAGTACGACTATGATGGTGTTGCAGTAGCTAGTGTACCCCCAGGTTTTATACAAGGTGCGCCATCTGGGTACCCGGGAACCCATGCACTCTATGTACATTTTGCTTGTATTGCGTACCTATGTAAAATGAGAATTGGTAATAAACAATCACTTGTAAAAAAAAAAAAAGTCAGAAAGAGAAGGTAAGAAAAACACTTAAGTTTCAGAGGTCATGTGTTGTGGGCTAGACTGCTACAAATTTATGCACATGGGGCAGGATCTGCACAAGGTGCCCCTCGGGCAGTCGTGTGCTTAGTTTGTTTTTCCAGGTAGCCAGTGACCCAATAAGAGCTTAGTAGATAGAGATGTCATCAGGTTTTCTGGTAGGATTAAAGGCTGGCCCTGAAATCATGTACTTGTTTCCAGCCAGTCTCCAAAGGTACCTCCTCGACACGAAGTCATTGAATTTCATGTAACTACTCTGCGATAGTAGTAGCGAACCAGACTTTGAGGGGCCATAGGTTGGCTAATTCTAGTCTGTGCCCTCTTAGAAAATATTATTGCATGATTGTATTTTATAAGATTATGCATGATTGAACATATATATAAATAAACTTGAATCAATGTGTACCATTGACAAGAGGAAAGTAGCCTCGAGCTCTATCCTACCAGTCGAGTGAATTCCAGGGAACGACTTTCCTAGCTGTACAAACCAGAATTTATGCATCCCTTGGAGCCAGGTTCTACCAGGCACACAATCCGAGTAAGAGGCTAGCTGAAACAAAATATTCAGCTGAGAAGCCATGTCCTCTAAAGAAAAAGCAGATAGCCATGAATGAAATGTTTTAATTAATCTCCAACACTGGTAATTACTATGAGCCTCTTTACAGTCCATTGTTTTTAAATACTAAGAGAAAACATGAAAAAAACAAATATTACTGAAATCTGTCCTGGTCCAGCCCCAAAAGGGACTAAGCAACCTGAAGTGCTAGGTCATTTTCTGTTTGCAGAGGAACAAAAGCAAGCCAGACATGCAGCTTCCTTACTGGATTTTATGGAAGAGGATCAGCTTGAGGACTATGGTAAAGCAAGTGACGGGACCCACACCTGCACATACCCAATCCATGTAGGGCAACATGCTGAGAAGACCTCATCTGAATACAACCGAGCCACTCGTTTAGGACTGGGCCGCATTTCATCCATTGTTTTTATGGCTCCTCGAATCACTACAGACGAGGATCAACCACATGCAAATCATTCTTAACCCTGCCACACAAGTGACCGATGAGCCTGAGGTGCTAGGCCCCATTCCTTCTGTATATGCATTCGGGCAACCTCAGCCATGTTTACACATTTTTGGGCCTCAACAGTGAGGTGCAGCTAGAGTCATAGGTCAGTGATGTATGGGGCATATAGGCATACTTGTTACTCACTGTGAAGAACAAAAAACTATTGCCTAGGTGGCTGAGATTAATTCAAGTATTCTGTCCCTCGGCTGTGTTCTTCTCAATGTCTGCGTCCAGTCATTATAACAAACAAACAGGTGTCTTCGTAGAGGATGCAACTGCTGAGATGCATGAATTTTGGAAGGTTTTTGGGGAGGTTTCCTGCAGTTGCCTGCTACAAGAGGCTTATTGCTATCACCCAAGGATTATCAAAGGCTTTAAACACCTCAGGAGAGCCCAACCGCTGCTAGTCATATAGCAGAACTGAGCAATCATAGGAGCCAGTATAGTAGGGACTGCCAGGAATTGCCTGCATCTGTACCATTTTAAGTGGAAGCACGATTCTTACCCAGAGTGCTGAAGCAGGATTTTGTAGACCTGGGAATTAACGTGATTGTTCTTTATGTGCATAATGACTGCACATTGAGCTGATTCTTTCCCACATAGGGTAAGTAAAACCCTGTTTACACTCCTCCAATTGGACCCATCTAAGGAGAGTGTACCAACAGGGTAAGATGATGGCTTGGTCTTTGGGCCTCTCCTCTTCATTTATGCCTGACGGGTATGGTTGCCCCAGTTCTGATAGAGGTAAACCAAAAGACCTGCGGTGAGTGCCAATTGCCACAAGAAGCACCAAGCAAACGTTTCACCTCTGAGAAAAATAAAGATTGCCTACGAAGGGTGCATATCTTGAACTCTCACCAGGGTGGGAGTGGTTATTTATCCTGGTATCCATTCTGTGCTGTATTCAAACTGTGCTACTGAACTGGCCCTTTGCTTTGCTTCCTCCCTGCCCCATACCTCTAGGAGACCTTTGGGATTGGGTTACACTTACAAGTGGTTAGGCTACAGGAAAGGAGAGAGTGGTGCTTGTGGACAGGTCTAGTGGGACATACGAAAGGTAACAGTGAACCACATATAGACTGGGCAAGGAATCTCGATGATGGTTAATTTGACCGCCTCATTCTCGGGACTAACTCTGAGCCCCTTTTCTTTCCAAATGACAGCGCTGTGCACCGTTGTTCTTGGCTAGAACTAGAGCCATACCTAGCTGCTCGTTTTTAACGAAAGATGTGCAGCTCTTCAGCTTCTAGATTGTCTTTCCTCACTCCACCTTCTTTGGCTTTATCAATCACGAGCCCGTCCTTGTTACAGACAATGTTCTCTGTGTCCTGGATGATGGAGTTTCTTGTCTGATAATGCTGGTGGATCTATCTGTGACCTTTGATGCAGATGAGCATGATGATCGACTGTTCATTATGGCCACCCACTTGAGCATGTGGCACAGTGGCTTGGATTGATTTTTTTCTTTTATTTATGAGTAGTCCCATTATGAACAACATTTAGGGGTGCCCTGAGGGGATCCTCGGGGTTTCATTCTAGTCATCATACTCTCCAACATCAGTGCACATGCACTGATAGGAGATCAAGTGCATGCATGGGACATATCTATTCACTGGTACATGGACACCATCTCACTCCATTCCTGGATGTCTTCTCTGGCAAATGTCCATCACCAGAGAGACAGTCTAGGCCGTGATTACGAGTAGAGGTGCTATTCATGGCACCTGATAAATAATAATAACACTGGGTACGTTTTTTATCGGGTGAGATAAATAGCACCTATTACAAGCTTCTGGGGAATAACATGCAGATTTTGATGTTTAACACACCAAAATCTGCATGATACTGTAAATACAGTATGCTGTTCCCCGTTAAATTCCAGCAGATTTGTCCTGCTAAAATGTTATGAAGATTGAGGTATTTAACACATTTGATCATAATTGGAAGCATTAATTAACTTCCAACTCATAATTCCGACCCATACATAAACAGGGGTTTACCCACGGGTCGGAAAACACCGACCCACTCATAATCAGGCCCTTAGATGTCAGAGATGATTGGATGTTCTATCACACTTTTAAGCTTAACCTCTCCTTATTTCTTCTTCTTTTCACATTTGTCTGATGCCACCCTGATTTTCCTCTTCTGAGCATTACTCCTCTTCTTTGATCTTTGTCGTGCCTTGGTGTTGTTTTTTTTCTCCTTGCCTGGATCGTCTGCCATAGCCCGCATTCCTCCTCCTCATTGTTTTTTTTACACTTCCATCATATTATGGCTTCTGCTCACATATCGGTTGTTCCACCCCCTAATTTCTTGGCACAACCCGGTCCACCTAACATCCCATGGGAGTATTGGATCCTCATGTTTGAAAATTATTTAGATGCTTTAGATGGACAAGACTTCCCCGCCAAGAGGAAGAAAGCTCTCCTTCTAAGCACATTAGGCAAGGAGGGACAGCGAATGTTTCGCTATCTTCCCCAAGCACTCCAAGCTAATGGCCAAGTTATGCCTGATGAGTACAAAGAAGCAATCTGTAGATTGGAAGTAAGGTATGCCAAAGAGGAGAACCTAGTAATGAACAGATACAAGTTTTACACTCAACACCAGAAACAAGGAGAATCCATTGACAAATTTATTTCCAGACTAAGAGAAATGTCCATCAAATGTAAGTTCGGGGCAATGACAGATGAACTAATAAGAGACCAGCTTATCGTCCAATGCAACAGTAAGAAGATTGAGGAGCGACTCTGGGCGGCAAAGAGCCCTAATCTTAAGACTGTCATAGACTTAGCCAAGATCGTAGAACAATCCGAAGGATGCATGAAAGAACTAGAAAAGAGAAACCTCAACCTCGATGTTAATGAAATCTCTTTACAAGAGTCTCGAGACAATGTCCAGGGCGTTGATGACTTAAGCCCTATTGCCGCTGTTAAGAATAGAGGGAAATTTCAGAAGAAACTCTTCAACCCCAGGTCTTCTAGTGTCAAAATGTGTAATAGGTGTGGCAGTAGTGAACACACCTCAGACTCGAAATTTTGTTTTGCTTCCAAGCAGGAATGTTTAAAATGTGGTCGCATGGGCCACTATGCCCGAGTCTGCAGAAGCAAATTTTGTCCTACAATAGCCAGTATACAAGGGGCTGGAATAGATGATGATCTCGATGGGGACAAGATTTTGGTGGTTGAGTCTGGTGAGGTTCATGTTGAGGATGACAAGAGGAAAAATAGACCCAAGGCTATTTTTTCCGTTGACGGTTGCAATGTATGACTGATGGATGACACTGGGTCAAAATTCACTATCATCCCTAAATGCCTTTTCTATGAGAAGTGGGATAACAGACAGCTTCTCCCGAAAGACATTTCCTCAGGTGGCTATCAAGGCGAATCAATAGACATTCTAGGATATTTTGTAGCACACATTACCTTTTCTCACAGGGAAATTCAAGGTAAAGTTTACGTAGCAGAACATGGCCCAGCTATTCTTGGGTGGGTACACCAATATGACCTACGCATCATAGTCAACCCAAGAGCACCCATGCAAGTCATGGTCATTGAGGACGAAAGTCTAGAGAGTATCCTCAAAGGAGCAAACGACGTATTCAGGGAGGAGCTTGGCCAGCTTAAGGGATACGCTCACCGCATATTACTTAAAAAGGACTCTGTACCCTTTCAGCACAAGGTCAGATGTGTGCCCATCGTAGTGAAAGATGAGGTAAAAATTCTCATTAAAGAAATGCTCACCGCGGGAGTCATTGAGCCAGTGGAGGCATCTCCCTGGATTTCTCCCGTTGTTATTACTAAAAAGGCTGACGGCAAGTTGAGATTCTGTGTCGACTTGAGGTCGTTAAACCAGTGCGTTGTAGCTGATACCTTTCCCCTCCCCAACATCACCGAGTTAGTGACCACTCTCAAGGGCGCCAAGGTATTCTCCAAACTCGACCTCAAGAGTGCATACCATCAAATAAATGTACACAGGGACTCAAAACACCTCACTGCATTTATCACCCCAGAGGGCACTTTCCAATTTACACGTTTGCATTTTGTTCGAGGGACGCCACGATTGGAACACGGCGCTCCGCGCCAAAACTAGGGAGGCTTACCATAGCCCTTGAAGTCATATTTAAAACTCCAAGCGAATATTGCCATATTAGACTCCTTAGATAGATTATTATGAGAAGACATCTTATGTAAGTGGATCCTTTCTGAAAAATCGATCTACTCTTAGGCGGCTGATATACATTATTCGTCCCTCAATATCCGACATACATGGTACGGGTGATCCCTGTGTCCATGGGAACGTTACCTAATATTTGAACTGTCGCTTGGATTTTTGAAGCCTTGAAGAAGTTACTAACGTAACGAAACACGTGTCGGCTGTTTCCATTCAAGACAACGTAGTAAAGGCTATATGAACAGGACCTCTGGGAAATTATAAATAGAAAATAATATCTGTAACTGTTGATTATTTTTACTGTGCTGCAAAATATGAGATCACCACAATTAGTAATGAAATAATATCAGTAAATTAAAAAACATTTTTTACTGCTCAAATTGACTTGTTGGATTATTTGCCTGTGAATTGATATATAGATTTCTACAAAGACAGATTACACTATTCAACTGTAGTGTTTGATAAATTTGAAGAGTGCCTAGGTAAATTTGTGTTATTTGAACTAGCATAGGAGTCCGTTGGTACTCCTATGGGGTCACATCCGTGGTAGCGGGATGTTTTATATTACCTGGAGTGGCACCAACACTTATAGATGAATAAGAAATAATTTTAGAAAAATACTGCTTTGTAACTGAGGTGCTACCCTGTATTCCACCGCTACCTTTTTTCTGTGTTTCAAAATTCACTATCATCCCTAAATGCCTTTTCTATGAGAAGTGGGATAACAGACAGCTTCTCCCGAAAGACATTTCCTCAGGTGGCTATCAAGGCGAATCAATAGACATTCTAGGATATTTTGTAGCACACATTACCTTTTCTCACAGGGAAATTCAAGGTAAAGTTTACGTAGCAGAACATGGCCCAGCTATTCTTGGGTGGGTACACCAATATGACCTACGCATCATAGTCAACCCAAGAGCACCCATGCAAGTCATGGTCATTGAGGACGAAAGTCTAGAGAGTATCCTCAAAGGAGCAAACGACGTATTCAGGGAGGAGCTTGGCCAGCTTAAGGGATACGCTCACCGCATATTACTTAAAAAGGACTCTGTACCCTTTCAGCACAAGGTCAGATGTGTGCCCATCGTAGTGAAAGATGAGGTAAAAATTCTCATTAAAGAAATGCTCACCGCGGAGTCATTGAGCCAGTGGAGGCATCTCCCTGGATTTCTCCCGTTGTTATTACTAAAAGGCTGACGGCAAGTTGAGATTCTGTGTCGACTTGAGGTCGTTAAACCAGTGCGTTGTAGCTGATACCTTTCCCCTCCCCAACATCACCGAGTTAGTGACCACTCTCAAGGGCGCCAAGGTATTCTCCAAACTCGACCTCAAGAGTGCATACCATCAAATAAATGTACACAGGGACTCAAAACACCTCACTGCATTTATCACCCCAGAGGGCACTTTCCAATTTACACGTTTGCCTTTTGGGCTAAACTCAGCTGCTTGTGTCTTCCAACGTATGGTCTCTGACATTTTCAAGGGTGTAGACAACACTATTTACTTTCAGGATGACATCTTAATCTATGGCCAATCTGTAGAGGAGCACAACACCGTCCTCAGAATTGTACTAGAACGGCTGTCCAAAGCAGGGCTTACCCTTCGCAAAGACAAATGTAAATTCCTCGTAGACAAGATCGAATACCTTGGTTATACCATCAGTGCTTTGGGGGTCAAACCAACGAAAAGCTTGTGTAGTGCCATGGATTTAGCCCCACCTCCCGCTGACAAAGACCAACTATGTTCATTTATGGGTCTTATAGAGTACTACTCTAAATTTGTAAAAAAATTCTCTAACTAAACTGCATGTTTGCGATCTTTGCTCAAGAAAGGTGTGAGTTTTGTTTGGAATGTGCAACACCAAGAATGTTTTAACCACATCAAAAAAGAGATTTGTAATGCTAATGTTTTGTCTCCCTTTGACGTTAACTGCAAATCCATTCTCACAGTGGATGCTAGCGCCACTGGGTTGGGGGCAATGTTATCACAGTGAAGGGCCGGGTCCGAAAAGACAGTAGCTTTTGCCTCCAGGACATTGACCGATGCAGAAAAGAACTATTTGGTCATGGAGAGAGAGGCACTTGCCGCGTCATGGGCCGTGGAGTACTTTCAGACTTACTTGTGGGGCACCAAATTCCTTCTCAGGACCGACCATAAACCCTTGATCAAAGTCCTTTCCCCTGGTGGTACCGGAAAAGGGTCCGCGAGACTCGCTAAACTAGCATCGAAACTCCAAGGATTCCAATACCAGGTGCAGTACATTCAAGGCTGGAGGAACGTCCAAGCTGACTGACTCTCCAGGATGTCGGTTGATTGGCAATCCGTTACTGACACCGTCACCTTTGAGCCTGAAGAAGATATTGCTGTAACCTCCATAGTTGATGCTGTCTTTGTGGGGGAAGGTGCTTTTGATGCCAACGATTGGCAGTGTGAAATGATGAATGATTACACCCTACAGGAAGTTGTTAAGCTGTTGAAGTCCAGCCCTAGAAGGGAAAGTTGTCTCCCAGTCTCAGTTCGTCCTTATGCCAAAATTCTAGATGAGTTGTCACTAGGCAGTGATGGTGTGTTAATCAAGGGGGAGAAGTTCATTCCTCCATTTGGTATCAGGAGGAAACTCTTAGCCTTGGCCCACGAAGGTCACCTTGGTCAAACCCTCACACAACGCCGCCTCAAAAATCACTTCTGGTGGCCTGGTCTAGATACTCAAGTGGTGGATTGGGTAGAGAACTGCCCTGTATGCAAGGAGGGTGAAAATAGGTTAAAGGTGGGCTGCAGGTCCAACAGTACACACATTGAGAACCCCGGCTTGCCCTGGCATACTATTTGCCTAGATTTCATTGGCCCCATGGGTGAGCTCCACAAAAAAGACAGGTTTGGCATTGTGGTGGTAGATGTTTTTTCAAAATGGCTGGTTGTTGAGTTTACTAATGACGTAACTACTGAGAGTACCATCAAATTCTTAGGTAAATTGTTTAGGGACGAAGGCATCCCTTCCGTCCTCATTACAGACAATGGTACCCAACTTGTGTCAAGGGAGATGCTGACCTTTTTGAGAAATTGTGGGGTCTCTCATCACCGCACTTCCCTTTACAACCCTCAAGGTGTGAGAGGGCCAATGAGGTAGTGAAAGGGATCATCCAGATGGCCTCCGCCAACGGTGAGGTTGTGCGCAAGATGGTCAATGAAATGCTTTGGGCTTATCGGACCACTCCCCTTGTTGACGGAAAAAAGTCTCCTTTTGAGTTAATGAGGGGCAGGTCCTCTGGCTCAAAACGTTAGTTACGATACATGGGGTTCCTTCTGTACCACAAAAGGTTTTGGATATCCCTTGTCGTTTCAACGTAGGTGACCTAGTCAAAATCAAAAGTGGCAGAGTAGGGAGAGGTCTCTCGAAATTTAAAGGACCCTTCATTGTCAAAAAAGTTCTTAATCACTGTGTCATCTTAAACAATGGTGAATGTTGGATCTTCCGTCGAGTGGCCTGTGGTGTTTTGGTTTTATTATGTAAGAATGTAATATTTGTCAGTGCTCTTGCTTTACAGGTTATGTATGGAATTTCTATGTTTTACTTCTATTGGAATGTTTGGGTGATGGTCTGGAACACTGCTGTGTCAGTTGAAGCAGCCATCCTGAGCCCTCAGTTTGCTGGTATCTTGCTATTTCTATATTCTTCAATAAAATCCTTGAAAACCATTCAAGATCTCTGGTGAGTCTATAATCAAGATAAGAAGACCGTGGATGAAAGCCTGGGAGCCCACTACAATTTTGGCGACAGGATGAGATTCATGTGTTTTTAAGTACCACCAGACTTTGCTTCCAGTCAAGGTACCGTACTTTCAATTTATTTATTATCGAGGGCTCAAGGATTTTTTTTTTTCCCTCTCTTTCCGGTGACTTCTTGTCATTCTGATTCATTTTTATGGATCATTATTCGTTATTCAAAGTACTCCTTATTTCCAGTTTTTGAAGTCTGTTCACCTATCTGCGTGATTATTTTGACTCCTTACAATCCACCACGCTCCCGGCAATATTTAATTAACTTTTGCACTTAATCACCGTTCCGGTGATTCACCGTTGTTGTTTTAATTCAACGAAGTTTCCTACTGCTCGAGCCGAGTGTTGCCATAACAACTCACAAGCTAATGCCTCGAGCGCTCGCATTCTCTGCCTTCACGAAGCTGCGTTAGTTTCTGCTTCCTTAACAGATCGAATTACACACGCTGAAGCCCGTGCTGGCATTGAGTGACTTCAGAAGACTGATTCCCGGCGCGTATACCGACGCGCATCAGACAAGAATCACCATTTACTTCTCCTTTGAGCAATTCATTAGTCTGACTCCCGGCGTGCATAACGGCGCGTGTCAGACAAAAGCCTCAGTTATTTCAACATTAAACAACTTCATAGTCTGACTCTCGGCGCGCATACCGGCGTGCGTCAGACAAAAGCTTCAATTCTTTCATTATAGACAAAAAGAAATAAACTTACACATTTTCTTTTCAGGATTACTCGTCTGCTGCTTTGACATTTTCGACACTCTATGATCCTAAGCAAGGATCGCTTCCGGAACCAGCTGAACTTCTTTGTTCAGTTACGGCACACCTTAAGGCATCATCTTGTACTGCATCCTTGGTGTTCAGTGTGGATTAATTTCAGTGATTAATACGTCATGCTGTCATGTTGATTCTTGTCTAATATCGTCCTCAACACATTTCAGTAATTCATTTAGCTTTCACAAATTTTACATATTGTTGCTCTTCTCCTCCCACTCTATTCTTCTTATTATCATTATATATTTTTTTATTTCTTTTTCTTCTTTCTCTCTTTCTCTCTTTCTTCTTTCTCATTCTTTCTTTAATGGTATCATGCAGTCTGTCACTCCTCCTGCAAACTTCTTGCAAGTACCTGGGGAACTTCCCATTAAATGGCGTCTATGGTATAGATCTTTTGAGGCGTACCTAGGCGCTATTGATGGTTTAAAATATAAACCCGATAGGAAACGTAGTCTTTTGTACTACTATTTGGGTGTGGAGGGGCAGAACGTCTTTGATCATCTACCAGTTTATTTAGGTCAAGATTTAGGTGATCTGGATGAATTTCAGCTGGCTGTAAAAAAGCTATCGATTTATTTTGAAGTAAAAGTTAACCTGGTAGTTCACAGACATAAGTTCTTTACCCGCATTCAAGGTCCTAATGAGTCTATTGATACTTACATAACTGCTCTGAAAGTTCTGGCTGGTTATTGTGATTTTGAACATTTTACTTCACAACTGATTAGGGACCAATTAGTATCCAGATGTTTTTCAAAGAAGATTCAACAAAAACTATTATCTTGCAAGAATCCTTCGTTGGATGAAGCTATTGACATAGCAAAAAGTATCGAATCTTCTGAACTTGATGCTAAACAATTAGAAATTCAACCTGCAACTACTAGTGTTGTCAATTCTTCTTCTAGAGCACCACTTCCCGAGTCTACTTTCAACAAGTCTAGAGGCAATTATTTTTCCAACTTCAGAGGTGGTAGAGGTATGTCCTATGGCCATGTTAAATTACAATGTTTCAGATGTGGATCGAATTCTCATGTGTCTAATTTTAAAAATTGTCCTGCTGCAGCACAAGAATGTTGGAAATGCAAAAAGATTGGTCATTTTGGCAATGTTTGTAGGGGAGGTAAACGCACTCCTGTTCGTTTTGTTCAAGATAATCTTGTTGATAATGAACATGAAACAGTAGAAAAGAAGATTGAAGAGTTAATGTTGGCTGTTGATTGTGTAAATATTAACAACATTCAAGCCGAAAATATCATAAGTGATCCTTTAGTTCAGATAAAAATTGATGATGTTAACATTCCCTTACTCATTGATTCTGGTGCAAGAATAACCATCATCTCTATCGATAAATATAAACAAAATTGGGCACATAAAGTTTTATTACCTCCTGATGTGATTACCACTGCATTTGAAGGCAGTAAAATTGAGTTGGCTGGTTATTTTTGTGGCAATATTACTTTTGAAACAAAAACCATTCATGGTAAAGTATATGTAGCCTATAAAGGTATCAATGTTTTAGGTTGGTGGCATCAAGCAGAATTTGGAATGATTATCAAACCAGGCCATAAACATCCGGTGTCTCTTACTAATGCTGTTTCCGATCATACTTCATGGAAGGAAACATTTTGTAAGGTGTTTTCTGATAACATTGGTCTAATTAAAAATTTCACCCACACTATTAAAGTGAAAGAAGGTGTATCTCCTGTGAAATACAGATTACGTAATGTTCCTCACAGTGTAAGAAATGAATTGTCTCAAATGCTAAAAAAGATGCAAGAAAACGGTGTCATACAGAAAGTGGACACCACACTTTGGCTTTCTCCAATTGTTCTTGCCAAGAAAAAGAATGGTGAGCTGCGCTTATGTGCGGACTTACGTTCACTTAACAAGGCTATTTGGGTAGAAAACGTTCCCCTACCACGTATTGATGACTTAATCACAGCTGTAGGTCAGTCCAAATGGTTTTCTAAACTAGATTTACGAGCGGCGTACCATCAGGTGGAATTGGACGTGTCATCCAGACATTTGACAGCTTTTGTCACTCCAGATGGGACATTTCAATTTTGCAGAATGCCATTTGGACTGGCTTCTGCTGCGTCCGTATTCCAAAAGGTTATGACTAATATGTTTCAAGGAATGTCAAATGTTGTTGTTTTTCAAGACGATATTTTAATTCATACTGTGTCAAAGGAGGAACATAATGTTGTAATTGAGCAAGTTTTGTCTATTTTACAGAATAATTGTGTCACCATCTGGGAGGATAAATGCATCTTTGCAGTAAATGAAATTGAATATTTGGGACATGTACTCTCTAAAGATGGTGTTAAACCTAAACCGAGTATTGTGGATGGAATTGTCAATGCACCACACCCCACTGACAAGGAACAGCTTCGTTCTTTCATTGGTCTATGTGAATTTTATTCGAAATTTATCAAAAGTTTTGCCACTCTCACTGAATGTTTTAGGAGTCTATTAAAGAAAGGATCTGATTTTATCTCGACATCCATTTGCCAAGAGCATTTTCAACTCATCAAAGATAGTATTCTTGCTGCTCCGGCTCTTCAAGCATAAGTTGAAGGTCGTGATGCTAGTTCTTACGGCATGGGCGCTGTTTTGTCCCAAATGATTGGCAATAATGAGGTAACCATTGGTTTTGCATCAAGGAGAATGAAAGATGTCGAGTTAAGATATTCTGTCATCGAAAAAGAAATGCTTGCCTGTGTGTGGGGAGTAGAGAAATTCAAATCGTACCTATGGGGGAGAAAGTTTTGGCTTAGAACGGATCACAAACCATTAGTGGACATTCTTTCTGGCAATAAAATTAAAAAGCCACTGCCAGTTTGGCTAGACTTGCTACCAAATTCTTAGAATTCAATTTTTCTGTACAACATATAGCTGGAGGTAAGAATGTCAAAGCTGACTTTTTATCCAGACATCCTATTCAAAATGCTGAGTGTGATGAAAAAGAGGAGGAGGACATTGAAGAATGTATCATTGCTGCTGTCGAAGACACTGTGATTTGTGCCAATATGGAAGATTGGTGTAAGGCACTAGAAAAGGATTTGGGGGCATATTAGCAAGACCCACGTTAAAATTATCGCCGTTTTAGCGGCAGGAAACTGCCGCTAAAACGGCGATAATGGGCTTGCTAATATGCGTTATGGAATTCCAATAGAAGCCCAGGTTAGATGTCCTGCACATCTAACCTGGGCTTCTATTGGAATTCCATAACGCATATTAGCAAGCCCATTATCGCCGTTTTAGCGGCAGTTTCCTGCCGCTAAAACGGCGATAATTTTAACGTGGGTCTTGCTAATATGCCCCCCGGTTTTAAAGCAGGTTATGAGTTTTGTTGTGGAAGGATGTCCCAAAGAAAAATCTATTGATCCTGTTTTACAGCCCTTTTGTAAGATTGCCAACGAATTATCTATTGAAAACAATTTGTTAGACAGAGAGGGAAAATTGATTCCTCCTTCTTGTTTCAGGAGAAGAATTCTGGAAACTGCGCATTCAGGTCATTTAGGTATGACTGCTACCAAACGCAGAATACGTAATGATTTTTGGTGGCCTTCTGTTGATCGTGAAGTTGAGGTTTTAGTGAATGAATGCACCCAATGTTTGTACAGTGATAAACATTTATCTACTTCCTCTCCATGTCCCAAACCCACAGTGTCTCCAAGTAAAGTGTGGCAAAGAGTTGCTTTGGACTTCCTAGGACCATTTCATGTGCTTCCCAATTGCATGAAATATTTCATTGTATTGATTGATCACCTATCCAGGTGGGTGGAGGTTAGAGGTGTCTCTGAGCCTAATACTAAATCTGTTATTCGTTTTCTTCAAGATATTTTCAGTAGAGAAGATGTTCCTGAAGAACTGTTAACTGACAATGGGTTACAATTTACCTCTATTTCCATGCAAGAATTTCTAACAAAGATGGGTGTCAAACATCTTTGCACTCCTCTTTACTTTCCCCAAGCCAATGGTAACGTGGAAAGATTCAACAGAGTTTTAGTTGAATGTATACAAAGTGCAATTAAAGCAAGAGTGGATTGTGAGACTGCCATCAGAGATGTTGTATGGGCATACAGAACTACTCCTCACTCTGTGTCTGGTGCTGTGCCTTTTGAACTAATGAGAGGGAGAAAAGTTGTTTCCACTCTTAATCCATTTTGGAAAATGGAGTTTTCAAAAAAGGAGTGTAATGTAAAAGAGGATTCCATCAAAGCAAAAATTTTGAGTGATGAGGCTAGTCTCCGCAAGTATGAAAAATCCAAACTTCCTGTTGTCAAAAAAGAGGTTAAACTTGCTATTGGGGATTGGGTGTGTGTCAAAGATCCTTTATTGTTACAGAAAGGCAAATCAAAGTTCAGAGATCCTGCATGTATTGTTGGCATTAGGGGTCAAGCTGTTAAACTTGATAATGGTCAATGGTGGAATGTTGGCCGCTTAGCTAAAAGCAAAAGAGATGATGTTCGTCATGGTGCACGAATGAAGGTTCAAAATTACTCTGAAGTCAGAAGAAGTTCAAGAGTTAAGAGAACCCCCAGTAGATTCATTGTTTAATTTGTTTCCTTGTTTTTCTCCTTTCTTCTCGTTAAAGGGGGAGATTTGTGGTGTTTTGGTTTTAGTATGTAAGTATGTAATATTTGTCAGTGCTCTTGCTTTACAGGTTATGTACGGAATTCTACTTTTCACTTGTACATGTATTCTATGTTTTACTTCTATTAGAATGTTTGGGTGATGGTCTGGAACACTGCTGTGTCAGTTGAAGCAGCCATCCTGAGCCCTCAGTTTGCTGGTATCTTGCTATTTCTATATTCTTCAATAAAATCCATGAAAACCATTCAAGATCTCTGGTGAGTCTATAATCAAGATAAGAAGACCGTGGATGAAAGCCTGGGAGCCCACTACATGGCCCTCTACCAAAGAGGTGGTGTGCACCCTGAGCAAAGTAAACATGCGAGTTCTCTGAGCAGCAGCGGCTATGTCCTAGCTCAGAATCCTGAGGACGCCTCCCATCCTGGGTTGACTGGTACGGCCCTTGGTGGGGGTGATTCCCTTATTCCTGTGAGCGACCCTGTTTCAGGCGCTGAAGGCCCCTGTTCTTCCCGCTCTCTCAGGTGCCGCAGGCCACCCGTTTATCTCAAGGACTTTGTCTGTTAGTTTTTTTTCTTTTCTCCCTTCCTTCTTTTCTACTATCTCTCTTCTCTTTTTACTGTTTTACATTGCCTTTGTTACTTTGCCTTTGGAAAGGGAGAAGATGTGTAGTACATGTTCCCAGTCTAGTGTTTCTGAGAATGTACAGTGTTCTTAAGAATGTACCTACAGTCCCATTCAATGTTTGTCCTTGCTTAAGCGTTCTGTTCCAAAGCAGTGACTCTCTTGACTCCTGCTTGGAAGAGTCCGCTCTCGTCACTCTCCGCACTTGTAATAAAGGTCTTCAATTCTACTCACCGCGTCTGCTTCAATCTTTCTGCTACAATCTTCTGTAAAGTGCTCAGCTTTAATGAGTCCCCAAGCACACATCAGTACACTAGTCTTGTCTTGCTCCGTCCAAATGTTTCTGCTAAGTCAGATGAAGCCTCTCTTACCTATCTCTGCTTTTCATACTAACCTTTGACTTCTCTCCTTGTCTTCATTTTTGTCAATGGCTCTCTTTATTCTGAAGATGTATTTTTATTCCATTCTAAGTTCTCCCTGCCTGCCTTGATGACGATGTTATGGTTTATTTTGTGTTATTATATATATATATTTATTTGATTTATTTGCTGCAGAATCCCTGGCCACTTCTGGGTAAGATGCTTTTTAAAATCTTTTTTAATAACTAGCTTTGCCAACATTATACACCAAAACCTTTCCAGTTCCCTCTGCAAGGTTCCAATGTCACGCAGAAGTGTAAACAAAACACGAAAGAATGCAAGGAATAGGAAGGCACACACAACTCTTAATGGCAATAAATATCATTAGGGGTGAAAGCCCCAGAGACCCACAATTCGCACACAGAATGCACCCACATAGGTGTTGACGAAGCTGATGAATTAGACTTATATATGACGACAGCATCAGGCAGCTTGGCAGCCACAAGCGATGAACAGAGAAGACCACACAATAGCATGCATACGATCCACAGAGCTAACTTTTACAAGAATGCATTGATCTCTGCTAAAGGACAAGTGACAAAATAATTTCAAAATATTTCCATAATTAGTCAAAAAACATAAACAACCGACTCGCTTAAACACACAAAAATATACGAACACATAAACACACCACCACATCATAATTTTTACATTTTAGCGTAAGTGCATACGTGTGAACAGAAGAGGTGCCTTCCAATGAAAGTCACAATGACCTGCGCAAGGCCTGTTAAAAGAGAAACAGCTCCACACCAGAAAGGAGCAGCTAATCGACTTTGATTTGATATGGTTGGTGGTTCAGTGCTAGGTGATGCAGGACAATTTGGTGATTTTCATGAGCATGATATGGTTAGCACTAGCTCTGGCAATAGTTTTAGGAAAAGCCAGTCCTCCTAAAATCCTTTCATTCCTGATTTCTTTAGTCTACGTGTCATGGGCCCTCATGCAAGTAGGGAAAATGGGCTCTCTGGCATTTGGTTGTGTAGTAAAAAGACAGTTATCTATTGGTTGCAGAGGGCAACTCATTGTACGGGACCACTGCAGCAGCTGCACAACTGATAGCCACTCCCGGAGCTGTGAATGAGTCTGGTCACCCCCTGGTTTACAATCATTCTCTGAGACACTTTCTTGTAGAGAAACAAAGCATGATGCTTCACAGATGATAACTTGCCGGAAGTATCATCTAGGGCGGGGAGCTTGTTAGAATCGAAAATGTCTCAACCCCCCGTCCTCCATGATGTATGCTGTTTTATGTTAGCATTCATGTAGCTAGGTCATATAATCGTGATTGCAAATGTGTATGTACCCACCTTCTGTATGGTAGCGTAGGCCTAAGTTAGCGTCTGGGACGCCATCTTCCTCTACTTGAGTCTTCATGTTACGCTGTGAGCAATCCCCAGCCTCTGTGCCCCCGCTCTCTCCTGTTGTTTCAGTTGAAACCGCTGTTTAGAAAGTTCCCATATCTCATCCAAGGTCGGGACTCAGATGCATGATGAGAATGGTTTATTCAGCTCTGCATTCCTATCATTGGACATAGCTATGCTCCCACACCAGAGAGAGCTGAGACTGAGGAGGATGGCCTTGGGAGCCTGATAACGTGTACCCATTCCACAGGTGGTAGCTCATCCTCAGTGCCTCCTTTGTCTGTCTTTCTGCCCAAGCAGTATTTTTCCATCAGGGGCGGAGTTTCGAGAGGTGTTGGAAGGTTTATCCCGTGATACCAAATGTTTGTCAGTCAGTCCCTCGGTAGCATCTAAGGAGGCTAGTCAGACTGGAGTCAGCTGCAGCGTATATTAAAATCAACTAACTTGGTTTGCATTCTCTACTGCATCACCGACTCTTCATTTCTGGGAAGTCTAAGAGGAGGTCGCGTGACCCAGGTGGCCCTAATCGGGCCACTTCCTTCAGTTGGCGCCCGAACAGGGACTCCACCAGGTGACCCATCTTGCCCGTAATCGGGTTGTGGAGGTTGAGGTTGTGTCTGGTCGGATCGGGGTACCCCACATGACCGAGCTTAGTTCTCGCAGCTGCCCTGCCCATCTGATCAGGTGGCTCCTCGTCTAGTGGTCATCTTGGCTGGGGTCCTGAGAAGGTGAAACCCTTGGATCTGACCGTTTGGTCCAAAGAGTCGGCAGTGGAGAATAACTTTGCCTGACCTGTGTGCACCAGGTGAGTTTGTCTTGCCTCTTAGATATGGCACCGTCTTGACTAGTCTTGAATAGAACTTTGTGGGTCTGTGGACCCTTGAGGTACAGAGTGTTGCGAACGCTCTGCCAGGCCACCTACTGAATTTGGTTTACTCTTGAAAAGGCCTGGGGCTAGAGCCTGCCATCTTGTTTTGGTACAGTCTTCAAACTGTCTCGTTTTGGTACAGTCTTCAGACTGTCTTGATTTGGTACAGTCTTCGGACTGTCTTGTTTTGGTACAGTCTTCGGACTGTCTTGTTTTGGTACAGTCTTCGAACTGTCTTGTTTTGGTATAGTCTTCGGACTGTCTTGTTTTGGTACAGTCTTCGGGCTGTCTTGTTTTGGTACAGTCTTCGGACTGTCTTGTTTGGGATTCCCTTGTGTGGTGTGTCGTTTGGTGTGTGTAAGTAGTGTATGTGTCTGTGGTTAAGATGCCTTGTTTGAGTAAATTGTGGGGTGCTGCTGTCGCTCTGCCGACGCTCGATTGGAGGAGAGGCAACCTGCGCCTCCTGAAGGCACCCCGAACTTCGATATGTATACTAAGCACGGCATTGGCCCTATTATGTTTAGTATGTTATGGCACAAATATAAGAGGGACAATGCCGAGCTTCAGTGGCCACCGACAGGTACCTTTGACGAACAGAAATTGAATTATCTGCAAGATAAATTATTTGCTAGAAGAAGTAGGCAGTCGATGTTTGATTACCTTCAGGTATGGTAGAAGGAAGCTAGACAAAGGTGCATAAGGGCGGAGAAGGAGGCCCCGAGGGGAAAAATGCAAACGGTAACTCAGAAAGCAGTAGCCTACGATAGAGAGAAAATAGAAAATGGTATAGAGTGTGCTGATAGGAAGTTTCGATTACAATGTGATAAGTCTTATGTTGCCCGGGAAAGGTGGTGATACATTTGTGGATGAACTATTAGACACTAGGCCCCCGCCTCCCTACGCTCCGTAGAGGGTATACTCCGTTGTTTCGACCTCTCAGTCTGCAGCTCCCCCTGTTTCTATATCTGGCCCCGTGACTTCTGATTCAGCTGCTTCTGCTACGGCCCTGCCTGTTTCCCTCTTGGCTTCGCAAGCTGCGAGTGCAGCAGCTACGGGTCCTTCCGCTGTACCTGCTGCTTCCGCTGCTGCTTCTCCCCCTTCTCTCACACCTACAACGCAGTCCTTGCTCACCTTGGTGCCCACTACTTCATCTATTGTATCGTTTCCCGACATTTCGTCCCCGGTATCGTTAGGTGCTGGGACCCCGGTGCGTGGAATGGGTGAGGGGAGTTAGGCTGCGGCACGGGAACGAATGGGGCGGGTGCTGATTTGATCTGATGTGGGAAATGAGGAAAAACAAATGGTTGCTAACCAGGCTGCGCAGTGGGCACGGAATACAATCTACAGTGTAGAGGATGTGTGGAGCGTGTTGAAGGATTTTGAGCCGTTCGTGCAGCAGCATGCTCTCAAGCATATGTCGGCTACATTGATAGCGTTATGGGAGCAGTGTTTTGGTGGTGTAGCACCCCAGATAATTTATGACATTCGGGACCGTGTATATGCTGCTGATATGACTCCGAATGACGTCTTTAGTAATATGGCAACGATGATTGGGTACCGGGGTAGGCTGCACCAGAAAATGCCGACGACAGTGTCCCAATTCCCAATGAGGGAGGTTCATCCTATTTTTCATCCCGAGATCCCAGAACGGCATAATTCGCAGGATGTTGTAGTCCAGCCACGGGTGGAAGCTCGTTTTCAGGAGCAATGGGTTTACACTCCATGGAAAAGGAGTGAGGTGCTTGCCCTCAAAAGTCAGCTGCCGGACCATAGGAATAATCCTACGGCATATTATAAAGAATTAACAGAGGCCGCTTCGTCGACGGTGATGACGCTGGCCGATGTTTAGATGTTTTTTGGGCTGTTGGTACCGGTGGATATATGGAGACAGGTACCTACGCAGGACCATGTTGTGGAGCTGGGTGGCACTTGGAATGCGATTAGGGCGTGGGATAATGAGCGGAAGCCTGGCGACAATCCTAGGGCTGAGATATTGGCTTTGCCGGGTCGTATCATTACTTATATGCATTCTCTCATCCCGCCCAGACGAGTAGATTGGGATAAGTTAGTGGCATGTCGACAGAAGAAGGATGAAAGTGTGCCAGATTTTTTCACTTGGTTTGAAGGGGTGTTTTTGTATTTTAGTGGGCAGGATTTGTCGGTGGAAGGCGGTGTTCGGTTGTTCGTTAACAGATTTGTAACAAATTTGCTCCCAGAGATAGCTGGTCAGTTGCAGGCTTCTGAGAGCACCTGGACTACATCCTCCCCTTCAGTGATATTGAGTATGGCCCAGTACTATGAGCATAGGGAGAATGAGGAAAAGGAGAAGGTAGAGAAGAAGAATAAGGAGTTGAAGACTAAGGTACTAATGCAGCAGGCAGGAAGGGGGTCCGGCAGAGGACATGGTACTGGTCTGGCTCAGCGGTCGCGAGGCGCAGGCAGAGGAGGTGGTCCAGTAGGGCCGAACCAGTGCGCGTATTGTAGGAGAGAGGGGCACTGGCGGAGTGAGTGTCCGGATTTGTTGCAGAAGGTTGCAGCCCCTATGGGTCGGGGTGCTGGTGGATGGGGACGTGGTGAAGGCGGTCGTGATGAGATACAGGGTGGGGCATCCTCGGGGGGTCGCTCTGACCAGAACTATTTTGATGATCCCTGAGGAAGGCAGTACTATCACGATGATTATGATCTGGACGAGGAGTCCGGGATGTCCTATAACTAGGACAGCCAAGGACAGGGTGAGGGACCAGTTCAAATACCTGTAGATCAGCGTGGTACTTACGTCACGGCGGATTTGCATGGTTCGGCTAAGAAGTTTCTGGTGGATACAGGTGCCATGAATAGCTCTGTTTCTCATTCACTGGTCCCCGGGGCAGCTCTGTCTGGCCATAACAATGTTTCGGTAGGTTTTTCAGCCGTACCGGTTGTGAGCCCCATTTCCGAACCTATTGCTCTGGCTATTTGCCCTTTCACTGTGGACTCGCCATTCTTGTTGATGACGAATTGTGGAGAAAATTTAATGGGATTAGATTTGTTGAAAAAGTTGCATGCTAAGATTTCATGTTCCCCAGATGGCGTTTATATGACAATAGGACAAGATGTGGCCAGTACCAAACAGTGTTTTTCAAAGGATGCACCGCTCCCTGCTGAATTCGCAGATGTGCCGCCCACGTTGTGGGCGACAGGAGATACGGACGTTTGGTTTTTGCAAATACTACCGGTCTCTATCACGATTAAAGGCAACGCCGTGCTGCCTCGTATTCCCCAGTACAAAATACCGCAGGCAGGGGAACGGGCTTTGTTGCAGATTATACAGGATTTGATCAAATCGGGGGTGGTCGAGGAGACAGCTGCCAATGGGTGTTATAGTCCTATTCTCCCCATCCTGAAGAAGACACCCTCAGATTCTGCTGATGCTCATCCTGATGTCTATCGCTTTGTGATTGATTTGCGGGAGATTAACAAAATAGTGATCCCTCAGTTCCCGGTGGTACCCGACATTACTGCTCTTTTAAAGATGATTCCTTCCACAGCCAAATTCTTTTCCTTAATTGATTTGAAAAATGCTTTCTTCAGCATTCCAATTCACCCGAATAGCCGGCATCTTTTTGGTTTTACCTTAGCGGGCCGGAGTATTCAATTCTGTCGGGCTCCTCAGGGGTATACTGAAAGCCCTAGCATATATAGTCAATGTTAGATTTGGGGGTCTCTAGTTGGCAGAGGTAGGTACCTTTGACCAAATAGGGACCCTTGCGTCTAGTCAGGGTAAGGGGTACACTCCTAAAATAACCCCTGCTCACCCCTTGGTAGCTTGGCACGAGCAGACAGGCTTATCTCAGAGGCAGTGTGTAAAGCATTTGTGAACACATACAGTAATCAAGTGACAACACTACAGATGGACACCACACCAGTTGTATATTAAAAATAAGTATCTTTTATATAGATTTAACACAAGACCACAAACGACAAAAATCCACAATACTGTACTTCAAAAATGGTAGAATTAGCTCAGTTCTCTTAAGATGAAAAATGCGACACTTTGAGTTCAATGTACCTTAGGATGCGTAACGCTATACAACGAAAGTGTTGCAGGGAAGGTGATATGTCGGTTCCTGACACACAAGAACAGTGATGCGTCGGGTCCCTACTGATGCGTAGGGGATGCGTCGGTTCCTCTCGGCGTGGGGAGGTGATGCGTCGGTTTCTTACTGCGCTTCCGTGGTGATGCGACCAGCAGCGCCGTGATGCAATGAAGATCCGGTGCAATGCGACAAAGATGGCGTCTTCTTCTTGATTCGACACGATGCGTGCATGCCCGACGGCCGTGCGGCGACTCAACGATTCTTCTGAGCCGCGACAGGCCCTGCGACCCGCTACCCGGTGATGCAGCGGCATCTGATGCGACGTCGATCCTCTTCTCCGGCGATGCGAGGCGCTTCGGCAACGATGCGACGGCCGTACGGTGACTCAACGATTTTTCTGAGCCGCGACAGGCCCTGCGACACGCTACCCGGTGATGCGGCGGCGTCTGATGCAATGTTGATCCTCTTCTCCGGCGATGCGAGGCGCTTCGGCAACAATGCGACAGCGGCGACACTCTTCTCCGTTGATGCGGCGGCGTCTGATGCGACATCGATCCTCTTCTTCGGCGATGCGAGGCGCTTCGGCGGCGATGCTTCTTCTTCGTGAGTCGCGCTTCCAGCTCCTTGCGATACGCAGTCCCTCAGAAAGTCCAGCACAGCAGCAGGCACTTTCCAGAGAGACTCTTGGGGAGCTGGTTGGTGAAGTCTGTTGTCCCTGAGACTTCAGCAGGAGGCAAGCTCTATCTCAAGCCCTTGGAGATCCTTCGCAAGTTGATGAAAGTACACACAAAGTTCCTCTCTCCTTTCTTTGGCAGTCAGGCAACCACTGCAGGCCAATCCCCCAAACAGCACTCAGCTTAGGGATAGTCTCTTCCTCAGTTTCTCTGTTTCCTTTCCTCAGCAAAGGTTTCTTCTTGTTTCTCAAAGTGATCCAAAGTTCTGGAGTTTGGGTCCCCCCTTTTATCCTCATGTTCTCTTTGTTCTCTGAAGGCAGAGAGGCCTTTGCCTAGTCCAAACCAGTTCTGGTCAGTCCTGGAGCACTTTGTTGACAAGACTCCTTCTTTCCTTTCACAGTGTAGGCCAGGGACATCAGACGCACCACAGGAGGTGGAGCCAGCATTGTGGAGGGAAGGCACAGCCCTATTCAGGTCCCAGGTGCAACTCCTCCCACCCATCTCCATGCAGACTCTCTATTCAGCCCTGTGCTGACTCACCCTGCCTCCTGGAATCCCCCAGCCCCTGTCACTCACAAACCAGACAAGGAATACACAACCTAGCAGAGGCAGGCTTGGATAGTTAGGCAAGAAAATACCTACTTTCTAAAAGTGGTATTTTCAAACACAGAATGTTAAAACCAACTTCACTTAGATGTATTTTATCATTCTGAGTTCAGGCATACTAAATTCGTTTTTCTACCATGTTCCCTGGTCAGTTAGGATTATAAGATGTAATAATCAAACTGCCCATTCTGGCCTATGGGGAACAGGTAGCCTTGCAATAGTGAAAAACAAAAATGGCTGTAATTCACTATTAGGACATGCCACACACACCAGGGCATGTCCTACCTTATACTTACAATGCACCCTGCCCTTGGGCCTACCATAGGGGTGACTAACATGCGGAAAAGGGAAGGTTTAGGGACTGGCAAGTGGGTGCACTTGCCCAGTCAACATGTCAGTACCAGACTGCACACAGGCTCTGCAATGGCAGGCCTGAGACACACTTTTACAGGCTGCCTCTGTGGGTGGCACAACCAGTGCTGCAAGCCCACCAGCAGCATTTGGTTTTCAAGCCCTGGGCACACTCAGTGCACTGTACTAGGGTCTGACAAGTAAACCAAACCAACCAATCATGGAGTCACTAATCCATACATCAATTTACCATAGGGAGCACTTGCACTGTGGCACTGAATAGCAGTGGCACAGTGCCCAAAGCATCTATAACCAGCAAAAACACATGAGGCAACAGCAAAAAATGGAAGGGAGACCCACGCCAACAGTGCCAGGTCTAGCAGTCAAGCCTTGAAAGGTCAGTTGGATTCCCTCTCTCTTCCTCCAGGTAATGTATTATTGCAGTATGTGGACAACCTGTTGGTAGCCTCCGATACTGAAGAGGGTTGCAAAGATGCCACAGTCAAATTGCTGCTACATTTGGCACAGCATGGACATAAAGTGTCCCTGTCAAAATTTCAATATTGTCGACAGGAGATCACCTATTTAGGTCACCTACTGTCGAAGGAGGGAAGGAGGCTAACACCTGAACGAGTTGATGCCATTGTTAAGATGCCCGTCCCTAAGACTCAGAGGGATGTGCGTGCTTTCATAGGCATCACCTCGTATTGTTGCCACTGGATACCCGGCTACTCCTTACTAACAAAACCTCTGCTCTACCTGACCACTAAAGATGTGCATGAGCCTTTACCCTGGATGCATGAATGTCAGCAAGCTTTTTTTTTAAGTTTGATTTTATTAAGGAATAACAGGAAAAATAACAGCAAAAAACGAATATAGCATATCCTATTTGACATAAAAGTGGAGAAATATAGTAAAAGCTGCATAAGGATAGGGCTATCAAGCTGCAAACAAAAGAAAAATACATCACATAAAACAATAAGAAAAAGGACAATGGAAAAGAAACAAGAAGTAATTAAGGTATATCAATTAAAAATAACAACTGTGTAATAAACGTTATTGAACACTGTAAGCATAACAATAATAAAATTGAACAAGCATTTGCAATGCAATAGGTCTCGCATTTACGCGAGTTTGACCTATTGACATTGTAAATGACAATGCCTTTTATTTTTGTTTTCGTTTTTAAAACATAAATAAAAGGCATTGTCATTTACAATGCCAATAGCTTAAACTCGTGTAAATGCGAGACCTATTGCATTGCAAATGCTTGTTTAAGTCAAGTGTCTAATAATTCCCAGAATAGCTATAGTGGAAGCCGCTTGCTTTGCGCGCCCCTCTCACGGCCTTCAATAATTAACGCACGTCCCCTGCTCCAGTCATAGATTTAAAGTGTGCCAGGTAAGATCCGTCCTCGACTCATTGTGTTAATTTGCACTCAGTTACTGAGAGCCGCTGGCTGTGTAATAACTCGCTGCTTACGGGGCGGGGCTGTGTTTTAAATGACAATCAAATAAACTCTTTTTATCCCAACTCTGTAATCAACTGTAGGATTTTCGTAAACAGAGAGGAAAAATAAAAATCTTGCTTGGCGTGACCATGGCACCCAGAGAGGGAGCTGGCGGTGACCATGTTTTTAAGAATAATAGCCGGTTTCCGTTTCGGTGGGTTAGGGGGTCATGTGGGGCCATGCTGCCCCGGCACTGCATATTCTAAGAAAAAATCGACGCCCAAAAACAATTTTTAAAAAAAGAAACAATCGAGGCCGCCTAGCCCTCCCCCGCATCTTGGCATAGTAAGGCTTTCTCGGTCCACGCGCTGTAGAGTTGTGGCGCAGTTTTTGAAATGAATGCGCGGGAGAGACGGGCCCGGAAATATGTGGAGAATGCGGCAATGTTTACCAAGGCCTCGCCTTCTAGCACAATGCGGTGTCCAGATAATACGTGCCAGGCAAAGTCTGGGCGGCCAGAAGCGGTCAGTGGCATAATGCGCCTGATACGGTAATAGCTCTGATAAGCTGTGCGCCGGATGCTGTCTAATGAAAACAAGCGGATAAAACATGGTGCTGAACTATAGACATGCGTAAAGCCCTGGGCGCTCTCCATTACATGTACAGATTAAACTACCAGCTGAAATCATATGTTATGTCACACTGTACTGTAGACCTTAGCTTGCATCTCATGCCTGCTGGCCGCGACGGACAGAAAGCAATAATAGGGAGGGGGGAGTGACAGCGGAAAGCAGGAGAGGGGGGTTGGAGAAAACATTGAAACCATTAACAGCACGGCGCTCATGACGAGCGCCGTGCTGATTATGTATAATTAATAGCGCGGCGCTCGTGACGAGCTTCGTGCTGATTGTGTATGCAAGTGGGGCCTTAAAAAGAAAGTTCCCTTCGGAAACACATTAACCACAAGAGCGGACGAAAACTGTAGTTAGGCAGTGCTGCTTCCGGAATAAACGGAAGTGACGCATCGGATCTACAGCCAATAATAAGCCCTCTAAGAAAAGCAATGCCAGTGTTTACAAATGGCAAGCGGCAGGAGAAATTCCCCAGGAAAAGGCAGAGTTTCACCCCTGATACAGATTACTTGATGTATCGGAGAGACAGCGCATGCGCGCTTCCTAAGCGAGACCTAAAAATATGGTAATAAACATTCAGAAGTAAAGATCCAACTAAACATCTGGTAATGAAAAGGCAAAGGGAGAAAATTAAGGTGGTTTCCGTACATCATCTGATACATTTTTAGAAGGAACAATTGAAGAGGCAGTTACAGATAAAAAAGTTGTTAAGGGAAGCCACAGGAGATCCCTTTTGATTGCAAGAGAAATGGGAGATACATAGTTAGTGTCAAGCCGATGATGGAAACAAACAGCATTCCACCAGGATCTAAAAGTGACTTTATCGGCTTGCTTCCAGTTTGAGGTTATTAGATGAAATGCAACATCTAATAATAAATCTAAAAGTTTAAAACTTAATGGTGATTGAGGCCATTGGGGAGATAAGGTACCTAGAAATATATTTGTGAAGGAAAAGGGGATCTGAACTTTAAAAATTATCTTAATTTGGGACCAGACTGGTTGCCAAAATTGAAGGATGGAGGGGCACTCAAACAACATATGTTTTAGGTCTGCAGCAGGGCAAGGACCAGACCAACCGGAAGAGGGCGTTTCTGATGAAGAGGATGCTATTGATACTGGGGAATATAGTACTCGATGATAAATTAAAAAAGGGTTTGTGTGGTATTAGCAGCCCGAGAGGTTTTGTGAAGTTTAGACCATAATTTATCCCATGTGGAAGTTGACCATTCTTGTGATAAATCCTTTTCCCATGCCTGTTCAATCTTTGATTTTTGCCTTTCTGTGGGAAGTTGTAATGTTTTGTAAATAATGGATGCTGAGGGGGAATTATCCAATATGGAGGATAAGTTTCTGTAATTTACAGGAAAGTTAGTATTGCCTGGTACATTATGGAGAAATTGGATGAGAGAAGGATAAAGAAGATTATATTGCGATCTAGATGACGAAGGTAAGGAAAATTTAGATTGAAGATCAGAGAAAGTGAGGGGTTGGGAATCAAATATAAGCTGAGAAATCCACTTTAAACCTCTAGAGTGCCAGGTTTTCCAGTATATGGAACGATTACGGACCCTTAATAATTTATTATGCCAAATAGGTAGTTGATGAAGGGAACTAGTAGAGGGATACGATGAAGATAGGAAAGGAGTCAAAAGTTTACGAGAGTGTGAAATGACAGGAGAACGCATGGAAGCAGTGTTGGAAGTAAAAGATAAAAATTCTTGAAAATCGAAAGGGGCAATAAGAGAATTCTCAATTTTTAACCAAAGAGGAGGATATAAAGGAAGATCAGTAGATATCCATCGAGCAGCTTGTTTTAGTGATAAAGCGGAATGATAAGTTTTAAATCAGGAAATCTAAGACCTCCGTTAGGTCTATCTTTCTTTAAAGAGGACAAGGCTATACGAGATGGTTTACCGTTCCATAGGAATTTTATCAAAATGGAATCAATTTTCTTAAAATAATACTCAGGAATGTGAATAGGGATCATAGAGATAGTATATAATATAAGAGGGGAGAGCATCATCTTAATTGAGTCTAAACGACCCCACCAAGAAAGGAAAAGGGGGTGCCAACAACTAATAGTGTCATTTAATTTTTTGGTAATATAATCGAAATTTAGCTTTAATGTTTCAGGTATTAAAGGTGCAAACCACAAGCCTAAATATTTGATTTTAATTGGTTGCCAAGAAAACCCGGAATTCTCGAAAAGATGTTTCTGACACAAGATGTTCACAGGCAAAATTTCACATTTATCAGCATTTAGGCAATAACCCGAAAGCTGAGAAAAAGAGGCTACCTGCTGAAGAAAGGGAGTAAGAGAAGTTTCAGGATTGGAACAATATAAAAGAATGTCATCAGCATAGACTGACATTTTAACTTGATGAGGACCAAAATGGAACCCTGTAATGCGATCATCCTGTCTAATCTTAGTTAAAAAAGGTTCCAATGCTATAACAAAATAATAAGGGAGATAAAGGGCAACCCTGTCTTACCCCGCTACGTAAGGGGAAATAATCAGAAGTTTTACCGTTAACGAAAATTGAAGCATGAGGATCTGAATATAATAAAGAAATTAAAGCAATGAAATTGGGAGGAAAGCCCGCCCATTTCAAAGCATGAAACATAAAATCCCAACCAATCCTATCAAATGCTTTTTCAGCATCTAAGGTGATCGCGGCAATCGGATGATCCAAGGAAGAAGACTTGCTTAGAACATTAAAAAAGACCTGAGAATTGTCAGAAGCAAGTCTCCCTTTAACGAAACCTTATTGTTCAGGGCCAATAAGATCAGGCAGAATAGGATCGATACGAAGAGCCAAAATCTTAGCAAAGATCTTATAATCTGTATTAACTAAAGAGATAGGCCGATAGTTCTTACAGAGAGAATGGTCCTTATCCTCCTTAGGAATTAAGCAGATCAATGCTTCCTGAAATGAGCCCCGAGAAGAGCCTTCATCAGAAAAAGATTGGAATAAAAGTAAGAGATTAGGCAAAAGAATTTTCTCAAAATGATTATAAAATTCAATGGTAAAGCCATCCGGTCCGGGCGCCTTCCCACGACGTAACACTGAGATAGCATGGGATATATCTGCTAGAGAAATAACAACTCCTAAAGACTCATAATCAATGTGATTAGAAGGGGGGAAGGGGATGGAACGAAAGTAGGAAAGAATATCAGATTGATCTCGTGACGATTCAGGAGTATATAGATTCTTGTAAAAGGAAACAAATTCATTCAAAATATCTTCATCCTTAAAGATGGAAGTACCGGCAGGACCTTTCAAAGACTCTATTCTTGTTCTTTCCTTTCTTACTTTTAAGTAGTTAGCTAGTAATTTCCCCATTTTGTTTTGGCCCCCATAATAGCGAGAGCTACTTTTCAATAGGTAGTTGGAAGCAGTTTCCGTAGATAATTTATTAAAAGTAAGTTTAGCTTCAATAAGGTTTTTCAAAGAGGACTCATTATTAGAATGATAATATGTAGATTCTAATTGTTTAATTTTATTAAGTAATTGAGAAGATTGGATTTCTAAGTCTTTTTTCTTTTGTGAAACAGAATTTATAATAAAACCTCTGGCCGCTGCTTTAAAAGAATCCCATACCATAACAAAGGGAGAGTCCGGGGAATTGTTGATAGTAAAAAACTCAGAGGCAAAGGAGTTGAATTTTTGACAAAAATGAGGGTCAAGGAGTAGGGAATTGTTAAAACGCCATCTACCCGGGTGAGGTGAAAAAGGGATGAGATCAATATCAACAAGTACGGGGGCATGGTCTGAGATTAGGATTGAACCAATTTCAGATTGAATGGCATGTTGGGCCAGGCATTTGCTGAGGAAAAGGTAATCAATACGCGATTGTGAATGATGTGAGGCCGAATAAAAACTATATTCTCTAAGGTCAGGATGACAAAGTCGCCAGATGTCAACAAACGCATTGTGTCGCACTGTGGAAGTAAATTGTGAATGCATTTTAGAGGGGACAAACTTTACTCTAGAGTTCCTATCTAAAATAGGATCAAGAATTTGGTTACAGTCACCACCAAATATAATGTACTCATCATCATATGTAAGTAATTTGCTAGATACATTTATCCAGAAAACCTTATCGACCAAATTAGGGCCGTATACATTCAAAATAACTAAAGGAATCTTATCAATAAGAAGTTTAACAATAATCCAACGACCTTCAGTATCAGCTTCCAGATGAACAACTGAAACATGCATTTTTTATGACATAAAATCAAAACTCCATTTTTCTTATTTAAAGCCGGAGAATTAAACACATGACCCACCCAGCATCTTTTCAACTTGGAAACTTCATCATCTGAGATGTGAGATTCTTGGAGTAAAGCAATGTCAGTTTTTAGTTTTGCTAGATGGGACAGCACCCGTTGTCTTTTAATAGGATTGTTCAGTCCTTTAATGTTCCAGGAAGTAACCCGAAATGTAATTTAATGAGAAAAGTATGAACAAACATTATGCTTACAAGAGCACGAATGAGAGTTGTTTGAGAAATAAATGAGAAGAAAAGGCGAGAGAAATAAAACGAATGTGTTGGAAAATTAGACTTAAAAAATGAGAGGGTAGAAAAGAAGAAATAAAAGAGAGAAGTAAAGAATGAAGAAGGGACAACAGAAGAGTAAGCCGATAAAGAAGGGAAAAGATAAAGAACAAAGAGACAGTACAAGTCATACAAACGACGACTGAGAAACATACCTACAAATACAAGACGAAATGGGGGTGACTACACCAGAAGACGACGATGACAGCACCAGAGCTCCACCGAATGCCCGAGGAACCACAGTCAGAACTTTGACATAAATGGGAGACCAAATATGTAATGGATTGCAGGAACAAAAACACCTATACGCATAAGGAGAAAAAACATAACAAAATAAATCAACAAGCACACTAGAAAAAGTGATAAGAGAAAAATACATAAAACGACAAAATGCTTGAACATTACGAAAATACAAGCAAAACAACACTCAATGCATAACCGGTACAGCAAAACATCTACACAGGGCGAAGCAAAAAAGTACTAATGATGTAGGTTTGAAGTGTCCATGACATCTGCTCCATGAAGACGAAGGAATTCTTATAGCGCCGCTGGTTCCTCAAAAGTTGTAGTCTTTTCTTTATATGTCACTTTAAAAATGCAAGGATGTAGAAGACCAAATCTGGCATTGATAGCACGAAGTTGAGGACGTAGATCAAGAAATTTTTTCCGACGGTCTGCCGTAATTTTAGCAACATTCTGAGAGAAAAATAGGCGATGTCCTTCCCAACAAATTTGCTTTTTGGACTTGACGGCGGAGAGAACTTGTAGAAGGTCAGTGTATTGCAGAAATAATATGATGACACCATGAGGTTTCACAGAAGTTTTAGGTCCAAGCCTGTGTGCTCTTTGAATGTTAAGAGGAGGAGAAGCAGGTAAGTATAAGAGCTTAAGCAAAAATGGCTGAAAAAAGACGGTTGGGTTGGAACCCTCAATATTTTCAGGGAGACCATAAATTCTGAGATTGTTCCTGCGATTTCGATTTTCTAAGTCCTCAGCTTGTTTTTTAAGTAATGAAACTTCAGATTGTATAGAAGAACTACGAGAGCACGAGACTTGAAGGGATTCTGTTGGTTCTTCCACAATGAGCACTCGTGAGTCCAATGTAGACCATTTGTCATTCAAAAATTGCAAAGTCTTGTAGTTTCCTCTATGAAACGTTTTAAAGCACGGATTTCCTCAAGGATTAAATCCATGGAGGTTGAGGAAGAGTTCACTGGAGAAGGAGGATCTTTTTTTGGCCGTTTGGTAGAAATCGCAGGTAGCTTGCTTGAGAACTGCATTTTAGGAATGGTGCCTGATGAATGATCAGGTTTCTGAGTAGAAGTGTCATCTATTTCGTTGAAGTTGGAGTCTGAGTCTGAGCACGCAGTGACCTTGGAAGAAGCAGTAAGTTTAAGGTTCTTCAGTCTCCCCATATAGGGCCGGTGGAGTTTAGTAAGTAAAAACTGAAACTAAACTCTTAAAGGTGAACTCTTCAATTGGTAGGGTCTCTGCACGAAAATGTAGCAAGAAGAAATGGCTAAGTAAAGAAGGCTTCACAGGCTCTACAGTTAGTGATGTAGAAGAGTGGTTCAAAATACTGCAACGTGAATTCAACACATTTAAAATGTAAAAGACCTCCTTTTAAAGGAACGAGCTGTTATTCAAGAAAAGGCTAGGAAGCATGACATCAGTAGAAGTGGCATAGTGAAGACCATTTATACTGAATGAAAATACATTTCATGGTGCGAGTCGAGTAGAGCACAAAATGGCGGCTGACTCAGAGTAAGCAGTTTATTTCACTCACATGACAGAAATAAAAAGTTAAAAGAAGCAAAGTTCCAGCATTCACAAAGAAATTATTTGCCCATCACAGCAATTCAAAGTATAGGTGCTCCATAAGTGGAGAAAAAATTGGGCATTGTGAGGTTTTCAAGCAGAGCGGCGATCGAGACATGAAGAATCCAAAATGGCGGCCGTTTTGAGTGGAAACAAGTTGCGCCGCGAAAGTAGCCGAAAATTGATGGAAAACGGCAATTCAAGTGCACAAAAGCTCACCGCTATAATAAGGAGCAGGAATCCTACATTGTTTGAAGAAAATAATGGCAATTCTCTCCCATATAGAAATTATGACGGGAACGGTGGTGCGGAGCTCCGCAGCTACGCTGCCATCTTGTTTGGCGTCTTGGCCACGCCCCCCATGTCAGCAAGCTTTTGAGCAATTAAAAGTTGCGCTTTGCTCTGCACCTGTGCTTGGTACGCCTGACTACCAGAAGCCTTTCGTTTTGTATGTACACGAGACGGCTGGATGTGCGCTCTCGGTGTTATCACAAGCCTTTGGAGGTAAGCAGAGGCCATGTGCTTATTTCTCTGCTCTTCTTGACACTGTCGCCAGAGCCCTCCCGAGCGGTTTAAGAGCTGCCGCAGCTGTGGCTGTCTATATTCGACAATCGGCAGGGCTCGTCCTTAATACTGATCTCACAGTAATGGTACCCCATGCTGTGGACACGCTGTTGAACAAAACGAAGACGCAGCACCTTACCAGTGCTCGTCTGACTGGTTATGAATTGACTTTGTTTGCACCACACATCACAATAAAAAGATGTGCTACTCTGAACCCGGCCATGTTACTACCCCTCCCTTCGGACAGTGGGGACACAGATGTCCATGATTGTTTATACCAGACGGAAGAAGAGATGAAGGGACGGGTAGACCTGACTGATGTTCCCCTATCTGACCCACAAGGGGAACTATATGTTCATGGCTCTTGCTTCAAACTGTCAGATGTTACAGCAAACCACCACCGCAGCGTATGCTATTACTACGCTGCGCACTGTAGTTGAGACATCGCGTGTCCCTTACCAATCAGCACAAGCTGCAGAGCTAGTTGCCCTTTTGTGAGCGTGTGAGCTAAGCGAGGGATCGACTGTCAATATTTATACTGACAGCCAATACGCATTCGGAGTCGCCCATAATTTTGGGCAGCTCTGGCCGGAGAGGGGCTTTCTGACCTCACACGGCGCAAGGATTCAGCATGGCCCTCTGATACATAGGCTCCTGTCAGCCTTAGCACTTCCCAAAAGATTGGCGATAGTGAAGTGTAGTGCCCATAAAGCGATCACTGATGATGTGGGGAGGGGAAATGCGTTTGCAGACCAAACAGCCAAGGAGACTGCCAGGTCCAAAATGAAGAGAATGTTTGTGGCAGGGCCAGATCGATGGGTGCCTGAAGGAGGGATGTTTGAGGATACGTTAGAAAATGTGAAGGAGATTCAGAGCGAGGCAACAGTTGAGGAATTGGCAACGTGGCAGGAGAGTATGGGACGCTTAGATGAGGAGGTGTGTTGGACCGATAAATCGGAAAAACAAAGATGGATGTTACCAAATGCATATGTATTCCCTGTAGTCACAATGGGGCTTGGTCCAGCCCACATTAGTGCAAAAGGGATATGTAAGTTATTGGATCCCGTATGGCAGAATGATAACATCCCTAAGGTAGCAGCCCATTTGGTGAGGAATTGCATTGTTTGTCTGATACATAATCCTGGGAAAGGTACCCCTGCACCTCCCGGTAATTTTGCACCTCCCTCTTTCCCTTTCGAGGTTCTCCAGATGGATTACATCGAAATGGAACGAGTTAACAACTTGAAGTACGTGCTGGTGGTCGTTTGTGAATTCAGTAAATGGATTGAGGCTTACCCCACTAAAGGGAACACAGCCATGGCGAAGGCTCTCTTGAAAGAGTTCTTCCCGTGTTTCAGCCTACCCCGTTTGATTTGGAGTGACAACGGAAGTCACTTTAATGCAATGGTGATTCAGTTGGTATGCGACGGTCTGCATATCAAGCAGAAGTTTCATGCAGCGAACCACCCCCAGTCGGCTGGTTTAGTGGAAAAGTACAATGGTACTCTCAAATTGAAGATGGCAAAGATCATGGAAAGCACAGGGTTGCAATGGCTGGATGCACTACCCCTTGCCCTGTTATCCATTAGAGTGACAGCACATTCCAGAACAGGGTTATCCCCACACGAGGTGGTTTTTGGGCGTCCCGCGAACATGTGGGGCGTCCCCCGTCCACGCTATTTCTCTGATATTGAATACCCGTTGCTTGTGGATTACCTCTATGAATTGACAAAAAATGTGCGTTCTGTTTATCAACAGATCCACGAGGCACTGCCGCCAGTACCTGAGGGGCCGGGGCATGGTATCCAGCCCGGCGATTTTGTTTTGATACGAAACTACCGGAGACGAGCCTGCTTGGAGCCGAGGTGGAGGGGACCCCTGCTGGTCCTCCTTGCAACAAGGACCGCTGTGAAAGTGGACGGCCGGAAGAACTGGATCCATTCATCCCACTGTAAGCGAGTCCCGCTTCCTCTTAGGAAGGGGCCTCATTAATGATTATGCACCGGTTTCTCACGATGGAGTTCTAACTTACTCTTAGTAGTCTAGGCTTCCTCCTGAATTCTAGAGTTAATATTAGTAAGCAAGGAGCACTTTTGTCTTACTCCTAAAATTTAGGTGTAATCTGGGGTACTGCAAGAGTAAATCACACCTCATACACTAATCTTTCTGAATCTGGCCCAGTATATGAAGTAACATTGTAGTAGTAGTAGCAGTGTAGACCGGCATACAGACCAGTCTAGGAGCGGAATATCATATCGAAAACCAGGATATAATTGAATGTATAATGCATATCTCCAACAGAGCTCTGAAACAATTAACTGTTGCCTGTCAGCCGAAAACATATCTCTGCAGCTTGGTGTCCACCTTTATGAGCTATGCCACAAGCATTGTTATGTGTGACTTGCTGGTTACACCCAGATCACTGTCACAATAATTAATCCACTAAACACCTGTCCAGCTTGTATTTCTTCCGAGCGAGGTTTCCCAACACAGCAATAGATTACTTCATGGGCAGCACTGGGATGGCATGAATGATCATCAATTACCTTTTATCGAAGGTAATAGATGTCCAAGTAAATCGCTGATTCTGTCCCTGACCTCATGGCTTTTCAGAGTTACCTGCCTGCTGTGATTTCTCCTGCTCTGCCTGCAGGACTGCCCGCCTCTCATCCAGCTGCAGCACATGGGCCAGCACACTAGATCAAGATGCTGGTGTGGACCTGTGTGGACAGTAGAGGGAATCAGATGCATTGGGTTGACCTTTGACACGAGGCTATAAACAATCCAGAGGTAGACTGACACCTGCTGTAGACGGGGCCCAGGGCCCCAAGGAGACCCTAAGATAGCTAGAGGACTGTAGGAAGGAAACTTTGCTGACTATGGGGACAGTGCCTAGCGGGTGCTCACAAATCCTCGCTGGATGCTTCAAATAAGAAGCCACACCGGGAGAACTGAACCAGTCTGTGTATAGCCTGCTCTCACCACAGTAATGCATGGTCAGCAGCTTTACCCCAGTGCTCAGTGTACCAGAACGTCACTGCACTTTTGCACCCATGCCCTTTTTATTCCATTTCCTGACCCGTACCATTGCTTGCTCGTCCCTACAGTCGCAGCCCTTACAATGAAGGCATATACTCCAATATTATGCCTGAGCCCCCAAATCATTGAGCTTTACTGGTGAAGGATGCATTGTTTTGTATTTCAAATGTTACTTTAAAGCTGAGGTCTTCAAACATTTTGATGAAGTAAGAGGCAAGATGGCCGCCGCAATGGAGCTCTAGGAAGAAGCTCCTGGGTTGGGGATCACCAATCGGTGGATATCCCTACTTATACCTCGCCATCCT
Organism: Calotriton arnoldi; assembly: GCA_963921515.1. NCBI lineage: Eukaryota > Metazoa > Chordata > Amphibia > Caudata > Salamandridae > Calotriton > Calotriton arnoldi. The sequence continues at coordinate 2,831,290 of CAWUFW010000892.1, forward strand.
CCCACCTCGAACCGCCTCCACCACAACAAACATTCCTGGTCTCCCACAAACAAAGCAGGTTTGTGGTCACGGACCCTCTTCCACTGAGAGGCCACGTCCATCGCTCTCGCCGGACGGACACAGATTGCGGGAACCCCGCAGCCAAGGTGCGGTGCCCAAGAGCTGCGATCGGCCCTGGCGCATAGGAAAGTGAAGCCGCTGCCCAAAAATAGAGGTCGCTGTCCATGCCTTCGGCCAGAACAAGAACTACCCCCGAATGTACCCAGCAGGTCTCAAGACAGGAGGTCTCGCACAGGAAGAGTCCTGGGAGCCGCGCTCTCACCCAGCGAATGACCAGCCCAACACGACATCACCTGCAGCTGGACAGCACGCTGATTGCTCAAGGAGATAAGAAAGCAGGCAAGGACGCCTGTCTAGACCCCACGCTGGCTGCTCACTTGTAAATGTCCCCGGTCTAACGTGCAGGCGCCCCACTCACCTCCAACTTTAGACCAGAGTTGCCCCTTGCCGGTCTGCACATACGACAACACCACCTGCCCCCAAATTGGTGCTGGGCCTGCTGAGTACAGGCTGACCAGCTGCATGTGTGCAGCAGCAGAAGCAAGCCTGCACCTCCTTTGGGACATTAAATGGCCGCCAGCACCGAACCCTTCATGACTGTGCTTTCAGCCCCGCCCACTTCGGTGCAGCAACGCTGCCTGTATCTGGCGCTGCACAGGCCGATACTGCTCCTTTGCAGCTGGAGCTCTCGGCCCTAAGGAGGATTCACCAGACAGGGACCTAACCTCCATTTTGAAACACCTCTCCCTTCCCTGACTTGGGGTGCCCGCAGCACAAAATGGTCCCTGCATGAAAACAAACAGAGGACTGAAATCTCAGCCTCATTGAAAGAAAAGTAAGACTTTAACTCAGTAGAAAGCTGGATCCCCAAAGCAGTGAATAAGAGCAGTCATCTTGCATTGGTTCAAACAATCTAGAAAACCAACCTCCTTCACTCATCTCTACCTTGAGGGCCCCCCCCCCATCTTATCTACTACAGGTGGGAAATACACTCTCCTTACCCCAAAGCACCTACAAATCCAATTTACTAATACTGACCACATATTCCTGATGCCCTTGTCGCCTGTGGTCAAAGACTAAACCTAATTCATTACTCTCTGCCCGACACCCCCGACCAAGCTATGATGCCCTACCACTCCCACCACCGCAAAACACACCTCCCACAACCAAGCGAATATGCCCCACCACACAACTCTGCCGCACTACACCTCCCCTACACCTCCGTCCCTCCTAAATCCTCACAGTCCGAACTCCTTCACCATCACAATCACCCTCCCCCTTAACCTTTCTACCACAGCAGCCAAAAACTTCAAACATAAACTGATTAAGCAACACCCCGAAGTGCTCATTGCGGACCTCTACCACAACGCCTACAAATGTACTAAGAGAACGGACCTCATCTTCTTCACCACCTGCCCTTTGAAATGGACCGCAACCCTAGCCGAATACCTATAAATTACTGAAGCTACTAACACCCAATATGGACGCAAATTAACAATCTCTAACTTGCCCACGTTTAAAGGCAAAGCCTTCGCGCCCATCTTCAAAAACTGGACCATCATGCTATCAGCCAATGATGGCAACCTACGCACTTTTGAATCCATATTCCCCATGATGAAAAATGCCGTAGCAAGGCTGCAAACACTTCCCCCCACAAGCCAGTCTCCCTCATAGAACACAAATCAAAACAAAACACCCCTGAGTATCACCATGAACCCCACTCTCTCCCCTACCACTCACTCGCACCTCACTAAAACACTCACTCCACAAGTACAGCTCACTCCCACACAATACACCCTACCCCCACCCCCAACAGGGACAGAACCCAAGATTACACTTATCCACACGACTACACCTGGAGCGCAAAATATGGTGGACCCTCCCACCTCCTACCACTACACCAGCCTAGGTCACATAACCTCCGTCAGTCCCATCCTCCAGTCCTCCAACTCCTCCCACACCCACTCCCCCTCTCTATCCCCACTCCCCTCTCCTCCACCCCAGACCTCACAGGGGGTAGGCAAAGCTGCCCAGGACCCCAACCCCTCCGATTCAGGGGCGCAAACCAGAGACAACCTCCCCAGCACAACAAGCGACTCTCTGAGTCAGGGACACAGGCTAGAGACAGCCCCCCCACACAACAAGAAATGACCCACCCGCACTCCCTCACCAACAAAAGCCAATGTTCATGCATGAAATAGAGTAGAGACTAACAGACATAGAACCAACTAAAAAGACTACTACAAGGGCTTAACCTCATCACTAAAAACCTTAGCATAGGTTCTATTCCCATCCAACACCTTCACTCCCACCCTACATGCAACAGCACATAACTCCTAAGTAGAGCGAAGACACAACCAGGCAGCTGGACTAAAGTACCCCTCAACAACAAAGCCCTTAGCACTAAAAGAACAACTCCCATGATGTCACTGAACGAGGCGGTGAAGCTAGTCAAATACTACAGCCCGGCATTTAAGAGTCATAAACCCAGATCAAAAATACAGGTTATCACGGGACAAAGAAGAAACCCCACACCACCGCCATCAAACAGACCACCAGCACACCTCGTCAATATATCCCATTGACCTCGCCCCACAAAAACGGACCAACCTCAGAGAGAACAAATGCATGCTCATAAACTGAAGATCGCCTACCAGACATGCAACAGAAATAGCAGAAAGAATCTTAAATCACAACATTGATATTGCATTCCTTACAGAAATATGACTAAATGATTCCTGCTACCCGATCACAGACATACTAGTTCCACCAGGATTCGCGACCATCAGGAAAGATAGAAAGGACCACAACGGAGGAGGCATCGCCATTATAGTATAAAAACAACTTTAATGTAAGTGCAGTAAACACCTTCATTTACAATTCATTCGAACTTCTCAGCTCCACTATAAGGATGAAAGGCAACACAACAATGACATGTCACCTCCTCTACCACCCACCGGGCAACACACTATCCTTTGGCGATAGCCTAACAGATTTGATTGCACACTGCTTACTCTCACAATCCCACAACATCAGCCTAGGTGACCTCAACCTTCACTGGAGCGATAAAAGCAACACCTTAATCCAATCCCTCAATGACCTATGAATCAACAACAACCTCTCCCAGCATTGCAAAGGTAGCAACCACACCAAAGGCGCAACCCTGGATGCCATCATAGCCCAGGAAGCTATAATAACCATCGATAACATTCTCCCTGTCGATTGGTCAGATCATCACCTCATTTTATTTCACCTCAACAAGGCATCTCCCTTCCCAACTCAGACACAAAAAACTCTCCAATGGAAGAGAAACATCAGGCATGTTCCTCTACAGAACCTGGAAGATAAAATGTCGTCTCTACTGCCCCCACATGAGAAAACCTCTCAGCAACGGAACTCACCACCTACTACAACTCAACAATGTCCTCCATCTGGTACTAAGTAGCACCCCTGAAACTGAAAAAGGTGAGAAACACTCCCTCAAGATCCTAGTTCAACAAAGACCTCAACACGGGAAGACGACTGCTAAGAGCCGCCGAAAGACTCTGGCGAACAAAACCATCCACAGCCCAATTGGAACAGCTCAGCAGGGATCGCAGAAACTACAAACAACATATAATGAATTAAAAAGCCTCTTTTTTCTGCAACGCTCTAGATACGGCCAGAAACCACCCAAAAGAGCTTTTTAAAATCATCAACGAACAAACCTCCAAGCCAGCCATAAAAAACCCTCAGCTATCCAAAGAAGGATATGAGAAATGTACTACCTTCTTCAATGATAAAATCATAAAAATAGAGCTCTCAATTAAGCACAACCAGCCCTCAAATGGGGGCCTCACCCCAGAAATGAAGACAACAATCCCCCTTCTCACTCCACGCCCTTCTAAGCAAAGTTCACCCCTTAGGACAACATCAAGAGCATCCAATACCTAGGATACCACATAAACCAGAGAAGCTGGAAGAATTTCAACCCACTCACAGAAGAAGACATTTCTTCTCTACTGGCTTCGTCCAAACCCTCCTCCCACTTTGAAGACCCGCTCCCAGCCTCCCCGGCAAAAAAACTCAATCACGCCCTAACACCCATCTGGACCAAGATAATAAATAGCTCCCTGAAAACTGGAGTAATACCAGAATGTCTCAAGCTCGGTCAAGTCATGCCAAGAATCAAAAAACCAGGAGCAGACCCAAACGACCTCAATAATTTCAGACCAGTCTCAAATCTCCCCTTCCTAGCCAAAACCCTAGAGAGATGTGTTCTTGCACAGCTTGACCAACACATCGAAAACAACAATCTTCTGGACCTCCACCAATCGGGATTCAGAAAAGGATGCAGCATGGAAACAGCCATCCTGAACATATTAGATGACGTACACAAGTCCCTAGATACAGATAAATGCAGCCTACTCATTCTCCTAGACCTATCAGCAGCCTTTAATACAGTCGACCACAAGCTCCTCCTGGATTCCTTAAAAAAAAGAATTGGTGCTGATGGCGTGGTACTACGCTGGGTTACATCCTTTCTACACAACCATGCTCAAAAAATAAAAATGGACAATCAGATCTCAGATACGACAGCGATAACCTGGGAGTATCCCAAGGCTCTGTCTTCTCGCCCACACTATTTAACATCTACATGCAACCTCTCAACAACATCCTCAACCAACCTACAATCCCCTTCCATTTATATGCAGACGACACCCAGCTCTACATGGAAATCTCATTGCTTGTAGACATTAACCGATTAAATGCAACTCTCAAAGAAGTCAAACACTGGCTATCTCCCAACCACCTAAAGCTCAACCAAGACAAGACAGAAATCCAAATCATATCAAGTTCAAAGCAGCCTCCCCAGAAGCTGGAATGGATAAACGCCATTGACGCTCTCAACTGCTCTCTCTCAGTAGCCGACTCCGTCAAATCTCTAGGGATCACTTTAGGCTCCAACTGGCCATGAAAGATCATATTAAGATCAATGCAAAGGGTGCCTTCTACAACCTGAAACTTCTGAACAAAATCAAACCCTACCTACCGCAGGAAGATCTCAAATATGCCACACAAGCACTGGTACTGTCAAGATTAGACTACAGGAATGCCTCCCTCACAGGCTCTGCCAAATCCCACCTTGCGCCCATCAGAACCACTCTCAACGCAGCAGCCAGAATGGTCACAGGAATCAAAAAATACAACCACATCTCCCCAGCCCTGAAAGATCTAATATGGCTCCCGAGTGAAGCGCGCTGCAGCTTCAAAATAGCCTGTCTTACCCACAAAGCCCTACACACCGGAAAACCAACCTATCTCGCCTCCAAGCTCAAAAGGGCAGGACAAACAAGAAACCTCAGAAGCTCAAATACCATGCTCCTTCTCCTGCTCAAAGCCCATAAACAAAAATCTCTGGCTCGCTCCTTTTCAAGCAATGCCCCTAAAATCTGGAACTCCATACCTATACATATTAGGACTAACCCCGCTTTCCCTTGCTTCAAGAGACAGTTAAAAGATCTCCTAATCAAGAGGCATCTCAACTAGTGGATCACCAACCGCCCAACAGGACAACATCTTCAGCCCTCCTCGAACCTCCCCCCGCAACTTCTCCTATCCTATACTTAACCATGGACTTGACTTGATCTGACCTACCTGAGCTGATTTATTCAGTTACCTTGATGTTTAAACATTCACTGAGGTGCCATACCTTGGGGCCGATTCACAGAACTAATCTGAGACAAAATCCTAAACGTACTACTTTTGGTATTCACAGAAGGCACTTACGATTTATGGTATTCACAGAAATCACTTACGACTACTAACTTTACGTCCGCACTCGGGCCGGAATTTACGCACTCGGAGCAGAGTTTCCACACCCGGAGCGGAATCTCCACCTCCGGGCCGGAATCTCCACCTCCGGGCCGGAATCTCCACCTCCGGGCCGGAATCTCCGAAATTGAACCGGAACCCATTATTTCACACAGGAAATGGCATACAGGAGGTGGGAGACAGGAAAGACATCACAGGAAGTTGTTGGCAGCCATTTTGTGTTCATTCTGAGTCATCCTCTCTCACAGATCAGATCCTCTGCCATCCTGCTGCTCTTTTCGACCTTATTTCCTTCAAAATGGCTGAGGGTTATGAAGAGAAAGCACCCCCTTTCAATTAAAGGGAATTAGACATCTTAGCTGAGGGGGTGATACTCAAATATCCTCAGCTCTATGGGGGGCCAGAGGACCAGCTGAGTAATGCAGTACGTGCCAGACTATGGGCCGACATTGGTGAGCGCTGAAGTACAGTGCGCGTTCACACCAGGAACGTGAGGGCATGCCGCAAGCGCTGGGAGAACCTAAAACGTTGGGCCCGGCACAAGGCCGAGGAGCTACTGGGCCAGTCTTCCCAGCACCATGTGCATCGTCCTCGCCTCTTGCCACTGTACAGGAGGGTCCTGCGTGCAGCTCATCCGACCCTCCATGCTCAGCTGGAGTAGCATGAGCAGCAGAGACCTGGTAAGTGCATTATATGCAATATGTGTCTGGACGTATGATGTGAGTGAAGACAGAGCTGTACCATTGTGTGTCCCATGTCTCCATTCACCTATTCTGTGTCTATGCAGCAGTCTTCATGAAGCAAAAGGCTCACTGTAGCGCATTGACTGTACAGGGCAGAGTGCATTCTGGGAGTTGTAGTTTCATCATGACAACTGGGGAATTGAGCCACACACGTGCATGATGATCTGTCTCAATCAGACCCAAACTCACCGAAAGCAATGCAAGTCACAGCATCCAATACCCATTGGCCTCTCATAAACACACTGGACAGTGTCTGTACCATTCCTCATCCAATGCACACATCAGTTATGATTCCCTTGGTTCACTGTTAGTGGTGCTGGCAGTGGACAGTTCTGTTCAAATGCACGTGTGTGGCTCAATTCCCCAGTTGTCATGATGAAACTACAACTCCCAGAATGCACTCTGCCCTGTACAGTCAATGCGCTACAGTGAGCCTTTAGCTTCATGATGACTGCTGCATAGACACAGAATAGGTGAATGGAGGCATGGGACACACGATGGTACAGCTTTGTCCTCACTCACATCATACTTCCAGACACATATTACATATAATGCACTTACAAGGTCTCTGCTGCTCATGCTCCTCCAGCTGAGCATGGAGGGTTGAATGAGCTGCATGCAGGACCCTCCTGTACAGTGGTGAGAGGCAAGGACGATGCACATGGTGCTGGGAAGACTGGCCCAGGAGCTCCTCAGCCTTGTGCCGGGCCCAGCGTTTTAGGTCCTCCCAGCGCTTGCGGCATGCCCTCGCGTTCCTGGTGTGAACGCCCACTGTACTGCAGCGCTCACCAATGTCGGCCCATAGTCTGGCCCGCGCTGCATTACTCAGCTGGTCCTCTGGCCCCCCATATAGCTGAGGATATTTGAGTATTACCCCCTTAGCTAAGATGTCTAACTCCCTTTCACTGAAAGGGGGTGCTTTCTCTTCATAACCCTCAGCCATTTTGGGGAAATAAGGTCGAAAAGAGCAGCAGGATGGCAGAGGATCTGATCTCTGAGAGAGGATGACACAGAATGAACACAAAATGGCTGCCAACAACTTCCTGTGATGTATTTCCTGTCTCCCACTTCCTGTATGTCATTTCCTGTATGAAATAATGGGTTCCGGTTCAATTTCGGAGATTCCGGCCCAGAGGTGGAGATTCCGGCCCGGAGGTGGAGATTCCGGCCCAGAGGTGGAGATTCCAGCCCGGAGGTGGAGATTCCAGCCCGGAGGTGGAGAGTCCGCTCCGGGTGCGAAAACTCCACTCCGAATGCGGAAATTCCGGCCCGGGTGCAGACGTAAAGTTAGTAGTCGTAAGTGATTTCTGTGAATACCATAAATCGTAAGTGCCTTCTGTGAATACCAAAAGTAGTAAGTTTAGGATTTTGTATCAGATTAGTTCTGTGAATCGGCCCCCTTGTTACCTCGACGTAATCAAGTACTGATGTAAAGCACTCTGATACCCTTGGGTCCTGCTAGCGTAATATAAAACTCTTAAAAGAAAATAAAAATACGTAAATAAAAAAAAAAATTAAAAATGCAGAGACCCCCTGTCAACATTTTTTAGGGGTAAGGAGCCCCTCCTGACAAAAATTGCTAGAATCTGCTACTCCTCATCATCGACAACCATAAATGCCCCCAATTCCTACCACAAATCATTTTTATGGCTGAGAAATAATTTTAAATAGTGTTTAGCAAACCAGAGGTTTGTGGGTAACTGTGGTTCAGTGTCAGTGGCTTACCACAAAGTTCAAACAAAAAGTCCCCCCCAAAAATTACCTAAAAATGCACAATGGTACTTTATTTTTCACAAACAAAACATTATTTGACAAAACTTATTCGGATGATAACACCTTTCTGAACAAATGTGATGTGTGCCTGTTTTTCTCCAGAGAAACAGTCAGTTTGTGGTTGCACCTCATTAGTACCAGCTTAACACCCAAATATAGCAATTAGCAATGAAAAGGTGGCCAGTCCAGCTTTGCAAAGAGCCTTCTACTGTGCAGCAACAGATGTTGCTGCTTTTTAGCAATTTTTGAACCGTTTCCATAGTAAAAAAATGTTTTGTTCAAATCAGCAGATTATGAGGCAGATGATGGATTATGTGGCAAATGCAGCAAATCTATAATTATGCTAAAAGCGCAGCGGCCACACAATCACTTAATTTCCAGTGGGCCTGAGAATAATGCATGGGCTGGAACTTTAGGTCAAGGCATCTGAGGAGAGCCATTCTCTATTTCATGGAATGCTGACGGCTTAGATTTTACAGCTGCATGGAACTGGAGGTTGCTGTACATCATTTATCATAATTAAAACATACCATTTACAATCATTATTGATGAACTGTAAGGTCCAAGTAGGATGCTTTCTTCAATTCCCGGGAAGAAGTGGTCCCTTAATCTTCTTTCATACTGTTTTTCTAAAAGGTTTTTATTTTTAACATTATGAAAACAGACACTTCTATTTTAGCAAAAACTGACTCCTGGTTATATTAGTTTGCTGCTGTTGTTGACTTCAGTCATGTTTGGGGGGGGGTGAGAGGGCATGGAGAGTCTGAACATGGGGTGGGGTCAAATATTCTGTTTGTTTTTTAGGTCTTTCACCATCAGGTAGCTACATATAAAATAATGGGCAGCTGCAGCTGAAGAGCCTGAGGAATGCGTGCCCCCCTTCCCATGACCCCACGGCCCACTTGGGGGGTCGCATCCCACAGATTGAAGACCTCTGCTTTAAAGCCAGTTTAGTCCTGACTTTGCATTCTGACACTTGTAGTCCCGGGTATACAATGCCAAAAACAAAACTACAAATGCTAGAATTCAAAGAAAATAAGAGAAAGCTGAACTATCTACTCTCACCTTGCAGGGGTCCCAGGTCAACTTGAGATTTAAAAACAATATGTGGATACGTTTCTTATATTGGACATGGAGCAGCTAGAGGCATAGAAACCAGGACAAGAGGACTGCTAACACTTGGCTTGGACAGCAAGGGGCTTCTGTTCTTCAACCATGCAGTAAACATGTTGGAACTGAATTATAGAGCCAATAAGATGTTGTGCAGTTGCTAGGACAGTGCTCTATAAACCTTCTGCATCAGAAAGAAAAGGAGGGACAGGCAAGTGATGAGAGGTGAGCGATGGAGGTCAGAGGTGAGCAAGGACAAAAAGAAATCAAGCAAAGGATAAAAGAATGAAAAAAACATCCTCTACCCTAACAATAGTAGCCTGCAGGAAAAGAAAGACGACAACACACTCGGTAAGATCAATGACTAATAGCACAGAAATATAGAGGGGTCCCATCCTATCACAAAAACTGATGAGACACACATAGCCGCTAACTGCACAGGCCCAAATACTCAAATGCAACTCACACAAACTGACCAGATAAATGGAAACAAAAACATGTCAAACATATACCCGGGCCGACACACAAACCGACCAGGTATTAACCAAAATAAGTCATACATATATCTACAGGCCAGATACTCACACAAAGAGACCAAATACACAAGCACACACTGCCACACATAAATACCTGGGGTGCCAAGCTGACGTAGAACGTGATTATGATTTTGGCAATGTGGGAGCGAGTCTGCCATGCTGCCGCCCTGCTCCCACACCGCCAAAGCCGTGTGAGCACCGCCCGCCAGATTACAAGTTTTCTTGTGTCTGGCGGGCATCTCTTTGGCGGTCTCACAGCGGTGCCTCTGAAAATGGGCACTGCATGCACACAGAGGGGTACAACATGTGCCCCCCTGCATGCACCATCATGCATGGGGCAAGGGGGGCCCTGTTGGGTCTCCTTTGTTTCACGACCACTAGCAGTTTCATGGAGTAAGAACCTCCATGAGACTGCTGGCGGTCATGAAACTCATAATATGCATGGGGGTGCCGCAGCGGCACCACCAGCATATTATGAGCCCCTGAACGCAGCGCCACTGCCAGGGAATGCGGTTTCCTGGTGGTTGCAGCCATCCAATGGTGGTCTGACCTCCAAAGTTGTAATAAGGTGATCGGGCTGCCGGTGTGGCGGTGGCCGGACCGCCACCACCGTGAGTTTGGCAGTCCAGGGACCGCCAAACTCATAATCAGGCCCTAAGTATCCTGGAGAAGCATAGAAAAATATGGGGATTGCAGCAGTAGGCTCTACGCCCCAAGATAATATAAGTGTGCCTGACTGGTCAAAATGCTTTTCAGTACGGCCCGATTGCAAGTCGGGCAGAGCGGAATTCCCATGTGAAATTCTGCTCTACCTGATTAGAATTTGCCCAGTGTTTCTGCACTCAGATTTACTGGGTGCAGGAGCATCAGACTTGTGTTGTATCCTGGCCAATATTCCTTCCCCTGCCTGACACTCAGCAATGCGTATGCGGAGCATGCAAAGCTTCCTCCTCCTAGGCAACAGTCTCTTCCCTCCAAAACCCTTGGCAGCCCCCTCCCTTCACCCACTGCTCTGTGCCAGTGCCCCAGGGGAATATTTTCCACTTGCTCAGAGCTGAGTCCAGAGGTAGCCATTCAGAAATCCACCCTGTAAAACCAGTTCTGAAAGTTATTCCCAGTTCCATGGGGATTAACTCGTAATTGCAGTAATTCCATGAGGAAATTCCTGATGTTATCAATGATTCCGGCCTCTCTGAAAGTCCTCATAGAATTTTGAATTATTCACAGTATCGTCGATAGGATCACAACAAATTCAATGCTCTGCCAACCACGTGCTACCCAATGGTGTAGCATGCTAGCCTTTCAAAAATATGCCCTAGCTCCCCACACATGGGTATGAAGAACTATATGAATTCTGCAATACAATACACAGGTCAACTTTCCCTTTGAGACATAGTAGCATAGTAGCCTTTCAGTGCAGTCTGGCAACTTAAACAGTTCTATCTTGTTTTTTGTTGTTTTTTTTAACCAGATTGCATTTGCAAAGATGGAAGTGGTTGTGATGCCTGTAAGGCACCTCAAATACTTCCATCTTTTATGCCAAATACTGTGTTGCCAAACTCATAACTGTATATTAGAACCAGAAACAAACAAGCATTGGCATAGCCAATAGGTCTTGCCCTTGGGACCTTATAAGTGTTTAGCCAGAGCTATTATCTTTGCCAATGTCTTTACTCTATGTTCTAGAGCATTGTGGCTGCTGTGCAGCATGTTGAAAAGTTATAATATAAAAGTGTAATAAGCATTTTTGTTACCTCATATATAACGAAGAAGACATTATGTACAACTGAATGCCAAATTAAAAAAAGAATTAACATAAAAAATGTCTTCTATTTTTTTGTCCTTGCAATGCTGCCAACTTCATCCTGCTTGTTCCAATGCTTGTTTGTTATAGTATTTTTAGGTCGAGCATTCGAGACCTTTTGTATATACTTTAGTATATACTTATATGTGTATGTTTTTTAGGTCGAGCATTCAAGACCTCTTGTATATACTTTAGTATATTCTCATATGTGTATGTACTTTGTGGGCTCTGGCGATCAGCCCTAGGACTTGTCTGCTTCCGCTTAGGGACTTTTTTTCTGTTCAACTGCCTCTATTTAACTGTCTTGATAGAAAACGACCAGTAGAGGTCAGTAAAATACCAGAATTGCTTTCTGCTTAGGGACTTTCTTTTTTTATTTTTCTGGCAACTGCCTCTATTTAACTTTCTTGATAGAAAACGACCAGCAGAGGTCAGTAAAATACCAGAATCACTTTAGCATTCTCTAGATTCCAGTCCATAGAAATTGTCTTCCACGAGCACCCGTAGACAATAATATTTTTTCAAATCTTGTATTTTTAGTGATATGACCACTGAAGGCCCTGATTTTATATTAAAAACAGAGCTTTGGACTATACCATATCCCGCTGAAAGGCAATATTTCTCTCCATGTGTTCCCATACCTGGCGTGCCACGCAGTTTGGTGCTTACTTTCCCTCCATGTTAAAGAACAGTAGATGTTTCAGCACCCAGGCTAATGTGCTGTATAGCTAAATACCTATAAGGTCCCAAAGGGGAGACCGATTGCATTGCAAATGCTTGTTTGTTATGGGGGAGATTTAAACAACGGGAGAGTGGAGGTTAAGAAATAGTACCTGAGTTACAACACGGGCAGCGGACAGATACTGTGGGAGAATCAACAGATGTCAACTTCCGAGGGCAGACTGAGGTGGTGCTGACTGATGCTGAGGTGGTGGTGTGCTGGTGCAGAGATGATGCTCAGGTGATGCTGAGTGATACTGAGGGGGTGCTGAGTGATGCTGAGGTGATGCTGAGTGATGCTGTGGTGCTGAGTCATGCTGAGGTGGTGATGCTGCACTGGTGCTCAAGTGATGCTGAGCTTGTGCTCAGGTGGTGCTGAGGGATGCTGAGTTGGTACTGTGCTGAGGTGATGATGTGCTGATGCTGAGGTGGTGCTGCACTGATGCTGAAGTGGTGCTCTGTTGGTGCTGAATTGCTGGTGAGGTGGGACTGCACTGGTGATGAGGTGGGGCTGCGTTGGTGGTGGTGCACAGATGCGGAGGGGGTGCTGTGCTGATGTTGAGCTGGTGCTCTTCTGATGTTGAGGTGGTGTTGTGCTGATTTTGAGGTATTGCTGAGCTGGTGCTGAGGTTGTGCTGCTCTGGTGCTGAGGTGGTGCTGTTCTGATACTAAGTTGGTGCTGAACTGGTGGTGGTGCACTGATGAGGAGGTGGTGCTGTGCTGATGCTGAGGTGGTGCTGTGGTGGTGCTCAGGTGATGCTGTACTGATGCTGAGGTGGTGCTGCGCTGATGGTGAGGTGGTGCTGCGCTGATGCTGTGCTGGTGCTGAGGTGGTGCTGTGGTTGTGCTCAGGTGATGCTGCGCTGATGCTGAGGTGGTGCTGCGCTGATGCTGAGGTGGTGCTGCGCTGATGCTGTGCTGGTGCTGAGGTAGTGCTCGCTGATGGTGAGGTAGTGCTGCGCTGATGCTGAGGTGGTGCTGAGTGATACTGAGATGGTGCTGAGTGATGCTGAGGTGGTGCTGAGTAATGCTTTGGTGATGCTCAGGTGATGCTGGGCTGGTGCTCAGATGGTGCTGAGTGCTGCTGAGTTGGTGCTGCACTGGTGCTGAGGGAAGCTGCACTGGTGCCGGGCCTAACAAGAATAGTGGCATTATTACTTGTGGTCGACTACCAAACACCTCAACTAATAATCCACTTTTTGACAGTATTGGAGTAACTGATATCTTGGGCCAGCTTTAAGAAAGGGTATTCTACTATTCATAAAGCAATGACACTGGTATTTTTAGCCAGTCATGCCCTGAAGCCCAATGTGCTACCACTTAACTGCACCGTTATTGACTTCAGCCAGGTACTTTACCGTGTAAACAGAGCCTCACTAATGGACCAAGAAGTTTAAACTGGGAACCACCAGAAGTTATGTTTATATAATCTCTGAACTCTACACCTAAACTGATACCTTCAGCAGAAAGAATAAAAATCACATTATGTAATAATAATATTCGATTACATAGTTCTGTTCATGCTGTAAGTCCGAAAACATGTGCATTATGCACAAATATTATGTTGCGATGTTCGTTAACATAGCCTGATGTTCGTTAATATGTACGACGAGGACTTTTGGCCCATGGATAACTTAGGCCTTATCACATTATTTAGGGTTCACTTGAAAGAGCAACTGTATGCAGGACCTATTGTTAATCAATCTTTCAAATATAAATAGAGTGAGCTCAGGTTCCACTCTGAGGACTCTCTCTCTGACTTAATGATATTGAGTGTTTGGTGTACCTTGCTGCCTCTTATGTTCCGCTTGCATTGCAAGTGCATTAGGAATTCTTTTAGATCCCAAAAGCACTCTGATTTACCACATTATAAACTCTTTAACTCAAACCTGGCATCCTTAGGGTGGTCTTCCCCTGGAACTTTTTGCCTTTTGTCTTCATGTTTTCCTGATTCTTTTTGTTGCTAAGTGCTAAATGGATATGCTTCTCCCCTAAACATGATAGCATTGGTGTATATCTGATTAGCATATTTGTTGTACTGATAAGTCCCTTTTAAAGTGGTATACCATATACCCAGGATCTGTGCTTCAAATGCTACTAGTGGGCTTCAACACTGATTGTGTCACCTAGAGAAGTAGCCTTTCAAATCTGTCTCAGGCCTGCCACTGCAGTGCATGTGAGTGCAGTTTACTGCCACTTCGACTTGGCATTTAAACTACTTTCCAAGCCTTAAACGCCCCTTTTATTACATTTAAGTCATACCTAGGGTAGACTCTAGGTAACCTTATGGGCATGGTGCTATGTAAGTTAAAAGGTAGGACATGTACCTTTATGTTTTGCATGTCCTGGTAGTGACAAATAGCCTATTTCATTTTTCACTTCTGTGAGGCCTACCCCTCTCATACGCCAGCATTAGGAATTCCTTAATATACTTTTTTTTGTCAAAAGTCTTTTTATTCAGCATGTCAATCAGATAACACAGGTTACACAGGAAAGATCGCAGGACCTCATATATATATACATATGCCGCTAGTATGAGTCCAGTTTCTCATGTTGAGAGGTCCCGTCCCCCCCCATGTTACAAGGCATGCATGTTTTATTAAAACAAACAGTAGGGGCAGCCCCCCAAACTATAACAGTAAACAAACCCCCCCTAGCCCTCCCCTCCCCTTCCCCGGTGGTGGTGGTAACTCTAAAATCAACTGTCAGGCCCTCAGATGTGTCCTAGAGGAAAGGCAGTGCTAGCTTAGTAACTGTTCCCCGTTAGGGCACTACTATTTCATGTGGAGCTGTATGGGGTCACCCTCTAGTCCTTTTCAAAACTGAAATAAGTGCATGACACTCAGTGAAGGAGGGCAGACCGCCGATGGCAGGCCGCGGGACAGAAAGGTTACCAGGGGGCCCCATTTATACTCGAAATTCTTGTATTCATTTCTAAAAATATCAGCCAACCTTTCCATGGTGAGGATTCTCCAGAGCCGGGAGCGCCACAGCGATACGGCTGGTGTATCCTTCTTCTTCCAAGCTGCTGCTATTGTTAGTTTGGCTGCCCCCAAGCAAGCCCACATTATTACCTTGTCTGCTTTTGTCTGATGTTCAAGATCAGGATCCCTGATGCCTAGAAGAGCCCCCTCTATAGTAATCGATAATGGGGTACCCCAGTATGTCTTTGATATGTGAAAGAATTTCCTCCCAAAAAGCGCGGATACCGGGGCAGTCCCACCATATGTGGCGAAAGTCCCCTTGCAGGCCACATCCTCGCCAACAGAGGTCGGAAGTGTCTGGAAAGATCTTTTTGAGTTTAGTGGGATATAAATACCAGTCAAATAGCGTCTTATAGTGGGCCTCCTTCAAGGCCACTGAGTGGTAGTGCCGGGCTAGGTCCTCCCATATGGGTTTCCACTCTTCCTCAGTAATATCTCTTCCGATCACTTGTTCCCAGAAAGGCATGTATCGTGCTCATGGGGGCGTGTTGTGTTGATAACAACATGGCGTATAGTGAAGAGATTGCCCCTTTCATGGTGCCCGCCCTCCGTACCAGCCGCTCTATCGGTGTATGTTCCCTAGTGGCGGCGTCTTTCACCTGCGGCAGGGATACCCAGTGTTTGATTTGGAGGTAATGGTAGTGCTCGCTTTTTTGGACCTGGAACTCCCTTTGACAGCTCTCAAACATGCATACGTCAAAATTGTGGAACATGTCTGACACCTTCAGACATCCCCCCTCTCGCCATCGGTCAAAAGGCCCTTCATGTAGTGCTGGAGGGAAATCAGGGTTGAAATGGATAGGAGTATAAGGGGAAGGGAAAGAAGTCATCCCTCCTTTTTCGTGATCTCATCCCAAACTTTGAGTGTGGTTAGTGTCGGGGTGCTGAGATATGCATTTGTTGGCCTGTCTTTCTTCCGTTTCCAAAGGACATCCCAGATCGTCCTGCCCACTATCGCCCTGTCCATGTGAAGCCAATGTTTATCGGACTCCCTCACGGACCATTCCATAACCACCCTCAACTGTGCTGCTTGGTAATAAAGTGCGAAGTCCGGTAAAGCCACCCCCCCATCTTTTTTGGAGCACCGTAGCACATGAAAGGGGAATCGTGTTCTTCCATCCTGCCAGATAAATATAGTAATGAGAGAGCGTAATCTAGGTAGTAGATCCCGGTCTAGGTCAATAGGGAGCACCTGAAATAAGTAGAGGAATTTTGGTAACACTGTCATTTTGACGGCATTTATCCGTCCCAGCCAAGAGATGTACAAGGGTCTCCACCGCTTAAGGTCTTGTTGGAGTTGCGACACCAATGGGGGGTACTTGGCCTTGTACAGGTCTTTGATTTTCGGGGTGAGTTAGATGCCTAGGTATAAAAGGGAACGTTTAGCCCATTGTAGAGAGGTCTGGTCTCGTAGTCTCGTTGCTTCGCCCTCAGGGAGAGTGAAATTAAGTATAGAGGATTTCGAGAAGTTAACTTTAAAACCTGCCACTGCTTCAAATTTCCTTAGCTCTACTTGTACTGCCTGTAGCGAGGAGCCTGGATCCGTAAGCGTTAGCAAAATATCATCCGCAAAGAATGATGCCTTATGATCTGTACCCCCAAAGCGTATTCCTTTAATCTCATCGTTGGCTCTAAATTGAACAGCCAGGTGTTCAATACTAAGGGCAAATAGGAGAGGGGAAAGCGGGCATCCCTGTCGCGTACCTCTGCTAAGGGCAAATGGAAGTGACGGGTATCCGTTGGCCTGGACCATCTTAAGGAATCTATCCCCAAAGCCGAACTTCTGCATGGTAAGGAAGAGAATCGACCAATCCACCCTGTCGAAGGCTTTTCCAGCGTCTAGGCCCACCAGGATTGCCGGAAGTTTAAATTTAGAGACTTGTTCAATCAGATGTATAGTTCTTCGAATATTATCATGTGTTTGCCTTCCCTTTATGAAGCCTGACTGATCAGGGTGGATTAGTGTGGGCATTAGATCCTCTATCCTAGCGGCCAAGATAGCAGAATAGATTTTGGCATCTAAATTCAGCAGCGCAATGGGCCTATAAGAGGCACAATTTGGGGGATTTTTTCCCGGTTTAGGGATAACGGTGATCACTGCCTCGGCCATAGAGGTTGAAACAGTGGACTCCTCAGCTATCAGATTGAACAGGCCAGTGAAGTGGGGGATAAGCTCTGACGCGAAGATCTTATAGAAGTGCGCTGTCAGGCCATCAGGCCCTGGCGCTTTGTGAAGCTTAATTTTTGCGATAGCTTGCCCGACTTCTTCGGCAGTAATTGGACCGTTTAATCGGTCATTTTCTGCTGATGGGATGCAGGGAAGATCTAAAGAGTCTAAATATTGTCGTTGCAGGGTTGTATCCAGAGGTGTACCTGAGTAAAGATCCCCATAAAACCTACCAAAGATACTAGCTATTGTTTCATTTGAGTGGGTGATGCGACCGTCCCCATCCTGGATACCCCCTATGTATTCACGCTCCCTTTTTTCCCGCAGCTGCCTCGCTAGAAGGAACCCCACCTTGTCTCCTTGGGCATATGATAATTGTCGAACTTTCAAAAGGGTATATTCGGCTCTATTGTTGTAAATAGCTTTAAGTTTACCCTTCAGTGTGCTAAGCTGTCGCTGCAGTACCCAAGATGGCGCTGCCTTGTGGGCTTTCTCCGCTTTCTCTAATTCCCCCTTGAGATCTACTCGTTCCTTAGTTCTCTGTTTGTTCAAAGCAGCATTAAGTTGAATGCATTTACCACGTAGGACTGCTTTAAACGCGTCCCAGTTATTCTGGGGGGAAGTGGCCTGTGGACGATTCCGTTCAAAGTACTCAGAGATGGAGGTCCTTAGCTCATCTCGAAGAATTTTGTCCCGGGTGATTGAGATCGGAAAGTACCATCTGGGCATACCAGGCCTTGTGCTACCCCATGCTAAGTTAATGGTCACTAGGCTATGATCTGAAATCAAAATTGTGAGTATCCGAGCCGCCCGCAATGGGCCCAGCAACGATTGACTCTTGAAAATATAGTCTATCCTGGAATAGGACTGATATAAAAGTGGAAAGAAGGTGTAATCTTTGGTGGTAGGATGTAGCGTGCGCCAGGCATCACGCAGGCCCAAAGTCTGTATTTTCTGTTTAGTCCCTTTAGCGAAAGTGTTGGGAGCCGCCCTATGAGACTGGGAACTGTATAGTTCGGCGTGCCAGGTCAAGTTAAAATCTCCCAGAAGTACTACGGGGCCTTCCGCGAACTCGCTAATCAAGTCCAGCAAGGAGGACATGAATAATGCTTGCCCAGAATTGGGGGCGTAGATAGAGATAAAAGTGCAGAGTCTACCCCTCAGTTTTCCCTTTACCATAATTACTCTCCCGTCTCGGTCAGCCTTAATGGCTTCAGGTTGGAACTTTGCCTGGCTGCGAAAGAGGAGAGCAACACCCTTTTGCTTGGCGTTGGCAGATGACCTGTAAATTAAGGGATAGCTTTTGTGGCGGAGCCGTAGTTCGCCGGTCTTTTTGAGATGCATTTCCTGCAACGCCACAACCTCAAATTGGTGATCATTAAGGTATTTCCAGATTTGTGCCGCTTGAGCGGCGAGTTTAGACCTTTAACATTCCATGATGCTATGGAAACCATTGGGAAAAATAACCAACCACGCGATCTCGTCTGTCCCCCCATCCTGATCTATGTCCGTTCTCTTCAGCCTCCCCCTCTGGGTCCTCCCATGTCCCGAGCAGTTCCAAAAGGAATGCCTGCTTGCCCCTTGTGACTGCCTTGCCCGAATGTCCCCCTCCTCCACCACCAGGAACCCTTCCCCCCCTAAAATAATAACCCCAAAACCCCCTGAAACTCTTCGCTGGAGAGCCAACAGGCTCCCAGCTCGGCTCTTCGTAAAGAAGAGTAGTATGATGAGTCTGAGTGTTACGGACAGGGTCCGGACCCCCGACTGCCGCTTGTTGTATGCATAGAGAACCCTTGAGAAGCATCAAGAGTAGTAATAGTCTGGTGCATCAAGCCCTTACCCAGGAGTGGGCATTAGCCCTCCCGGCTTCATTATGTCTCCTGTAGCTAGCGACACGGAGGAGTGCTATCCCAGAAACAAATCAAGTGCCTCCTTGTGTACGGATCAGTCATTCCACTAGCGTCCTCATTTTTGACTCGCCTTGCCTTTCGAGACTGTGCGCCAGGGCCAGACAAGTCTCTGTGTCGCTCCTGGTCCTTTCGGAGAGCCTGTGCCACTTTCGTCCTCAGGGATCGGGAGACCTAGAATGCGAAGTCCCTCTGTCAATTCTGAGATGTGATGAGATTTATTGTTGTGTTCAAAAGCTAGGCCAAAAGGGAACGTCCAGCGGTAGCGCACATTATCTTCCTGCAATTTAGTGGTAATTGGACGCAACAGCTGCCTGCGTGCGAGTGTAGAAGGTGCCAGGTCCTGAAAGAGCGGGCACTTGTAGCCCTGGAAAGAGGTCTCTTCTTTTTTTTCGTGCGGTGCTCAAGATCGCTTCTTTTGTTTTGAAGGAATGCATCTTGACGAGAACATCTCGGGTGCATCTGCGTTCGCCTGCCTGTGGGGCCCCTACCCGGTGGACCCTTTCTATCTTGAGCTTCATCTGACGGGGCTCAGGATCTCGGCGAAGAGGCCCTCCACAAAGGCCTCTAGATCAGGTCCCTCCGCTCCTTCCTCCAGGTCTCGTATCCGGATGTTATCCCTTCGGGACCTATTTTACAAGTCCTCTGCCTTCAGGAGTACTTGATGGAGTTGCGTCTGGAGAGCCTGCTGCGTATCCTGTAATTTAGAGAAGCGAGTGTCCAATTCCTGTGCCTGTTCTTCCACTTCCAGTAGTCTGGACCCTACGGCATCAACGTCGTTCTGCAGTGTTGTCATCCGCTCGGTGAGGTCAGCCTTCAGTTGGTCTATGGAAGACCGTAAGTCCTGCTTAATTTCCAGGCAAAGTTCCGCTTTAAAGTCCCTAAGGGAAGCCACTAGGTCTTCTCTGGCGAGCGCCATCTTGCGTGTCTGATCTCCCTCGGCGTGGACTTCGCTCTTCTCTGTGGATGCAAAGTAGCTTGAGACCTTGTTTGCCGCTTTTTTTGGTGGCATAGGGGCAGTGAAATGTGTCTTCCTCAGTTGGGCCGTGGGTCATTCCTCCGGAAGCTAGCCTCTTGGGTGCTGCCGTGGCAAGTGCATTGCGCGCCGATATGAAGCCTGGCCTGTAGTAGGGATCTCGTTATGGGGGCCATCTTAGGGTCAGGCACCTGGAGTGTTGCTATGTCATCCAGCCCTGGATGCCGGTATTCTAGTGCCAGGTTACACACAGCGAGGAGTGCAGCTCTGCCAAAATTGCCCCAGTTTGCAGCATTCATCTGGCTGTCTAGGTCTGTGTAGCCGCCACAGAGATCCTCCCCTGACCGGGCGCCATCTTAAGGTCAGGCATGGGCTTTCCTTCACAGTCCCAACCGAGGCCCGTTTTCCCCAGCCACACCGGGGTAGCTCACTGCAAGGGATGGCTCTCTAAGGCAGCCCCCACTCAGCAAATGCGTACCGCCGCTGGGCCCCGCTCACCTCTGGATCGAGTCGCGGCCGCGGGAATGCTGCACTCTCCCGACTAGCCGCATCTTGGCCTGCGGTCCCGATCTGCCCCCAGGAGCGGCGTGAGAGCGGCGTTGAGCCTCGACCGGCTCCTCCTTGCCTCCCAGTGCAAACGGACATGCGGATTCAGATTCCTCCGCTCATGTCCCGAGTCTCGCCGTGTCCGTAGGCAGTCAGGGTGCCTCATCCTTCCTCTCGGCCGCGGACCTCAGCGCCATCTTGGGTCCGCCTCACGCTCTCGGCTCCACAACGATCTCTTCAGTTTGTTGCTTCAATCCCAGGGAATCGGGGGCTCCCGGTGTTTCGTTCTGGCACGACTCCCAGCCGGACCGGCCCAGACGTAAGTTGGTCCTCTATATGCGTATTTGCGGCTTGTGGCAGTCTCGGGGCTCCGGAGCTGATGCGGAACATGTCCGCTCAGCCATCTTGCCTGGCCACGCCACCCTTAATATACTTTTAAGCTGTAATTCCTGATCAGAGAAGAGTAGCTTTTTCCTGTTTGATATGTTTGGAATGGTAATGATAAAGCCTCCTTACTGGTGAAGTTGGACTTACCATTACTGTTTTAGAAATGCCACTTTTTGAAAGTGGACATTTCTCTGTACTTACTGCCCTTTGTGCCTGAGAGCCTGTCTCCAATACACGTCTGGGTTGGGTGGCAGCTACACTGTGTGCCTTCCCTCTAGACAGGCACAAATACAGGAGGGTGCGGCTCATCTGCACCCTGAGCACTCACCTGCATTCATCTCCATTCTGATGGGTCTGCCTGGGCAGGGCAGAATGGGAGGGACTGACACTTACACTTCAATAAGAAGTGTCCTGCCCACACCCAAAGCACTGATTTACCCCCCCAGTGTTGGCCTGTCAGACAGGACTGGTTTGAAAGGCATCCTTGTGCACCTGGGAGAGTTTCTTTGAAGTCATCCCCTACATCAAAAGCACTTTGGGTATAAGCACTGAGTCTCTGACCCCCATAAATCAAACACTTCTGGATCTTGAACTAAACCTCTGTAATAAGGACTGCTGTGCTGCTTAAAGGACTCAACTGGACTGCTTTTTTGGAAGGAATGCTTTTCTGCTAGTTGTCATGCTGCCTGCTGCTCCCTGACTCTGCTGAAAGGACTCCGCCTTCCCTTCAAGTGATCTCCATGGGCTTGTTGGCTTGCTTCATGTTTTCTGAAGTCTCAGAGACACAAAAGACTTCCTATAATTCTGCTGGTGCTGCTGGACTCTGCTATCTGTGAGTCCTGTACTTGCCTGAGGTGCCCCCTCTGAGTTTTGGGCCTCAGAAGTGGGTTCTGCAGCTGCTTTCTACAAAAGACTTCCAATTCATCACCTACTGATCCTGGGCCTGTCTTTAACTCGCTTCTGACCCCCAAGAGGCACCTCTGCAGTTGTGGGCCCTTGGAAGTGGTGTTTGGCCCCCTAAAATCAAGCTTTTGGACTCTTCGTGAACGTTTGCACTGAGACTGAGCCACTCGAAGAATTAGCGTGAGCCACTGCAACATCATCTCCTTGCACAGCAAGCCTTGCCACCAGTGACTGCGAGGCCCCGCCTGCCGTCCGCGACACCCGGCCGACACTTCCCACCCGCAGGATCATCGCTAGCAATGCTCTACTTGCTCCCGGCAACCATCTTCCCCACGACCAGGGCTTTCGGCTCAGCTTGAGAAGGCAAAACTTCAGCGGATCCTGTTGGGAACTGTATCTGACCCGCAGTCCATCGCGGTCGGCCTGAACTTTGGATTTACTCTGTTCTGGCTTGGCTTAAAGTAAATTCTTAGTACTATTGACTTCTAAGCACTGTTTTTGTATTTAATCTTTAAAAATTCATATCTCGCTTTCTACTGATTAGATTTTTGTTTTACTCAGATAAATATTCTCATTTTTTCTAAACCTGTGTGGAATCTTCTTGTGGTGTAATCATTGTGTTATTGTGTGTGTTGCACAAATACTTTACGTATTGCCTCTTTAGATAAGCCTGACTGCTCTGTGGCAAGCTACATGAGGGTGAGCAGCAATTTATCTTTTAGTGTGTATTTAGTTTACCCTAGCTAGAGTGGTGGTTCCTGCCTGGCCTAGGTTCATACCCCAGCCAACCAGGAATCCAATTTCTAACAATTATGTAATAATAACACTCAATTCCAAAGCTATGTTCATGCAGTGAGTTATGCACAAATAATATGCTGCGACATTCGTTAACATAACCTGACATTCAGGACAACAAGGCCTTTCAGAACATGGATAGCTTAGGACTTATCACATTATTTTGGGTTCACTTTTTAGGTGTGACTTGAAAGAGCAGCTGCCTGCAGGACCTATTGTTTCTCAATATTTCAAATATAAATAGAGTGAGCTCAGGTCCCACTCAGAGGACTCTCTCTGTGACTTAATGCTATTGAGTGTTTGGTGTACCTTTATTTTGCCTATTATGTTCTGCTTGCATTGCAAATGCATTAAGAATTCTTTTAGATCCCAAAAGCACTTTGATTCACCACACAATAAACTTTTTAAATTCATAGATGCATTACATACAGATATCAGTGGCTTTCTTTAGTTTCTACACTGCAATAGGGTTTTAAAATGTTCTCAGGACTGAAAGTGCAAGCCACACCGACTTGCGATGCCAATTGTTGTCATAACAAGCTTTTGTGGAAGTCCATGTCAGGCAGCAAGAAAAACTCACTGCTGCTCTTGGTCTCTGTTATTTAAGCGTATTTACATTAAAACTGAAGCCACACAATACAAACTAGAATTTAGAATTCTTACAGAGAAATAGTCCTTATTTCCCAGTAGTATTGTGCTATTTCTGTCATCAGCCTGCATAATGAATATATGTTTGTCATTACTTGAGTAGACACAGATTAGTTTCAAGACACTTACTATTAAATTGTGACAAGAGAGCCCTTCCACCACCACAACATACATAGACTGGTGGTCACATAAAAAGGTGCGCAACATTCAACACAGTTGAACAGCTTGTTGGAGAGAATCGACCACTGACTACGTTGTCAGTTTTGCACCCTATAGACCTTGGTTCTAGTCCAGACTTCTCCACGTAACCACATTGGGTATTCCCTGCATAGTCCTTCCTCTCCAAGTGCCTCAGCTTCTATTGCTGCCAAAGTAGAGAGTGCTTAGAAATTGGCATTTAGCAAGTATGAAGAGGAATTAAATTCAACATTTATATTCCGATTGTGGCTATGTGCTTTCCAGGTAGTTAATGCTTTAAGTGTTGGCTAGAGTCACCTACAGCATGTAAGGCATGGGCGCTATTACCCTCCACCTGCTCTTTGGCAGCTCTCTTTGTGCCCAGGGGCATAACACAGGCCCCTGCAAACCCTGCGTCGTGGGGGGCCCCCAACACTCCCCTTAACTAGGGGAAAACTTTTAGTAGATCGGGTTCATTTCCTGAGCTATGGGCCTGACTTAGATCTTGGCTGGACTACCGCCATGCCTCCGTGGCAACGGTTACAAGTCCTCCATCGAGCTGACAGATTCCCGTCCACCGTATTTAGATGTGGGCCTGCTGATCTGCCATCTGCACTAACAGACTGTTTTCCGTTGCATAAGCGAATGAACTCGTTTGACGCGGTGGACTTCTCTGCTGCCTAACAGTACTCCGTCGCTGTCAGGGTGGCGGGTTTGCGCAGAGCCTATTTAGATTTCACAGTTGTGCTGGCGATGTCCTAGCGGCGGATTCGTGATGGAGTGAGTCCGTCGCGGAACGCGTTCAACATTTTTTTACATTTTATTTTTGTAATTGTAAAAAAGTACATGTGAGAATTATCTTAATTATTTTTACATATTTCTAATTTTATAATTGAATTTTTTTTAAGTGTTAATACAGGTGTGTTTATTTTAACTTCATAGGTGAAAAAATAAACATATATGCATTACACATAAGAAAAAATTGCATGTAACAGCAATTTAAAAATGCAAGAGTCCAGAGCAAATGCAAACAGACAATTAATAAGAAAACAAGTACCAAAGTAGCTTACCTTCTGGTTCGTGGTCAAGCAGCAGCAGCATAGGAAGGACTTGGACAATTGGGTTCATGATAGAAACGGAAGTGGAAAACAGAAAAAAAGGTACATTTATACCTCATATCCCTTCGATTCCACCAACTCAGGTTTGGAAGTTTACCAGCCACAGTTTCCTCAATGGAAAGGCACATCATGATTGGCCCAGTGGAAATATAGGCTGGCCTCCCTCTGACAGCCACTTTTGCTTATGACTGTTAAATGGTTTATAGGCACATTATCGACATTGCTAAGTTGACATGAGCTTCGCTGCCATGATGCTGCTTTTGCGCACGCTACTACATGACTTTGTTTTTGCAAGACTTTGTTTTTGCCTTTCACATGGGAACGGGTTGCTTTTCGCATTCTCTGCGTTCGCGTTCTCTGCCTTTCCTGGAGTTTCCTGGGCTCTTGAGGTTCCGCTTACAGCTTGGCAACACCAAATTTGATTTAATGGCGCCCTTCCTCACCCAGTATCGCCGGTCCGCTTAGGCCCTTTATTGATAGATAGGGCCACGTGGCCCATTTTGGCTGGGTATACCGCACACCCACGTTATTTAACTTGCAGACCTTCGCGTATTACATACGTCTTTGATACGCGTACATAGGGCTGTTATACAGTATGTCACGCGCAATTTCCAGGTGGGACCACCTGGCGTTGCTGCGCAACCAGCCGGACATGGTGGTGTAACCATCAGTCCTCTTATGGTTAATTCAGTAATGGGCAAGCGGCCACAGAATAAGGATGAGTTACCTTATTGGCTTGCTGAAAAATTTGGACAACTAGAGGCTGTTTTTCCGAATACATCTCCTGTGGAGAAACACAGGATATTGACTATTAGTTTGCCTAAAGACTTACTTCCCGAGTTAGCTGATTGTAACACCTGGGGTAAGGAGTTTGCAGCGGTATATTCGAAGTGTTTCGGCACTCCTTCCATGACCGTACTCCCTTCCGTGATTAAGCGTGTTCAAGATGAACACTGGGCCGAAGCGGCTGTAGAGTTGGGGATGAGACTGGTGGGGGTGTTCGACGTGGTTGCCGATATGATCCTTGCAGATGTCAAGGGCGATGGGGTAAGCTTTCAAGTGGCAAATCACTTGGAGGCTGTCCCTGATGTAGACAAACCACGCAAATTGCCAAAGACTATTGCGAAGGCTTATAAAACCATTGGCTGCAATAGTCTGGGAGTTAAGCCTTTTACTCAAACGCAAACACAATCACAAACACAACAAAAAGCCCTGACTGATAAAGAAGGGCGTCAGTTCTTTTCTAAAAAGAACTGGAAGAATAAAAAACAGGGGCAGCAACAGCAGAAGCAAGGTTTGTGTGCTGGTTCACCGACACCTGAGTCTTCTTAGCGTACTTATGACTTGCGCGACCGCGCAAAAATTAAGACTCCTGATAGATTTCAAGTCCCTAATCAGCGTTCTCCTCATTCTTCACAGGACACATCTGGCTCTCAAGTCGGTGGAGGGGAACGCCAACATCGTGGCAAAAGTCAACCTGCAACACAGGGACGTGATCAGCCCCGCCAGCTTGAAGGCAAAGGAAAACAAGAGGATCTACCTCGTTTTCGACCCCCATTTCAGAAGGAAAAGTTGCCGCTTTAACAGCGAGATATGCCTCAGATGGTGAGAACGTGACTACTGGACTGGACATGGGCAGTGACTCTGCTCGACAGCGCGGCAGAGGTTACCATAGTGCGGGAGGCTCTGCGTCCCTGTCTGGAGGCGATAGCAACTGATACATTCATTACAGTAGAGACAGCTGACACCCGGGTGGCCCCCCCGGATAGACTTTATATCGTTATTTTTCAAATTGAAGGTGATATACCGCGTCCAATCAAGGCGGTGTTCTGGGAGAATTTAACCTCCTCATATGACATTCTGTTAGCGGAGGCAGATTGGCCTTCACCCTTTGTGTTGGCAGCTCCTAGGGGGGAAGACGTGATACTTCCGAGGTTTTTGCGGAACGTCCCTGAAGAGCATGCCCAGACTTTGGCTGCAGGGTGGGATTCTGCCCTGGCCCCGGCAGTATATCGTAATCAGGTAAGTTGGGATGTTGATTCACCGGCTCATGAAATTCCCTTACGTTCTATGCCACAGCCGCAACCGCAATATCCAATCAGGCGTGAAGCGAAGGCTCACGTTTGTGACATTCTAACTCAGTTAGAGTATCAGGGTGTGATTGAACCATGTACATCACCAATGAATAATCCTCTCTTTACCGTAACGAAGCCTGATGGTTCATATCATATTGTATTGGATTACCGAAATATGAATAGTCATTGTCGCACATTTGCAGTGCAAAACACTCACAGCTCAGCGCTGGTGAGCAGCCTTGTTCGTAAAAAATACAAAACTACCCTGGATATTTCCAATGGTTTCTACAGTCATAATCTCGCACCTGAGAGTCGTGACTTGACAGCATTCACCGCCGTCGGAAATTAGAAAAAATGTACGCGTTTGCCTATGGGGTATAAGAATAGCCCCGGGGCATTTGCGGCACGTGTCGTGTCATTGTTGCACAACATAGATCCAGATGCGTTCTCGTACGTTGATGACATTTATCTGACGGACGATGAACTTCTGCCGCATCTAATCCGAGTCGACAATATTATTTTGTCCTTTGCCGACTATGGATACAAATTTAAATTTGCAAAGTCACATATCGCCCATTTGGCGGTGATATTTTTGGGCTATGAGCTCAATAATGAAGGAAAGGGGCTAGCCCCCCATTTCCTGGAAAAATGTGCACATTTGCAACCCCCTAATACACTGAAGAAACTTCAGTCTTTGCTGGGTTTTTTGAACTTCAGGAGGACTTACATTCCTGATTATGCCCAGCATATCAAATCGCTTTATGCATTGATACAACCAACCTTCTCTTCTGCCAGCTGGCTACCTGATCATACCTCTATGCTACATTCTTTGCAGTCTGACTTGCTTGCGACTAACTACTTGTTGACGCGTGACCACACCACAAACCTGGTGATACGTATCGTGCCAGGAACAGTGGGTTTCACATATTTAACGTTCAATGAGGATGACAGTACCTATTGCTTACAAATCACATTTGTACACGTCGGCTGAAATGTGATTTTCTAATATTGAAAAAATCTTGACAGCAGTACAGATGGCTATCCTGAAGGAACGCTCTCTGGCGCAAGGCAAATGCATTCTTATGGTCACACCGCTTCCTGCATTGGAGGCGGTGACTAAGGCAAGTGTACCAAACTCTAAGGCTTTACACCCACGTTGGATACAATGGGCTGCATCGTTGACATCGGCTGATGTCACGTTTATCTTCGATCCTTCTCTTCAGACACAGGAGTTCTTGCAGTATGAACACGTTCATCCTCCTCCTCTGTCCTTGCTTCCTTTGGATGAATACAAATGTATCATCTATACCGATGGCTCGGCTCAACCGGCCGTCGGTTCTAAGCACGCTTATTCGGCAGCTTGCGCAATTGTTGCCAGCTCAGTAGTAAATGGAGCGTTTAAGTCTTCCATTGTGCACACTCAGGCACTTGGAGAATGTACGGCACAATTGGCGGAGCTATGTGCTCACGTTCTTGCTCTCGAGTTTCTGATCCAAATGTGAATACTCTTATTGTGTGCGATTCCTATTACTGTGTCCAGTCTTTTAATGACAACTTATTCTTTTGGTCTCGGAATGACTATCGAGATTCTAAGGGCAGCGCAATCAAGCATAAAATTAAACAACGTCTGCCCCTCACACATGTTATACATACTCTTGGCCATCAGCGTGTGGGAGCACATGCTCTTGGTAATTCTTTGACTGATGAAGCGGCCAAGTCTGCAGTAGCCATGTGTTCCGTAGCAGCAGTTACAAGATCCATGACTAAAATAGATAATGATATTTTGGCAGCTGTAGCTGCAACAAGGGAGGGAACTGTTTATCCTCAGGGATTCCCTTCGAAATTCTCTTATCATATAACTCCCGATCAGGTTCCTTATGGTTTGATTCCTTCAGTTGGGGATCGGATGATTCCCAACTTGGACCGCAGACCCGCTTTGATCAAAGCTGCACACGAGGGCATGGCTTCTGCACATGCCGGGCTGTCGGCGACAGTCTCGATTTTGCTGCAACGTTATTGGTGGCATGGTTTATATAAACAGACCCGTAATTATGTACTTTCTTGTGACATTTGTCAACAAATCAAGCCGTCTACGGTCACGCGCCCACCACAAACACAGCTGTGTATTTCTAATCAACCATTTGGCTGTATATATCTTGATCACTGCAGTCCACTCTCTTCTGATACTGCGTATAAATACATATTTGTTGCAGTTGATTCGTGCACTAGATTCCCTTGGGTTTGGCCACAACGCAGTGCTAACGCTCAAAATGTCACCAGGGATTTGCGTGTCTTTGTCGGGATGTTTGCCTGTGGCATCTTCCATTCAGACCAAGGTCCAGCGTTCGCCTCTAAGGCGTACAAGGATGCGATGAAGTCAATGGGGGTGCTGGTGCAGTTTTCGTCTCCATACAGGCCTGAGGGCAATTCAATAGTGAAGCGAATGAACCGTGACTTAAAGCAATCCTTCACAGCTAGAGTCTTAGGTACTGGCAGGAACTGGCTGGCCCACTTGTATGGGGTTCAACATGCACTTAATAATCTCCCA
Source organism: Calotriton arnoldi (assembly GCA_963921515.1). Lineage (NCBI taxonomy): Eukaryota > Metazoa > Chordata > Amphibia > Caudata > Salamandridae > Calotriton > Calotriton arnoldi. The sequence goes on from CAWUFW010000892.1 coordinate 2,861,081, forward strand.
AGAAGATCTCTGGGTGGGCGGACCCCATACAAAATGCTCTTTGGCATTAAAATGTTTGTGCCAGACCTTGATGGTCTAGACGTTGTGGCGGCTGCCGCAACCTTTGACGTAGATAATCATTCTACTGTGTTACAGGATCTACAAAAGACACGTGACAGCTATGCAACTGAACATTTACCCTCTTCCACTGATGCAGCACTGCTGATTCCCATTGCCGGTTGACTTCCAAAAGTTGGTAATCTGGTACGAGAAAAATTGGAGAACAAAAAAGAATTTGGTCCCTCTTATCGTGCACCGGTTCCAGTGCTTGGACTGAATGGTACTCGTACAGTCATTTTACCACTGTTACCTGGTCGCAAAGACAACAATACATTTCAGTGGACAATGTCAAGTTACACCATGAGGCCGATTCTGAATAGCGTCACACCTGCAGTTTTGTGCACCGCAATTTCATTGGATCCACTGACTTCATCATCTTCTATTGGTCCGCGTGTGGCTTGGAAAGTGATGGACACTGTAATTGATATTTCACCCGTCCGACCTCTCTCTTCCACTATGGATGTTGAGTATATCTACCATCCTGATGAGTCCGTGGGTGAGGTGTCAAACAGTCCACAAGAACATCTGGCGGACTCGGAACTTCCACCTCTGATTAATAGGTCTACGAGTGGCTACACTGGAGATCATGCCAGCCACTCTTCCGGCTCGTCTGTTTCGACATCTAGCTTGCCAGAACCACCGACTAAATTAAGTGTTTTCCTCTCTTGGTTCAAAAAGACTTACCTGGTCCCTCCTTGGACCTACATTTGGTTGGTACTAATACTAATTTTCCTCTTCATGTCAATTGGATTTGTGACAGTGTTCTTTTTGCTCATAAATGGTCATTACTTACCTGAACGCTCTGCTTTGAACTTGGTCGATGGAATTCTGGCCCCTCACACATCGTCCCATATCATGAAACGTGATCAGACACTAGTGAACATTTCAGCGTTCCCAGTTCCAGATGGCATCGTTTGGGACAAAGTGGCCTTCGAAATCCACGGTCCGACTGAGGTTCTCAGGGTACCTTACGTGTTTTGTGTCTCATTAGGAGATGTGATTACACAGGACATACATTCTGATGATTGGGATGTGCAAGCAGTGCATGCATTGTTTTCGGATTTAAAATATTATGCGGCTTTTGACGCTGAAGATTTGTATTTAAATTCTGCCAAATATGGGGATCTATTTTGCTATCAACATTATGGGCATCATTTGTTGCACAAAACTAGCACCCCACGTCCCGTTCTTAATTACACTCAATAGGAACATTATCCTACTCCCGTTAAAGGGAGTTCAAAAACTCTTAGAGATAAATTTACATATTTTACAGATTATTTTTTAAACTTCAGTTGTCTTCACAATCCAAATTTATGTTGACACATACTAAATTGATTTACGCCAACTCGTTTCGAACTAAATTGGTTACACAGGGCTATGATCACTGGAAAGATACCGTTGATTTAAAATCTATCTGGGGCACAAAGCCTTGTCAGGTTCAGGGAACTGAGGCTTTGCATTGTGCCTGTCTGATCCCAGCTCAACTGTTATTTTTGAATGATACGGTGTACCAGACCACTTGTTTTGGCCTAGCTACTGCCAAAAATTTAAATACTCCATCCATTCTGTCCTTAGCAGAATATGACGATTGGCGCACCCACGCAAATTTTACCATTTCGACACTACAAGCTTTGTTTCGAAATAAGACTTTCAATGTCTCTGGGATTGATTCTTCTGGATGGCTAGTGTGGCAAACAAATACAAATGCATGCCAATTGCGTTTTTCTAATGTTACACCTGGTTTCATTCAGTCTAGACCTGATCCCCATTACCACTTAACACATTCGGTCACTACATACTCGGTGGGTAAATTATGCCAACAATGTTTAGAACATTCCACCTTAGCATCTGTGAAGCAACACCTTCCACTATTGTCGGATGACATCAATTTGGCTGATTTCATCCTAGGCCCTAGGAATCCTAGGTCTAAGAGGTTTATTTATGAAGCATACAATGAATTTTGGAAACTTTCACAGATGGAAGCAGCATTTCGTCGGCGCCAAATTGATCAGGCCAATTTAGAAAAAGTCCTTGCTGTAGTAGACAATAGCATAAACACACTTTCCTCACGCATTTATACATTTGATAATATTGTTTCATCTGTTATTGATATTGTTCAAAGTGATGTATCTGTGTTATATCATGGTCAAAATCAGTTAAGATCTGTTATGCAATTTGCTTGGACATTGCAGACTCTTAAAATGGGGAAAGTGCCCTGGGATTACTTAAATTCCACTGCTTTATTTTTGCCGTTTAATCTATCTGATAAACAGAGATTTATGTCCATGAAAGATGCTGGATATACACTTTTGCATATTGAACAATTGGAGCCCTTGCCGTTCTCAGTAGCGGAAACGGACTCTGCTGTTTGGTTAATTCATGGGGTTATCTCTCTCCCTTTTTCACGATTTCAATTTAAATCATGCACGCAACATTTTCCGATTGGCCGCTTCAAACCACTGGGTAGTGCATTTCTACATGAATTGTGGTCCCTGCCTTTCACTTAGAGATGTCTGAGGGAGGGTAAGGAAGTTTTCCTTACAGCGGAGGACTGCGATTCCACAGTAGGACATTCCCTTGTTTGCAAACACGTTAAATTGCACGGCGCTTGTAATGTGTCAGCGCCCAATCTGGCTTGTTTTTTAAAGGGACCCCAGTACCGTCAATAATTCCTGCTTTCACCTTGCTTACAAATGGCAGTTATCTTATTTTGAATAACCAAGACTGCTGTGGTTTATGGGCGGGAGTCCCGTATTTAGTAACGGTTTCCCAGCTCGAAGCTTGTTGTAGCAATGTGCTTTTTCCGCCCCTGCATGGGAGTCTAGATAGTTCAATTTGGCCTTCCATTCCAACTTTGAAAACGGATTTCAACAAATTAAGCAGGCTCAAAGCACTATTATTCCAACAGGAGGTGGCCCTCACTTCGGCCCGCGAGACCTTCCAGTTACAGGTAGCAAGCACTTCTGGTGAGATACAGTCCCTTCTGAACACTAACCTCCCACAACATTTTGGGGAGCTTATACACCAAATATTTAATGCGTCTGACACCACAGGCCTTGCGCATTTTTTTAAATGTGTGGGATCTGGCCTTGTGACTTCTTTTCAGACTGTATTTGGAGTAATCCCAGGTTTTATCCATTCTATTTTTTCCAGCGTCTTCGGAGGGTTCCCCTTAATTTTGGCGTTAGGCGCTGGAATCCTGCTTCTCCTGTTCCTGCTGCATAATGGCTCCTCATCTTGTGATACTGCACAGACCAGGCCAGTTGCAGCTGTACCGTGATCGCATGCAACAGGTTTTTGGATGCTTGCCATTAGCCACGCTTAGCGTCAGTTATGGATTTACTTTTCGCTTTGCCTATTTCACTTGCGTGCAACCAGTCTTTTACTGTCGGCGATGCCCCTTCTATTGGGCAATGGATATATGCCTCTCCAATACGTCCCGTCCAGTCTCGGATTTTAACCAGTTGATGGGTCCCTTAGAGGCTCTTGACCAGGCTTGTTCTGGGGATGGCCGTATGGCGCGTGCAGCAGCACTTGGAGTATTGGCTGAATGGGATGTCTGTGCGGCTGCGCAGGATGTCCTGCATGGGAGTTTCATCGAATATCACGCAAGTTGCCCACTTCTACTTTTAGAGGCGTCTGATTACGAGGAGCACGTTTGTTCCTTCGACTTACTTAATTGGATGGCATCCCTCTTTTTTACCAACGATAGGGATGATCTTTGGAGGGAATGGCATTCCTCGCTTCATACACCTTGCTGGATTGAATACCTCCGTCATTATAACATCTTGATAATAACTTTATTGTCCCGGAGGGTGCTCTCATTCAATACGCCACATTGACAATATTGAACATATGTATATATTTTGTTTTTGTTGCAAATTTCGAATTTTTCGAATTTTGGCTTTTCCATACGCTTTGAACTCTGCTTGACTGGTGAACTCTGTTTTGGTCCTTTGTCTATGTCCTATGACCTTACCAAGAGGAGGGTGTTATATGGTTTATAGGCACATTATCAACATTGCTAAGTTGACATGAGCTTCGCTGCCATGATGCTGCTTTTGCGCACGCTACTACATGACTTTGTTTTTGCAAGACTTTGTTTGTGCCTTTCACATGGGAACGGGTTGCTTTTTGCGTTCTCTGCCTTTCCTGGAGTTTAGTCTGAACACGATGTGCAAGGTCGAGAAACAGTGCCCCTTGTTATTCTGTTCTGGTCAGTCCCTAGCACCTAGACATAACATGCTACACACAGCTGCAGTACTGAAGACTCGTGCTTTGATATTACGTTGTTGCATGTTGTTTTGACACACTTGGAGAAAGCCGTTCCATCGGAAGAGCTCCGCTGTTCCTATGATGTAAATTTTACATCCAGGCTTTAAGGTATGGGGTCTGCTGTCAAAGCCCAGAGATCTTCCTTTATATAAAATAAACTTCTTCTAGCCAAGGGGAGGGTGGTTAGGCCTAGGGGCCCTTATTCCACAGTCTTTATATAATGACTACTCCCTTTGTATTCTATGGAATTGTAACAATGCTAACTGTGCTGAGTTTATGCATTTTGCTGCTGGTAGTGGCTCGTATACTGTATTGTACAGCACGATAGTTAAAATAAACATTTTGAACTATTTTAGTGACTCTGACAATTCTTATTGTGGACAAGTATGAGTGAGTGAGCGAAAGAGTACGTCTTGCTCCCGCAATTCCTGAGAGAGTCGGGAGTGTTGTGTTCTGGGTTGTCTAATCATTTGTAGCTTCGTGATATTTGGAGAACGAATGAGACACTATAGCTAGTCAGTTTGGGATTTTGGGTACTAATATGGTAGGTTGGTACACCTCTATTCACTGAGGTCCTGTTTTCCTGCGCATAGTTCTGTGTATGTGCAGAATCCCTGCAACATGACACCGTTGACATGTGAGGAAAATTCTGGCGGAGATGGTGGCACTCGGACAGACTCTCGTCGATAGACCCGCCAGCGTCTAAATTGAGCGACTTTAGTAAGAAACAAGGAAATAAGAGTGACATGGAAGCCAACCAATGGTAGGTATTGGTAAGTAATGAGTAGGCTCTCAGCCTGTTTGTAAGCTTTTTATTTATTTACAATACCTTTCGCTGACAACACATGCGTGCTGTAGGCGAAACCTAAATATAGGGCCATGTGTGCAGATTCTGGCACTTTCAAAATAAGAAAGACACGCTTTATACGTGTTTTGCGAAGTATGGAAGACTGCATGGATTTGAACATGCTGCAGGCAATATTTGTTTTAATATCAGGAGCTCAACAGTAAAAACAGGCCAAGTAGACCATAAAACTGGCTGTAAACAGCAGGCTCAGTGAGCATGGGGGCAGGATCAAAGGTGTGGCCAAAAAGAACAAAATATTCTGTAACTATATTGTTGGTATTTCACCTTCAAGTAACTGAACATAAAATAGCACACACCTTCAATGAAAAATAAATGCAATTTTCACATCATCTGTCTGTCCTTGATAAGGGCACTTTTATTTGTATTCATTAACTTCTACCATAATAACTTTCTGACACATAGGAGCTGATTATGACTTTGGGGGTGGGACCGACAAGCTGTAGGTTTGGCGGCCAAGAGACTGCCATCACACCGGCAGCATCCAGACTGCTGGATTTGGACTGCGGCAGTCATTCTGCCATGACAATGTGAGCCAGCAATCAATGTCACCACGCAGCAGCGTCACACTATTGTGAGCACACTGTTGTCATGCATGGCATCCAGTGCATGCAGTACAGTGTAGGCATGGGGACACAATGTGTGCCCCCCGCCACACTTTGAAATGGGCAACAAAGCACAGGAGCCCTGTCTGGGGCCCCTAGCATGCCTATCCGACAGCCTTTCCATGGCAGGGTTGCCGCCATGAACAGGTTGTTGGAAAGGCAACTCGGAATCCAGACGACGGTGCCTGCCTCTGCACTGCCGTCGGTCACCGTGGCTTCCCAGACCAACGCCACTGCGGGATATACGATCCTGTCGATGGTAGTGGTCTTGCAGTGGCAGTCCGACTGCCCCACTCCCAATGCGGCGGTCGGACCGACGGACATGCAGCAGTCGAACTGACACTAGCGTGGCGGTCAGACCGCCAAATTCATAATCAGAACCATAATGTCCAGGTCATAGCTTTTTTAGCTTACGTTTTGGATACTTTGTTACATGATCTCGAAGATGATTATGTTATATTGTGGAGTCACTTTAACTTAAGATTGTGCCATATTGCTGATGAATGTGTTTGTGGGGGGATGACAATGACTGCAGTGATTTTCACACTTTGCACACAATCCCTGTGGTGTTAAGCTGAATAGTATGTTGAAGATCCAAGACCCAGTTCTTAGCACAGCCCTGGAATCGAATGCTGTTCTAAATCAGATAAGGTTTACGATTCAATGGAATGAACTATGATTGATTATATTGTACTCTCAATTACCTGGGCAAGGAATGTTTGTAACTTCCAGATTTTGAACACAGTCCTGAGTGATCACAATTCACTGGTCCTGAGTCTTTAAATAGGCTTGGCAGGAGTATCTTATAAAGTGGTGGGCTAGACTGTATATACTAAAAATGGGGGACTGCGGCGGAAATGGCAGGATGTGGATTCTAATGCTAGTTTAGGTGAGCTCATAATTAAACAGAAGGACCAATTTGAGACCTGCCTTAATACTAAATATGATCCAAAGGAGGTCTTGGAAGCATTTGCTATAATTTGACACAAGGTATCTGATCACCTAACAACATCACAACGCCAACTAGCTCGAGAGCCCAGAAAGTGGTTTGACAGATCCTGCTCACATGCCCATAGTAATCCTACCAAACGATTAAAAACCTCTCTGAGGAACATGGTGGGAATCAGGATTTGTAGGAAAATTTATAAAGAGGCTATTGCAAAGTAAAAAGAGGAGGTCAGGAGGGAGGCATGGAAACAACTTGCCAATGCCTGTATCAGTAAAAATTCATCACAATTATGAAAAGTAGTTAATGCTCACTTTCCAACAGTCCTACCACCAGCACTGATGTGAACATTCCTGAGCATATCTGGGTTGGCCATTTTATTAATCCGTATGATTTGCAGATTTCAGCCAGTACTGAGAGTAGTCCCATAAAGGACTTGAATAGCCTGAATGGCTCTGAACAACTGTCCTTTACTGCTATGGATGTCATTTTGGCTGTAAATAGAAGCCCGAGCAATAAAGCACCAGGGTCAGACAGAGTCCCTGTAGTTCTCTTTAAGTTTAAGAATAATCTGGCATTCTGGGCCTCTGTCCTGGTGAACGTTTTAGTTAGTGCAGGTCGTTTAGGACCTCCTAAATCCTGGTCTGGGGCAATTATTGTCCCTATTTAAAAAAAGGGAGATATCTTTAATTGAGTCGATGGCCAAGGTCATGGGCAGAGTGTTGCTGGATCACTTTGAATACTGGGCTAATGGGAAGGGCATCCTATAATCTGCACAATATGGTTTTCGACAGGGTCTAGGAACAGTGGACTAGTGCCTAAACCTCCACTTAATTATGAATAAATATGTTGCTCTGAAGAAAGGTTGTATGTACTTGGCATTCATGGACATCAGTGTGGTATTTGATAATGTAATAAGGCCAAAGCTCTGGAATATGCTAATTAACAAGGGTGCAAACCCTAAAATTGTCCATTTACTTGCCCAGTTGCATAAGGAGATCGAGGGTAGCATCAGATTTGGGCCAGGTGGAAAATGTACCCCTTACTTAGAGGTTAGAAAAGGGGAAAGGCAGGGGTGTGTGTTGGCACCATTTCTCTTTGGTCTCTATGTTAATGATCTTGATAATCAACTGATAAATGCCCTAGCCAACCCACCCAAAGTAGAGAACCATCCACTACCTGTACTCATGTATGTGGATGATTGTGTCTTGATGGCCAGAACAGGTTGGGGTGTGCAGAATCCTTCGGACACCTTTGTCACCTTTATGTCCAATGTAGGCCTACTGACAAACAAATTCAAATCTTATGCCAAGGTTTGTGGCCGTCCTCAGAGCAGGGTGATGCCTTTCCATATTAATGGCTGAGTACTCGCTTGTGTGCCCATGTTTACTTATCTAGGGGTCCTGTTTGACAACAAGAATACATAGAAGCATCCGAGGAATATTAGAACCACTCAATTTGAGAAAGCTTTAGCTGCCCTGTTCAATTTTGCTGTCAAGCTTGGAACTATGCCCCTGGGTGCTGCAATCACAATATATAAAACCAGACTGGTCCTGATGGCATCATATGGGCAGGGCTGTGGGGCTACACAGATTACACTAATTTACAAGCTAGCATGAATAGGTTTCTGCGCAGGCTATTGTCAATCCCCAATAGTGTCCCGTCCCTAATTGTTCTTGAAGAACTAGGTGTCAAGTTCCAGGGGTATGCACTGAGACTGGCGCCCACTATGCTCTGGTTTTTAGTCTTGTCTAGGCCAGAAGCATCATTGACACAGACAGTGATTTCTGATTGCCTCAAGCTGGATGCAGTCAATAAAATCAAATGGCTCAGGTATTTCAGAGAGGACCTCTAAGCAATTAGCAGGGCAGACCTTTTTGACAACCCACTGAGCATTAAGGGTTCAGATAAAGGAATGGTAAAGGTGGAAGTACTAAAGCGTTTTGCTGAGCAAAGATGAACGACCAACCTGAAGAAGAGGTGAGTCAAGTTATATCCTCGCCTGAGCACTACCCCAGATATTGAACCCTATCTGCTAAAGACGCCACGCAAACAAAGGTATTACCTGTTCAGATTTAGGCTTGGATTAACACATTTTTTGGTATCCTATACCTCAAATGCATTTACAAACAAAGATCAGCTCCCATGCCCCTGTAATACTGCAGCGTCGCAATCTCAGCTGCATTTTTAACTTCTGTGATCTGTATAAAGCATAGCGTACTACCATATTAAAACCACTATTGAGACTTACACATATTCTGAAGTACAAAGAAACATTGATCCAAACAGTGGAAGTTTGTCACACTATTTATAGATTCATAGTCGCTGTAGTGAAGAGCAGGAGAATTGCTGGCAAGTAATTATATCCGTCAGTCTGATCAATCTTATCAGTCAGTGAACTATACTTGGCTGTTTTTTTATACGTAATATTGTATTTTATATGTTATGTGACACTTTAATCTCTGACTACACAACACATCAGGATGTATTGTATGGCTAAATCTGATTTTTATCCTGAAAAGATTGTTTTATTGCTTTTTCATCTGAATATATATCTCTGCTTTTTTGGTTTGTCTTAAACCGAATTTAGGGGCCGATTACGATGGCGGGCGGAGGCACATCCGAGGTGCTGGCGGGGGCGGAAAATGCCCTTTTCCGCACTCCAGCAGCGGTCATCCCGCCCGCCATATTACGATGGGCAAACATAGCCCATTTTCCGGCTTCTGCGGAGTCAGGTGAACCGCCAGATTTTTGCGCCCGCCACCGCGGCGGAGGGAGCCAATAGGGACTCACCGCCGTGCGAAATGACGTTCCATCCACCGTACAAATCACAATGCCGCAAACAGCCCATCACACCACAGCGGAGAATCCACCCACCCAGAGACGGCGGAAGCACGACAGCGGAGCGCGAAACCAGACTCCCGGTCCCCTCCACCCGGTCCTGATCGCAAAGGATCCAGCACTCCAAGCCCTTCCGGTGCTGTACCTCCTCCACTACCAGCAAATAATGCACCGTCGCGGACAACGACGCAGGTATGCAAATACACAACTCCGCACACAACCACAACACACAACTCTTGTGCCGACACACGGTTCCTGTCCACATCAGACACTCTGGTGGGGACAGGAACACATCCCCCAGTGTCCCCACACATCTCCCACCTGCCAGAAACTTACCCCTCCACATCCGGGTCACCCATCAACCGCGAAATCACAGCAATGTCCCGGTCACGTCACCGCAGCGGTGAAGACGCGGGAAAACCTGCGCACAATGTAGTAGGCAGGGCCTTCGCCAGGCATGGGTAGTCCGCAAAGATTCACAGGGCTCCACCTTCACCCTTCCCACACTACTCACCCCACACCCATTTGAGAACATGCTGTGTGCTCCTCCTGTGCCCCCCCTGCACAATCAATCTGCCAGGTGCAGCCAGACCTTGCACCTCACACATCAAAGGACAAGGGAGATTGACTGGGAAGGTAGGGGTGAAGAGGAACACCCTGCAGAGAAGCTCAGGGGCTGGACAACCCTCCTCCTCACACCAACCTTCCACCCCTGTGAAGCTAACTGAGTATGATCACAAAATGAAGACTCACACTACCTATGAACATCCAATGAACTGTTCACACTGCCTGTCAAGTCACTCACAAACACCCTAAACTGACACCCAGCCACATACCCATACCATAGGCCACCAGCAACAGAGGACAACAAATGTGCCAGCCAAAAGTGAAGTGGACAGTGCTGGAAAACCATGGAGCAAGCCACATAGCATCTGTACATCACATGCAAGAGAAGGAACATATCTCACCACCCTTAGGCCATCAAATCAGACATGGCTGGCACAGTGAGTCAAATTAAGCCAAAGTGACCTCTGTGCAACAACTCAGGGAGACATCAAGGCAGGCCATGCATAGGCCCAGGAATGATAGGAAGTGTCTGAAGTCATACAGTGACCAGCCACACATCTGTCTCCACTTACTTGACATGTGTATGTCATCAGCACAACACACATGGCTCATTGTCACACTCCTTGACTGTCAAACACAAGTAGGACCTTCACACATACCCCTCCTCTACCCACCTCACACCTGCAGCCCACAACACCTGTGAGAAACACACAGAATGGTCCAAATGATGTCCTGTGAGTCCAATGACAACTAATCACACTCCCTGTGGTGCATCCACAAATGTCACACCCGCACTCAGGGATGCCTGAACCAATGCTGACACAAAAACAATAGCCAAACACAAAGCTCACAAACAACATCCACAGAAGTCCAACAAGCCCAGACATGTGCAGCCAAATAGTGGAAAGGCAAAGTAACCCCAGACAGAACAGGAGTACACAACATTGTCACTCAGGGCCAATGCCCAGACACCATACCCTAACACAAACAAGAATCGCATCATCCAAAAACAAACATGAACAATAACTGGGATCAATGGGACAATCAGCTGACACAGACTGAGACACCACACCACTCATCCAGTGAACATGGCGTCACAGTGTACCACAAGCATGCACATGCACAATCCTGACAAGTGACAGGTCAAAAATAGGAGGAGAAACCACCAATGTGCACCCAAAACAAGCTCAGGAACAAGAATCCACCTTGCTGCATGTGCCAGACACACAAGTAATGCACACTACACTTGCAACACACATCTGCATGTATCACACAGCAACAACTACTCACACACAATCCCATGCAAATAGAAGATCACACACACATAGCATCTGTCAGTAGAAAGAGCCAACACAGGCCAAACACTGCATACATCCACAACAAAAACAAAACAGATGCACATACCAATCCATCACATAGCAAACTCAGCTGGACATCAGGGGGATGCACACCAGGCAAGTACAAGGCAACACACACTGACAGCACTGCAAGCACACCAAGCATTGTGTGTACATCAACCAAACCAGTAGCACATATATTTGAGGGCCACACCATGAACTCCCACAACACAAATCATCACAGCACACAGAGAACATCACACTCAGGAAGGGTAGCAGTACCTCAGCAAATACACATACAGCTTAACCATCACCCACAGATGCACAACTAAGGGAAACCCAGGGGCAAACAACATGACTAGAGGACTGTGCTGCTCAAACATATGCACTGCACATGAGCAACCATGACTGCAAAACAGTTAAAGAAAACAACACATAACTAATTTGGGCAACTGTCCTGAGTGGCACATTGGTCCTGGACACATTTCAGCCCCACACAGCATAGTGTCACACTATGAAGTGGTGGGGAGGCTCACACACTGGCAAGCCATGGGGTGGAAGACATGAGATTGAAGTGGTGTGTACGTCAGTAGTGGACAGGTGAGGAGTGAACAGTACACAAACACATAGAGGAGTTACTCACAATGTGTAGGCATCAGAAGCACATATAGGGGATGGCATGACATGACTCCACATACCACATACCATACTGGAGCCAAAAATGGGTCAAGTGACAGCAATGCATGAGAAAACTCACAAATAATGTCAGTATGGCTGAGCAGGTATGCACAGTGAGCACAAACAGTAACAAGACACATGGCTGAGCAACAAAACACAACACAGACTTGGCAGGCACACACACTGCATACTCACAACTGGCAGCGACAACAAATAGGTGTCCCCCAGGAGTGCAAGGACACACCAACACACTGCACAGTGACCAACCTACAACTCCTACATGTGCCCACAATCTGAAGCACATGGCAGACAATTGAAACAAACAGGCACTCATTACCTGGATTATACATGTGTGCAGTTGGCATTGCAGGGGCACACACACATCAACACCACTGACAATGACAGCCCATTCACACTGTATGACCACTGAAGTTCACATTTTTAAATGTCCCCCGTGTGACTAGGAAGACAGGCCTACACAAGATGACCACACATCAACACTGCTGTTCACACATCAAGAAAGATCACACAGATATGATGGACCATGGCCGCCCCTCAAGTAATCCTGTGGATAGAAATCACCTCTGTTGTGGCATTGCATCATAACATGACATGTGTACAATGTAGCAAACCTGACCATAGAGTGAGTAGGATAAGAGTAGATCATCACAAACAACCATTATTGCACCCTCAGGCCTCACAGTCTTGAAGAACTTAAGTGCCTGTCACCTCAGCCAAACTCTGAAAAAGTAAAACAACCAATTGGCAATGTTGAAGTGGCATACAGAGCATGTGTCACATGAAACCATACCCATACATAAAACCTCTTATTTAGCAAGGACACAGACAAAGCAGACAACAGGAGTAACTGTCTTTATTACATATTACTCAGATAGGCACCAAAAGTAGAAAACAGCAAGGCCATTGGCCAGTCCATAGTTCAAAGTATGTACATGTGTGCATGAGAACCTGCACAGGGAATCAATCAGGGGTTTGTAAAGCGCGCTACTCACCGGTGGTCCGGATCAGTCGAAGAGCCAGGTCTTGAGGTCCTTCCTGAACGTGTGCAGGGTCGGGGAGCGTCTGATGTTCACAGGGAGCTCGTTCCAGGTTTTGGCTGCGATGTAGGCAAAAGCTCTTCCGCCGGTTCAGTTTCTGCGGATTCGGGGGACCTCTGCCAGGGCGAGGTCGGTGGAGCGGAGGTTCCTCTTGGGTACGTGGAAGGATATTCGCTCGTTGAGGTATTTGGGTCCGATGTTGTGGAGGGATTTGTAGGCGTGGGTGAGGAGTTTGAAGGTGACCCTCTTCTCGACGGGGAGCCAGTGGAGGTCTCGTAGGTGTTGGGTCATGTGCTCATGGCGCGGTGTCCCGAGGACGAGTCTGGCTGCTGCATTCTGGATGGTCTGGAGCCTGTGCAGAACAGTCTTGTTGATTCTGGTGTAGAGGGCGTTGCCGTAGTCCAGCCTGCTAGTGATGAGTGCGTGGGTGACGGTCCTTCTGCAGTCTGGAATGGGCATCCAAAGTGACAAACAGCAAGGCCATTGGCCAGTCCATAGTTCAAAGTATGTACATGTGTGCATGAGAACCTGCACAAGAAATGGGCATCCAAAGTGACAAACAGCAAGGCCATTGGCCAGTCCATAGTTCAAAGTATGTACATGTGTGCATGAGAACCTGCACAGGGAATGGACATCCAAAGTGACAAACAGCAAGGCCAGTGGCCAGTCCATAGTTCAAAGTATGTACAAGTGTGCATGAGAACCTGTACAGGGAATGGTCATCCAAAGTGACAAACAGCAAGGCCATTGGCCAATCCATAGTTCAAAGTATGTACATGTGTGCATGAGAACCTGCACAGGGAATAGGCATCCAAAGTGACAAACAGCAAGGCCAGTGGCCAGTCCATAGTTCAAAGTATGTACATGTGTGCATGAGAACCTGCACAGGGAATGGGCATCCAAAGTGACAAATAGCAAGGCCATTGGCCAGTCCATAGTTCAAAGTATGTACATGTGTGCATGAGAACCTGCACAGGGAATGGGTAACACCGTACACTGCCATGGGAATCAGCACAGCTCTGGGGATACAAATGGGCAGTCCAGGCACCGCTGTGGGAGAGATGGGTTTGGGAGGGGGACTTTGCCTCACACTTGGCTGTCAGTTGAACTGGGAGGTGGCTGATTGTCGGGGCCAGTTGGAGTACTGGACCTGGGAGAGAGAGGACCAGCTGAGGTAGAGGCATCAGTGGCTTTGTGACCCTGAGGGCTGCTTGGACCGGGTGGCAGTGTGGCACGGGGAGGCGGAGACATGCTGCCGTGAGACACAGTGTGTAAGGGAGAATGTGGAGGGCTGCCTTTCCACTTTTTGGGGATTTGATAGGTAAGAATTGTCTTGGTAGGAGTGGGAAGTGGGGCGTGCACAACAGCCTCACTCACAACCAAAGGTGCATCAGTTGCAGGTGGCTCTCTCTGTGGGGATTTGCTGGATCTGGTGTTACGCTTGGGCTGGCCTTGCCTTTTCCCCTCCACCCCCTGTTGACCAGGTGAACCCCCCACATTGCTCTCCTGTCCCAGCTTCGCAGGGGTGTGGGTGGGAGTTGAGGTTGTGGATGAATCTGCCTTAGATAGCTGTTTGTGCAGACTCTTTGCAGGCACCAGCTTCACAGCAGGCAGGGCAACTGTTTGTCTGCCTTTGGGAGCAGGTTTGGGTATGGGAGTGTCCTTGGATGGGGGTGATGTGGATGCATGTGAGCCTGAGGCCTGCTTCTTGGCCTGATGCCCCTGAGTGTCACCAGAAGGGCTTTTCCCTTTACGCTCCTGTGTGCCTGTTTTTGGTTTGGGGGATGGTGCCAGTGCTCTGGGCAGCTTGGAGTGCTGCTGTTGTGTGCTGCGTGTTGAGTACTTGGAGCCTGAGGGCTGTGGTATGAGGTCACCCTCGTCAGATGTTGACACTGGCAGGGTGGTTGCCGAAAGGTACTGGAGCTGGACTCTGAGCCTGTGACAGCTGAATGGCTGCAGTCACTGTGGAGGACAAAGACTGGACAGTTCTGTGCAGCCCACCCACGTCAGAATGAATGCCCTCCATGAAGGCAACTACCTGTGCCAACTTCCTGTCATGATCCTGGAAGGCATTCAGGAGAGTAGTCTGACCCACACACAGCTGGCGCAAAAGGTCCACCGCCTCAACACTGAGGGCAGCAGGGGAGACAGGGGCAGGGGCAGCGGTGCCTGGGGGAAGGACACTCTACCCTTCTTACTGCTGCAGGAACGGGCAGCACTAGTGGTAGTAGCCAGGAGGGTGGGCACAGGACGATGTGTGGTGGAAGAAGAGGCAGATTTTCCACTCCCTGTGCCCGCCAACATCGAGGAGTCACCGCTAGAGTCAGATGATGTTGAGGTTGGTGTTTCTGGGCGTGATTCTTCCAGGACACTCCTGTCCCCCTCCGAGGCGCTGGTCACATCAGTGTCAGTGAGCTCATGTGTAGCAGTCGTGCCAGATGCCTCACCACTGATGTCCGTCCCCTGTCCCTCTGTGCCCTCAGTAGATGCTGCAAAAGAAAGAGACGTAGGTTCAGTACAGTGCCCTACTCACAAACATCATATGCAACCAAAGCAAAAAACTAGAATATGATACCCCCATGTAGCACACCACCCTGTGCAGTCTGCATGTGCAAGCTTTATGCAAAAGTCAGAAGATGCAAGGAAACATGCATAATTGAAATTAATGACCCATGTGACGTTCACACTGCCAAATAGCTAGCCCGAGTCTCCTAGTTACCTGACATACTGATTCCTGTAAGCATACCTACGTGCCTGTAGGTGAGATAGATGTACATCTCAACATGTTGTTACAGTCACATACGGAGTCACTTTAAGGGGACAACACAGATACTGACTCCAGAATGTCCTTATACCATGGCCATGAGCTACTGATGTCCACCATGTTGTGCTTTGAAGCGCAACGACCCTTGCACATTGTTGGCAGATGTGTAGTTCTCACAATTCCAAAGTCAGGCACTGCACACATCGACGTAAGCACACTAAGATGAGGAACACAGCTGTTCACTCCCCGGTGACGTCTATGACACCAATAATGCAGCAGATGGCATGAGGCCACATCTTATCTTGCAATGTCAAGAGCCATTATTTTAAACACATGAGAAAGTACATGTAGCAAAAATGCATGTCAGCTGCACTCAACACAGAGGCCACTTCAAGCCATTGCAACACACTGGAAACATCACAGAGCTCAACACTGGCGCAGGGTTGTTATACATGTAGTCCCTCACACCCAAAGTCACCCTTCGCAGAATACTCACCCCCAACTTGCTGCTGATGGGCCCTCAAACGTCCATCCAGCTCTGGCTGTGTCACATCCAAGATGCGGGCCAATAGTGGTGTCATGCTCCTGCGCGACAACCTTCCAGACCGAGGGAGCAGCCCCAGCGTCATCTCTGCCACGTTTTTGCTCAGCCGGCAGATGTCATCCCACCTCTTGTGACAGTGTGTGTGCCGTCGGTTTCAGACACCCAGAGCCCGCACCTTGCATGTAATGGCCCTCCATAAGGCCTTACGCTGGTGGACTTTAAGCTGCAGGCATGGGAGACAAGAAGAGGCAGTTTCAGGGACACTGGGCCATGTTCCACTGTGTCTCAGGACAGGAGCATGCAAACACTTAGCACAGCTGTACAGAAACCTTGAGCAGAGGCCATACAACATGACACATAGTACACTTGCATCAGATAATTGTATTGAAATGCATTTAGGTATGAGGGTGGACACAGGACCTGGCCATCTCACACACATGCAGAATGGCAGCACACAAAGCAATGTGAAGAAGGCCCTCATCTGTGATGCAGTATGTGAGGGAGCAAGACATACATCATGTTGGAAATGATGTGTTGGGGAAGACTCACTGTCTCCAACACTACACACCCCTCAATGTCCTTGGCCTGTGAGTGGCTCACTGTGTCGTGGATGTCACATCTAGGGACATGATCTTACATTCTCACACCCTTCTCAGAAGGTCTGTCTTGTGCAATCATCAGGCCTAAGATAGCTCATTGAGTGACAGGGCGGCAGACAACACATATGTCGCACTCTGTCCATTTACTGATGGGTCCCTGTCAAATTGGGCAGTATCTGTGCAGGCCAGGGGGACTCACACTGAGGTCAAACCTGGCACATCGGAACAATCACATGCATGTACAATATGAGAGGTCAAACAGTGCCTACACATCATGAAATCAATGGAAGGAGGATGTTTCAGAAGTACATCACTCTGTTGTGTCATAGGCGATCTTCCACCAAGAGTGTCACCCTCAGGCATTTCGATCTTGTGCATAATGTTCACATATCCATGGTGACAATATGAAAAGTGTACACACATCCTTCAGTACCCTCTGGACGAAACACATTTGAAATGTCCCAAATGAGCATGTGAAAGGCAAATGGACTCTGACATCCATTAGCACAGGCAATGTTTGTTCTGACTTCCACTCTCCAAACCAGCAGTGTTACTGTATGTCTGCAAAGACACTGCATGTCCCTCCCATCCTTCAATGCAGCCATGGATCTGTGGGAATAAGGCTACACACCCCATTGACATGAAGTCAGCATGCTAGGCAGTGTATCACACAAACTTGCACTCACAGGCACATACTACAGCAGAGCAACATCATGTGAGCACTCTTTGCACTCTCCAAATTTCACTCTCAAACACTCATCATAACATCAGGAGCACCATATAGCCTCCCGTAGTGTGTAAGCACCTCGTCCACCAGGACCTCCAGCTCCTCTGTGGTGAAGGGACGGGCGTTGATGTTCTCAGTTCTCGCCATGACTGGGTCCAGGAGACAAGAACAGCAGCAGTTGGGGAAGAAGAATGGCAGGCAGCAGTGTCTGGATGCAGTGGAAATGTGTGGCTCTCTCACAGACATATATAGCCCCCTGGGGTTGTTTCAGTGGTCCTCAGCTGCTGCAATTGGTGTTCCAGATTAGCTTTGTTCAAATGTAACCAATGACTGGCCTCACGGTAGCGGAGGACGCCTACCGCGATTTTCAAAAGTGTATTCCACTAGCGCGATTGCGGTTCCCATTGGCTGAATGGGCATGGGCATTGGCGGTGTCACACCGCGGGGCCCAGGTGGTCGCTTCCGCAATCGTGCATCTTAAAATTGTATCCAATGACCGGCCCCGCGGTAGCGGAGCACGCCTACCGCGATTTTCAAAAGTGTATTCCACTGGCGCGATTGCGGTTCCCATTGGCTGAATGGGCATGGGCATTGGCGGTGTCACACCGGGGTGCCCACGCGGTCGCTACCGCAATCGTGCATCTTACAATTGTATCCAATGACCGGCCCGCGGTAGCAGAGCACGCCTACCACGATTTTCAAAAGTGTATTCCACTGGCGCGATTGCGGTTCCCATTGGCTGAATGGGCATGGGCATTGGCGGTGTCACACCGCGGGGCCCAGGCGGTCGCTACCACAATCGTGCATCTTACAATTGTATCCAATGACCGGCCCCGCGGTAGCGGAGCACGCCTACCGCGATTTTCAAAAGTGTATTCCACTAGCGCGATTGCGGTTCCCATTGGCTGAATGGGCATGGGCATTGGCGGTGTCACACCTCGGGGCCCAGGCGGTCGCTACCGCGATTTGTCATCTTTACATTGGTGCCAATGACCGTGATTGCGGTGGCGGTGCACGCTTAGGGCACCTATGGACACATCATGCTGTAGCAATGGCAATGGCCAGTTCTCATCATTGAACACTCCACACTTACAATGAATCATGCCACCAGATAGTTAAATTGAATGCTAGTGTGACATTCAATATAACTGATGTCTACACATGCCATGTCAGTGCACTGGAGTACATACATTGGCATGTAGTCCCTCACGTCACTGATGATGTTGTTGTGCATGTACACAGTTCTGTTGTGTGATGGACTCTCAAATATGGAAACAAGTCAATGTGTGAGATGGCTAAGCAACACACAGTAATGATGGACTGACTACTTAATGTGCCTACTTCACTGTGTAGTTTGCTGAACTCATGTTGATACCTGATCTTTATGCACACACTGTGCTCATTATGTCGTTAATGTGTACCCTGTCCGACTCACGCAAGAAGGTGTGGCAGGTACAGCAGCTACGTAGGAGACAGCAGTGTTGCTGTTTCAGACATGTGCTGTGTCAAGTACTCTCAGGGCTGGTGACACAAGATGCTGGAATATCCCATTTCACATTCACATAGTATGAATCTGTCTCGGGTGTACTCAGTTTGTACATACTGATCACGTGTACAACTACTTGGGGTCAAGTTGTCTCTGCATGTGACTTGTGCTGTAAGCTGTTGTTTCAGGCCAGTCATTGTTGGCAACGTGTCAATCAAGACGTTAGATGTTGGACACATCTCATAGGTGAATTGAATTGACAAGTGTCCCATTTTATCTCATGTAGGAGGCGACCAAATGTGCATCGTCCATTCACCTTGCTGGCGGACATGGAGGATGTGGACATCATCCCTAAGTTCCGTTTGGATCGGCAAAACCTCCAAGACCTATGTGCTCAGTTGGAGCCCCATCTGAGGCCTCGCAGGACATATCCAACTGCTGTGTCACCAACATGTAGGTTGATGGCAGCCCTGCATTTCCTAGCAACTGGCTCGTTCCAGTACACGGTGGCCAGCGCAGGTGGGATGTCGCAGGCAATGTTCAGCATGGTGCTACAGGATGTCCTGTCCGCTATGATGGTGTACAAGGACACCTACATCCATTTTCCACGAAGACAGGAATTGGCAGCTGTGAAGGGTGATTTTTATGCCCTTGCCCACATCCCTAATGTTGTTGGTGCCATTGACTGCACCCATGTTGGCCTGGTTCCGCCACAGGCACGTGAGCACATCTACAGGAATAGGAAGCATTCCCATTCCATTAATGTTCAGGTTGTATGCCAGGCAAATATGATCATCTCACATGTCTGTGCCAGATTCCCTGGCTCAGCCCACGAGTCCTACATCCTGCGTAACAGCATCGTACCACAGATGATGGCAAATCTGCATCCTGACCGTGCGTGGCTTGTAGGTGAGTTAGCTGAGTCAAGTATTGTGCTGTATGTGTGACATACTGTCCGCAGCTACAGTCATATTACAAAATTGTTCTGTGTATCTGACACCTAGGTGACTCTGCATATCCCAACCGGCCTTGGTTGCTGAGCCCACTGCGGAATCCCAGGACCCCGGGTGAAGTCAGCTACAATGAGGCCCATGGGAGGACACGTCGTGTGGTGGAGCGCACTTTTGGGCTTCTGAAGTCTCGGTATCAGTGCCTGGACAGGACCGGAGGTGCACTGATGTACTCTCCCAGAAAGGTGTGCCAGATAATTGTTGCATGCTGCATGCTCCACAACCTGGCCTTGCGCAAGGAGATCCCCCTGCTCCTGGACGATGATGCGCCGCACATGCCCCCCCTGCAAGCCCACACATGTCCAGTGACGAGGATAGTGGAGAGGAGGTGTCAACCTGCGCCAACAGATCATCAACCGCTACTTCCCTTGAGTGTGAGTAACATTGTACAACAGTGCCATTGTCTGCTGTCTTTGATGGTGGTGACGAGGCCGAGAGGATCTCTTTGACTGCTGCCTGTTGTTGGCTCTGTGATGATGGCTGATGTGTGTGGCACAGTGTAGTCCTGACCAGCTACATGATGTCTATGTTGAGATTGTTTCTCCTTGTGATGTGTGCTGGTTTGTGTACCTTGATGACTGTGTTGTGTACTGGCTGTGATGCCAACACCTGACGAGTAAATGTCGTTCTCTTGTGTCTCTCTAGGTCCCTTCGGACTCTCAATGCCTCGTCATGGTCTGAGCTTCTGGTACATTGTGTTCTGACTCAACATTGTACACATTGTGATAAACATGGAGCTGACACAAAGACATAGGTGTGTAAAGAGTGTTTATTTACATTGAGTGGTTGTGACAGGCAAGTGATGTTTCAAGAAATGGTGCTAAGTGAATCAATGAGTTGTCAGTGATGGCAAACAAGACAATAGAGTAGTCACCACATTGATGAGGTGACACAGTCCAACAGACACCTGCCATCAACATGGCAGTGTGGGTAAGGATAGTCAACAAAGTCAATGTCAAGGTGTACAGAGGTGCTATCATGGATGTCTCTTTGACTTGCGTTTGGATGGTGCTTTGACACTTGATCCTCCCGTGGTGTTTCTCGGGCGGCCCCTCTTGCGTTTTCCAGGGGGGGCTCCTGCTGCGGGGTCAGCGGTGTCTGAGGAGTCATCCTGTTGCTGCTCACCCCTCTCTGTGGCCGCAGCTGGGCTGGTGGGGGGATCACCCTGCGGGCCACTGGAGGGGGGTTGAGCCGCAGTTTGGGCCACAGGTCTGTCCATCAGAACACCCACGAGCTGGCCCAAGAGGTCCATGATTTGGCCCATACGTGTGTCTATGGACCTCAGCAGCAGGCGGAGCTCACACGATTCTTCCAGAGCCTGGCCCATGTGTCCCTGGGCTTGTTCGTAGGCCGCAAGGATTCTGGCGATGTTGGCCAGGGCTTCTGTCCCAGTGTCCTCTCGATTTTGTCTCCCAGTTGCCCTCCCACCTGCCCTGCTGCCCCGGACCTGTGGCGGTGCCACTCAACGCACCCGCAGACTCTCCCTGCCCTCCTCTGATTGTGTGATGGGGTTGGTAACCACTGAGGCAGGGCGAGTGTTGCAGGCAGCGGTGGTGGTGGTGGTGGTGGTGGTGGTGGTTGAGGCCGCACAGGTCGTTGCAGCAGGGGTCAGCACGGTTGTTGTTGCTGGGGTGGTGGTGGTGGGGACAGTGGGGGCCTGGGACATGGTGCGCCCTGGCAGTCCGGACGGGCCAGGTCGGTGCTCCTCATCCGAGAAACTTAGGGAGTCTGCATCCGAGAGTCCATGTTCCGAGTGTGGAGACTGGTTCTGCAGGTTGGTGTTGTCTTCTGCAGCAGTGAGTTGTTGATCTCCTGTTGAACAGAGGTGAAATGGTCATTAAAGTGCACCGCACAAGCATGGTGTTAGATGTTTGGATGTTACATGTGTTACACCACAAAGTTTACATTGTTTTCACTTTGTATGGCTGCAAGGTACTGCACATCATGCCATGATGTGTGGGTACATACATTACTTGTCCATGGTGTGACATGTAATTAGGTACCATGTTCCACGTACAGATTGTGTGATTACAAGAACATGTCGTCATCTACCGACTTGCAGCCCATCAACTTTATGTGATTAGTCTTTTTGGTTTGCTCTGCAATGAAGACGTTACATCTGAGCAAGAACTAGCCATTGTAATCTTCTGCATACCTTTGTGATATCATGTACTTTACTTTCTTTCAACAACTGACCATGCATGTTTTGTGTTCATATGGGCCTTCATGCTCTGCCACCATGGCACTTACACATAGCATTTCGTGCTGGACATGATTGTGCCCTGAATTTCTTCACAATGTGACTTGCTGGCTTAACGTTACGTTTCTGTGACAGTTACATATGCTTGGCTGTCTGCACACAGGAAGTGACTATTGGATGTATGCCATGTTGGGTGACATGTGAGGGGTGGTGTGGTCATATGGCTCCATGCTTTTTGAGAGGATTGGCAGGGTGCGTGCACTGTCTACCTACCTGTACTGTGACACAATTGAGGGGAATTGCTGCCTCATGGTTGTGGGTGTGGGGAGTGCTCCATCCTGGTGAGCTCTGGGACACGGGGGCCTGGTGGGAGTTGTAGTGCAGGCTTCCCAAACACAACCACCCCCTCCCTGTTAAGATGGCTACCTACCTGTTAGGTGAAGGTGGGCAATGCAATGGCTGACACATGCTTCTGGGTGGGGTGGGGGGAGTGCTCCATCCTGGTGTGCTTTGGGACAAGGGGGCCTGGTGGGAGTTGTAGTGCAGGCTTCCCAAACACAACCACCCCCTCCCTGTTGAGATGGCTACCTACCTGTTAGTTTGATGAGGGGAATGCAATGTCTGCCACTTGCTTCTGGGTGGGGGGAGTGCTCCATCCTGGTGAGCTTGGTACAAGGGGGCCTGGTGGGAGTTGTAGTGCAGGCTTCCCAAACACAACCACCCCCTCCCTGTTAAGATGGCTACCTACCTGTTAGGTGAAGGTAGGCAATGCAATGGCTGACACATGCTTCTGGGTGGGGTGGGAGAGTGCTCCATCCTGGTGTGCTTTGGTACAAGGGGGCCTGGTGGGAGTTGTAGTGCAGGCTTCCCAAACACAACCACCCCCTCCCTGTTGAGATGGCTACCTACCTGTTAGTTTGATGAGGGGAATGCAATGTCTGCCACTTGCTTCTGGGTGGGGTGGGGGGAGTGCTCCATCCTGGTGTGCTTTGGGACAAGGGGGCCTGGTGGGAGTTGTAGTGCTGGCTGCCTGTACACCTGCCCCCATAGTAATATTGCTAGCTACCTTTGGGGTGAATCAGAGGGAGTGGATGTTGGAACTGTGAGACATGTGTTGGGGAGAGTGTGGTGCACATGCATGCATTTTGACCTGGGAGGTGTAGCTTTGTAGTTGTGCAAGACAGTACATAGCAGTGTGATGGTAGACATTTGTTGGTACTTACCAGCCTCCACTCCCCCGGGTATTCCTGTGAGACTCTCTGGATGCAGTATGCCAAGCACCTTCTCCTCCCATGCCGTGAATGTTCGTAGTGGAATGGGAGGGCCACCGCCAGTCCTCTGAGCCAGCTCACGGTTCTTGTTGTTCTTCTCTTTCACCTTGCTCTTGAGGTCATGCCACCGCCTCATGATCTCCTTCTTGGTGCGCAGGATGGTCCCTACTGCATTGACCCTGCTGACTATCCTTGCCCACATTTGCGTTCTGGTGGCTAATGGTGTCTGTTGGACCAGGTTTCCAAACAAATGTGGTTCTACTCTGATTACCTCATCTACCATCACTGACAACTCATTGTCAGTGAATTTGGGCATTTTCGTCTGTGACATGGTGTGTGATGTGCAAATGGGTTAAAGGTGCAGGTGTGGAGGAGGTGGTGGTGATGTGTGTGGTGTGTGTGCTGTTGTGATGGTGTGATGTGTGCAGATTTGCCTATCCTTTGTGCTGTGGGTTTGGACCCTTCAGTTGTGGAGTAGTGCAAAGGATTGTGCTCAGCAATGTGGGTGGGTCAAAATGGTGTATTCCTGTCAGGTGTGTTGTGTGGGTTGACCTGGAATTTGTATTTTTTTGGTGCCATGGGGATGTGTCATTGGGGTGTGTTAGGTGTTTTTTGAGGCTGAGCCATGTTAATTGCCACACTTGGTAGCCTTGTAGTGTGTTTTGTTGTCGTCCGCCATTGCTGTTCCGGAGCGAGCGCGGCGGTGGGTATTCAACCGCTCTTCCGTCGGCTCTCCCATTCATCGATGCTTGGAATCGCGCTGGTTAGAATGCAACGGCCCTTCCGTCGGCTCTCCCATTCACCAATGGTTGTGATCGCGGCGGTCGGAAAAGAGCTGATCGTTCCGCTGTCACCGCAATGGTATCCTAATTCAACATGCGGTCACTCCGCTAGCCGCGTGGCGGTTTCGGGTGTTTCCGCTGCAGGACCGACCGCTGCGGATGGATTTTTGCCTGCTCCGCACGCTCTCGGCGGTCTTTCGTGCATTCCGACCGCCGCGGTCGGATTTTTCTGGCGGTTCATCCTAATCTGACCGCCGGTTTTCCCGTGGTACATGCGGACGGTTAATTTCCGCTACCACGGAGGTCGGAGTGCTTTTCCGCCCGCCATCGTAATCGGGCCCTAGGTTTCCTGAACTGAAAAAATGCAAGTTAAACTAGCCAGTGAAAAATTTACTATTTTACATTGTTAGCCTCTATTGGTTAATGTAATCACTACTGATATCTGTGTGTGTAACTAGAGTCCCAGATAATTGAAGTCTGGTTAGGGCAGTGTGGAATAGTGACGTGTGTTTAGTGGTATGAGGTCCCAGCTTGTGACAGAACGCACTATGAATGTAAACATCATTATTCGAAACTTGCATTACAGGCAGTATAGCTAGGCTGCCACAAAGGGCACAAAAAGATTTAGGTTCAAGATAAAAAAAGAACTTCCAAAATGTAAATCTGAGTAATATGCAGACTGTACCTAGGGCAAACATTTTGTATAACTGTCCCTTAAAGGCACATACTCCACAGCTCATGAGGTCAGCTTACAATACTCGCAAAGAGAATATTCTTCAAGTGACTGCATCCGTTAAAGCCAATACTGGCTTCCAAGCATCATTTGCACTTACAGATTAACTAAATGTTCACATTTTCATTTCTTTCAGGTAGCAGACATCCTGGCAAAAAGGCCTGTTTCTTTTTCAGCTATGTATCGCTTCCTCAACCTTAAAGCACTAGAAACGCTCCCCGGCCTTCCACTTCAGCTGAGGCGTCTCAAATGTCGGAACTAACCCAACTCCTGCAGCACAGGAAAAGAAAAGAATGATCTTTCACATTGCCTTGTCTTTTAAAAACAAGGGGTTGGTGTTAGCAAGACAAGCCTTTTGTTATTTGATTTTGTCCTGGGAACAGTGAGCGCGCTCCTAAAGGGTGCCTAGGCACTGGAACATAGGTTTTTACTTAAGCCTTCTTTTGCAGGCCTTTACATCTCAAGAAAGTGCTTTATATATGTGTTTATATATGAATACAAATATATGTGTGTGTAAAAAATATATATATGTTTATATATAAAAATCTACACATATATGATGACTAGGAAAGGAAAGATGATTTTATATTTATTTTAAGATTGATAGATTGATTTACAAATAGTTTACAAAAATTATATATATATCTATATTATATATAGTACATCTATATACAATTTAAATTATTTTTTAATTAAAATTAATTTAAGTTATTTAATAAATAATACATAAGGAAAATAGTAAAATTAAATTACATTAAGTAAGATTTCTTATTATTTGTAAAATATTAAATTGAATGCATTGTTATATTTATATATATTTTTTTAATGATGGTTTGAGTTTTAAGGGCGCAAGGGGATTTTTGTGTTCAGGGATGGGTACTTTTAAGTTGTGGTAAAAAGTATTTAGGGGTCAGGGATGGGTAGTGTTTAGAGGTAGTAAGGTGTTTTTAGGGTTTTTCCCGGGCGGGTAGTGTATGAGGCATGAGGTTGTATGGACAATTTAGGACTCATCAGTTCATCATACACCATCACACAATCATCCACCCTTTCATGCACTCACTCATTCATCCAACAATTCACTCATTCTTGCGCTCACCCATATTCACATTCACAAATCCACACACACAAACTTGCCAATCAATGAATGCTTTCACTTACAAAAACTCCAGCATAGTGCCAGTAAATGTTAAGCACCGATATAATTAGTCCTGCTTTCCAGATATGTTTTATCAGAGAGAGAGAGAGAGAGACAGAGAAAGAGAAAGAGAAAGAGAGAGAGAGAGTGTTTGAACTGCTGTTTCAGTTTAGTGTTGACCTACTAGTTATTTGACATCTGCAGACGTAAAAAAATACAGCTGTGCTAAATCAGATCGTTCACATGCCCTTTAGTATTTAGAAGAGTAAAGTACCATGAGAATACATCTGATTTCACTTTGAAGATGGATATTTTAAGAAATTACACTTTTAACATTTAGGTGTTGTGTTTGGGATAAAGATGTAACAAATCATGAAATGTGTATAATAACTACGACGGATGGATTATTCGCTGGAACATTCAATCGTGATACTGACCAAGGGGCAGATTGAGACATGGCACGTTTTAATTCTAAAAACGGAAATGTAGAACATGAAATAAAAAATACACATTATTCTACTTAGTGTATTTTCCATTTGTAAAATTAGACTAGGCCCGATTTACCAAAGAGATTTTGAGACATGTCTGTTATGCCTGTCCAGTAGAGTTAATTTGCACCTTTATGCGTTACACTGTATTTACAAAAGTTCAAGAACTAGTGTAAGTTAGTGAAACATAAGTAGGTAACCTAAGTGCTTTCTCTTTAATTTCACTCAATTGTAAAGTGTTTCAAAGGACTTAAACCTAAATTGGCGTATTTTACTCAATGTATGGAAATGAAAAACCTGTGTCTAGTACAACAAGCATAAGTGTGTTCTGGTAGCAAATCCCACATACTTAAGACCTTAAAACTATTCCTCACAACATTAGTAGGTTCTGCTGGTTTGGGGAGGAAAGGGTATTAAATAATCCAGCAGGAATAATTTAAGAAGCTATGTAGATGTAATCATAATAATAGTACCTCGACTTGTTCAGCGCAGCTAATCACACATGAGGGTCTCTACAAGGCGCTATCCATAGGTGGGGAAGATTAAGGGCCCGATTACGAGTTTGGCGGTATCACCGCCGTTTCACCGCGGTGGAGGTCTCCAGCCTGCCGTATTACAATGTCACCGTTGGGCCAGCGGTGCTGTTTCTGCTGGCCGGGAATATTTTTTCATATGTGTCAATGCAGGTGTGTATATTTTGACTGCACAAGTGTTACATGTAAACATACGCATTACCCATGTGAAAAAATACCTACTACCAGTACTTTCCCATTGCTGGAGTCTGGACCATATGCGCCCAGACCAGTCAATGGGTAAATAGTACAAAATGGACTTACCTGGATTTCGGCACCAACAGGGTTGTTTTCTTCAGGGTCAAGATGCTGCTGTGGAGAGGGGACCTGGAGAAAGGGATCCACGTGGGAGACTGAAGGGTAGAAAATGAAATGAGTAAGTATGCAGCCCATTTCCTTCGATTTCACCGACCCAAAGCAGGCAGTTTTACCACCATGGCCGGCTCGACGGAAAGCCAATTCGTAATTTTGATGGCGGTGAACTTGTCCATACGGCCCTCTGACAGCTGCTTTCCCCTTACTGCTGTTGAGGTGGTCTGTGAATGGCTGATGGTGGCGGCGGTACTCTGGAGGTCTTATGCTCTGCAAACCGCCAACATTGTAATATGACGGGTGGACTGCCAACTAGGCAGCTGGCTTTCCGACTCCGTTTTGACGGCGGTTCCCTGACCACCAAACTCGTAATCAGGCCCTAATTAATTTGTCCAGATACCGAGTCTTGAACTTGGATCCCCAGCTTCGAAGTCGGCAGCTCTGGCTGTTACACCACACCCTCTGTATGAGAGTCTTTTTTATGCCTGCTGAGGGCTAGCATAAAATGTAAAAATGTAGGTCAGGTGATTATAGTCCCCACTATATTAAAGCAAAATACGAACTTGCAGAAATCCACAGATATTTGAGATTTTATCTTGTAGTCTTTGTTGATGCTTTTCACAAATGATATTTTGAAAATAAGAATGCTCCCCACTTGATAAAGATTATTGCCCCAATTTTAGTTGGATTTCTCAAGATGTGTATCTGGTGTAGTTATTGAAGAGGCCTTTGCTTATTCTAGCGTATGTTAAGCCTGATTGACAAAGATGTTCAGTATGATGGTGCTGCTTGACATAAGATAGAGGAAAGTTTAGTGAATCAGGCCCACAAGTTTTTGCCTAAATAGAACTTGCTATTCTCAGGTATGTATCGCATTAGGGGTCAGGGAAACCCTCTGTACATGTGATAAACACCTGTTCCTGTCCTATGAATATCTTCACAAACAAGTACAAATGCATTTACTACACTCAAAACACATGTTTATCCTAGTGTATGTCTTGTTGAAATCATGTTAAAGTGCACCAGTGTCTTCAGTTTTCACAGGTGTCATATGTAAACCGAAGATATATAACAAGGAAAGATAGTTTTGAGTGAAAAGGAAAAAAAGTCTCCACAGTTAAAATAAAAAAAGTTTGAAATT
The DNA here is from genome assembly GCA_963921515.1 of Calotriton arnoldi. NCBI lineage: Eukaryota > Metazoa > Chordata > Amphibia > Caudata > Salamandridae > Calotriton > Calotriton arnoldi. The sequence continues at coordinate 2,890,116 of CAWUFW010000892.1, forward strand.
TCTAAATTATAAATATGTTAATACAAGTGTACAATACACGAAGGTACAGTTAGAAAAACAGATATAAGTGTGCTTTATCTGGAAATAATTATTTACTTATTATTAATTGATTTATTTATTTATCTTTATAGCAGTCCTACCATTTTAAACAGAAATGCTATACAAAAGGACAGGAACAGCCTATAGCGCAGTGTGCTGTGCAGATGACATGGTTAACATTCACCAAGGTGAGTAATCAAGGTTGTGTTCATAGGACCTGCTGAATGATAATAGAGAACTGAAACAGACAATCATCCTAATTATGACCATTAATCCACATTTTGGGAGACACTTTTGGGTAAGCAATAATAAGCATAACTTCAGAACTCTATAAGTAAAAATCATGATGTTGGATTCACAAAAGTTTCACATGCTTTTTAATCTCTATTTACAAAAGTCATGTCTTAATTTCATTACTGCCACGAAACGTCATGTTTGTTCCCAAAACATTTTCAAGTAGTGACAGAGAGAAAGGGATTAAGGGTTAGGGGTTAAGGGTATGGGTTCGGGTTTGAATTAGGAATGCACAGCTTAAAGGTATAGATTTAGGAGAATGGCTTATAGGGCTAAAGGGGTATGGGCTAAGAGTATAGGGTAGAGAGGTTTAGGAGATTGAGTTAGGGCTAATAAAGTTATAGTAAAGGGTATAGGGAATAGAGTATAGGGACATGGTTAGGGATTAAGGGTTAAAGGGTGATACGTTAAATTGTTAAAGGTTGGGGTTAGGGGCATCAGATTAAAGAGTTAAGGGTTTAGGCTCTAAAGTCAAGGGGTTAAAGGTTAGGGGTTAATGGTATGGGGTTAAGGTTTAGGGCTTTGGGTATAGTGTTAGTGATATAGGGCTGGAGGTTTTCAGTAAATAGTTTGGAACTAGGATTAAGGGTATAAGGTTAAGAGTTTTGGGTATAGCATTGAGGGTATGTGGTGTAGGATTAAGGGGATAGGGTAAAGGGTTTATGGTTAAGGGTATAGGGGTTTAGTTGTAGGGTATTGGTTAAGTTAAAAAGGTATGACATTAAGGGTCAAGTATATAGGGCTAAGGGGTTTGGGCATAGGACTAAGGGATTGAGGTAAAGGGTTAATCATCATGAGTACATTTGTTTAGCCCTGCCGTTGGAAATGTGTTTAAGGTGTGTTGATTATTGTTACAGTTATTTTTACATCCAACATGTTGCTATTCAAAATAATTCTGCATTTAATTTATGTCAATGGAACACACTGCAGTTTCAAAGTGCTGAAATTAGAAGGGTTAAAATAAACTGATTTTATTTCTCAGCATAAATTTAAATTGAGAAGGTACAACTTTTAATGCTCCGCGATTGATTGACTGACAAGCCATTCCCTAACAAGTAAGGGCCAGCTGTATGATCGTTTTTTGCAGTCGCAAACAGGAATTCGGCCCATTTGCAACCCGCAAAATAGGTCTGCTCTATGTACAAACCCTATTTTGCAACTCAGTAACCTATTACAGACTCGCAAAATAGGGTTTGCGATCGCTATTAGGAAGGGGCGTTCCGAAGGGCGTCCCTTCTTAATAGTGAGTCATACTTCAATGTACGATTGTTTTGCGACTGCAATTGCGGTCGCAAAACACTCGCAGTTTACCACCCATTTCAAAAAGGTGGTAAGCCACTTGCAAACGGGAAGGGGTCCCCAGGGGACCCCTTCCCCTTTGTGAATGGCAGCAAAAATATTTTTAAGAGCAGGAAGGGACCACTGGCTGCTCTTTAAAAAGGAAACAGAAACATTTCATTTTTCTTTTTTAAATGCATCCCGTTTTCCTTTAAGGAAAACGGGCTGCATTTGGAGAAAAAAAAAAACGGCATTATTTAAAATGCAGTCACAGACATGGTGGTCTGCTGACCCCAGCAGGCCACCATCCCTGTGAGTGCTGGCCATTCTCAATGGGTTGCAAATTGCGACCTGCCTCATGAATATTAATGAGGCAGGCAATTTGTGACCCCATTAGGAATCGCAAACAGTGTCTGAGACACTGTTGTACAATCAATTTTGCAAGTCGCAAATTGCAAGTCGCAAATTGACGCAATTTGCAACTCGCAAAATGGAAGGGTCGTACATCTGGCCCTAAATGCCGTACCATAGGCATTTTCATGATTTCTATAATAGAAGTGAAGTTATTAAGAATCTACTCATGTTAAGTCTGTGGATAATTACACCAGGATCGCACTACATGACTTAAGTATATAGAATTTGAAACTTCGCACCAACACTTGGAAGAGCAATGGGGTAGAGAGCAGCATCACCATATCTAGTAGATATGACTCAGCGCTGCTCCCTCCACCGCGCAACACAGTGCAGCAACTTTGTTTGCAGTGCTGTCCTATTTTTTACTAAATCGGCCACAATGTACTTGTGTTAATGGAAAGTCATATATTATAGAAAAATATTAAAAATGTTTACAGAATATAAAATTAATTGATATTGTTAATTTAGATTATATATATGGCACCATACTTTTGATTAAACAAATCAGTGTATTTTATCATACCTTCAGTTCTATCTAATCATAAAAACAAATATTGTTTTAAAAAACAATGGGCCCGATTCACAAAAATAATCAGAGACAAAATCCTAAACTTACTACTTTTGGTATTCACAGAAGGCATTTAGTAGTAGTAAAGTTAGGATTCCTAACTTTACTACTACTAAACTGAGAAAAAATCCTAACTTTACGACTTTCGGTATTCACATAAGGCATTTAGTAGTAGTAAAGTTAGGAATCCTAACTTTACTACTACTAAATCCCTTTTGTGAATACCGAAAGTCGTAAACTTAGGATTTTGTCTCAGTTTAGTACTAGGAAGCTATTTTGCACTATTTTAGTATGACAATATATCAGGAAATTGCACCTGCAATAGTACTGTAAATATTGGCAGAACATGCAAGGTAATATATATATATCGCGAAAAATTGTTACGCCAAAAAGAAAGTAAATACATTCTAGAATTCAATACAAAGACACCTACAGGTCTGAATACCAGCGAAGATCTACACCTCTTTCTGTAATTGACCACGAATACTGTCTGTCCATGCATTTGTTGGTCTGCTAAGATCAGGCAGGTGACTAGTCTTGTACACACACCAACGTATATGATACTCCGTCATGCTAAGGTTTCTTAATGTATTGTTTCCAGTTGGTCCTTTTGTGTATCTTCATTACGATTTTCCTTTGCGCATTTGTGCATTGATGAAGTTTCTCTTGTAATTTGTTCGATTCTAGTATCTGTTTTTACATATATTTATGTATGTTTTAGGTGACATCATAGGCGGTACACTGTTACAGCAGTCACCACGCACTGGGTAGGTTGATTAGCTTAAGGGACATTTCCACACATCACTCTGTTAATGTGTATGACTCCCTTTTTTAACCACTGCTATCTCAGACTGAAAGGGACTTTTAATCTACACGTAACACCACCACTACCAACACTGTGCACTGATCACGCACGTCCCTTTCTTTCTTCCCTTTGGCACTCCTCACTTTCCTCTCACTCACCAGTTGTACAGCGAAATCACACCATAGTAGTCTCCGGTTATTTCTAGCCGGTTAACATGCTGTCAAGGCGTAACCCACCCATTGAGTAACTCTAAACAGGACTTAATGTAGCCTGAGGATGTTTTCACTTATAGCCGCTACCCACAATATCACGACTAATTTTTCTGTTAGGATGCGTAATTCCACGTACCTTAGTTCATGCCCATGTTAGAATCGTTAATTTTCATATGCCACTATGGCCCGTATTTTCGTTTGGAAATTTGTTCAAACATGGGTTCATTTACTTTTTGTAAATAAGTCGTGCTTTATTCTGCTTTTTATTATCCTCCTAAAGGTGTTCTTTCACGGCTACGAGTTACAATTTATTTAATCAATTTCAATTGCAAGTCTGTCTTTTATGTTTGTCCATGCCTGTCTATGTCTCAGGCATGCTGCCTTGTAAAGCAAAGTAAATCAACCCACATGTGATACATGCAGTAAAGTGTGGGAAAATGCCTTCTCATTGTAGTAGACATAGTAACAAGACTACTTCACTTACCTGTATATATTTCGCCAATGTATTGTCAGCGCGCTATGTGATCAAGGCTGCATGTCTGGCAGCCGAAACGCGTAATTTGGACCTTGATGCTTCATTAAACTTCTAAAAGATATTCAAATCAGCTTCTGGAGTCTGTGCCCTGGTGTAGCGCCGCAGTGGATGTTAATACTAAGGGATTTCGGAGTGATATATATATATATATATATATATATATATATATATATATATATTTTACCTACTGGTGGTCGCCAGTAGGTAGTTATAGTTAGGACCTAGTTTCCATAGGAAAAGCGTTCTTTGTTTTCCTAATAACTTTGGCGTCGTTTGACGAATCTTCGCAAAATTGTCAAAACTAGTGGCCCGCTCCGGTCAGCTCCTGTCTTGAAAGTTTCGGGATGATTCGTCAAGCGGGGGCTGAGAAAAAATGGGGGTCCCAAAACGCGTTTTCCACATGTTAATTTCCATAGGAAACTTTAGACAAAGCTACAGCTTGAAGTGCTGAACGGAATTACACCAAATTTGGGAAAACGGTAGCCCTTGGTTCAGAAAGAGTCCTTTTTCTTAAATGGTGTAAATCCGTTCAGTAGTTGCTGAGAAATTAAAGAAACAAGAAATGTATATATCTGAGCACCGAGGAGGGTTCGCGAACCCTCCCGGGCATGAGCTTTCACTGGTATTGGCTGCCAACAATCCAAACCAGGAACTGTTGGCAGCCATTTTGTGACTCGGTTACCGAGTCAGAAGAAAACTGTGCAAAAAAAGATGAAAAACAAGAAAAGGGGGCAGGGTAGGAACACCCTGACCCCCTAGGCATGCTCAGGGGGTCCCACAAAAAAACAAAGTCGCGCTGGGTGCGCGACTCCGGGTGAATTTTCTTTTTAAAAAAATGGAGCACAGGGTTATTAAATAAGGGGGGTCTCGGGGGCACTCCCCAAGCCCCGGGGACCGCCACCTCCCCGGGGCTTATGTTAATTGGATGGGGGGCCTTGGGGCCCCTCCAAGCCCCGGGGACCGCCACCTCCCCGGGGCTTTTAATAATAAATAGTGGGTGGGGGGCTCAAGCCCCCCCACACTGCCCCGGGGACCACCACCTCCCCGGGGCACTAAAAATTGAAATTCGGGGGCTGTTACGGACCCCCAAGCACTGGGGACCACCACCTCCCCGGGCTTTAGAAATGTTGGGAGGGGGGCCGGGCGACCCCCCTCCAGGAGCCCTTGATGGCCCTGGGGACCGCCACCCCCCAGGGCCGGCTCCTGCAATGTCCCGGGGTACCCACCCCCGGGACATTGCTGTTTGCAATGACAGGGTGGGAGCCGTGCGGCTCCCGCCCTGCTATTGCAAACGCTGCTTTGCTTGATTGAAGTGAGAGCAGGAAAACCTGCTCTCGCTTCAATCAAGCAAAGCAGGATTGCTTCTGGGCAAAGGGAGCTGCATGTTAGGAGCTCCCCTTGCTCAAAAGCAATGCCGGCTCCCGCAGGAGGCAAGTAGCCGGCGGGACCGTGGGGGCATTGGGGTCCCCCCATGGTCCCCAACGTGAGGCCATGCCCCGGGGGATGGGGTCCCCGGGGCCAAAAATGGCCCTGGAGGGGGGCCACTCAGCCCCTCTCCCTTTTTTTTATAAAATAATGAATTTGGCATGCCCCGGGGCATGGGGTCCCCGGGGCGTATATAAATTGATGGAAGTGGGTGGGGTTTTTTTTTGCGAAATTTTGGAGTCGCGACCCTAGCGCGGCTCTCAGCGCGGCCCCCTAGTGTAAACGCGATGGGTGCGCGGCCCCCTAGTGTAAACGTGATGGGTGCACGTTTCGAAAGGCGCGATGGGTGCGCGACTCCAAGCAAAAATAATTGCAAATCTTTTTTTTTCTAAAAGTTGGTTATATGTTGGGTTATTGGGTGGCTCTAAAAAGAGCCCTTGTTTTGAATGGGAGATTGTTGTAGCTACATGTAAGTGCGGATGCAGAGCTTCAGGTTGTTGAGAAACACTCTGTTGCCTTGATCAGTGAAGTGTACTCCATCACTTCTGTAGATGTCATCCATATGGAAACGTAGATTGTTGTTATAGATGGAGCCCATCCTATGGTCTCTGAGGTAAGCGGAAACAGCTTTATTGACATTTTTTCTAGCTTTCTCAATCTGTGGACAGAATTGATTGGACCACTTCCATTTCTGTCTTTGGCATATGTTAGAGTATACAAAGACAGTTTGGGGGAATAGCAACATCAATTCTGCAAAGGTGTCCTTAATTAGCATTTCCAGACCAACCCCAGTCAATGTGCCTAGGTCATTGCCACCACAGTGCACAATCATGAGGTTAGGGGGTTGGAGATGTAAAAAGGTTTTAACCAAAGGCATCACTTGGTGCCACTTTAATCCTCTTTGTCCAATCCATTTAATGTCTACATTTTGCAAAGCTAGATCTTTGTCAATACCTCTGCGTTCAGCATACCTTTTGCACCAGAAAACTTAGCTGTGTCCCACAATCCACACTCTAAGCATCTTGAAGGGAAGTCTGGATATAATGAAAAGATGTCTGTAGCTGAGGTACTCAGTTGGTAGAATGAGAGGTATGTAAAATGGTGGACAAGATGCAGTTTTTAAAAATGAAGAGAATTGATTGGCTGTTTAAGAACATTCTATATTTAAAAATAGGGTGCATTTTTCTTTTTTGAAAAAGCATTTTTCTTATTGGTTAGTTAAAAATGTTTGAAAGGTACAACAGAAAGGATTAGATCATATTTTGCCAAGTCAACCACACCTGCTGTTTGAATTTGCAACATTGTGTGGTGAACTTGAAAATATGGTGAACTTGTGACCTGTGAGTTCAGTTGAATGTTCCATGAACTGTTGCTATGGAAACTGGCATTAGGCAGAATGTGGGGTAGGGTTAAAAGTTAACTGTGCTTTTAAAATATGAAATTTTAATAAATATATATAAGTAATATTTTTTTTAATGATTTTTCCTAAGTCATTTCTATCTTTAGAAGTGGTGTTTAATTAAAAAATAGTGTTAAATTTATTTGCTATATCTTTTTGAACTCCCGTCCGACTTTGCGACTCCATCGCGGTGGTGCACGATGGGGTCGCGACTTAAAAAAAAATGTAGAAACAGTTTGGACACCTTTAGAAGTCAGTTGCTAAGGGTTATTATGTGTAACCAATAGAAATGTGTTTAACAATTTGAAAAAATCTGAGAAGCAATGTGATTTGTTGCTTATGTGTATTTGTGTGGAGAAAGAGAGGGAAACCTTGCCATTACTGGTTTTACCTTGCTGAGTCTGGTGCATTATATTGATTGTGTGTAAAAGTAAATCCTGTCAAAGTTTATGAGATTTTAAATTCAACACATTTATATGCAAGGTAAGTTATAAATTTGTGAGGTTTATTTTTAAAATGTTAACATTATTCAAAAAGTGTGTTGTTTGAAATATATTATGAAATGTAGAGATATATATTGTAGTTTGTTTGATTGGACTTAAATGTTGTTTAAAAAAGAATTTGTACAGTAATATGTGTATTTTTTTAAAATGACTACTGATGTTCATATAAGATGTGATTAATTAGGTTTGTTTTTTAAGTCTGTACAAAGGTATAGTTGAATGATGCCACATAATTTTAGATAGTTGGTTGCAGATGCAGCACAAATGTGTAGTTTGAAAGATGTTCATATAAGGTGTTATTACTTAAGTTTCTTTTTACTAGTCAGAAATAAGGTATACTTAAATGATGCCCATAATTATACAGAAAAAGATGAAGATGGAGAATAAAATAGTGGTATAAACTTTGGAGACATAAAGTGCTGTTAATTAGGCTTCTTTTTTCTAGTCTGAACAAAGGTAAAGTTCAATGATGCCACATAATTTAGGATACAAGGGTGAAGATGTACAGTAAAAGTGTGGTTTTTAAAATGCACATAAAAGGTGTTGTTAATTAGCCTTCTTTTTTTAAGTCTGTTGAGAGGTATAGTTTTATGATGTTGCATATTTGTAGATAGATTGGTGAAGATGTAGCTCAAAAATTAACTATCACATATTATTCTTGCAGGCATGTGGTACTTATCTACTTAACTAAATATTATGTAATGACTGATCTATGTGTTCAGAATGTATTTATACAGTTATATGTATGCTTAGTGAACTATTGAGAGGCTGCCTGACCGATTAGAGGAGTGCAAAGGTAGTGACTAGGTGATTTTAAAACTACATGAGTAATGATTGACTGATTCCATAATCTGCAATCACCCAGTTAGTATCTAAGCACTCATTAAATCACTCCGCCACTACCCAAGCACTTATGAAATCACCCAGGCACTCTCCTTGCAGTACTCTAATCATCCAGTCAGTACCCATGTAGTCATGCAATGACCCAGGCAGTAACCATGCACTGCTACAATCATCTGTGCACTACCCATACAATCCTCTAACCGCCTAGACCCTGCTCATTCACACCTTCAATTACCCAGGTAGTACCCATGCAGTCCAGCAATCCCCCTGTCACTCCCCATGCACTCCTGAAATCACCCAGCCAGTACCATGTACTTATCCAATCACTACGTCAATATCCATGCACTCTCCTTGCAGTACTCTAATCATCCAGTCAGTACCCATGTACTCATGCAATGACCCAGGCAGTAACCATGCACTGATACAATCATCTGTGCACTACCCATACAATCCTCTAACCGCCTAGACCCTGCTCATTCACACCTTCAATTACCTAGGTAGTACCCATGCAGTCCAGCAATCCCCCTGTCACTCCCCATGCACTCCTGAAATCACCCAGCCAGTACCATGTACTTATCCAATCACTACGTCAATACCCATGCACTCTCCTTGCAGTACTCTAATCATCCAGTCAGTACCCATGTACTCATGCAATGATCCAGGCAGTAACCATGCACTGCTACAATCACCTGTGCACTACCCATAGAATCCTCTAACTGCCTAGACAGTGCTTATTCACACCTTCAATTACCCAGTTAGTACCCATGCAGTCCAGCAATCACCCTGTCACTCCCCGTCCACTCCTCCAATCACCCAGCCAGTACCATGTACTAATCCAATTACTCCGCCAATACCCAAGCACTCATAAATTCACCATGCACTCTCCTTGCAGTACTGTAATCATCCAGTCAGTACCCTTGTACTCATGCAATGACTCAGGCAGTAACCATGCTCTGCTACAATCACCTGTGCACTACCCATACAATCCTCTAACCGCCTAGACACTGCTCATTAACACCTTCAATTACCCAGGTAGTACCCATGCAGTCCTGCAATCACCCTGTCACTCCCCGTGCACTCCTCTAATCACCCAGCCAGTACTATGTACTAATCCAATAACTCCGCCAATACCCAAGCACTTATAATTTCGCCCAGGCACTTTCCTTGCAGTTCTCTAATCATCCACTCAGTACCCATGTACTCATGCAATGACACAGGCAGTAACCATGCACTACTACAATCACCTGTGCACTACCCATACAATCCTGTAACCGCCTAGACACTGCTCATTCACACCTTCAATTACCCAGGTAGTATCCATGCAGTCCAGCAATTCCCCTGTCACTCCCCATACACTCCTCCAATCACCCAGCCAGTACCATGTACTAATCCAATCACTCCGACAATACCCAAGCACTTATAAATTCACCATGCACTCTCCTTGCAGTACTCTAATCATCCAGTCAGTACCCATGTACTCATGCAATGACCCAGGCAGTAACCATGCACTGCTACAATCACCTGAGCACTACCCATACAATCCTCTAACCACCTAAACACTGCTCATTCACACCTTTAATTACCCAGGTAGTACCCATGTAGTCCAGCAATCACCCTGCCACTCCCCGTGCATTCCTCCACTCACTCACCCAGCCAGTACCATGTACTAATCCAATCACTCCGCCAATACCCAAGCACTTATAAATTCACCATACACTCTCCTTGCTGTACTCTCATCCTCCAGTCACTACCCATGTACTCATGCAATGACCCAGGCAGTACCCATGCAGTACCACAATCACCTGTGCACTACCCATACAATCCTCTAACCGCCTAGACACTGCTCATTCACACCTTCAATTACCCAGGGAGTACCCATGCAGTCCAGCAATCACCTTGTCACTCCCCTTGCACTCCTCCAACGACCCAGCCTGTACCATGTACTAATCCAATTACTGCGCCAATACCCAAGCACTTATAAATTCACCATGCACTCTCCTTGCAGTACTCTAATAATCCAGTCAGTACCCTTGTACTCATGCAATGACCCAGGCAGTAACCATGCACTGCTATAATCACCTGTGCACTACCCATACCATCCTCTAACCGCCTAGACACTGCTCATTCATACATTCAATTACCCAGGTAGTACCCATGCAGTCCAGCAATCACCTTGTCACTCCCCGTGCACTCCTCCAATCAGCCAGCCAGTACCATGTACTTATCCAATCACTGCGCCAATACCCAAGCACTTATAAATTCACCCAGGCACTCTCCTTGCAGTTCTCTAATCATTCACTCAGTACCCATGTACTCATGCAATGACCCAGGCAGTAAGCATGCACTGCTACAATCACCTGTGCACTACCCATACAATCCTCTAACCGCCTAGACACTGCTCATTCACACCTTCAATTACCCATGTAGTACCCATGTAGTCCACCAATCCCCCTGTCACTCCCCATGCACTCCTCCAATCACCCAGCCAGTAACATGTAGTTATTCAATCACTGCGCCAATACCCAAGCACTTATAAATTCACCATGCACTCTCGTTGCAGTACTCTAATCATCCAGTCAGTACCCATGTACTCATGCAATGATCCAGGCAGTAACCATGCACTCCTACAATCACCTGTGCACTACCCATAGAATCCTCTAACTGCCTAGACACTGCTCATTCACACCTTCAATTACCCACGTAGTACCCATGCAGTCCAGCAATCTCCCTGTCACTCCCCGTCCACTCCTCCAATCACCCAGCCAGTACCATGTACTAATTCAATTACTCCACCAATACCCAAGCACTTATAAATTCACCCATGCACTCTCCTTGCAGTACTGTAATCATCCAGTCACTACCCATGTACTCATGCAATGACACAGGCAGTAACCATGCTCTACTACAATCACCTGTGCACTACCCATACAATCCTCTAACCGCCCAGACACTGCTCATTCACACCTTCAATTACCCAGGTAGTACCCATGCAGTCCAGCAATCACCCTGTCAGTCCCAGGGCACTCCTCCAATCACCCAGCCAGTACCATATACTATCCAATCACTCCGCCAATACCCAAGCACTTATAAATTCACCCAGGCACTCTCCTTGCAGTTCTCTAATCATCCACTCAGTACCCATGTACTCATGCAATGACCCAGGCAGTAACCATGCACTGCTACAATCACCTGTGCACTACCCATACAATCCGGTAACCGCCTAGACACTGCTCATTCACACCTTAAATTACCCAGGTAGTATCCATGCAGTCCAACAATTCCCCTGTCGCTCCCCATGCACTCGTCCAATTACCCAGCCAGTACCATGTACTAATTCAAGCACTCCGCCAATACCCAAGCACTTATAAATTCACCCATGCACTCTCCTTGCAGTACTCTAATCATCCAGTCAGTACCCATGTACTCATGCAATGACCCAGGCAATAACCATACACTGCTACAATCACCTGTGCACTACCCATACAATCCTCTAACCACCTAGACACTTCTCATTCACACCTTCAATTACCCAGGTAGTACCCATGTAGTTCAGCAATCACCCTGTCACTCCCTGTGCACTCCTCCAATCACTCAGCCAGTACCATGTACTAATCCAATCACTCCGCCAATACCTAAGCACTTATAAATTCACCATACACTCTCCTTGCAGTACTCTAATCATCCAGTTAGTACCCATGTAATCATGCAATGACCCAGGCAGTACCCATGCAGTACCACAATCACCTGTGCACTACCCATACAATCCTCTAACCGCCTAGACACTGCTCATTCACACCTTCAATTACCCAGGTAGTACCCATGCAGTCCAGCAATCACCTTGTCACTCCCCGTGCACTCCTCCAATGACCCAGCCTGTACCATGCACTAATCCAATCACTGCGCCAATACCCAAGCACTTATAAATTCAACATGCACTCTCCTTGCAGTACTCTAATCATCCAGTCAGTACCCTTGTACTCATGCAATGACCCAGGCAGTAACCATGCACTGCTACAATCAACAGTGCACTACCCATACAATCCTCTAACCGCCTAGACACTGCTCATTCATACTTTCAATTACCCAGGTAGTACCCATGCAGTCCAGCAATCACCTTTTCACTCCCCGTGCACTGCTCCAATCAGCCAGCCAGAACCATGGACTTATCCAATCACTGCGCCAATACCCAAGCACTTATAAATTCGCCATGCACTCTCCTTGCAGTACTCTAATCATCCAGTCAGTACCCATGTACTCATGCAATGACCTAGGCACTAACCATGCACTGCTACAATCACCAGTGCACTACCCATACAATCCTCTAACCGCCTAGACACTGCTCATTCACACCTTTAATTACCCAGGTAGTAGCCATGCAGTCCAGCAATCCCCCTGTCACTCCCCGTGCACTCCACCAATAACCCAGCCAGTACCATGTACTAATCCAATCGCTCCGCCAATACCGAAGCACTTATAAATTCACCCAGGCACTCTCCTTGCAGTACTCTAATCATCCAGTCAATACCCATGTACTCATGCAATGACCCAGGCAGTAACCATGCACTGCTACAATCACCTGAGCACTACTCATACAATCCTCTAACCGCCAAGAGACTACTCATTCACATCTTCAATTACCCAGGTAGTACAGATGCAGTCCAGCAATCACCCTGTCACTGCCCATGCACTCCTCCAATGATGAAGGCATTACCCATGCACTCATACAAGCACCTATGTAGTCCTATAGTATATAGTGTATAGTTAAATAATATTAAATTTATTTTTCATATTCTTTTTGTCCAGATATTCTTCATTATTATTAAGAAAGACTTACCATGACAAAAAAAACAGTAATGAGAAAACAAGAAAAGAAACAATACTATTTAAAGAAAAGACAACAGCAGGAATTAGATGAACTACAACATGTGGGAAAAAAGAAAAAGTCTTGCGGTAAGAGAACAAAAGAATTTATTAAAAGACTTTCAAGGACTAGAAAGGGTTTGGAGAATGTAGAAAATAGAAAGAATACCTCTAGAACAAAGAAGAAAGAAATGAAAAAAGGACAAATTAATGGCAAATCACGTTCTGATAAAACAATCCATGCTAAAAGAAGGAAGAATCAATTTTATGAAATAAGAAAACGTATGTTTAAAAGTAGAGCACTACAAAATTTATTAAAAGATGGCAGGAAATATAAAAGAAGAATTGCTTTTTATAAAAAGAAAAAACAGATTGAAACTATAGTTGAAAAGGCTTTTGAAATAAAAAGAAAATTGTTCATTTTAGTTTTAAACAGAATGCGAACATTAGATAAACCAATGCATTCTATGAAGGAGAAAAGTAAAAAGAAGGGACTAATTAATAGAACTAACTTTTGTAAAAAAAAATTGGGTGAATGGAAGCACACTTCAAGTTCAGAGCCTTTTTTTAATAAAGAGAGCTATTTTCAAAGCAATACATTTGTTCATGCAGTTGATCCCAATGGTCGTGGTCATGAAGTGAAGAACGGTTGTGCAATTGAAAAAGAAAAGATGGTTCCTAGAAATGTAGAAGAAGTGATTGCTGATGAAGTTCTAGGGAGATGTATTAAAGCCCCAGTGTATACTTGGAATTGTAGTAGTATTTGTAGTATACGACAGGAGTCTATTGATATTTTATGAAATTTCTTCCGAGCGTATAGTAAAAAAAGTGTAAAACAAAAGATTAAGATGCTGCAAGGATTAGATCCTTGCAAAGTGAGAAACAATTCTGGTTTGCAAGGTCATTCTCTGGCTTGTCTTTCTAGAAAAGTGTGTAAAAGTGTGTTTCATCATTTGAGAATGTTAGCAGTACATCACTCTCAAATGCGGAAGTTAGTAAGAAGATTGTACTATGTAAAAAGTCCTGCAATAATTTTAAGTGACTTAAACACTGCTCTTTTGCATGGGAAAGTATCGGATGTAAAAAAGTTTGTGATGATATAGAGTTTCGTTTCTTTGGTCCTGAACAGGAGTGTACAGAAAGTGAGAGTTTGATAAGTGTAGGTGTTGAAGAAGAGGTTGAAGATAGTAGTACTGAGAAGTTTGAAGAAAAAATTACGAAATTTAAGGTAATTTGTTGTGAAAGACCAAACTATGGGGGTCATTATGATGGCGGGCGGATCGCCCCCGCCGGGCCGGCGGTAGTCACCGCCGGCCCGGCGGGGGCGATCCGCCCGCCATCCACACAGCAAAGACCCCCCGCCATATTATGATGGCTGGGGGGTCCACGGCGGACGGAAAGGCCGTCCGCCGCTTTTCCGCCGGTCGACTCGTCGACTGGCGGAAAACCAGGTTAATATGGTGGCGCATATGGTGGCGCCATCCATATTACGATGCCTGCGGAGATCAGCCTTTCCATGGCGGCGTTGCAGCCATGGAAAGGCATACGGTCTTTGATGTTGGGGGCCCGTAGCGGGCCCCCAGGAGGTTGGGGGGGTGGAGGGTGCACATGGGGGGTACCTGTGGTACCCCCTGCATTTGTATGCACAAGGTGGCAGGCACCGCGCGGTGCCTGTCACGTTGTGCATGCAAATGCACGACATGCATTCACAGCATTGTGGCGGGCGGTGCTGTGAATAGGGCTTGCCACCGCCACAGTGGCGGTGGCATCGTAATATCATGTGCGGGACCGCCGCACCCCTTGCGGTCGGTCCCGCATTCCGCTGCGGTGGCGGGCAGACTTTCTCCGCCCGCCATCATAATGACCCCCTATGTGTGTATTTGTTGTCGACGTACTCACTATAGAAATCAAATTAGAAATGTTGATCTGTATTTAAAAAGTGAAAAAGAAAACAATGATAAGTGGAAGGAATTTGGAGCTTATTTGTTGGTGGAAGATTGCTTTGAGTTGGGTAGTGATCAACATATTTGTAAATATTGTTATACGAAATTAGAGGAGAACAAAATGCCAGCTAGAGCTGTACATAATAACCTAGAGTTGGTAGCTATTCCTCCAGAACTGGTAGATTTAAACATGTATGAGTCCATTCTGATTCAATCTGTGCACCCATTTCAGGCTATTGTTCGTATGGAGCCTAAAGCAGGTAAGCTGCCTCCATCAGATTTACAAAGAGGCTTAAAAGGAAGAGTTGTGTATTTACCTTTAGATTTAAAAAAAAATATTGAAACTATTGGTGTAGAGAAAGAAGAAACAGAACCTGTAGTTATTCTAGTTAATGGTGTTCCTACGAAGAGTCGGAAAATATGGCAAGAATTAGTAGATGTCAGCAAAGTGCAAAAGGCTACGTTATATTTCCCAAAAAACAATGTTTACTACAAAAATGTGTATGTGGAAGAAGAAGAAATCGATTTAGGAGATGATAGCGAAATTTCAAGTGGCCAAATTGAAAAAGTGGACATCTCCAAAAGTGAAGAAATTTATGAACATTATAGTGTACATCCATTACATTCAAAGGAAGTGTTTGGAAATACTATTGAATTATTCCAAATGAAGAAAGCGAAGGGAACTCCCATGATTGTTTGGGAAAAAAGTTTGGAAGCTCGTTGTTTTCCACAGCTGTTCCCCACTGGAAAAGGTGGACGATATGAAGAACGACCAGTACAGATTCCAGCATCAGAATATCGTACAACAAGATTGTACTCAGAAGATCCAAGATTTCGACAATGTATTCCATATATATTTCATCTTTTGTTTGAAAGTGACTTGTCTGGACTTTCATATGCAGTGAACCACATATTAAAAACAGGAGTTCATCTTCAACATGTTTCTGCAAAGGAATTCATGGGCAAAGTACAACAGAAAGACGATCATTTAGAATCTCAATTGATTAATTTGATGGCGTGTCAACGTGGTACTAATGAGTATTGGTATCGTCGTCATGGAGAACTTAAATGTATGTTAAGGAACTTAGGAACCCCTACATGGTTTGTTACACTAAGCTGTGCTGAATACGCATGGGACGATTTACTTGAATTTCTTCGTGAAGCAAATTCGAATATTAAAAAAATTGAATTCAAGACAGCTGGAGAACTGTGTTCCTTGGATCCTGTAAATGTGTGCAGATATTTTAATCATAGGTTTCAAGCTATGATGTATTTTATCTGCAATAAAAAGAACCCACCTCTTGGAGAAGTTATTGATTTCTTTTGGAGAAAGGAGTACCAAGCTAGAGGTGCTCCTCATATACATATACTTCTATGGATCAAGGATGCACCTAAATTTGGAACTGATTCTGATGAGACTGTTTTATCTTTTATTGAAGACTATGTTTCATGTGCTATTCCAAAAACAGGAGAAGAAAATACCTTAAGATAACAAGTTTTACGGTTTCAAAATCATCGATGTGGCAAATACTGTCGACGGAAATACAAGTCAAAAGATAAGTTTTATACAAAATGTCGTTTTGGATTTCCACGTCCAGTAATTTCCAAAGGAAGAGTCAACAGTTTCATGTCAGCAGTGAGGCATACTATCACTAGAAAATCTCCAAAAATACTTACAATATAAAAAGAAGTGAACATTCTAAGTATATTAATGATTACAATCCAGTGATTTTGTCGATGTGGAATGCAAATATGGATATTCAGTATGTTGCGGATAATTCCATTGCTGTTGCTCGCTATGTTACGTCATACATAACAAAATCTGAAAAGACGGAGAAATGTGGGAAGAAATTTCACAAGAGAAGACTCTTAGTAATAAATTGTACAGCTTTAGTTTGAAGATGCTGTCCCATCGAGAGATTGGATCCTACGAATGTTCGGAATGGTTGACCTCTGCAAGTTTATATTCAAAGTCAAGAGGAATCATTTGGGTTAGTCTAGGTCTTGCTGCAACACGAAATCGAGTATTGAAATCTGTACAAGAAAATGAATATTTAGCATTAAATGAACCGGAAAGCACAGATATTGTTAAAACAAACACGTTGGATTCGTACTATCCTAAAAGAAGTCCCTATCTTGAAAACATATGTCTCTATGAAGTACTGCAATATTACAGCTTTAAGAGAAATATTACAGAGAACATAAATGAAGAAAAATATGAAGTCATTGGCAGTGATGGATGTTTGGTGAAACATACCAAAGGAAATCTCATTAATCACAGGAAACTCAGTTGCAAAACACCAGATAAAAAGGAATTTGACTATTTAGCACTTCTGCAACTGTTCAAGCCTTGGCGTACTGAAATGGAATTATTTGGAGATTTTCAGTGCTATGAAGATTCTTTTAATGCATGTAAAGATAGCATTGAATGCACAGTTTTTCCAAATTATCTCCAAATGTTGAATGAAGAAATTGAACAAGAAGCTACTATTGCAGCTGAGATTGCTAGAGACAGTTCTCAAGATAGTCAAAGTTCTGCTCCACTGAGTCAAGATCCACTAGGACAACCAATTCTTGAAAATGAAGCAGCAATAGCCATGACTGAAGTAGAAACAGCAATGCATCAAGCTCAACAGGATATTATGGAGTTAGGAAACTTGGAACAGCAACTAAATATCGAACAGAAAGAAATATATCAGCAAGTTACACAACAGATCGACCATGGTTTACTTCATGAAAATAAAGAATGCAACTGCACATCTTTTAAACCTATTCAAATGTATATCAGTGGTCAAGCTGGTACAGGAAAAAGTTTCTTAATAAAAGTTTTGACCAGTTATCTACAGAAAACCACTGAATCACATTTATCTTGTGTTGTAACCGCTCCAACTGGATTAGCAGCACACAACATTAAAGGGATTACATTACATCGTTTACTAATGCTACCTGTTGAACATGAAAACAAGTTGGAATATCACAAGCTTTCTGGAGAAGCTTGTTTCGAAGTTTCAAGAGTACTAAAGAAAATGAAACTTCTGATCATTGATGAGGTGAGCATGGTCTCAAACTTAATGCTTGCCTTTGTACATTTAAGAATGCAGCAAATTTTAAAAACAGATTATGATGTGTTATTTGGAGGAAAACGTGATTGTTTTCGGCGATCTACTACAACTTACTCCTGTAAAAGGGGAACCAGTTTTTAAAACACTTGTGCATGAAGACACCAGGAAATCTTTGGGAAGTATTGGAAATGTCAACATTTGGTCATATTTTGAATACAAAGAACTTATTAAAAATATGCGACAGGCAAGTGATGAAGATTATGGAAGCATTCTCCAAGATATAAGAATTGGTGTATTGACAGAACATGGTAAAGAAGCTTTGCAAAGTCGGCTACTTACAAACTTGTTTCCAAATGAAAATGTTGCTCCGGAAAGAATATACAAAAATATTGGAGAAAAGAAATCTATAATCTGCCTAATGCCAACACTGCGAGAGTGTTCTACATTCAATGAAGAACTTTTAAAGCTACAAAAACAACAAATAATAAAAATGGAAGCCATTGATAAAATAGAGCACGAAGGAATTACTATTATTTTGTCAGAAAAATGAAGAACAAAATTGGATCCTTTGGAAAAATCTATATCTAAGACTGCTGGTTTAGAAAAGAATTTATATGTATGTGAAAACTGTCGGGTAATTTTACGGCGTAATTTGGATGTGGAAAAAGGTTTAGTAAATGGAGCAATGGGAAAAGTTGTTGATTTTGTTAATGATCCAAATAGAGATGGAATTGAATTTTTGAAGATTAAATTTGATCAGATTGAAGAGGTAAAACAGATTGGACGTTGTGCTGTTCGTTTTTTGCTTGTTTAAGACTTGTATGTTCGCAGAAAACAGTTTCCTTTATCTTTAGCATATGCGGTGACCATTCATAAATCTCAAGGTTTATGTGTAGACAGTGCTTTGGTAAACATTGGAAGTACCGTGTTTAAAGAGGGCATGGCATATGTTGCATTGTCCCGAGTCAGAACTTTATCTGGATTATATTTGATTGATTTTGATGACAGAAAGATTAGTGCAGATGCAAATTGTGTAAGAGAATATAATCGGTTAAGAAGACTGTATGCTCCCAATTTAGGTGAATATCCTGTATATGAAAAGCGTGTAGTATGTCGAAAACGAACATATGAGAAACTCTGTAGTGCGGTTGGAAAGAAGAAAAAAAAATCAAGAGAATGTTGAGGTTCCAAATAAAAAGAAAAAGGACACTGTTGAAGATATTGTAGGATATCAGTTAGAAAATAGTTCAGGTATCAACTGCTATGCTAATGTAGTTGTGAACGTCATATTTTTTCTAGAAAATCTTCAACAACAAATTATGGAGATTCGAGAAAAAAGGTTTTGTTCTTTGTTGCATTCTATTTTTGAAAACTTGACAACCGATAAAACTAAAAATCCAAAGTGCTTCTGGCATTCGGCATCTTCTGGATATATGTTCTGGTTCTTCACAATTTACACTTAGGGGCCGATTCCGATCTCGGCCGGTAGGGCTCCGAATCGGATTCGGCTTAACCGGATCTGATTCGGAGCCCTATTGCCCGACCGATTCGTACGCGCGTCCGGGCGAGCGAGTACGATGCGAAATCGCCGACCGACTCGTCCGGGCGTCCCGACCGCTCCGACCGACTCGTTCCCGGGTCTAACCGCACCGACCGACTCGCTCGGACTCAACTCGCACCGCGCAATGGAGACGTACCCCGGCCGGATAAGTACGATGCGCGCCGCGAGCAGTCCGACCGAGCCGCGCACTCCGGCTCCAAAGAGCAGTCGGAGCCATACTTTGGGGGTCCGTGTCGGACCCCCCTGTATGCGTAGCCGCGCGAGTCGCACACAGGGGGGACCCATGGGTCCCCCCTACCTGTGCATGTACGGCGCGAGTCGCTTCACTGTGTACACGCTGTAGGGGGCGCCCTTGTCCGCCTCGCACCCATTGAGTCAATGGGAGCCCGCGTACGCGTTGTACGACAGGCTCCCATTGACTTCAATGGGAGTCCAACCGACTCGAGTCCTATGGCATACGTGCGCATCGTACTCGTTCGGTCGGGCTGCACGGGTCCGATTCGGTCGGAAATCTCTCCGGGTCCGGCTCGGTCGGAGAGATTTCTGGCCCAAATCGGAATCGGCCCCTTAATGAACAGCAAGATGCTCAAGAATTTCTTATGTTTATGCTTGCAGTATTGGAAGATGAAGGAATACAAATTGAAAATCTGTTTGGACTTCATTACAGATGGGATCATAAATGTGATAGCTGTTCTTTTTCTTCTACCACAGAAATAGACACTAAAAGATTCATATATTTGACAATACCAGATTGCAAAACAGTGTCTTTTAACAAATTAGTAAAATCAGCTAATCAAAATATGGAATGTGCTCACTGCAAATCTGAAATGTTATCAACATTATTTATAGAAAGATTTGGACAATATGTCATTTTAATGATACAACGTTGTAGAGCAGATGGAAGAAAATTGGAAACTAAAATTAAAAATTTTGTGGAAAGTCAACTGTCAATATCAGGAAGAACTTTCAAAACAGTGGCAATTATTTTCCACGACGGACCTTCTATAACATCTGGACACTATACTATGTATTTAAAAAGCAATAAAGGATGGAGACATTGTAATGATGCTCATTTGCAATTCAAATATCGGTTGCCTTTTGAATTACCAAATTCATATCTAATATTTTTGATGCCAAAGTTCTGAAAACATCATTCAGACTATTGGGAAGATTTCATGATGAATTAATGAGTTTATTTTGGAAATTTTCAATGCAAACAATTTCAGAAACATCATTTGGCCTAGTGGGAAGATATCCATATGAATTAAGAAGTTTATTTTGGATATTCTCAATGGAAATGATTCCGGAAACATCATTCGGCCTATAGGGAAGATATGAACAATTACTGTTTCAATTATCGTTCCTGTTCTTTGAAATTGTATTAAGAAAATTTTTTTGAAAGTAGCAGTTCATATATTTGATCTTTATATTATATGCAATGTAAATGAGTGTTTATTTTTCAAAATGTAAACAGATAGTTGAGTTTGTTGAAAATATTTTGAACACAGATTTGTTTTTTTAAACAATCTAATTGATTGTAATTTTTTTCCCGCTGTCACATGATGATCAACATTGAAATCACTATGTATGGTGAAATTCAATAGAATCTGAAAACGGCAAAAAAGGCAAACTGAATATGTAAAGTAATTGTAAAATTATGTTGTGTACTTAAAACTATAATTTTATATTTTATAACAGTATTTTTTCTTCTCTTTTACAGACCCAAATTCTAAAGTTTGAAACTATTATAAAAAAATAGATTATAAAAAAAGAACTGTAAAAATTGTTTCAATGACTTTCATATCTACTTCAAAAAAGGTAAGATTAAGTAACCCAAGCACTACCCATTCACTGCTACAACCACCTGTGCACTAACCATGCAGTCCTCTAACCACCTAGACACTGCTCATTCACACCTTCAATTACCCAGGTAGTACCCATGCAGTCCAGCAATCCCCCTGTCACTCTCCGTGCACTCCTCCAATCACCCAGCCAGTACCATGTACTTATCCAATCACTTCGCCAATACCCAAGCACTTACAAATTCACCATGCACTCTCCTTGCAGTACTCTAATCATCCAGTCAGTACACATGTACTCATGCAATGACCCAGGCAGTACCCATGCAGTACCACAATCACCTGTGCACTACCCATACAATCCTCTAACCGCCTAGACAGTGCTCATTCACACGTCCAATTACCCAGGTAGTACCCATGCAGTCCAGCAATCCCCCTGTCACTCCCCGTGCACTCCTCCAATCACCCAGCCTGTACCATGTACTTATCCAATCACTTCGCCAATACCCAAGCACTTATAAATTCACCCATGCACTCTCCTTGCAGTACTCTAATCATCCAGTCAGTACCCATGTACTCATGCAATGACCCAGGCAGTACCGATGCACTGCTACAATCACGTGTGCACTACCCATACAATCCTCTAACCGCCTAGACACTGCTCATTCACACCTTCAATTACCCAGGTAGTACCCATGCAGTCCAGCAATACCCCTGTCACTCCCCGTGCACTCCTCCAATCACCCAGCCTGTACCATGTACTTATCCAATCACTTTGCCAGTACCCAAGCAGTTATAAATTCACCCATGCACTCTCCTTGCAGTACTCTAATCATCCAGTCAGTTCCCATGTACTCATGCAATGACCCAGGCAGTAACCGTGCACTGCTACAATCACCTGTGCACTACCCATACAATCCTCTAACAGCCTAGACAGTGCTCATTCACACCTTCAATTACCCAGGTAGTATCCATGCAGTCCAGCAATCCCCCTGTCACTCCCCTTGCACTCCTCCAATGACCGAGCCTGTACCATGTACTTATCCAATCACTTCGCCAATACCCAAGCCCTTATAAATTCACCCATGCACTCTCCTTGCAGTACTCTAATCATCCAGTCAGTACCCATGTACTCATGCAATGACCCAGGCAGTACCCATGCAGTACCACAATCACCTGTGCACTACCCATACAATCCTCTAACCGCCTAGACAGTGCTCATTCACACCTTCAATTACCCAGGCAGTACCCATGCAGTCCAGCAATCCCCCTGTCACTCCACGTGCACTCCTCCAATGACCGAGCCTGTACCATGTACTTATCCAATCACTTCGCCAATACCCAAGCACTTATAAATTCACCATGCACTCTCCTTGCAGTACTCTAATCATCCAGTCAGTACCCATGTTGTAGTGTAGCTCCTATTTCCCTAATAGGCTCTGCGCATTGGAATAATATATCCTATAGGTTTGACATAGGACTAAGGTTAGTATGTCCCTATCGAGTATATTAAACTTAATTACTTGTGCCAGCTAGCTCAGAGGCCACTAGAAACTCCTTGGATAACAAGAAGGGAGTAGTTTCTGGCAGCCGCAAAACATGACCACTTTGTTTCCCTTTAGAATCAGAACGTGTCCCAGAGTCGTGGAAACAATAGATAACTATTTCACTCAGCTCAATCGTGCATGCTTAGTTTTCTCCAAGTTACACAGAAAGAACAGACGGGCGTTTCAATAAAAGATTTATTGAACAGTCTTGTTTCTGGTGTAAGTAAAATGTGCTGTTACGATCACAAGACAGTATGCAAGATAAATAATGTACTGTGTGAGCAGTAGAAATAAATAAAACTGCGATAGCATTATCTTTTAGTATATATGCCCTTACATAAATAACACAGACTAAAAATGCGAGTACTCATACGATGCGTTTCTAATCTAGTTCTACCCCAATGTACCTAACCTAAGTGTAGGGAGAGGTATGAAGTAGGTGAAGTATTCCTTACTATGGTATACTAAGAGTATGTTAAGCCTAGTATGCCTAGTATGCCAAGAGTCCCTCTAGGTTCTTGTCAGCTCCATACCTGAAGAATGAGAGAGGTAGGAATCTCTTTGCCAGACTCGAACTCCAACACCCCGCAAGGGAAGTCAGATCACTGGAAGCTGGACTCTCTGCGTGCAGGGATGACAGCGTCTTCTCAGTGCGTCAGGCCGGGAAACGGGCTCCTCTGAAGTCAAGGTCTCCTCTGATTTACAGGGGCGAGGGAAGGTATATTTATACCTGAGAAGTACCTAAGAATGTTAGTATTGACGTGAGTCCAACAGCGGAAGACGTCATGAATGAACCCCTAAGGAATAATGGTTCATGCAAAATATATGAGTCCTTGAAGAAATCAATAGTCCTGGGCTAGGGAAACTCCCGCAGCCTAAGGGTCTCTTCTTCATGAACTCGTTGTGACGTTAGGGTGGACGGATGTCAGAGACCATGCCTGTATTTGGAGTGCACGGTTTAATGCCTAAATAAGGGCTGGGATTTTATGCCTATATAAGGGCAGGGCGAATTGTGCCTATATAAGGACATGATACTGGAAAGCCCGTTTATGGACACCCTAAGAGGAATACAACACCCACTCCACTTTCGTGTGTACGATAATACTAAAATGCTAAACATTTAAAATGCTAAACATTAAATGGAGTACCGCATATTTAAAACATATTTCTTAAAAGCATTAAAAAACATAGTAAAAAATGCAAAAGGTACTGTACATCTGAAGCAAATGCTTTTCATTTCAGGCATAAAGTTCGAAAATAAATGCAATTGGAATGAAATAAGCAGTAATATTTACATGTGACAGAAAATGATCGATAAGTTTCTCAAAAATCAAAGTAATTTCATGTCATGAAAATTAATGAACTGTTTTAGACACACAAGATGACTAAGTGTCCGTGGAAGTACCGTGAAGTCTGTACTATAAGGCTAGTTCTACTTTAAGCAGATTGAAGTGCCATTTTCGTTCGAAAAATGGGAAAAAAGTTCAATTTTGGTAGAGTTCCAAGTTTTTTGAAAATGAAGGCCAAATTGTTACTGCATCTCTGGAACACTGTATGCTGAATCAGAGTCAGTTTACGGGTCTGGTGTAAACATGAGATCATCTATTTCTATAGACAAAACATCATCCACTGAAGTTGGTGTCAGTTGGAACACCTCGTGTAGTAGATTAATTGCACAGAGATGAGATCGCTTCCAGCATAGGTTGCCGCAGCAATGTTCGCGTCCGTTGTTACCTGTGTGCCTGTAGATCTTTCTCGTACCTCAGCAGGAGCCGGAAGCGTCTGTGAGATCTCAATGAATGCTGACATCAGGATTGGTAGCCTCTGGGGACAACACAGAGCATGGGCCGTTATCGGGACCAGCAGAGTATCGACATCCGTTGGCGTCTCTGATGGAAATGTTAGACAGGTGTCCAACACGCATTCTTCACCGCATAGCAGGCATCGTAGAACAGGTTAGATGCAATCTTGCCAGATTGGTCTGAATGACAGGAACCAAGTTGTATTAAGGTCCCGTAGACGAGTCATGCCCAAAATCTGTACTATTCGCTCACAGCACTTTCGTTCAAGGAGAGCTTTCTCCATTTCGCTCGGAGTGATGTCTGCGAATAGGCTGGCCATAGCGCAATAGCAGGAAGAGAAATAGAATTCCGGCAACAAGTGCTAGAATTAATGGTATGTCACCAAACACCGAATGTGCAAAGTTCGGGATGATTCCGAGTATTGCCTGGAAAGGTGCTAACAGACCGGAGCAGATGCTCTTAAGTACATGTACAATTCCGGTTGTATCAGACATATTGAAGATACGTCCTATCATTTCTACGAAATGTATAGGGCAGTTTGTACATATTAAAGTCTGTATCTCAGCCGAAGTCCTTGCTACTTGTAGATCATAGGTTTCTTTGGCCGAGGTCAAAGGCACTGTTTGCTGTAAAAGCATGGCTTTCATTCTGCTCAAAGTATTAAATCTTATAAAAGAGACGTTCAGCGAAGGCCATAGAGGCGACTCCCTGACTGTGTCTATTGGGGCAAACAATACTTGCATACAGCAAGTGACCCTGGAGTTGACCGTTACTAGATATGGGATGCCTGGCAGCATGCTGCAGCAACTCTGATCATTCAACATGAGGTAACTCCCATTAGAAAGTTGTCCAAACGTTGGATTAATCATAGCAGCTGGTGTACCCTGCTTATGGCAAGACAAATTTGCCACAGAACCATTACAAGGCCCGTGTAAAGAAATGTCCTGACATATAAGTGAACCGCTCAGTGCACGTTTACAGTGTGTACCGCTCAAAAACACTTCACGATCCCCACTCCAACATCTATATGTATACGGTAAATCCCAAGATGTCTTAATGTATTCCTTACCCAACCTTTCATATTTGCCTGCTTGCATTTGTCTGAGGCAATACTGAAACTGAAAAGTACTCACAGGTAATGTGATTTTGCCATGAATTAGCCATTCTGTAGCTGGTTTTTCTGCCACTGTAAATGGTAACTTTTCCAGTTTTTCAATGCTCAGCACTATATACTTTGCTCCTCTTTGTGCCAGTTCGATCTGTTTATCAGTTAGAATGTATTCTGCAAACAGAGCCGATGTGTTGATGAAACGCCAAGGCACATAGCCCGCTCGCAAAGATTGCAGCGTCCAGCTTAATAACACAATAGAACTTAATTGAGATTGGCCTTGCTGTAACATCGCCAAATCTTGTTCTAGTATGTCGATAGCAGAGGATACAATGCCATCCAATGAATATATTCTGGAGGACAAAGTTGTTAACCCATTGTCGACCACAGAGAGTGTTTTCTCTAAATTAATACAATCAAGTTCACGTATTTGTTCTGCGGCCTCCATCTGTGATACTTTCCATGCTTCATTATACGCAGCATAAATGCCGGCATATATGAAAAGTTTTTGACGCGGTTTTCTTGGTCCAAGCAAGAATTCCCTAAGGTCTGCGTCCTTTTTAAGTAAGGTTAAGTGTTGTTTCACATCCTGTAGTGTAGACTTATGCAGCCAAACGAGGCATAATTTTCCTACACTGTATGTTGTTACTACCCCCGGATGTTGTCTTTGGACGTATCTTGGGTCTGGCCTATTAATAGTAAAGCCCTGAGTTTTATTCAGGAATCTTTCCTGACAGTTATTCGTGTCTGTGGGCCAGATCAACCATTTTTTCCAATCAGGATTAGATCTGTTGAGTTGTAGTATATTGTCAACTGTCACCACTGCCTGTGTATCGTTATCACTTGCAGGTGTTGGTACAGAAGGTGTGTTCATCTCCTTGATCTTGGCTAATCCAAGACAAGATGTTTGTTGGATGGTTTCATTCAAAAACATTATTTGTTCAGGGATGATACAGGCTCTAAATAAAGCTTCTATCCCCTGCACTTGCCAATCTTTAGTACCCCAGACTGTTTTTGTGTCTATTGTGTCTTTCCAAAAGTCGAAACCCTGTCTAGACAGTTGGGCATTAAATAATGCAGAGTAAATCTGTTTTGTATTTGTTAACATAATTTTCAGCCCTGTCTTGTTTACATTTCTAAAGTAAAATGTTTCTGGGTCAGATGTATTGTAACCTGAAAAATATGGAAACTTGTTGGCAAATGTTTTTGAACTAACTTTAGGTGGTGTAGGACAATGTTCCCATTGGTTAAACATGAACACATTTCTTGGATATGCAGATTTATGCAAATAATGATGACCATAGTGGTTATAACAATACAGTTGTTCATAGTCTGATGAACCCTCTAAATATTCATTTTTAGAAAATGCAGCAGATTTTTCTAGGTCAAACATTATGTCGTTAACAGTCTCAAAGTCCCAATCATCAGAATAGGTACTGGACGAAATTCGATCACTTAGTGAAATTTTAAACAAATGTGGAATGTTCAATTGTTCCGTCAGGCCGAAGATGTCAAAATCTGTTTTGTCCCACATTATACCATCCTGTATAGGAACAGCTGTGATGTTCACTGATGACAAGTCCCTTGCTTCACGATGGGAAGATTTATGAGGTCTCAAAAGTACGTTCACGCCTTTTCCTTCAGTGTTCACATGGATGTATCTGCCACTTATAAGCACGCTCACAGTTGTAACCAAAGCTAGCCAGAGCAGGAAAACAAAAAGTCCAGATGTAATCCAGAGTTCAATCCATGGAGAAACCAAATAAGTCTTTTTCAGAAAGTGAAGAAAGTCTTGTACTTGCTGCTTGAATTTGAATGATGCTGGCGTCGTTTCAGGTTCACTCGGATCTTCTGAGAACGTATCAAAGTTAATGAAATAGCCAGAAGCAGTCCTATCAATTGTTGGAATTGCATCAGGATTTGTAGAAATCACTGGAACCAGTTCATCACTTGCTACATTGGTGTAGACAGGTGTATTTGGACGAACTGTTATTTGATTTTCAAGAGGGATGAGTTCCATAGCGTTGTTGCTTAGTCCTCCATCTGTTACAGCTGAATTCTCGATTGTTATCAGTCTTTCAGTCTGAACCTCTTGGATAGTAGCGAGAGGAGTGCGTCTGCTACTAGGTCGGAGTCCACGAGGCCTACTTTTTAGTATTGGCCACATACTGTGGTTTGATGAGGTCGATGGACACAAATCTTTTCTCCTTTCTTCCAGCAAGGGGCGGCAGAAGTACTGTTCTTGTTCCTTGAACTGCTAGGACAGGTACTGGTTGTCTGTAAGAAGGTCCAAATTCCTTCTTGTCCGCAATGTTTTCTCTGACTAGATCCCCAGCTTTTGGAATCCAGACAGGCCTTGCTGGGACCGCCGATTTTTCCCCAGTGGTGGTTGGCTGTAGGAATACGTTGCTTTGTTTCGTTCTTAACTCATTCAGTTCCTGTAAAACAGCCAAACGATCTTTGATATCAAACGGTTTATTTTCCACCACTGTGCCTACGTGTTCAAGGTCTGGTACCCACATTCTTGTCCCAAATAGGACCTCATATGGAGTGACCCCCTAGAGAACTTCTTGGCACATTGTTCAATGAGCGTTGGACCCCATTAAGGTGTTTGACCCACCCATCACCCGAACCTAATACCCTAGCTGTTATAGACTGCTTTATGTCCCGGTTTTTCCTTTCCACAACCGAATTTCCCTCAGGATGGAATGGAGAGGAGTACCTCAATGCAACGCCCAGACTGGCCATGGCTTCTTTGTAAGCCCGAGAGCTAAACGCAGGACCCTGGTCAGAATGTAGCGTGCCTATTGCGTATGTGCTGATAAAGACTCGCAAATCTTTTATAACAGTTCGAGCGTCAGCTGAGCGCTGAGGCCATATCCATAGGAACCTAGAGCATGAATCCACTGCAACCATGATATATTTATAGTTACCGTCCCTTTGCAAGGGACCGCAGTGGTCCAGGTAAACACAAGCTAATGGTTTGTCTGAAATTACAGGGGTGTCTGCGCAGGACGTTTCACTGTTGAGACTTTCATCTGTTGGCAAATATCACATTCTAAAACATAGTTTTTAGTTTGTTTCCGAATGCCAGGCCACCAATATCTTTGCTTGAGTAAAGATACTGTCGCTGAAACACCTGCATGGGCAGAAGCTATCCCTTCGTGTGCTGCTAGGATTAGTCCTAATCTGCGTTCCTAGTTTGGAATTACCCTATCCCCCACTCCAGGGATTCGAGCAAAAGGAACGTTGTTTGCATCAATTACATAAGAGTACTTGAGTGGAAACTTTTTTGGTAACGCTGCACTGCTGCCTTTGCTTGAAGCATTGACAGCCAACATTATCTCACCGTCTATTTTTGTTTTTGAACGAGTGATCGCAGCTACGGAAGCCGTCTGCACAGCCCCTTTGCGGCTTCATCAGCCAATGAATTCCCTGCAACGTGAACGCCATCACGTTGATGACTCAGTGTGTGAATCACGTGAGCCTTTGGTAGTTCGTTTTGCAACTGAACTACTTGTTCCCAAAGCGTTTTGTGCTTTATTGTGCCACCTTTCGCATCTTTGAAACCATTTTCAAGCCAGTTTTGTATATATTCATTATACGACTGAACACAGTAAAAGGAATCGCACACTATTAGTGTGGGGAATTCTCGATCTGTACTTTCAAGTGCCAGTTGGAATGCTTGTAGTTCAGCTCGCTGAGCTGTACAATCTCCTAGAGACTGAGTTTTTGTGACCATAGGTCTGAAGATGCCATTTCGCATGCGACCTTTAACGATTGCACACGCTGCACTGTAAGATTGCTTACTCCCTGTTGCGGGTTGTGCTGATCCGTCAGTGTATATTATGAATTCGTACTGATCGAGAGGCAGAATTTCAGTAGGCAGAGGACATTCTTGTTCATATTGCAGGAATGCTTGTGTTTTTAAATCTGGATCAAAAACATATTCAACATCTGTTGCAGCAAGAGAATTAACCCATTGTATCCATCTTGGATGTAATGCTTTAGCATTTGGAATGCTTGCTTTTGTGACCGCTTCTAAAGCTGGTACCGGGGTTACGACAATAATGCGTTTCCCTTGGGCTAAGGCTCTTTCTTTTGCTAGAGCGGTTTGAACTGCTGTTAGAATTTTTTCAGTTGAACTGAGATTTGTATGCGATTGGTATTTTCTCACCCTCATTGAAGGTTAAGTAGGTGAATCCGCATTGACCCGAAATTATTCGGATCACCAAATTGCGTTGACTTACGCGTGTTTGTAAGTGTTTTGTTGCTAACATGTTAGCCTGGAGTGAACGCAAGATTTCTGTGTGTTCCTGTGTCCAGTTTCTGATCGAAAAATCAGGTTTGATTAATGCGTAGAGAGGTTTAACCCTTTCTGCGTAATTTAGAATGTATGTTCTTCCAAAATTTAGGAAACCCAGGATGGATTGTAAGTTTTTTAGCGTTTTTGGAGGTTGGAGCAGCGCACACTTTTCTAAAAAGTTAGCTGCCAAGCTCTTGCCTTTACTTGAAAGTTCATATCCTAGAAATAGGACATTGAGATGGGCAATTCTGGACTTTTTAAAGTTGAACTTGTAGCCCTCAGAGGCGAAACCCAGTATAATGGTGCTCACCCTGTTCAAGTGTTTTTCCAGGTCATCGTCTGTCAGATAGATGTCATCGACATAGGACAATGCCTCATTGTCATAAATTTGTAGAAACTCCGTTACCCTCGCTGAGAATAAACCTGGGCTGTTCTTGAACCCTTGTGGGAGTCGACAAAAGTGACGCTGGGTCCCCATTATGGAGAATGCTGTTAAGTACCTGCTTTCAGGTGCTATGTTTTGACAAAAGAAACCATTTGAGATGTCTAATGTTGTTTTGTATTTTTTACGCACAATGTTATTCATTAATGCTGTGCTATGTGCATTTTGCACTGCAAAAGTTTTAGAACAAGTGTTTAGGTGTCTGTAATCCGAAGCTAGACAATATGTATTGTCTGGTTTGGAGACAGGAAACAAAGGATTGTTCATTGAGGAGGTGCATGTTTCAATCACCCCTTGATATTCAAGTTGATCTAAGATCTCCCTGAGTTGTTTTTTAGCTTCTTGCTTTATTGGGTACTGCCGTTGTGCAGTTGGTTCATGTTTCAGATGTATTTTATGGTGAGGTGAGTCCTCATCCCATCCTACATGATTTTTATATAATGCTGGGGCCTGGGCCACTGCCCAATTCCTGGCATATGTATATCTTAGGTGAATTGGAATATGGTTGGAGAAGGCAGGTGTAGGAGAGTAGGATCTGCTTCACATGGGTACCCCCACTTTTTGCTGATGCTTCACTGTTTTTCGACTTTAGTCTGGCTGGGGCCCTGCTAATCAGAACCCCAGCCTAGCTGCTTCCTCTCTAAAATGGTTTCCATGTGCCTTAGGAACATCTCTGATTGGAATCTGGAGTGCCCTTATAAGTCCCTAGTATATGGTATACTATGTACCCAGGGCATAGGTACCTCAGAGGCCTACCAGGGGCTGCAGCATGTATTGTGCCACCCCTGGAAGGCCATCCAAAATGACACCACAGGTCTGCTACTGCAGCCTGGGTAAGGTGGTGCATGCACCCCTTACTGTGATATAGGCTACCTATATCACTACATACATACACACATATAAACCTATAAGTCACTCCTATGGCAGGCCTTATCAATCCTGGAGGCAGAGTGCGTGGTTCCTATGTGAGAGGGTGCCCCTGCATGAGCAGGGCCCCTCTGCAGCATTCGGAGACCCTTCTCTGATGCTGTTTGTAGTGCAGCCTGACCATATACTCTTAAGCGCATTATAACCTCGCGTTAAATGCTAACTTTGGGATGGCTGCACGGAAACATGTCATGTTTGGTTTCAAACATCTTGGAATACTACCCCCCCGCCAGTTCTGGCGGCGGGGGTAGCATTCCACCCTTCTAGAGGGAGAGACATGTACACACCGGCCTGCCCGGTAACTTCTTTCCAAGCCCTGGCATCACAAAATGGATGCTGCTGCCACAGA
The DNA here is from genome assembly GCA_963921515.1 of Calotriton arnoldi. Taxonomy (NCBI): domain Eukaryota; kingdom Metazoa; phylum Chordata; class Amphibia; order Caudata; family Salamandridae; genus Calotriton; species Calotriton arnoldi. The sequence continues at coordinate 2,922,137 of CAWUFW010000892.1, forward strand.
CACGAGTCTGGCCTCCTGCTGCTGACCGAAACTCCGGCAGGGGAGGCCTGGACAATAGGTTTCCTGTCCCAGGGAGGTGTAACCACCTCCCCAGACAGGATAGTGTGTATTGGGGCTGGGCGGGAGCACTCTCTGGTGCTTTGAAGTCCTCCACTGGGGGCACATTTGGTGTCCCTGTGCATACCCCAGTTCAAACCGGCTCAGGGGCTTCCAGCCCCTGCTCTGGTGCGAAACTGGACAAAGGGAAAGGGGTGTAACCACCCCTCTGCCCTGACCCTCCCATAGGTGGGTCCCCAGAGTATGTCCAACCCCCTAACTTGGTATAAGTATGGGACCCCAGTCCTTAGGACTTTAGATTTACCTGGACGAAACTCTGACACAGAATCCTGGACCTTCGACGCTCTACTTCAAGATTAGAGGACTGAAGAATCTCCCTTGGGGTCAAGGAGTGACTCCCCTGCTTGGCAGGCACCAAAGAAGCAATTGTCCGGTCTTCATCGCTGAAGCTCCCGCCGGACGCCGAAGTCTTTGCATCACCCGAGGTAGATTTCCAGACTTCCCCAAGGCTGCCCAGAGTCCCCAGCAAAGCTGAGGCCCATAGATGTCATGGGTAACGTGGAACCATGACCCCTGGACACCGATCGCATTTGCAAGTGCATCCTCTTCTGGGTCTCCCACGAAGTTGTGCTTTGGGCTCCGAGAAGCCCCAGCCTCCATCACCGACTGCCCCGAAGATCACTGGCATCCACTCTACGAGTGTCCTGTGAGCCAGCTCCAAGTGTGTCCACTCGAGGCTCCTTCGCGGTCGCTAGTCCGTTGGCTAGTAGGCCCTCCCGAAGGCCAATCTTCTTCTTCTGCTTGGGCTCCCTGGTTGCTCCAGGCGTGCCCTGACTTACCCTTGCTGGGTGAGTCCCACAGACCTTGCTGGTCTGCACCATCGTCCTTCTTCGATTTCCACAAGACTTGCCGTTGCCAAGGCTTGTTGGGTCCAATCCGGTCGCCGAGACCCCTGCAATCGACAGACATCATGGGACAGCTTGAATCCAGCTCCTGGTTGTCGTCGACGCCTCCTGGACCTCATGGCTGAAGAGTCAAGACGACCATCAACCTACCTGAAGCACTCGACATCGGTGGGCATCTGCTCATCGCCTTCCTTGTCACTGGCTAGTGACCCAGACTCTGTCCCCTCTGCTTTCAGGTTCTTCAGATCTTCGATCCACCTTTGGATCCACCCGAACACTTTCGACTTGGCCGCCAACATCACTTTGCAGCAGATCGCCATTGAAAACGACGACGAAACCCGACCCCGAAAGACACCTATGCACCCGGCTCCCCTGGGTGAGGTAACTCGAGTACTCCGGTGCTCCAGTGGGCATTGACACTAGAACAGCCTAGTTCTAAAAGGGTTTTCTCCAAGTCCTCCTCTAAGTGTCCCTTTTCTTTAAACTTCCAACCGCGACTTTCCCCATAGAAGTCAACGGCGATTCGGGGCTGTGTTCTCACACTGCACGCGTCCCCCGTGGGTCCCCTGTGTCACTACCTTGGGTGGTTCCTTGTGGTCCAAGCACTTCTACAGGCTCTAGGCCTTGTGTCTAGCTCAGTCGTGGTTCTTATACCACTTTATTGGTATATGGTTTGGTACGCCCCTAGGGCTCAAACGTGTATTTGTGCTATTACTGTAGATAACTAACTTATAACTTATGTACTTCGAACTCTAGCCTCATAAAGAGACTAGAGGGGTGTGTTTAGCAATAAATACATATAATTTGAATATATACCTGGTGTGGTCCTCTTTCATTTGGTCACTCAAGAGATTATAGACTGGTAAAACAAGCTGCTTTACATTCCTTCAAGACTTAGTCTGAAGGCTGCTCTCCATAGCTACCACTAGGATAGCTTTCAATAAAGGTTGTCTTTAACCTATCTCCAATAAGGGGTTGTTTGGACTGGTGCAAGGTGCCCACTATAATTAGTGGACAGCATATGCCAGGCCAACTTCTCACATTGGTGTGCAGCGTGTGGGATTCCAGCTTGCTATTGTTTTACCAGATAATCTCAATTGAATTGATCAACTGAAAACCACTAAGGGTACCTAAGGTACATATAAATCAAGCTTAGTATACAGTAAGTTCTACTGAACTTAGAGTTGTGTGTTAAGGGATAGCACACCCTTTCTACAACTCAAGAGAGTTTAGTAGGCCACACTAGAGTAGGTAGTGCATACACCACACCTCACTAGTAATGTCTTCAAAGCCAGGACCCAGTGAGTCCTTGCCAGAAGCCAGTGGGCTTCTTCCCTCCAAGTATGATAAACTCCCATTCTTGGAATTGAGAGCATTATGCAATACTAGGAAGCTGAAGGCAGGCAAAAGTGCCAGCACCCAACACCTCAGGGAGGTGCTACTAGCTGATGATCTCAGCAGGCCCCTAGGGTCTGAAGGGGTAGGCAGAGAGGGTGGGGCAGAAGATGAGGAAGGGGTCAGGGGTGAAGAAACCCAGGCCCCCCCCCTCTGAAACTGGCCAGGAAGGTGAAAATGACCTTGACCTGGAGAACCCAATTCCTCCTGTGGAGGAGGAGGAGGATCAGAATGACCTCCCCTTTGTCCCCCAAGGAAGAATTGTGAGTGTGCCCAGAAGGTCTAGATCTCCTTCTCAGGAGTCTAACCACTCTGACACCTCAATAGGGACCTCTGTCTCTTCTCATAGGAGAGAATCCTCTCATGACAGGAGAAAGAGACTGATTGAGTATGAGCAAGCCCAGCTTGAACTCAGAAAACAGCAGTTGGCTATAGACAGGGAGTCCCTAGATCTCTACAAAGAGAGAAAAAGATGGGACTAGAGTCCCATGGTGGCAGCAATTTCCCCAGAGATAGGGAAAGGTCTTATGACCATAGAAACCTGAGCAAGATTGTCCCTCCCTACCAGAGTGGGGATGACATCCACAAATGGATAACTGCACTGGAGAGGGCCTGTAAAGTACAGAGGGTCCCTCAGGAGCAGGAGCAGTGGGCAGCAATCTTGTGGCTCTCCTTTGCAGACAAAGGTAGAGATAAGCTCCTCACTGTTAAAGAGGAGGATGCTGATAAATACACAGTCTTAAAGAGTGCTCTGATTGATGGGTTTGGCCTAACCACTGAACAATACAGGTTAAAGTTCAGAGATACCCAAAAGGCACAGACTCAAGACTGGGTGGACTTTGTTGATTGTTCTGCCAAGGCTCTGGAAGGTTGGTTATTGGGCAGTAAGGTATGTGACTTCACAGGATTGTACAATCTTATCATGAGGGAGCAGATCCTTAATAATTGTCAAAATCAGCTGTTGCATCAGCACCTGGTGGACTCTGATCTGACCTCTCCCCAAGAATTGGGAAAGAAGGCAGACAAATGGGTCAGAACCAGGGTGAGGCAGAAGGTACAGAACCAAGGTGGTGACCCTAAGAAGCAAGATTCTAAAAACTCTGATAAGGGTGGGGAAAAGGGTAAAGACCAGAAGTCTTCACAAGGCCCCCAAAAATCTTCTTCAGGTGGGGATTCACAGTCTAACAAGGGAAGAGGCCAAAAGAAACCATGGTGCAAGGTCTGTAAGCAAAAGACCCACTGGACCAGTGATTGCACCAAGTCCAAAGACTCTACTCCAGCCCCCACCAATGCCCCTAAGGCACCTGCTCCCCCTAGTGCAGTTACAATTGGTGGTGGGACTACACAAGCCAAGGGTTTAGTAGGGTTGACCCTGGGTAAGGAGATGAGCTCTGACCTAGTCAGAGAACTCACTCAGGCTGTCCTAGTCTGTGATGGAGGCATGGATGTGACCTCCTCTGTGAGTCCCAGTAATCTGGGCAAGTACAGGCAACAGCCCTTAATCAATGGAAAAGAGGCTTTGGCATTTAGGGACACAGGGGCAAGTGTCACCATGGTGACACAAGACCTTGTGAATCATGGGCAGATTATACTTGGTGAAATGTACCAAGTGACCAATGCTAGCAATGTCAGAACAGACCTTACTCTGGCAGTTGTTAACTTCTCCTGGGGAGGGGTAACTGGCCTTAAGAAGGTTGTGGTAAGTGCAGACCTACCCGTTGAATGCTTGCCAGGCAATGATTTAGAAACTTCAGCTTGGGCAGAAGTGGAGCTCAGGACCCATGCAGAAATGCTGGGCATCCCTGCAGATGTGTTTGCTGTGACCAGGTCACAAGCCAAAATGTCTAACACTGAACAGGCCTTGGATTCTGGAATAATGGACCAAGGGCCCTCCAAGAAGAGGAGTAGTAGGGTAAAGGCAGTGCCTTCCCCTTGGCTCAGAAGGAAGATCAGTCTCTTGAGGGGGATGATCTCAGTCCTGAGGAAAGAACTGTCCCAGAGGAGCTTGAACCTGACCAGGTTGAGTTCTTGGGGACAGGGGACCCTTCCAGGGCAGATCTGAGCAAGGAGCAGCAGAGCTGCCCCTCTCTTGAACCCCTCAGACAGCAAGCTGCTGCTGAGGCTGCTGGGAAAGCTAGTGGTCCCCATACAGTGTATTGGGATGATGGACTCTTGTACTCAGAGTGTAGAGACCCCAAGCCTGGTGCCACCAGGAGGTTGGTTATACCTCTGAAGTTCAGGGGCTTCCTATTGACCCTAGCCCATGACATTCCCTTAGCAGGTCACGTGGGCCAGAACAAGACTTGGGACAGAATAGTCCCTCACTTTCACTGGCCCCACATGTCTGAAGACACCAAGGAGTTTTGTCGCTCCTGTGTAACCTGCCAGGCCAGTGGCAAGGCAGGTGGCACTACAAAGGCCCCCCTGACACCACTACCTGTGGTGGGGGTTCCCTTTGAAAGGGTGGGGATTGACATTGTTGGTCCCATGGATCCCCAAACAGCATCTGGGCACAGGTTTATCCTGGTGGTAGTGGATCATGCCACCAGGTACCCAGAGGCTATTCCCCTTAGGACCACTACAGCACCTGTGGTGGCAAGAGCCCTCCTGGGAATTTTCTCAAGAGTGGGCTTCCCTAAGGAGGTTGTATCAGACAGGGGTGCTAACTTTATGTCTGGATACTTGAAAGCAATGTGGAAGGAGTGTGGAGTGACTTACAAGTTCACCACACCCTATCACCCACAATGCAATGGTTTAGTTGAGAGATTCAACAAAACCTTGAAGGGCATGATTAAAGGGCTCCCAGAAAAGCTTAGGCGAAGATGGGACATACTCTTGCCCTGCCTTTTATTTGCATACAGGGAGGTGCCTCAAAAGGGGGTTGGCTACAGCCCTTTTGAACTTTTGTTTGGTTACCCTGTCAGGGGTCCATTGTGCTTGGTGAAGGAAGGATGGGAGTTACCTCTCAAGCCCCCAAAGCAAGACATAGTGGACTATGTACTTGGTCTCCGCTCCAGGATGGCTGAGTACATGAAAAAGGCAACTAAAAACCTTGAGGCTAGCCAGGAACTTCAAAAAGCCTGGCATGACCAAAGGCTGTACTGACTGTTTACCAGCCAGGACAGAAGGTGTGGGTGTTGGAGCCAGTGGCCCCAGCAGCTCTCCAAGACAAATGGAGTGGACCCCATACCATTGTTGAACAGAAGGGTGAGGTTACCTATTTAGTCGACCTAGGAACACCCAGGAGTCCCCACAGGGTTCTCCATGTCAACAGGTTAAAACCATATGTGGACAGGGCAGACATGGGCTTGCTCATGGCTACTGATGAGGGACAGGAGGAAGAGAGTGACCCACTCCCTGACCTGCTCTCACAGAACCCTGATGATGGGTCAGTGGATGGTGTAGCCTTGGCAGGCAGCCTCACTGCCCAGCAGCAAACTGATTGCAGACAGGTGCTCAATCAGTTCAGGCACATATTCTCACTGACACCCAGTCAGACCACCTGGTGCACTCATGAAGTGGACACTGGGGACAGTCTGCCTATTAAAAATAAGATTTATAGGCAACCTGACCATGTCAGGGACTGTATCAGGACAGAAGTCCAGAAGATGTTGGATTTGGGAGTTATTGAACCCTCAGATAGCCCTTGGGCTAGTCCAGTGGTCCTTGTGCCAAAACCTCACACCAAGGGTGGGAAAAGAGAGATGAGGTTTTGTGTGGACTACAGGCGTCTCAATGCAGGCACTAGGACTGATGCCCATCCAATACCTAGGGCAGATGAGCTAATAGACACTTTGGCCTCAGCCAAGTACCTAATTTGACCTGACAGCTGGCTACTGGCAGATCAGACTAGCTGATGATGCAAAGCCAAAGACAGCATTCTCAACCCCTAGTGGGCATTATCAATTTGTGGTGATGCCCTTTGGTCTGAAGAATGCACCTGCCACTTTTCAGAGGTTGGTGAATACAGTCCTTACAGGTCTGGAAGCCTATAGTGCAGCATATCTAGATGATATTGCTGTCTTTAGCTCCACCTGGGAGGATCACCTGGTCCACCTCAGAAATGTTTTGCAGGCCCTGCAGAAAGCAGGCCTGACTATCAAGGCCACCAAGTGCCAGATAGGGCAGAGTCAGGTTGTGTACCTGGGCCACCTTGTGGGTGGAGGCCAGGTTCAACCACTGCAGAGCAAGATCCAGACCATCATGGACTGGACTGCTCCAACTACCCAGACTCAGGTGAGAGCCTTTTTAGGCCTGACTGGGTACTATAGGAGATTTGTCAAGGGGTATGGATCAATAGTGACACCCCTGAATGACTTAACTTCCAAGAAAATGCCCAAAAAGGTTCAGTGGACAGTTAGCTGTCAAAAGGCATTTGATGACCTAAAGCAGGCCATGTGCACTGCTCCCATTCTACAGAGTCCTGATTACTCCAAGAAGTTCATTGTCCAAACAGATGCATCTGAATTGGGGGTAGGGGCTGTACTGTCACAATTGAATGATGAAGGTCAGGATCAGCCAGTAGCTTTTATTAGCAGAAGGCTGACCCCTAGAGAGAAACGTTGGTCAGCCATTGAGAGGGAGGCCTTTGCTGTGGTCTGGGCTCTGAAGAAGTTGAGGCCATACTTGTTTGGTACGCACTTCCTTGTTCAAACAGACCATAAGCCCCTCTTATGGCTAAAACAAATGAAGGGTGAAAACCCCAAACTGCTTAGGTGGTCCATTTCCCTACAGGGGATGGACTTCACAGTGGAACATAGACCTGGGAGTAACCATGCCAATGCAGATGGACTCTCTAGGTACTTCCACTTAGAACATGAAGACTTAACTGGGCAAGGTTAGTTTAATGTCCCTACGTTTGGGGGGTTGTGTAGGAGAGTAGGATCTGCTTCACATGGGTACCCCCACTTTTTGCTGATGCTTCACTGTTTTTCGACTTTAGTCTGGCTGGGGCCCTGCTAATCATAACCCCAGCCTAGCTGCTTCCTCTCTAAAATGGTTTCCATGTGCCTTAGGCACATCTCTGATTGGAATCTGGAGTGCCCTTATAAGTCCCTAGTATATGGTATACTATGTACCCAGGGCATAGGTACCTCAGAGGCCTACCAGGGGCTGCAGCATGTATTGTGCCACCCCTGGAAGGCCTTCCAAAATGACACCACAGGTCTGCTACTGCAGCCTGGGTAAGGTGGTGCATGCACCTCTTACTGTGATATAGGCTACCTATATCACTACATACATACACACATATAAACCTATAAGTCACTCCTATGGCAGGCCTTATCAATCCTGGAGGCAGAGTGCGTGGTTCCTATGTGAGAGGGTGCCCCTGCATGAGCAGGGCCCCTCTGCAGCGTTCGGAGACCCTTCTCTGATGCTGTTTGTAGTGCAGCCTGACCATATACTCTTAAGCGCATTATAACCTCGCGTTAAATGCTAACTTTGGGATGGCTGCACGGAAACATGTCGTGTTTGGTGTCAACCATCTTGGAATACTACCCCCCCGCCAGTTCTGGCGGCGGGGGTAGCATTCCACCCTTCTAGAGGGAGAGACATGTACACACCGGCCTGCCCGGTAACTTCTTTCCAAGCCCTGGCATCACAAAATGGATGCCGCTGCCACAGACACGAGTCTGGCCTCCTGCTGCTGACCGAAACTCCGGCTGGGGAGGCCTGGACAATAGGTTTCCTGTCCCAGGGAGGTGTAACCACCTCCCCAGACAGGATAGTGTGTATTGGGGCTGGGCGGGAGCACTCTCTGGTGCTTTGAAGTCCTGCACTGGGGGCACATTTGGTGTCCCTGTGCATACCCCAGTTCAAACCGGCTCAGGGGCTTCCAGCCCCTGCTCTGGCGCGAAACTGGACAAAGGGAAAGGGGTGTAACCACCCCTCTGCCCTGACCCTCCCATAGGTGAGTCCCCAGAGTATGTCCAACCCCCTAACTTGGTATAAGTATGGGACCCCAGTCCTTAGGACTTTAGATTTACCTGGACGAAACTCTGACACAGAATCCTGGACCTTCGACGCTCTACTTCAAGATTAGAGGACTGAAGAATCTCCCTTGGGGTCAAGGAGTGACTCCCCTGTTTGGCAGGCACCAAAGAAGCAATTGTCCGGTCTGCATCGCTGAAGCTCCCGCCGGACGCCGAAGTCTTTGCATCACCAGAGGTGGATTTCCAGACTTCCCCGAGGCTGCCCTGAGTCTCCAGAAAAGCTAAGGCCCGTAGCTGTCGTGGGTAACGTGGAACCGTGACCCCTAGACATCGATTGCATTTGCAAGTGCATCCTCTTTTGGGTATCCCACGAAGTTGTGCTTTGGGCTCCGAGTAGCCCCAGCCTCCAGCACCGACTGCACCGAAGATCACTGGCCTCCACTCCACGAGTGTCCTGTGAGCAAGCTCCAAGTGCGTCCACTTGATGCTCCTTCGCGGTCGCTAGTCCGTTGGCTAGTAGGCCCTCCCGAAGGCCAATCTTCTTCTGCTTGGGCTCCCTGGTTGCTCCAGGCGTGCCCTGACTTACCTTCGCTGGGTGAGTCCCACAGACCTTGCTGATCTGTACCATCGTCCTTCTTCCATTTCGACGAGACTTGCCGTTGCCAAGGCTTGCTGGGTCCAATCCGGTCGCCGACACCCCTGCAATCGACAGACGTCGTGGGACAGCTCGAATCCAGCTCCTGGTTGTCGTCGACACCTCCTGGACCTCGTGGCTGAAGAGTCAAGATGACCGTCAACCTACCTGAAGCACTCGACATCGGTGGGCATCTGCTCATCGCCTTCCTGGTCACTGGCTAGTGACCCAGACTCTGTCCCCTCTGCTTTCAGGTTCTTCAGATCTTCGATCCACCTTTGGATCCACCCGAACACTTTCGACTTGGCCGCCAGCAGCACTTTGCAGCAGATCGCCATTGAAAACGACGACGAAACCCGACCCCGAAAGACACCTATGCACCCGGCTCCCCTGGGTGAGATAACTCGAGTACTCCGGTGCTCCCGTGGGCATTGACACTAGAACAGCCTAGTTCTAAAAGGGTTTGCTCCAAGTCCTCCTCTAAGTGTCCCTTTTCTTTAAACTTCCAACCGCGACTTTCCCCATAGAAGTCAACGGCGATTCGCGGCTGTGTTCTCACACTGCACGCGTCCCCCGTGGGTCCCCTGTGTCACTACCTTGGGTGGTTCCTTGTGGTCCAAGCACTTCTACAGGCTCTAGGCCTTGTGTCTAGCTCAGTCGTGGTTCTTATACCACTTTATTGGTATATGGTTTGGTACGCCCCTAGGGCTCAAACGTGTATTTGTGCTATTACTGTAGACAACTAACTTATAACTTATGTACTTCGAACTCTAGCCTCATAAAGAGACTAGAGGGGTGTATTTAGCAATAAATACATATATTTTGAATATATACCTGGTGTGGTCCTCTTTCATTTGGTCACTCAAGAGATTATAGACTGGTAAAACAAGCTGCTTTACATTCCTTCAAGACTTAGCCTGAAGGCTGCTCTCCATAGCTACCACTAGGATAGCTTTCAGTAAAGGTTGTCTTTAACCTATCTCCAATAAGGGGTTGTTTGGACTGGTGCAAGGTGCCCACTATAATTAGTGGACAGCATATGCCAGGCCAACTTCTCACAGCAGGCATAATATGACATGGTACTGGCTGGGTGATTGGAGGAGTGGACGGGGAGTGACAGGGAGATTGCTGGACTGCATGGGTACTACCTGGGTAATTGAAGGTGTGAATGAGCAGTGTCTGGGCGGTTAGAGGATTGTATGGGTAGTGCACAGGTGATTGTAGCAGTGCATGGTTACTGCCTGGGTCATTGCATGAGTACATGGGTACTGACTGGATGATTAGAGTACTGCAAGGAGAGTGCATGGGTGAATTTATAAGTGCTTCGGTATTGGCGAAGTGATTGGATAAGTACATGGTACAGGCTCGGTCATTGGAGGAGTGCACGGGGAGTGACAGGGGGATTGCTGGACTGCATGGATACTACCTGGGTAATTGAAGGTGTGAATGAGCAGTGTCTAGGTGGTTGAGGCTTGTATGGGTACTGCAGAGGTGATTGTAGCAGTGCATGGGTACTGCCTGGGTCATTGCATGAGTACATGGGTACTGACTGGATGATTGCAGTACTGCAAGGAGAGTGCATGGTGAATTTATAAGTGCTTGGGTATTGGCGGAGTGATTGGATTAGTACATGGTACTGGCTGGGTCATTGGAGGAGTGCACGGGGAGTGACAGGGGATTGCTGGACTGCATGGATACTACCTGGGTAATTGAAGGTGTGAATGAGCAGTGTCTAGGCGGTTACAGCATTTTATGGGTAGTGCACAGGTAATTGTAGCAGTGCATGGTTAGTGCCTGGGTCATTGCATGAGTACATGGGTACTGACTGAAATGAAATGAAAAGGAGACTTGTAGAGCGCAAAACATTCACCCAAAGGTATCATGGCGCTAGCTCAGCACAAAACAGAGAGGAGCGATAGAGACAGCTCAAAGGTTGAACAGCCATGTCTTTAAAGCTTTCCTAAAAGACAGCAGTTGCTTTTCTTTCTTAATCTGCACCGGCAGTGTATTCCGAAGTCGGGTCGTACTGACCAGAAAGCTCCTTCCCCCCAAGCACACTTTTTAAACCTGGGAACTACCAGGTTATAGGAATGTGCTGAACGGAGCTGGCGGGCAGGCATGTACGGCTGCAAGTTCTTTTTAAAAAACACTGGCCCGAGTGGCCTTAAACGCAATGCAGAGCGCTTTGAATTCTATCCGCCTGTTCACTGGCAGCCAATGCAGCTTTTTGAGCACCGTGGAGACTGATTTGTGTTTAGGGATATTTAGCAATAGCCGTGCTGCGGCGTTTTGCACAGTCTGCAACTTATTGAGGCAGTGTTTACGAAGATTCATAAAGAGACCGTTGCAGTAGTCAGCTCTGGACAATACAAGCGCTGAAACCACTAATTTCTTCAGTTCAACTGGAATGAGTGGCAAGATCCTTCTTAAAATTTTTAAAGTATAGAAGGAGACGGAAGTGACCTGATTGACATGCCCTTCAAAGGAGAGCCTAGAGTCAAAAGTCACCCCCAAATTCTTTACCTTCTCTTTAGGACAGGGAAGCGGACTGGATGATTAGAGTACTGCAAGGAGAGTGCATGGTGAATTTATAAGTGCTTGGGTATTGGCGGAGTAATTGGATTAGTACATGGTACTGGCTGGGTCATTGGAGGAGTGCACGGGGAGTGACAGGGTGATTGCTGGACTGCATGGATACTACCTGGGTAATTGAAGGTGTGAATGAGTAGTGTCTAGGTGATTAGAGGATTGTATGTGTACTGCAGAGGTGATTGTAGCAGTGCATGGGTACTGCCTGGGTCATTGCATGAGTACATGGGTACTGACTGGATGATTAGAGTAGTGCAAGGAGAGTGCATGGGTATTGGCGCAGTGATTGGATATGAGTGCATGGGTAGTGACAGGGTGATTGCTGGACTGCATGGGTACCACCTGGGTAATTGAAGGTGTGAATGAGCAATGTCTAGGCAGTTAGAGGATTGTACGGGTAGTGCACAGGTGATTGTAGCAGTGCATGGTTACTGCCTGTGTCATTGCATGAGTACATGGGTACTGACTGCATGATTAGAGTACTGCAAGTAGAGTGCTTGGGTGAATTTATAAGTGCTTGGGTATTGGCGGAGTGATTGGATAAGTACATGGTATTGGCTGGGTGATTGGAGGAGTGCATGGGGAGTGACAGAGTGATTACTGGACTGCATGGGTACTACCTGGGTAATTGAAGGTGTGAATGAGTAGTGTCTAGGCGGTTAGAGGATTGTATGGGTAGTGCACAGATGATTGTGGTACTGCATGGGTACTGCCTGGGTCATTGCATGAGTACATTGTTGTATTCCTCTTAGGGTGTCCATAAACGGGCTTTCCAGTATCATGTCCTTATATAGGCACAATTCGCCCTGCTCTTATATAGGCATAAAATCCCAGCCCTTATTTAGGCATTAAACCGTGCACTCCAAATACAGGCATGGTCTCTGACATCCGTCCACCCTAATGTCACAACGAGTTCATGAAGAACAGACCCTTAGGCTGCGGGAGTTTCCCTAGCCCAGGACTATTGATTTCTTCAAGGACTCATATATTATGCATGAACCATTATTCCTTAGGGGTTCATTCATGACGTCTTCCGCTGTCCGACTCACGTCAATACTAACATTCTTAGGTACTTCTCAGGAATAAATATACCTTCCCTAGCCCCTGTAAATCAGAGGAGACCTCACCTTCAGAGGAGGCCGTTTCCCGGCCTGACGCACTGAGAAGACGCTGTCATCCCTGCACGCAGAGAGTCCAGCTTCCAGTGATCTGACTTCCCTTGCGGGGTGTTGGAGTTCGAGTCTGGCAAAGAGATTCCTACCTCTCTCATTCTTCAGGTATGGAGCTGACAAGAACCTAGTGGGACTCTTGGCATACTAGGCATACTAGGCTTAACATACTCTTAGTATACCATAGTAAGGAATACTTCACCTACTTCATACCTCTCCTACACCTAGGTTAGGTTAGGTACATTGGGGTAGAACTAGATTAGAAACGCATCGTATGAGTACTCGCATTTTTAGTCTGTGTTATTTATGTAAAGGCATATATACTAAAAGATAATGCTATCGCAGTATTATTTATTTCTACTGCTCACACTGTACATTATTTATCTCGCATACTGTATTGTGATCGTAACAGCACATTTTACTTACACCAGAAACAAGACTGTTCAATAAATCTTTTATTGAAACGCCCGTCTGTTCTTTCTGTGTAACTTGGAGAAAACTAAGCATGCACGATTGAGCTGAGTGAAATAGTTATCTATTGTTTCCACGACTCTGGGACACGTTCTGATTCTAAAGGGAAACAAAGTGGTCATGTCTTGCGGCTGCCAGAAACTACTCCCTTCTTGTTATCCAAGGAGTTTCTAGTGGCCTCTGAGCTAGCTGGCACAAGTAATTAAGTTTAATATACTCGATAGGGACATACTGACCTTAGTCCTATGTCAAACCTATAGGATATATTATTCCAATGCGCAGAGCCTATTAGGGAAATAGGAGCTACACTACATGGCGCCCAACGGTTTGGTAAGGCGGTAATTCAACGTTAGATACTGAGTAACTCAGCCGTGCTTTTCTCTTCAGGGACCCCTACCCATATACTCCAAAAGACGTCTGGAGTGGGCAGGGTTAAGTATCCACCAAGGCTACATAGGGAAGCACCCTATATATTAGCTGTTTGGTTTGCTCAACGTTGAAGGATACAGTGTTCCAAAATATTGTGCACCTTATCTTTGTTTCCTTGAAACTTGTTCTACATTTTTCAAACAACAAAATGCCTGGCTCCGACACTGAAGCCGGAAACGGTGAAGCTGCGGCTGATCCAGCCCAAGCAGCAGTTTTTAACATTACAGGTTTAATTGAAACCGAAGAGGGTGTTATAGACATCCATCCAAACTTAAGAAGAGCCATCACTCTAAAACTCATAAAACATGGCCTACCACCAAGAGGAGGTAGAGCAGTTTTCGTGATAGAGGCACATGAATCCTTTCAGACAGAGGTATTCTATTCATGGGTAATATTTCCTGAATCCAATCCAGTAACACACATGTTTCACTTCTACAAAGAAGATGATCCACCGGAGGAATACATTCCTTTCGAGGATATTGAAATTCCATTAACATACCAGGAGCATCAGCTCTGGTTTAAAGGCGCCCTAAAACATCACAAAAACATTACCAGGCTCGGTCCACTAGGTAGACCAGGAGCAACATGGCCGATTCTAGCCAAGCTACACACCTCATCCTGACATTGAAGAGATGTCAGACGAGGAATTACTTACTCAACTCACAGAGTTAATAAAAATCTACAGACAATTGGTCCAATATGTCATGCGGACTTTTACAGTCCAGCAACCATTAACAATTCCAAATCCAACTCCCCAACAGGGGAATACACTAAAAATTACACCACAGACTCTATACGCAGTCATGGGTAAAATGCCCACAAAACGTGAGCAAATTCCATTCTGGATAGCTCAAAAAATTACTCAAATCGAAGCAGTATTTCCAAATACTAGCCCGTATGAGAAACACAGAATACTGACAATCAGTTTACCAATGGGGATCACACCACAACTGGAAGACTGCACCACTTGGGGCTCAGTCTTTGCTGCCATCTATACTAAAACACATGGCATTCCGTCAATTGCGGTAATACCTGATGTCCTGAAACAAATTCAAAACGAATACGGGGCAGAACCTGCTCTAAATTTAGGTATGAAATTACTGAAAAATTTCGACCAGGTCTCAACAATAATATTATCTAATATTAAAGGGGAGGCAGCAGCAGTGGCGATCCGCCAAAATTAAGGGAATTTGATGTTACAGAACATCAAACTGAGCTACCCAGAATAATTGAAAAATCTTATGCAGAATTAGGCAGAGATAGTTTAGGTGGAAGACCAGTGAAGCCGAAGCTATCTGAAAGTCCTGAGAAGGACTCAATTAAACAAACTCCTACATCTTCTTAAAAGAAGTGGGAGACTAATAAACAAAATTCAAATGAGAAACGTTCTCAATCTCGAGGTAGGTCTCCTCAAAAGGAGCCCTCTGAAAGGAGGTATAACCTCAGGAATAGGGATAATTTGAGAAAGCCTGACAGGTATCAAGATACTGATACACGTTCCTCTCGTCCCTTTCAGATCTCATCACAGACTTCGGAAAGAAGAGGACGATCGGAACATAGAGAAGAACGCGTGAAATCGAAAGACGACAAACACGCTCCAAAGACCAAAGTAAAACCTCAATTCTCCAAAAGAAAGTAGCAGGTCTAAAGATCAGACATGCCGAGAATACTGAGAACACAACTCAAGAACGGAGAATGGGCTCAGACAATGCCGGACAGTGCAGCAGAAGTCACAATAGCTCGCCAGAACCTGAAGGAACTTCTGGAGATAGTGGACTTGAATGAGTACATTAAAGTAGAGACTGTAGACACCAGGGTTAGTACTCCACAAAAGTTATATGAAATAACACTCCGGATGGAGGGAGACAAACCTAGACAGGTGAAAGCACTTTTTGGGAAAGACTATCAAAGGGCTATGACATACTTCTAGCAGAAAAGGACTGGCCACCACAATATTATTACATTTGAGATGTCATGAGTGATGTCATCAGTGATGTCACTGACCATGTCATGAGTGATGTAATATGTGACGTCATCAGCAGTGCATTGCGGGGGCGTGAGTTATAGTTAGCTGAACTAACTATAACGGCCGAATTTCACTGGTTTTGTACGAGTGAAATGTCCAACTAACTATAACGTCCCTGAAACCTGTGGCTATTTCACTGAATTTCTAAGGTTTTTTAAATGCTAATTTCTAACTATAACGTCCATGAAACCTGTGTTTTTTTCAGTGAATATATATATATATATATATATAAAATAAAAAATATTTACAAATCAGTCACCAAACATTAAGAAAATTACCGAATTAACAAAAGATAAACAATGTAGAATACTGACAATATAAGGAAAAGTCTAACAATAATAGATATACGATCCCACTCCACCCTGGACAACATTAGTGAAAGCGTTGGACTTCGGAGGGATTACATTTACAATTCCTACTTCAGTCTATGCAACAGTAGGGAAAACGTTGAACTTTGTAGTGGTAAAATATACTATTCCCACTCCAGTCTGTGCGACAGTAGGGAATGGGTTGAACTTCGGAGAGGTAAAATTAATTATTCCCACTCCAGTCTGTGCAGCGGTAGGGAAAGCCTTGAACTTCAGAGAGGTTAAATTTACTATTCCAACCAGGAGTGGCCCGTACAGGTAAGAGTGGTGGGGCGGGGTGGAGGGGAATCGAGAGACGATGACAAGGGAAAATTAAATAAATATTTAATTTTCCCTTGTCGTCGTCTGTCAACTCTGCCCCACCGCTCTTACCTGCAAGGGCCGCTCCTGATTCAACTCCAGTCTGGGCAACAGCAGGAAAAACATTGGACTTCGGAGGGTTAAAATTTACTATTTCTACTCCAGCCTATGCAACAGTAGGGAAAGCGTTGGACTTCAGAGGGATTAAATTTAATATTCCCCCTCCAGTCTATGCAACAATAGGGGAAGTACTTCACTTAAAACACAAAATATATCGAAATTACCCTATTAATTTACAACAAATATAAAACTATTAACAGGAAAATTATTAATTACCCAAAAAATACATTATATATAAAAATAAAAAACAATAACACGTTTTACATGTTAAACAATGTAATAATTAAAATATGTATTACTTAATTTCCTTCTCACACTATACCCCCACAAACCTAGCAACCCACTCTTAAAATATAACTGAAATAAATAAGTATAACACAATTACCATAATTAATAATTAATTAAATAATTAATAATAGAATAATTAGCTGTTAATTATTACTTTAAAAGCCTTCTCACTCTATGCCTCAGCAGCCCACACCTAATATATATCTAAACAATATAAATATTACGCAATTTACCTAATTAATAATCCTTAAATAATTAAAAATGAATTAATAATTATCACTTAATTAACTTCCCACCCTGTACCCCTACAAACCCACAACTTGCACCTAAAATGTATTAAAAAATATAATTATTACACAATTTAAATAATCAGTCAGTTAAATAATTAATAATAAATTAAAAAATAATTGTTAAATATTTTTATCTAATTAACTTCCCACCCTATACCCCTACAAACCTAGCAACCCACTATAACACTATAAATTACTACTAGCAATTAAATTAAAAATTATAAATCATTTAAAATTACAAACTATATTAAAAAAATATTAACAATTATGCAAATAAAAATAACACATAAAATAAAATTCATATATGAACTAAAACACATAAAGATAATTATAAAACCATATTTTCGACAACGATATTCCTGAAAACGATATTAACAACAAAGATATTCTTGAAAACGATACTACCTATCTAAAAAAATTGATATTCTTGATAAAGATATTTCTGCATCGCGATATTTTGTATCACAATTATTTTTGCAATATTTCTGCAACTCAGTATTTGATCTGAATTCTGTCTCATGCCCAACCCTCAAACCATAACATTTAAAAAAAAAATACCAATATCACTAATAAGCGTTTTTTACCAAAGCCAAAGCTGTCAAAGAATAATTGAAGTAGCTTGTTCACTGAACCCTCACATAAGTGTTTACCTCACCATAGCAGAATATTAGAAAATTACTAATACTTTTAAACTGCATATAAAAAGTAAATAATTCATTATTTTGTAAAATGCAATCCCAAGATTGAAGAAAAATGTATATTACAGCCTAACATGATTATGTCTTGTTAAAAAATACAGGCATGGACCAAGCGCTCAACATACCCTGATATGCTGACGATACTCAATTGATCCTCACGCTTACCCCTGATTCTCAGCAGGCATCCAGGGACTTAACTGTCTGCCATAAGGAAGTAACAAAATGGATGTCAGACAACAGCCTCAAACTTAACTTTGGGAAGACAGAGGTGCTGGCTGTCAGCAACATGTCATGTTAGAGAGAACGTTTCTGGCCTCAATGCCTTGGGGAGCGGCCCCCCACTGCAATAAAAAGCGTGCATTTTTGGCTGGACTGTAAGCTCACTATGGAAACCCAAGCCAAAAAACTCTCTGCAACGTGCTTCGGACTATTGCGAACACTAAAAAACCATGCAGTGGCTACCACCCTCTTCCAAAAGGGTGATTATACAGAGATTAATTAATTCCCAGCTTGACTATGGCAACATCCTATTCCTGGGAAGTCCTCAATATGTCCTAAAACACTTACAAATCATTCAGAATGGCACAGCATGCTTACTCTTTAAGTTCCTCAAAACCATTCAGCAGCCCAGCGTAGGGGGCATTGAATTGACTCCCAGTACAAAAGAGGATACATTTCAAGGTTCTATGTTTGGCCCATTGAGCGATGCAAGGAAATCACCCCTTCTGATTCGAAGATTTAGACGCCTAAGAGATCATTATGTTCTGAGAGCTCTTTTCTGTGTGTGGCGACCGCTCCTTTGTCTTTCTGACTTCTAAATTGTGGAACACCCTCCCTGCCAATCTGAGACTGGCCCAGCCAGAAATCTCTTTTAGGAAACTCCTTAAGTCTCATCTATTCTAATTCTGGCATGGCTTGCCAAGGCCTTGAAGGTGTGCCTCTCTCAGTGCTGGGAGTCCTTTCAAAGTAGCTGTACGCTATACAAGACATCTTGAATAGAATGGAGTAGATTAGAATAGACTAGAATAGAACAGAATAGAATACCCAACCACATAAAACAAACTCTCTTGCCAGCATTCACTTTACTTTCCCCTGAGCACTCAGGCAACACTAAAGCGGCGGACATTTTTTGAACATTTTAAAGTCGCTATCGCTCATCATGTAAAATAATTGTGTCATTCAGATGTGTATGCTAAATTTAATAAATGTGGGAATATGTGTTTGTGACTGGTCAGAGCTTGGTATGCACAGACATTAAGGGCCCTTTTACGATGTGATTCGAAAAGCCTCCGACCTGAGACTGGCATCAGGTGTCAGACGTAACAAGCGCAATGACAAAACTTTGTGGGCTAGCTTTGGTGTTGTAAGGGCACAAGCCTGAATGGTGGAAGGAGACCATATTCTTGTTGAGGGTTATTTACAAAAATAGGTAAAGATGCTTGACAAGGTCACACAAGGGGAATATAAAATGATCATGCCAGACACTACCTTCTCTAATAAAATGCAGCAGTACTCTATTTTGAGCCTACCAGGCTGTAGTCGAGACTTGTCCAGGTTGTTTTCTATTTTTTTTACATCAACACCACCCTTGTAACTATTGCCTAATTAAAAAACTAGAAAGTACATGATTGCTGTGATTACTTTGGGGAATTCTTTGAATCAAGGGTAAGTTCATTCTTGACAGTCGCCATACTGATACGTGGTACTTGAACTACACTCAACTCTTGCATTATTATATATATATCGATAGTCTATACACTATGGGGCCGATTCCGATTTCGGCCGGAAGGGCACCGAACGATGGTCGGAGCCCTTCCGACCGAATCGGAACGTGCCGCTCGGATTCCTTTCCGACCGAGCCATTACGATGGGCTCGGTCGGAAAAGAATCCGACTCGGATTTCCGGATAGCTCACGACGGGTTCGGAGAGCCCGTCAGCCATCCGGAAATCCCTCTGTACTCCCCCGGCTGCCTCTTTGCGACCGAGGGAGTACCATGGCAGTTTTTCACTGCCTTTTCGTGCCGGTCTTTCCGGCACGAAAAGGCAGTCGGTCACTGTCTTTGGGGGCCCCCAGTGGGACCCCCATGGGTGCAAGGTCGCCGAATGGCAGCCTGGAGGCACCTATGGTGCCCCTCTGTTGAACCCTGCACCCGGTGGCAGGCACCTTGGGGTGCCAGCCACAGGGTGCAGGGTTGAACTGCAGCCCTGCTTTCTCCAATGCCAGCATGCATTCCGTCCGGAATGCATGCTCCCATTGTGGGAGATACGAGTGCGACCGAACAGGGTTCGGTCGCATCATACTGCCTGGGCCGTAACCGACGACAGCAGGTCGGTCGGTTACGGCTCCGGACCGATGTCGGACGGACCTGAGTCCGTCCGACATCGGAATCGGCCCCTAAATGTTGCATGTTGAAAGAGAGGATGTGCCAACAAACCCTTCTGGAAGAGAGTCTGCACATGAGGAGCTACGCACTGCAAGTGCCAGGTGTTTGTTCTGCAGACACAGCAACATAACTAACATTACAGATCTAAGGACATAAGTGTCAGTAGTTATACAGGCTCTTTATGCTGTTCCTGTCACGAAACACACTATTTGTGTCAACAAATGAAGATTCCAGATGAAATCTTTATGATTTTAAAACATATTGCATGTCCAAGGCCTAAATTGGCCAGAGTGTCTTGCATCTATGTATGATGAAAGAGGGGGCCAGTTTTTGGCCATATCTGGCAAAGTTAATTGTTCGTAATCAAAATTATGAAATTTAAACTATAAAAAATGCCATGGCATTGTGAGTATATGTATGCTAATATTAGGATTCATTTCATTAGAATTTTCAAGGTTTATTTATAGTAATGAAAATGAGATGATTTATATTGTGATTAAACAAAATAATATAGTTAAAAAATAATAAATTTAGGTGAATATCCATTCACAGAGGATTCATGTTTAAGTTTACCAAGTAGGAGGCTAATTTTCAAAATAACACTTTTCAAAAATAACAAATCATAATCTAAAAATATAAAACTCTTAATAGGTAAGAAGGTTATTTTGATTGAAATCAGCATTAATAAAGTCAAGTATTATTATATTTTTAGCAGGACAGCTGAAAGAAAAGGTGACATATTTACAAACATAGAACTAAGTTGAAAGTTGAACAGAACAACCATACAGACGTCTTCATTTTTTCATATTGTGGCATAGCAGATACATATCCTAATCATCAACTTCTGATGGCTACCAATGCTCCATGATGTTTTTTAAAGGAGTATACTTAGACGTTGATGTTATAGGCCACATGCCCTCCAAGACATCAGTGAATCTACTGAAGGCTGCAGTTATATTCCTGGCAAGAGTTTATTGTGACACTAGAACAAAGACAATATTTTAGTTTATGACACTAATGATGTTTAAGGAATTCATATAAGTTTCCAATCCTGATTTAAAATTGATTATTGATGAGTTAATGTGGTGTAAGCTATTGTTAATGCGGGTTAGCTGTGATTTGATACCTAGCCCTTGAAACTGTAGTTTAGGTTTGTCTGCAATATCTGCAAAAGAGTAATCCATCCCATGCTGCTGCATATAGGTATCTTTGATGCTGTCTACCAAGATTTTGGCATTTGCAAACTCCTTCTAGAGTGTTTGATAGTTTCTCAACCCCTTCTTCATTTTATCAACAACGATCTCCTGTGACCTGTGATTGCACAATTTAAAGTTGAATGAGGGATCTTCAGCATTCACAGGATCACAATGTTGTTAACAGTGTTGTTCAAATCATCTATGATGTTACAGAACATATCTTCATCCAAGGAGGTCAAGGATGGTTCTATTGACTACACTATGGGGTCGATTCCGATTCGGGCCGGAAAACGTACCGACCGACTCGGTGCGGGAATTTATTCCGACCGACACGAACCGGCGCCGTCCGACCCGGGTAGTACGATGAAATGCATGTGAAACCCGACCGACTCGGACAGAATACAAAACGAACGACCGAGCCGGACGGAAACAAGCCATCCGGCCGGAAAAACACTCGAAACTAACCGACCGACACGCACCCGGATAGCGACCGAACGAAACGTACCCACGAACTCCGACCCGCGTAGTACGATGCTATGCGTGCGAAACATGACCGACTCGCACGGAGCACAAGCCGTACGACCACACGCACACAAAACCCAGCCGAATCAACCCAATAGTCCGCGACCGACTCGTACGCTGCACATGAAACCAACCTGAAACACAGCGGGAACGAGTCGGACAACATCGCACCAGACAACAGCAGCGTCCGACTCGGACACAAGAACGACTCCTACATGCACTCAAAGCACCAAGGGAAAAAAGTAAAAAAAATGGCCAAACAAGCTACCACAAAGCCAATAAATACTGGGGGTGGGGAAAAAATGGAACAAGGACACACCCCCAACCCCACCTACATAAAGGCCACAAATCCCTACCATGAGCCTTTGCAAATTCCACAGACCTGCCAGCAAACAACACCATCACACAGCAACCACAGACACACTCACAGCTCATATATCACACAAGCCACACACCATTACCACACTTACAAATAGCACCCTCACACACACCCAGCTAAACCTACACTCACACACCCCCACTTGCACACACACACACACACATCAATCACCACCACCACCCATCACCATGCCCCCAAAGAAGAACCACAAGTTCCTAGATTGTGAATTGGAAGTCCTGATAGACGAGATACTCAGGGTAGAGCCACAGTTGTTTGGTACATTGGTACAACAGACCCCCATGTCGCAGAAAACCAAGATGTGGGCGAGTATTGTCGACAGGGTGAATGCACAATCACCATGTTTGCGCACAAAGGAAGACATCCAGAACAGGTGGTATAATGTGCGCAGGAGGGTCCGGGACCTACTGAAAAAGGACTACATCATCAGCCAGCGCACCGGCAGTGGCCAGCCTGCAAAACCAATATACCTCAGGCCCTGGGAGGAGAAGGTGCGGGCCATCCTACCACCAGTGAGCGTATATGGACTAACAGACATCCCAGAGCCTGGTGAGTACACAACTTATATACACAATATGGTGTGACAATACCCACACAACACCCTCAAAGGGATAGGCAAACCATGCACCCTTACCAAATACACAGCAAACAAAACATACTCATCCCAAGATGTGAATGCCAGTCAGACAAACACAATACCTGCCATCTCATAGTGACATCTAACTGTGTCATGACATCTACAAACCTAACAACAAATACAGCAAGGCAGTGGCACAAATAGAACCAACAAACACTCCCAGATATATTGACATCACTAGAACACCACCTCACAGGGAAGATCACTGAAAGGAAGGAATTCTGTGTATGCTGGTAAAGTCAGTGTAGCCAATAGCATCATGGGAGTTGGAGTCATAGATATTGCTCAGCCTCACAATTGGCCCATCAACACCACCCTGAACCATACTTACATCACAGGGAGTGGAAAAGGACTCACAAGATGGCTGACACTGGGTACTGCTGGGGGAGCACAAGGCCCTGCAGGCAACTGTGCAACAACCAACAGCAGGACACCACTGACTGACATCCTGAAAGACAACTTGCACTCCCTGCAATGGAAGCATGTTCCATGGTGGGATATCTGGCTGGGTGGGAAGGAGGACTCACAGCACTGACCATAGTTACAAGCACCTCCCCTCACACACACCCCAACACTAACTCCACAGAACCCACCTGGGAGAATGCAATGCCTCACATTCTAACTCAAGATCCCACAAAGACCAACCAGCCGGGCTCATACTGTGTGAAGCACAGGGACACTCTTGGGACTGGTAGCCAAACAACCGCAAGGAGAACACTCTCAGCCAACCTGTCAGCACAGGCACCCCACCCCACAGGGAAGCAGAGTCAAAAGGAAGGAAGGATGGGCATGCTGGGAAAGGGGGTGGAGGCAATAGCATGATGGGAGTGGTAGTCACAGATATTGCTCAGCCTCACAATTGGCCCATCAACACCACCCTGAACCATGCTCACATCACAGGGAGTGGAAAAGGACTCACAAGATGGCTGACACAGGGCACTGCTGGGGGAACACAAGGCCCTGCAGGCAACTGTGCACCAACAAACAACACGACCACATTGTCAGCCATCTTGCCATTGCTCTCACACTCACACACACTGAAGTCCACTCAAAAGGAAGGAAGGATGGGCATGCTGGGAAGGGGGTGGAGGCAATAGCATGATGGGAGTGGTAGTCACAGATATTGCTCAGCCTCACAATTGGCCCATCAACACCACCCTGAACCATGCTCACATCACAGGGAGTGGAAAAGGACTCACAAGATGGCTGACACTGGGTACTGCTGGGGGGAGCACAAGGCCCTGCAGGCAACTGTGTAACAACCAACAGCAGGACACCACTGACTGACATCCTGAAAGACAACTTGCACTCCCTGCAATGGAAGCATGTTCAATGGTGGGATATCTGGCTGGGTGGGAAGGAGGACTCACAGCACTGACCATAGTTCCAAGCTCCTCCCCTCACACACACCCCAACACTAACTCCACAGAACCCACCTGGGAGAATGCAAAGCCTCACATTCTAACTCAAGATCCCACAAAGACCAACCAGCCGGGCTCATACTGTGTGAAGCACAGGGACACTCTTGGGACTGGTAGCCAAACAACCGCAAGGAGAACACTCTCAGCCAACCTGTCAGCACAGGCACCCCACCCCACAGGGAAGCAGAGTCAAAAGGAAGGAAGGATGGGCATGCTGGGAAGGGGGGTAGAGGCAATAGCATGATGGGAGTGGTAGTCACAGATATTGCTCAGCCTCACAATTGGCCCATCAATACCACCCTGAACCATGCTCACATCACGGGGAGTGGAAAAGGACTCACAAGATGGCTGACACTGGGTACTGCTGGGGGGAGCACAAGGCCCTGCAGGCAACTGTGCAACAACCAACAGCAGGACACCACTGACTGACATCCTGAAAGACAACTTGCACTCCCTGCAATGGAAGCATGTTCCATGGTGGGATATTTGGGCTGGGGGGAGAAGTCGGCCCGGATGGCAACCAAATACCACCAATGCTGGTCAGGCACACACCTCAACATTCACATTGACATGCCACAGGTTGGCAGGACAATGTGCTACACCAATATCACTCTCTGACTGTCATAACTGAGTAGAATGCAATGTCCAGGGCCGCATCCAGAGGTACAGTCACAACTGTCCGGTGTTTTAACAATTGATGCCTGTAGAAACATACCATACAAGCTGTGTCTCTCCCCAAAACAGGTGAAGATGGGGACTCAGCAGCAGATGAGGAGGAGTCCCTGTCCCAGGCTCCGGGGGACACAGAGCTCACTGGTGTGGATCAGCCTCTGCACTCCTCGGATGGCGAACAACAAGCTGGACCCTCCGGTGCCAGTCATCATGCAGCATCAGCAGGACCAACATCTGCACCCCCTGCACCCACCCCTCCAACAACTGCCAACACACAGGCCACCCCTGCCAACACGGACACACCAAGGACCACAGGTGACAACAGCGCAGGGACCCAGGACCAAACTGGAGCCGCTGCCATCGAGCCCACTAACAACACTGAAGTGGGCACACGGTCACCTGTGCGTGGCACCACAGGCCCTGCACGTGTTGCCAGGGGTGGTGGGAGGGGTGGTAGACACAGGTCACTATTTGCAGAGGGGTCAGGACTGCGTGATGACCCACAACTGGCACGCATTGCAGATGCGTACCAGACCAGCACCGGAGAGGTCACCCAGGTAGTGGGGATCCTCAAGGACATACAACAGCAGCAGGCTGCCCATCATGCCCGCTTGGACTCCCACATGTCCCGTGTCCAGACACACATGTCTCGCATGGAGTCCAAGTGGGACACATTGCAAGAACTCACAGCGGTGCATAGGGACATACTGACATGCCTCCGCCAGATCAGCACCAACATGGCCTCACCTCCCTGTGCGCCCACAACATCTGTTGCCACTACATCCGCAACAGCCACAGGGAGGGAGGAGGACTCTGGCGGAGAGTACCCTGCACTGCGGCAGCCTGCACCTGAGGGTCCCCCCCCAAGAAGAGGGGCCGTCCGAGGAGGCCAAACTGAGAGGCCGATGGCCAGCCACATCCCCCAGGAAGCCAACACCTGTTCTGGAACTTTTCCTCTGTGTGCAAACTGCACGCCCTGTCGATGGCAACCCAACTCGCCCACATGACTTGGGGAGCTCTAGTTGTACAAATTCATCAGATGACTGTGGACTATACCCTGGACATTTCATCTACCAGGACTTCCAATTCACATGGGAACTTTGGATTCCAATTTCTATGTACAGCACCCACCATCCTGTGCACCATCCCCACACCTTTTGTAAATAAACTCACCAAAAAACCATATCTGCCTCTGTTGTGATTCCAACGTGGTCTCTGTCATGGAGATGGTGATCAGAAATATGACACTGTGCATGCTGACTGCTACAGCAAGTCCAACACCGTCATGGCAGTCATGGCGACGTGACACATATGAGGGAGACACACCACTAGGGCCACACAACACATACACACCAGGGCCATATGACTCATCCCCTACACTGATGTTGCTTGGAAATACAGTGCAATGCACAGACACCACAAATATTCACAGTCTGTGTCAACTACAACACAGGTGCAGTAAGCAAATGTCACTCAGATGTGTGACTACGGACAACGCACACCCCAAAATGTAGAACAGGTTTATTACACATTTGCTACATGTTGTTTCCACTACAAATGCAAGCTAATCCCACCTGGCTGTGGCCACAAAGTCAAACAATGCAGAAGATAGAAAGTCCAGGGGTGTGTGGCACATCACCTGTAGGGGAACAACTGCTGCCACCTTGGAAGTTGAATCATTGATTCGGGGGATCCAAGTTGTTCTAACAACTCCAGCAGCACCCTGTGAAGGACAGACATGACACACTCAAAAGCACAGAAGAACAGCACAGAATGGCAATACTCATGTCTAATACCTGTCACAAGTTAAATACACAAAAACAAGTTAGCATGTCTACACTGTTGGCAAGTACAGACCACCTGCAAGGACACATCTCCCCATGCATCCAGTCAAGGTGCACATGGCCACACTCAAACAGCACCAGAGCACCACACACACATATCATGCAAATCAAATTCATTGATAGTACAGCACTCTGGATACTCACATTCAGCTGAAGAAGTTGGTGATGAGCTGTGTGCGGACATCACCATCACCATCATCATCATCATCACTGGCATCGTGGCCCAGGCCTGGATCCTCCACAGGTGGCGGATGTTGGTCATCGTCATCCAGGATGAGAGGCAACTCCTTCCGCACTGCCAGGTTGTGGAGCATGCAGCAGACGATGATAATCTTGCACACCTTTGCTGGGGCATATGGGAGGGCGCCTCCTGTCTTGTCCAGGCAGCGGAAGCGGCTCTTCAGGAGACCAAAGGTCCGCTCAATCACCCTCCTGGTCCGACCATGTGCCTCATTGTAGCGCATCTGGGCTGGTGTCACAGGGTTCCTGAGGGGTGTCAGCAACCACGGCATGTTGGGGTATCCCGAGTCACCTACAGACAGACAATTGCACATTAGCCAACATTGAAAAGTGTGCGGAAAGCAACATAGCACAACACACACAATGGTACAAAGTCAGTACACACCGACAAGCCAAGCACGCTGGTTCGGCATCTGTGACATCATCCTCGGGATGCGACTACTCCTCATCACGTAGGCATTGTGTGCAGAACCGGGGAAACGGGCACAAACATGTGTGATGGTCATGTTTGCAAGACATACCACCAGAGCATTGACAGAATGGTAATGTTTCCTGTTCCTGTATGCCTGCTCATGTGCCTGTGGTGGTACCAAAGCCACATGTGTCCCATCAATGGAGCCAATGACATGTGGCATCCTCCCCAGGGCATAGAAGTCACTCTTGACGTCAGTGAGTCGGTGACGTTGTGGGAAATAGATGTACTGGTTAAGGCATCTCAACATCGCCACCAAACCATCGCGTAGCACACGGCTGAACATAGTCTGTGACATACCACCAGTAGATGCCACAGTGTGTTGAAAGGTACCGGTGGCAAAGAAGTGTAGGGCTGCCATCACCTTCACCTTGGGGGTCAGCGCTGTCGGATACGGCCGGCCAGGCTGAAAATGTGGGTCCAACCGCACTGCCAAATCCTCAATCAGCTGCCTGGTGAAGCGGTACCGTCGGATGCTGTCACGTTCCACCATCGTTGCCAGGTCTGGGAATGGTCGATGGACAGCAGGAGCCCTGCAGTGCAGAGGTGAAGAAGTCAAGATTGTCAGTCACCCCACATATGTGCCATTCACCATACTGTAGTTCACATGCTACATCATCAGCAAACACTAGTACTTGATGTGTGTCTCGTTCTGTTTGGACACATATGGCACCCACATGGACATCATGTAACATCTCTGTACGACATGTGTGGACAACAGGTCCCAGGGTGTGCTATGTGAAACCATTTGGCTGTGTCACAGTACCCATTTACTGCACTCACATTCCACACACATACCACAGTGACGTCTGGACAGATGCGCCACAGGCATCTCAACTCATTGACAGGTAGATTCCCAGGGAGCCTGTTTTGCCACATGGACACTGGCATGACATGGCGTATCATGTACACGTCAGAAAAATCAAACATGACTCCCACAGGTAGTGCCCCCTGTAGCCTCTGCAGGACAGACATGGACGTCAGTGACACACACACACAACATCTAAGTCCATGCACAAACAACGTGGATGTGGAGACTGTCTCCCATTGTGCACATGGAGGCAGACATGTGAAACACAACATGCACACAGACTGCGGAGGGACATGACTATTGTGGCAATGGGCCACCCTGTGATGTACATGCTTTCCCACATGAGCCTTGGGGTATGTGACATGTCATACATATACACAACCTGGAAATGTGACCATGCAACATGCTCCAAAAATGAACAGTTGCACATCCCAGTGGTCATGTGCACGACACACAAAGCTCCCTGTCCCCATTAACATGTGCACAGCCTGGGTGTGTCTGCCCCCAAGTGCCAGCCCAAAAACAACATGTACACACCCATACACAGATAAGGTCATGCTGCCACACATGCCTTAGATACAGTGTGGACTGGGTGTGGTGTAGTAGGTGTGCCCAGAGTCCCTGGAAAGTATATATGGCTGGCATAGGTTCACCATTGACCAGCATGGTGACACATGCGTGTGACCTGTACAGGGACGCGTTGTACAGCAATGGTCCGATTGGTGTGCCCGCTCGGACCATTGCATTGCATGTGAGCGGGTACGCGTTGTATCGCGGGTACGTGTTGTACAGCAATGGTCCGATCGGTATGCCCGCTCAGACCATTGCATTGCATGTGAGCGGGTACGCGTTGTACAGCAATGGTCCGATCGGTGTGCCCGCTCGGACCATTGCATTGAATGTGAGCGGGTACGCGTTGTACAGCAATGGTCCGATCGGTGTGCCTGCTCGGACCATTGCATTGCATGTGAGTGGGTACGCGTTGTATCGCGGGTACGCGTTGTACAGCAATGGTCCGATCGGTGTGCACGCATTGGCTGGGGCCTGGCATGGCAACGGATGCGGTTTTTGAATTTACAACGAGTCTGATGCAGTGAATTCAGTTGGCCAGCCACAACAATGTTGCAAATTCATGGGTGTCATGAAGTTGAATTTTTGAAGGATGCTGTGGGCGTGTATTGGAGCTGCTATTCCATGGATTGGCCAGATTCAGAAGATGCTACCGACTTGGACCTATCACTTTGGACACATGGGACAGTATCTGCCTCTGCAGCACACATATAATGCTGGCTGTTCCCCTGAGAGCTCACTTGCCTGCACTACATGCTCCAGGACGACATCTGCCACTACACTGCTGCTGTCTCTGCATCCTCTGGCTGCTGCAATGGCTCGTACTGTGGAGAGAGCCCCAGCCTTCACCCATGAGGAGAACCAGGCCCTGCTGGACAGCCTCCTTCCACAGTACAGCAAGCTGTATGGGACACCAGGGGAGCAGGTGAGTGTGATGTACACTGCCTCACTAATTGTGCATGTTGCCTGACTAGCAGGATTTACAGTGTGCACACCACTGGCTAGCATGCCCACTGAGTAGTTTGCACCCCCCAAAGTGTGTAGTCACTTGCACTGAACAGGTACAGTGGAGTAACAGTGCATTCAAACAAGGTTCACTACCCATGCAATGATACCATGTAGTAACTGCTGGCAAACTGTCCATAGCCCTCGTTGCACTGCCTGTGTACATCATATGCCCCTGTGATTGAGACATGTATTTCCAACTGTGTGATGCACGGATATGTTGCATGTGTAGTAATGGCCTTTTCACTTTCTCATCCTCACAGGTTGATGCCCATCGGAAGCAGAACATCTGGCTGGACATCGTCCGGGCAGTCCGATCCGTGGGGGTCTACAAGCGCCGGATCCGCAACTGCCAGAAGAGGTGGCAGGACCTTCGTGGCTGGACCCGGAGGATCGCAAGGGTCCAGCTGAAGCTGTCGCCTCCTCGCAGGAGGGGCGGACACCGGACTCTGAACCCCCACATGCTCCAGATCCTGCCGGTGGTGTTCAAGGAGCTGGATGGGCAGCTGAAGGGCAGACAGCAGCAAGGAGGGGGTGAGTCTAAGACTGCACTGTGAACTCTGTCTAACATGCTATGTGCCCTCCTCTGGCCTGGTTAAACTTCCCCAGTACATCAGTCTTGTTGTCCAGTACCCATGTCCCTCTATTGTAACCTGGCCACTACCCATCTGATGCGCCAGTGTGCTCCTTACGCTCAGGATAATTGTGTCACTTGGGTACAGGGTCCTAGCATTTTGCTTTGCTCAAGGTGGTGACAGATTTTGTTCCCGTGACATTGTGTTTGCCTTCATGGGTGGGTCAGTTGCTCACACAATGCCTGAGTCGTGCTATGTAGTCTGGGTGTAACTTTGATATGTGATCCACTTGCACATCTAATTCACCACATGTCCCTGGGGTATTTGCCACACCCCCATTCTGCGGGTGGGTAAATTGTCTGGGCCTCAGGAGTATGTATGTCAAGTGTGTCACACATGCTTAGCCACCTGCCCACTGACCAGGGCTCATCCCTCTTGCAGGTGGAGCCGGACAGTCATGCCTACTACAGGGCATACAATACACTCTGTACTCCCACTCCCGTTTATCATCTGACATGCTGTGCTCAGTGAAATGTTGCCTCAGGTGTCTGCCTCTGTGTTGTTGTGCTGTGACTACTTTGTCGTGACTCCTGTGATGTCCTTCGGTTAGGGGTCAGCATGCCATCTGCTATTGGACCATGTGAGACAAGACTTCTGTGACTCATAGGTGTTTGATCACTTGACTGTGCAGACAGGTGTATGAGACTGTGACTTTCAGGCAGCTGTTCATCATTCACAGCACACTGTGAGGTGCTCTGGTTCAGGGAGTAGTGTTTCATGTCTCCCATTTGCCCAAATGGTGTGCAGTGTACAAATACTGGTTCAGAGGATGTGGTTAGTATGGGGATGAACATGTGCACTTGTCAGTTACATTACTTGCATTCCCCATGTCCTAGGATAGTGACACAGTGCAGACTGTTGTTTGCTGGCTAACATGGCCATGTGACTTGAGACAGTGATGTATGACTTTGCAGGCATGCCTGTGTCATGGCATTAAACTTCCTAAGGGTGATCCTGCAGGGTGGTGACATGTGCAACAGGCACCCCATTGTGGCATTGACTATCCGGACATGGGTGCTTCATGGGGTCTGGTGCTGGTATGCATCACATGCATTTCTTTTTAGGCTCAGGCCGTCCATTAATCCAGACACCTGCACTGACTCAGTGGCAAGTGATGTGAGGTGGGCATGTTCACATACTTCACCATGTTCTCAGCAATGTCCAACTACTGTGTAGGTGGTGCATGTGTCCACACTGGGGTCTTACCATCAGACGGGCACCAGACAGATGGGTGCAAGGGCAGGAGGGGTGTCTGTTCCATGGCTGACCATCAGACTGACAATTGGCTTCTCCTAATATGTGTGATGACTTTTGGCAATGTTCTACTAGTGATGCCAGGGCTTGCTCCGTGATGTGCTGTACTTACTGTGGTGTGTGTGGTCAGTGCAGGTGACTGATGTTTGTCTGTTTCCCTAATTGTTTGCAGATACATCCACAGCCACAGGAGGGGACAGCTCCACGGACCAGGAGGAGCAGCGGAGCCAGACTGGGTCAGCGTCCGACGAGTGGTCAGAGGGACCCAGTGGCACGGAGGGCGAGGGGAGCCACACCGAGGAGTCCTCAGCACCATCCACCTCAGCTGAGGACCACAGCAGCTCGGAGGATGACTCCCTTGTGGAGGCAGGTGTCAGCAACCACCACACCCCAGCTACTCTGTCTGATCCCGCCACCACCACCACCGCCCTCCCATTGGCTCCCATCAGTCACCCAGGCCCTCGTCACCAGCAGGCTGGACTACGGAAACGCCCTCTACGCAGGAACGACGGCTAAGCTCCTGAGACGGCTGCAACGCATCCAGAACGCCTCTGCATGTCTTATCCTCAACATCCCCCGACGCAGCCACATCACACCCCACCTGAGAGACCTGCACTGGCTCCCTGTCAACAAGAGGATAACCTTCAAGCTCCTCACCCACGCACACAAAGCACTCCACAACTCCGGACCAGCCTACCTCAACCGACGACTCAGCTTCTACACCCCCACCCGCCAGCTCCGCTCGACCAGCCTCGCCCTCGCCACAGTCCCCCGCATCCGGAAAACGACCGCCGGTGGCAGATCCTTCTCCCACCTCGCCGCCAAGACCTGGAACACCCTCCCCACCAACCTCCGACAGACCCAAGACCTACTGGCCTTCAGAAGACTCCTCAAGACCTGGCTCTTCGATCAGTAGCAGCACCACCCCCTCTTCCCCCAGCGCCTTGAGACCCTCGCGGGTATGTAGTGCGCTTTATAAATGACATGATTGATTGATTCCTGAGGTCCGTGGAGGCTCCCGTGCTCGGGAGCGTGTCTCCTTCAAGCCAGGCACCGCACCCCCTGCCCCTGTGTCCCCTGCTGCCCTGAGTGAGGAGTCTGTGTACCTCCTTCGGCAGCTCCATGTAGGGCAGACAGCAATGCTGACTGTCCTCCATGCACACACCACACTGTTGACACAGCTGGTGTCGTTCATGGAGGGCATCTCAACGGGTATGTCTGCCCTACAGAGGAGCAATAGGTCCATGGACTCCTCCCTGACGGCAGCAGTGTCCCTCCTCCAACAGTCCCTCACCCCTCCCACCTCTGCCCCATTCACACTTCCTACCACCCTACCTGTCCAAAGCACATGCACACCTGCACAATCACACCAACACACAGACACGAGCAGCACACAACCACCCAAAACCAAGGCAAGACGTGCACACAAGCATCCTCAGGGGACTGATTCCACACACACAGGGGATGGGGAACTGACACACACACAGGCAACCACAGTCACTCCGCAATCCTCAAGATCCTCTCCCTCCAAGACCCCTTCCCTTGCCTCACCTGCAACCCCACATACACAGCAGCTCTTCCTCTCTGACCTCGGCCTCTTCCCCTCCAATACCGCTGATCCAGCATACCGGGGGAAGAGGAAGTCCACACACAGAGAGGAGAGTGCCCCTCGCCCCCGGACACCCTCCCCCAGGCGCAGGCAGAGTGAGCCCCCCACCCGCAAGTCCCCCTGGACCCGGAAGAGCAAGATCCCGCCACCGCCCTGCAAGTCACCCACCCAGTCTCTCACCTCCATCCCCCAGGTCACCACTCCACAGGTTCCACCGCCACACCCTGCCCCAGGTTCCCCCACACACCGATACCGCATCCCCAAAGTGCTCAGGCCCTCCCCCTGCCACTTGCTCTTCCACCCCCAAACCAGACGCTCTGCCTGTATGTGCCACTGGTGTGGAGACCGTGTCCCCCCTCTGTCCTGCCCAGCTCTTCTGCCCCCCTTCCACTCCCTTGGAGTCATGCACTGCGGTGGAGTCCACAACAACCCCATCTGACTCGGGCACTGCATTGGGGACCCAGCCCACTCCATCTGCCCAGCCCACTGCAGTGGTTGCAGCACCAACACCATCGGACTTGAGCCCTGCGGTGGTGCCGGCCCCCCTGAGTCAGACACCTCCACTGCAGTTGCCGGTGACACTCCTGCACCCACCTCACCTTCCCTGCCTCCTTCTGGCATCCCCTGATCCTGTCCCTGCGGTGCCTGGCCTGCCCCTCGTATGCCCCTCCAAGGGGGATGTCCCCTGTTGGTACCTGTGCAGGCAAGCAAGTTGTGACAAGTAGTCACACATCACCCTGTTGGGACTGTGTATTTGGACTGGACATTGGCCGTTGTTAATTTTGGACTTTTGATTTTAGTTGCACACTTGCTGAATAAAGCCTCTTTTTGTTTACTTGTGGTTAATCTTTGGTGGTACATGATGTAGATGTGTAGTATCATGCATTTGCTGTTGTAATTGTGTTCAGATCAGGTAAATGAAGTTTTGCTGTGATGGTCTCCATGTGGCCCATGGGATTTGTGTCCTAATCTAGTCTGGATCTATAGCATCCCTTGCTGCAGTCTGAGGGTGTAATGTTCAGCATTTGACACAGGGATGTACGTTTAGCATTTGTATATTACCATCTTTGTCCTACACTGTTGCACATCTGTTGGGCTTACCACTGTCCAATGTTCCTAGTACCCTGACTGTGTGCCCGTCTCCACTGGACATGCAGTTTTGCACATCAATTTTGGAGGACTCATCTGTGTATACAGTACAACTGGATTGCCACGTGTTTTGGGTGTATGCAGATGACTGACGTGACACTCCCGTACCCAGGCTGATGTGAGCAGAGGCTTCTGTGTGTTGTAGTTGTTGACTCACTGACGGAGTGTCCTGCTGATATGTTAGAGTCGTGCACAGACAAGGTTTGGCACAGCGGAGCTTCCACAGGAGTGGAGTGCCCTCATGGCTGTGTGTAATCTGGTGACATTGCGTGTGCCCGTGTTGTGTGTTGTGTGAGCATGTCTGTGCATGTTCCCTTCCCTTTTCCTACACAGGCTGTGTCCCTAGGGATGTTCCTGTTTCTGATGGTTGCAGAGTTGGTATGTGTTCATCCAGCATCTTGGACCTGGTTTCTCCGTGATGTGGTTGCATGGCAAACTGATGTTCATGAGGTTGGCATCCCAGGTTGTCTTTGTTGTCAGGGCTGGGGATGTGGGCAAACGCAGATGGGACACATTCAGGATTCCCCTTGGCACTTGTTGTTTACACAAGTAATGTGATTTTGAGTTTGTGTTAGCTTTCAGTGATTGTGACGCGTTGTGTGTGTGACTGCTGCCACTCCTCAGGGTCAGAGCTGCAATGTTGGAAGTTGTGTACGTGTGTTCTTTGTGTCTCACCTTGGCTTCTTCGTTGGTGTGTGACTATGGCCAGGATCCCATTGTTTGTGGTGGATTTCACATCATGCGCATGTACGGCGTACTGTGCAGTGTGTCATACATAGACGAGTCATGTTGAGTGGGCATGTGTGATGGGTTTCTGCACCTTAGTTCCCCCACCACCCCTGGGATTGTCATGGGTGCATGTGCAATGTCACCAGTCCATGTGAGCTTCACTGCTGCACATTGTTGCAGATGAGGGTGAGTGGTGTTGAGTGTGCAAATGTGAGTTGTTGCACGGCTAGACCACTACCTCCATATTGGCCTTGGCTGGCAGGCCCTGCTGATTGATTGGAGCTTGTGTAGGTGTGATGGTAGTTTGTAGCTGAGGACACATGGCTGTGGTTCACAGTGTGATCAACATCTACCTTTGTCATCACAGTGGAATTGTCATGCAGGCTAGTGTCTGCACAATGTGGGGTCCCTGGGGGTAGTGCTGTGGTGGGTGTGTCTCTTGTTGTGTTAGTTGCTGTTCCTACAAGCTTGTGTGATATGTGTAATTTGGGCTCCCTCTCATCTGACAATGCCAGATTTCCCACATAGGGGAATCCAATCCATGAGTTACTTGTGTGTGGCACTGTATACACATCTGTGTAATTGGGATTCAGGCCCCCTCATGTGTTGTGTGGTTGCCTGGGGACACTGGCACACACCCCCATCACCTGTTGTCTTTGATAGGAAGTGTGAGTCTGCCTGTTTGTGTCAGTGCATTTGCATCACTGCATTGGCATTTCTGTAATGTGCCATTGGCTGTATGTGGTTTGGTGATTTTCCCCTGCTCTCCCTGGTACTCCTGGGTCATCAGTCAGCACAATGATCATGGTTTGTATGTCCCATTGCTGCCATGGTATGGTATTTGTTCACCTGACATCCACAGTCTCCACAGATTATATACATTTGTGTGTCCATAGGTGCAGATATGTGGGTCAGCATCATGATGGTCACTTCTGTCATTGTGGAATCGGCTGATTGTTGGCAATGTGGTCCCCCATGTGTGATGTTTGTATGCACATGGACAAAAGCGATGTTTCTGTGACACTGCACTGTTAGCCTCCCCCAATATATGTTGCAATGGGACACAAGCAGTACTATGCCACAGATGTTTTGGTTGTTGTGTGACCAGGATTCATCCATTCAGTTTGTCTTTGGCAGCTTTTACCATGCCTACACTTACCTTATGATCACCGTGGTGATGGGGCTTTAGGCACCATTGCCACACTGATCAAAGGGTCCATCAGCCTTGGACCCCACACTTACCTTTTGGTGACTGTGGTGATGGGGCTTTAGGCCCCATTGCCACACTGATCAAAAGGTCCATCAGCCTTGGACCCCACACTTACCTTTTGGTGACTGTGGTGATGGGGCTTTAGGCCCCATTGCCACACTGACCAAAAGGTCCATCAGCCTTGGACCCCACACTTACCTTTTGGTGACTGTGGTGATGGGGCTTTAGGCCCCATTGCCACACTGACCAAAAAGTCCATCAGCCTTGGACCCCACACTTACCTTTTGGTGACTTTGGTGATGGGGCTTTAGGCCCCATTGCCACAGTGGCCATGGTCGGCTTGTATTGTGGAGGCCACACACTTTTATGTGTGACACATGTGTTAGTGGGTCACATTGTATGTTCATTGTCATGTTTAGTGTTGTAGGCATTTGACATGGACTACACACGCTTGTCATGTTGTTTGGGTGGATGTAATTTTCTGTTATTCCGTATGTGGGAGTATGCTGGTTGTGTCATGCATTACCCGTCCTATGAGTAGGGGTGGTGGTAGTGATAGGCATCCAGCCCCCCATGAGTAGGGGGGGTGGTAGTGATAGGCATCTAGCCCCCCATGAGTAGGGGGGGTGGTAGTGATAGGCATCCAGCCCCCCCTGAGTAGGGGTGGTAGTAGTGATAGGCATCCAGCCCCCCCTGAGTAGGGGTGGTAGTAGTGATGGACATCCAGCACCCCTGAGAAGGGGTGGTGGTAGTGATAGGCATCCAGCCCCCATGAGTAGGGGGTGGTAGTGATAGGCATCCAGCCACCCCTGAGTAGGGGTGGTAGTAGTGATAGGCATCCAGCCCCCATGAGTAGGGGGTGGTGGTGATAGGCATCCAGCCCCCCTGAGTAGGGGTGGTAGTAGTGATAGGCATCCAGCCCCCATGAGTGGGGATGGTAGTGGTGATAGGCATCCAGCCCCCCTGAGTTGGGGTGGTGGTAGTGATAGGCATCCAGCCCCCCATGAGTAGGGGTGGTGGTAGTGATAGGCATCCAGCCCCCCATGAGTAGGGGGGGTGGTAGTGATAGGCATCCAGCCCCCCATGAGTAGGGGGGGTGGTAGTGATAGGCATCCAGCCCCCCTGAGTAGGGGTGGTAGTAGTGATAGGCATCCAGCCCCCATGAGTAGGGGGGGTGGTAGTGATAGGGATCCAGCCCCCCTGAGTAGGGGTGGTAGTAGTGATAGGCATCCAGCCCCCCATGAGTAGGGGGTGGTAGTGATAGACATCCAGCCCCCCCTGAGTAGGGGTGGTGGTAGTGATAGACATCCAGCACCCCTGAGTAGGGGGGGTGGTGGTAGTGATAGGCATCCAGCCCCCCATGAGTAGGGGGGGTGGTAGTGATAGGCATCCAGCCCCCCCCTGAGTAAGGGTGGTAGTAGTGATAGGCATCGAGCCCCCCATGAGTAGGGGGGGTGGTGGTGATAGGCATCCAGCCCCCCCCTGAGTAGGGGTGGTAGTAGTGATAGGCATCCAGCCCCCCATGAGTGGGGATGGTAGTGGTGATAGGCATCCAGCCCCCCCTGAGTTGGGGTGGTGGTAGTGATAGGCATCTAGCCCCCCAAGAGTAGGGGGTGGTAGTGATAGGCATCCAGCCCCCCATGAGTAGGGGGTGGTAGTGATAGGCATCCAGCCCCTCCTGAGTAGGGGTGGTAGTAGTGATAGGCATCCAGCCCCCCATGAGTAGGGGGTGGTAGTGATAAGCATCCAGCCCCCCTGAGTAGGGGTGGTAGTACTGATAGGCATCCAGCCTCCCATGAGTAGGGGGGGTGGTAGTGATAGGCATCCAGCCCCCCCCTGAGTAGGGGTGGTGGTAGTGATAGGCATCCAGCCCCCCATGAGTAGGGGGGGTGGTAATGATAGGCATCCAGCCCCCTGAGTAGGGGTGGTAGTAGTGATAGGCATCCAGCCCCCCATGAGTAGGGGGGGTGGTAGTGATAGGCAGCCAGCCCCCCAATGAGTAGGGGGGGTGGTAATGATAGGCATCCAGCCCCCCTGAGTAGGGGTGGTAGTAGTGATAGGCATCCAGCCCCCCATGAGTAGGGGGGGTGGTAATGATAGGCATCCAGCCCCCCTGAGTAGGGGTGGTGGTAGTGATAGGCATCCAGCCCCCCATGAGTAGGGGGGGTGGTAGTGATAGGCATCTAGCCCCCCATGAGTAGGGGGGGTGGTAGTGATAGGCATCCAGCCCCCCCATGAGTAGGGGTGGTAGTAGTGATAGGCATCCAGCCCCCCCTGAGTAGGGGTGGTAGTAGTGATAGGCATCCAGGCCCCCCTGAGTAGGGGTGGTGGTGGTGGCAGGAATCCAGGCCCCTATGGGTATGTATGGCATTGGTGATGCCCATCCCACCCCTATGATTGTGCAGTTGCTAGTGTACATCATTTGTGCATCCCTATGTGTGTGTGACATATTTTAGGTACGTGTAGTTAGTTTGTATTGTTGGTGTTTGACTTACCATCTGTGCCGTACGCGTCCGAATCGGTCCCGGTAATCGATGTAGAGTATTGGTAGGACCTGCGCGATGGGATTCATGGTTGGTTCGTCTCGTTCAGGTTTCGCGTGTCTTCGACTCGTACTCGTCGCTGGCTTGTTCGTCTCGTAGCCGTGGATCGTTTAGTGACGCGAAACGGAGCTTATGTGCGGCTCTCCCGGATGCTGAAACGTGCCGGACGTAGCAACGGGTTCGGCGCGTACGGAAGACGCATCGTACTAGTCCGGCCGGAAGGTGCTGTGTATTTGGTTCCGTGCGACTCGATTCGGCGTTTACGGATCCGGCTCGGGCGGAGAAAAGGAGCTGGATTGGGTAAGTACGGCTGGGTCGGAATCTGGGCTGTTATGCGCATCGTACTTGTTCGTTCGGTAGAGTGTTCGAGTCGGTCGGGAAACACGCGTTCGGCTGGTAGTTTTTCCGGACAAATACTGTTAGGTGCACTTCCGGCCCGAATCGGAATCGGCCCCTATGTCTTCTGGAGTGTTGATTTCATTAAATGCATCCCCTTGATCTAGAGATTAAGAAATAGTAAAACAAAATAACAAAATTACTTTTATCTAATTACAATTTTAAAAATAAAAATCTATTAATAAACTTTGATGAACTTTAAAATTTGTTTTTAACTTATTTGGGTCATGAGACCATATTTATTATACTGTTATTTCAAGATTGATCCTGCCATCAAACTAATGTTATGTTTGTGCGCACACACACACTCCTGTCCATTGATCTGAGTCTGATTCTACACCTGTCTTCTGACTCTGAGTGACCCAGCAAGAGTACAATCACTGTCAGACCTAGTACTAATGTCTTAGTTATGGAATTAGGGCAGATAACCCTGGTGTTTAAATAATGAATTTGAAAAATCCATAGATAATGAAAAAAAATATTTATGACATCAACAAAGACTTTGAATCTCTACTAGGACACACATCTAAAGTCAATCTCTGTGTGTTTACTCAACTATATTTGCTAACATCCTAGGTGTTCCTTAATGTTGTGTGTTTGGTTACGTTGCCTGTATTTTACATTCCTCTTGTAATAGATTGATAAACAGTTAGACAAGTCAGTAGAGCTCAGTTTGAAGAAACCTGCCCTGGCTTTTCACAAGATGGATTTTGATGACTTAGGGTCGGAAATCTGTTTGCAATTTGCGGTCTGTGATTTACAAACTAACCCATATTCAGAGTGGTTTGAACTTTGACATACCACAATGAATATAAATGAGGTAGGTCCAAATTGCGACTCTCTCCGATTGCTGGCCATCATAGGGATTGTGGCCTGCTAGGATCAGTAGACCACTATGTCTGTGATCAGATTTCAATAAGGAAACTTTTTTTAAATGCATCCCAATTTCCTTAAAGGAAACAGTGCAGTACTTAAAAAGAATTATTTTCTACTTGCAAAAATCATATTTGAATGTAGACAATGGTTCCCTTACTCCCAGCAAAATATTGTTTTTTGCATTCACAAACAGAGAGAGGTCCTAAGGGGACCCTTTCCCTTTTGCAAATGCATTACTATCCAAACTTGGTAACTATAATATTGCAATGTTTTGTGACTGGATTCCGGCAGCAAACCATTGATACATCTCACACCGGATGCCTACAAGACGCCCCTTTGAAATACTTTATTTCATCTGACCCTCAGTTCCCTGACTGTGAAAATGTAATACTTATAATCATGTAGGTAAATATATCAAGACATTAAAGCGAGGGTGTGGAAAACATGGCTTCTATCGATATTTTATGAGCCCTTTTGTTTTACATGTAGTTAGTGACTATTCTTTCTTCTAGCTGGTGGATATAAGGGTTCAGGGGTGATTATGAAGGCTCTGGCATTTAAGCTGCAGAAACCTTTAGTTGAGGGCTAAACTTTAACATTTGCAAAAACACTCCTTCAGGTGTGCAGATGATAGACTGGTTAATAAAGAAAGAAAACCTTTGTGCTTCTGTAAACAATAGAGACAGGTGGGTACAACACTATTGTAAAAAGCTACAAGGAACTACAATAATGTGTCTACTGTTACTAGGCTTTAAACATTTGGAAAATATGAATTACACCAATTTTAAATGAAAAGACCAAAGTGAATTAAAAATAAAGTCTTACATTGGTGGTACCAATTTGGAATATACTAATAAAATAATTCATAAAGTTCCAAGGCTGATACAATAAGTACTATGAGTGTTTAACAGAATACTCATAGGACTGTTGTGCAACCACAGCTTATGTTTGGCTGATATCTATCTTCTAAAAAATGCTTTTAATTCAGCGGATTCTGACCCCTTGTTGTAATAGCTGTGAAACTGGTATTATTCTCATTGACGACTGAATAGCTGCTGTGAAAGAGACTGATCCTGGAAACCCTCCAGTAGGAGGATTGGGGTTCACCATATCACAAACAATTGGTGGATATCCACAGCAAGGAGATTGAGGAGAACAAACAGTGGACCCGGTGGTTGTGGGATCTGCAAATTTTCCATAGTGGTTATGATCAAGAAACAAAAACACATACTGTAATCACTAAGACCCAGTCAGGGATGTGATGCTGAGTTAAATAGTGGCATGTGCATTGTGATGTATAAGAACAAGAGAGATATCTATGCATAGTTCCAACACTATCACTATGGAACCACCGGTCTGTGACTTGGTGCGATAAGCAAAAATATATTTGTACGGTCATGCCAGTACCTAAACAATCGCGTAATGTATTGCTTACATAACCTGCTTACATGGAGATCAAGCATGCACATGAGAATGTAGCTCATATTTTAAACACATACAGAAGCATTGGATACTGTGCCAAAAAAAGGCCACATTATATTGAGCCATACATTTATCATTATTTTTTTTAATATGCACACTGGGTTGTATATTCACGTAAATAAAAATGTAACAGAATCAACCCCAGGACATCAGAGAAAAGGTTCCACAATTCAGACCCAGACGTTCCTGCCTGCCGCATGTCCCCACACATGGAGAGTGACAGTTAGAAACGAAATAAATATGCATATTCCTTATGCTAATAAACTTAAAAAAATATCAGTACATAACAAACAATTTTGGATTATTCAGTAAGCTCACCCTGAGATGTGGTAGTGTCCACAAAGTCGATGGTGTCAGTTCTCTTAATTTAATCAACCATTATTATTATAACATTGCTATTACCAATACTCTTCCAATGACTTGCAAGTAATATTGAAAAGGATGGGATTTAGAAAGTAAAAGCAAGACTGACAGGCAACAAACTGGACTGAGTTAACCACATCACTGCAGGGATGTTTGCACACTCCTGTGCTCAGGCTTATTTCAAAATCCTGCTGCTATGATATTCAAACTTGCACAGCACCTTTGACTTCTTGAACATCCATACATATGCTATCAATCAATCAGGATTTATAAAGCATAGCTAATCGCCCAATAGGGTATCCAGGCGCCTGCAGGCCCTGGAGTCTTATTCGAACAGTCAGGACTTGAGGGCCATTCTGAATTCCAGAAGTGAAGTGATGGTTCGGAGGTGCGTGGGCAGGCTGTTCCAGGTCTTTGTTGCGATGTGGGAGAAGGAGCATCCTGCACTTCTGCTTTGGTAGATGCAGGTAGTATGGACAAGTGAAAGGGAGGCAGAGTGTACTCTTCTCAATCGTTTGTGGAAGTTCAGACGTTGGTTAATGTAGGCGGGTCCTTGGTTGTGTAGAGCCTTGTGTGCATGGGTCGGCAGCTTGAATTGGCATCTCCTCTGTACGAGGAGTCAGTGGAGTTTCCTGAGGTGGCGTGTGATATGGGTTCGTGAGGGAAGGCCAAGGATAAGTCTGGCTGCGGTGTTCTGTTTAAAGTCTCTGTAGAAGGTGGGGTGATTCCGACATAGAGGGCATTGCCATAGTCCAGTCGGCTGGTGATGAGGGCTTGTGTCACAGTGCGTCTCATGTGTAGGGCGTTGCCACTTGAAGGTCTTACGTAGCATGTGCAGAATGAGGAAGCAGGTGGAGGAGACAGCATTGATCTGTGATTTCATGGTGAACTTGTTGTTGATTCTGAGGTTTCTGGCGTGGTTGGAGGGAGTGGGTGCGGGTCCTAGGTCTCATGGCCACCAGGAGTCATTCCATGTGTTGCTGCTGTTGCCAAAGATCAGTACTTCCGTCTTGTCTGTGTTCAGCTGCAGGCAGTTGTTCCTCATCCACTCGGTGACGTTTGTCAGGCATCTGTGAAAGTAGGTTCTGGTGGTGGTGGGGTCGTCGGTGAGTGAGAGGATGAGTTGGGTGTCGTCTGTGCGGGAAATTATGTTGAGACCGTGGGATCTGACGATGTTGGCCAGCAGGGTCATATATGCATAGAGGAAGTCCGTAGGTGTGGGTTAGGGTTCAAAGTTTCTGTATATGGTTGCGATCTTGTCATGGAAGTAGTCAGAAAGGTTGTCACACAGCTCCTGTCAGGGTATGATGTTGTTTTGCTGGCAGCCGGGTTGGAGAATTCCTTAATGGTGCTGAAAAGTTCCTTGGTGTTGTTGACACTGGTTTCAATGCGTGCAGCAAGGGTTGTCTTCTTTGTTGCCCTCAGCAGGTGGTGGTAAACGTTGAGGGAGGTCTTGAAGGCTGCCCTGTCAGAGGTGTCCTTGCTGGTACACCATCTCCAACTGTTTACTGTCTCGTTTCGCTGTTCTGAGTTCTTGGGTGTACCAGCTGGCCTTTTTGGAGGATTTTCTCTGGATGTTGCTCTTGATGGGGACGATGCTGTCTGTGCAATTCGTGATCCAGACATAGAGGTTTTTCA
The DNA here is from genome assembly GCA_963921515.1 of Calotriton arnoldi. NCBI lineage: Eukaryota > Metazoa > Chordata > Amphibia > Caudata > Salamandridae > Calotriton > Calotriton arnoldi. The sequence goes on from CAWUFW010000892.1 coordinate 2,965,865, forward strand.
CTCCCTGTTCTAGGTTGGTGGAGGTAGCAGGGTTGAAGGTGTTGAGTGTGTTTGCCCAGCTGGTCTCTGAGATTTGGCTTCACCTCTGGTGGGGGGCTTTGGTCATCTAGGGGATGGTCGTGCTGGGGGTAGAGAGGCTGAAATGGACAATGGAGTGATCGGTCCATGTGAGTTCTGTGGCATGGCTGTATTTGCCTTGGTTGCGGTGTGTGTAGGGTCGTGGACAATCTGGGTCAATCCGAGGCTGCACATACTGTCGAGGAGGTGTGTGGTGTTTTTGTTGTTGGGGTTGTCGATGTGGAAATTTAGGTCGCTGAGGAAAATGTAGTCCTTGGATTCTAAGGCTAGGGATGCAATGAAGTCTGTAATGGTGTTGCAGAAGCTGGAGCGCAGGCCTTGGAGTAGGTATGCAAGGGTGCCTCTGATAGTTGTCTTGTCGTCCATGTGGAGCTTGAGGTTGAGATCTTACATGGGGGTGGTGGTGGTGTCAGTGGTGGTGGTACACTGCATGGTATCTTTGTGGATGATGGCTGTTCCTCCTCCCGGCTTGTTGGTGCGGTCCTGGTGAGTGATTTTATATCCATCGAGGTTCACTGTGACAATGTCTGGGGTGGATGTGGGGTTGAGCCAGGTCTCAGTGAGGAAGACGATGTTGGTGTGAGAGTGGCAATGAGGTCTCATAATTCAGTGGAATGCTTGCATAGTGAGCGTGTGTTGAGAAGGGCGCATGAGAGTTGGTGTTTTTGTTCTGGTGGTGTGTTCAGGGTGGGGCTGGTTGGTGGGCTGGTGTGTGTGCAGTGGTAGGTGAAGTGGCAGTAGGTCAGGTGAAAGGTCCTACTGTGGAGTGTGCATCAGCGCGGGGGCAGTGTTTGTTGTGGCATCCGGGGTCCAAGGTGTAGAGCTCAGTGAAAGTGTATCTTAGGGGGCCATAGGGCCAGGGGTTGTGGCTCTGGCCGTGGTCCAGGCATGGACTGGCACAGGCGGGCTTAATTTTGCCACACCTTTGGCGCTGTTGCACTGTGGCCTGTATTAAGTAGTTCCTGGGGTGGGCTGGGCTTCTGTTGATGGGAACAACAGTGAGTGGGAAATCCTGGTTGGGAAAACCCAAGCGGGAAAAACCGGGCAGCTGCGGTGTCACCAGATCAGTCTGGAACAATGTGGAACTGGACGGCACAGGCAAGTGGCAAGCTAGGTGTCCAGGTGCCTACTGGTGTTATGGTTTAATTCAGCACCATCAGTGCTGCTTATCACTGCAACCCCATACACCAATACTTAATTTTAGACTAACGACATACCAGAAAATGAGAATAATGTTTACCTTTTCTTTAGAAAGTTCCTCAATATTTTGTTGCTTTTCATAAACGGAAAATGTAAATGGTGAAACAACATCTAAACAGGTTGTCTTGTTTGTTACCTTGTCAATAATATCAGAAACGGTTGATCTAAAAATAATTTACCAAAAAGGCTCTCACTTGTCTCTCATATGATTAGATTTATTCAGTGAATATAGTTATCAGCAATGTAGCCAGCACAAAAATATAGTACAGAAACTCAAGTGTATATTTCATTTAGAATGAGTAACAAGTGCTTTGCATGAGAAAAAGAGCCCGTAATTGAGGACATTGTTGAACAAGTTTACAACAACTATATCACACTCTTTGAACACACCTACAGATAGGACTAATCTTCCACAGAAAGTGGAGTGAGGTGGTCAAGGTGGCAAAAGATTAATGAAAATAACCATATAATAATGGAATCTCCTTAAGAATATGGGGGTCATAATTGTGGTCGTGCTTAAACTCCACATGGGGATGGCTAGAATTGCTCCAACGTTGCAAAAAAGTTGAACTCAGTGGATAAACCTATTGTTACGATTATGGATGCAGCCTGGGCTTACTCAACATCCAAATTCCTAAGGGTGTGTGAGATTCAAGTGATTTGCTTTCACATAAATACATTCAACTTCCACAAAATTACGCTTAGTTGCACGAAATACAGATTTGTCATTCTGCCCTGTATTTTAGCGTAAAATGCATCCTGGATTTTTGGCATGAGAAAGCATTTAACAAATGAGCTGGGAACAACAGCTGCTCGTGTTTCGTTGTTCACGGACATTTGCAGTAAATTGTTACAGTGAATTGTGCATTTCACAGCAAAAAAAATTTTGTCCTGAGTGTTGCACAATTATGGCATAATGGCGTACTGTCAGAAATCTGGCGTAACAGCCGAAACAAGCATAAGTTGTATAACAGAACATCGAGAACAACAATATCAGAATACAGAAATATTGTGTCAAAAATATTGTGTCAAAAATATACAGTTTACAAACTTTATATGTAAGCCATAAAAATATTGTGGAACAGAAGTTCACCACAAAAAAGGTAAGAATTTAGGGGTCATTGCGATGCTGGTTGGATTGACCGTCCAACAGCCATGGCTGCAGTCCAAATCCGACCGCCAAGGTCGCAAAGTTACCCTCGCCCTATTACAATGCATACAGGCTGAACCGCCGGCCACGGCGTACTGAGTGCTCTCCATATGGGCTGCAGCAGTTGGAGTAGCCTTCGCATGGGCCGCGGCGGTCGGACATGTCGCCGATAGGGACTCCGACACCCTCAGGCTGTGGCACCACCGCTGAGCAGATTACAAGTAAACCCTTGTACTGGCAGTCCCTTGTCTGCAGTGCATGGCGGCGCTAGGCTGCCACGCTACTGCTACTGTGAAACACCAAAACAGTGCACATTGGATGCAGAAAAATCAACACAGCTGATGGCCATTTCCAAAGTGGACACACACCTACAAACCACCCAATAAAACACACCCCATCCCAGACCATGATCCTTTGCTTCTACTCTACACTACAGCAAGTTAGAGCAGCAATATTGGTCAAATAAGGCAGCCCTTTTCACACGATTTCAACACACACACTCCACATACGTTTTTTCACTTTTATCTACATATTTCCTTGTTGTAAAGGTATTTTTAATTTTCTTCACTCTCACTCACTTTATTTAATTAACATGTCACCTGACAAAAATCAAGGTTTTTCTTACACCGAGTTGTCAGTGATGGTGGATGAAATCATTAGAGTAGAGCCACAAATTTTGGAGCCCAAGTCCAACAAACTTCTCTCGCTAGGAAGAATGAAATGTGGGACAGGATAGTCAACAAAGTGAATGCTATAGGTACCACCCTGCACACAAAGGGGGACATCAGGAAGAGGTGGCTTGACCTGAGGATGAGGATGAAGAACCTGGCCTCCAGGCACCACGTTGCGGCCCAGAAGACTGCTGGTGGTCCTCCTGGCCCATCATTAGAACTCACACTCTGGGAGGAGAAGGTGCACGCCATCCTGCAATTTCAGGACTTGACATGAATACCTGGGAGAATGGAGACTGGAAAGTAACTACACAAACTGTCAGAATATATCAATGTTCCATTTGAAAACATCGCAGTTCATGCTAACGTGTTTCTCATCTATGTTTCCTATATGCAGTAGCCAAAGTATCAGAGATGTGTGATTGGTAGTTACAATCAGTAGCCCTGCATATACGTTCACATGGATAAGTCTCCATTGCTTCCCACATGTGGTAATGCTGTCTGTAGGTGCATTACCATCAAATCATCCTCCCAGGACCCATTATATGTGCAAATGTCTAATAATATGGCCCACCACAACTGTATTTTGCAAACAGGTATGTAGCACAAACCAGTGTTGTTAGTGTTGGCAAGTCAAAATTGAAACGACTATAACTACCATGAGGCCCTGTTGCTTGAGGCACCCGTGTTGTTTGGCCTTACTCACTTGTCAGCCGTGTGACTACCGAGGTTTGCTTCACAGGCAGTTAACCATTGGTCAAGTGTGGAGTAGAAGTGATTGTAATGTCTACAGCTACCATGAGGCCCCTACCTCTAACTCTGAAGAGGAGGCACCAGTGTAGTTTGTCCTTACTCACTTGTCAGCTATGTCACTACTAAGGTTCACCTCACAGGCAGTTAGCCATTGGTCAAGTGTGGGGTAAGAGTGATTGAAATGGCTACAACAATCATGAGGCCCTGTTGCTTGAACACTTAACAGGAGGCACAAGGGTTATTTTTCTTTACTCAGCACTGATCCCCAGGTCATCCCTAGGTCATATGGACTGAGCACCTTACACACAATGCTCTGCTCAGGCACATGACTGGCTACTCAGTCTGAACTTCCCTGGTCACCATAAAGGAAACGAATGAGGTCATGAGTGACACCTTATCAAGTGTGTACCTGAAATATAGTAACGCATGAAGGAAACCCAGCTGATTTGAAATGGCTGGTGACCCATTAACGCTGCACAGCACACATGATTATCAATGTAAAATCTGCTAACAAGTAGTGTGTATATGCTAGTATTGTATACACCTAGGACTTCGAATTTACTAATACACAAGTAACTTCTACACTGTGTTGGCTTTAAATTATTGGGACATGCCATGTCCATCCCTCATGTCAACATGAAGCATATCAGTACAGCAAATGATCAGGCCAATACCACTTCATGTAATGGATGGCTCCCAATGTCCTGTAAACACGTCAAACATAAAGGGGATAGTTCACAATGTCAACCTCCAACCCTTTGTCCCTCCCAGGCCTGAACTCACTGTCTAGCAAATGATGTGGATGTACATACCACACTTACAACAATAACAATCTACTCTATGTCTGAACAGGTCGATCAGGCACAACATCTGGCCAGACTCAAGACTCTAACCAGACTCCACTCCCCCCTTGGATCAAGCCTCAAGTGATGCAGAATCTCCTGGACCCTTGGATGTGGAGGACCCACGTGGCTCTTCTGGACATCCTGGGCAGATGGGAACAGTGAGTCTCACTGTGCCCACAACCACATGTTCCACCCCAGCAACAACATCTCAGCTGACGTCTGCCCCAAAAACCGGTGGATCTAGCACGGGCAGCAACATCTCTTGCACCCCAGTCCCATTTCCAGAGGTGAGGATTGGCAACACTCTCACTGAGCATGGAGGAGCCAGTGGGAGGGGGCAGGCTAGTTCAAGGTCACAGGCCCTTGGGGGCAGGGGTTGTGGGAGGGTAACTGTGGGCCCACAAAGTGGGGCCACTGGTGCTACCGACGCCCAGTCCAACATCGCCCGAGTCCTAGAAGCATATGAGGACTCCCAAGGAGGTATGGGCCAGGTACTTGAGATACTCCGGGAGATGAACCAGTTGCAGAGGTCCATAAATCAGAGGCTGAACACCCACAGTGACAACATGGGCCAGCTCAGAGGGGTGCTGAGGGACATTAAGACCACACTCTGCAGGTCTTTTGCTCCACTACCTACCCCTTCCTGTGGTCACTCTACATCTAGCCGTTCTACATCTGCGGCAGCCACAGGAAGGGAGGGCCTGACAGAGGACGACTCCTCAGACATGTCTGACCCTGCAGCAGCGCAACCCCCCCCCAATTGTGGTCCGGGCGTCCAAGAAAACATCTAGGAGGTTTGGTTGGCAAGGCACCCACCACCGCCAGGAACAAATGTCACACCTGATGTCCTCCTTTGTGTGCAACACATTCACTTTGTTGACTATTCCTGTGCACGTTTCCATTTCTGATGGGAGGAGTTTGTTGGACTTTGGACTTCAGGCAATGTGGCTCCTACAAAAATGGATTCATCCACCAACACTGACAACTACACTTCTGTGTTGTCACTATTTGTCTGTATATTTTTTACAAAATCATTTGCTCTTGTAGCATCATTCACATCCAGCAAGTTTTGAAGTTATCCCCTTGTGAATTATCAAATGTAAGTAGAAGCTACTTGTGTGAGCATGGACATGTTGAATGTCAACAATGTGCAACTGTGTATCACAACCATGTCACTCCAACACAGACATACAAGTGTACTAGTCTCATGACATTTTTATTCCATTGTTCAAACCTTAGGCTGGCATAATGTCAAAAATAGAGCTAAACAATACATCACTGAAATGGTATGTGTCAGTGACCACAAATGTCAAGTGCAGAACGCAACAAAATGGTCGGAGGGGATACATCTGACAATGTCAAATAGAACCAACAAATGACAATTGGTTCTTGAAATCAGCTAGAGCCATATCAACAACCTCACAAAAGGAATTCTACTTCGTTGAAAACAAGAAACAAAAAAATGGCAGTACAACAGTTTCTGAGCACAGGTTCATTCCAATCCAGTGTTGCTGCATCTAGTGGAATGTCACAAAAATATGTCAGGGGTGTTCCACAAGCACTGTGGCATACAATGATGAGACACATCAACAGGTACATCCAGTATATTTACATTGAGGAGTTAGTCCATATGAAGGGAGACTAGCATGATTTAGCCCAATATCAACATTGTTTTGGAGAACATGATGGCACGCATATTGCAAAAGGACCACCACACGATAGGGAACAAGTCCAATGGAGTCTTAGCAACTTTCATCCTATCGCTATGCAAGCTGGCTTGGTACCGGAGTTGTATACCCAAAGTCAGTGTCACACATTCCCAGTAACAATTCATGTCCACTTCATACTTAAAAATAGCATCATACATCTATACACCTGCTGATGTCACAACTCTTAAATGTCCAACTGAAGATGACATGGTAAAGGTCCCTACAACAGACCAATATAAACAGAGTAGCTAGGGAGTCATCAATATAAAACCAATCACAGTCCACTTCTGGAGAACACAGTACATGGGTAAATGCCACCTACACAAAGCAACATCAGCAACGTGTACATGTGTCAAGACTTTCCTCCACAAACAGCTGTACACAGAGTTTGCCACAGCTGTACACACCTAACATGTATCCATGAACGTCCTCCTCACAGCATCACAACAACAGTTACTGTGACGGTGAAAGTCATTACATCTCACAGCATACTTACACTCATGAGAAGACGTTGTTGATGAGATCTTGATGCATGTCAACTCCTTCCTCTTCACCACTATCATGATCATTTGGCATTTCAGGATCCTCACCCGGTGGCTCCTGCTGGTCTCCATCCTCTGCAATGAGAGGGACGTTTCATCACAGTACCAGGTTGTGGAGCATGCAACAGGCTACTGTGATCAGGCACATTTTCCGGGATGAGTTGAGAAGGGCTCCACCAGTCCTGTCCAGACATCTGAATCTGGCCTTCAGGAGCCCAAAAGCCCGCTCTAGCAGCTGCTGTGTTATTCCATGGTGCTCACTGAAGCAGACGCCCCTTGGCATTGTCGGATTCGTCAGCGGTGTCAACAACCACAGGCAGTTGGGACACGCTAAATCTCCTAGATGGAAGACAGACAGAAGTGCAATAATGAGTCACACACTTTCAGAAGATATGACCTGACATCACACACACAACGGTTGGACACATCATACTCACCAACAAGCCAGGCCCTCTCCGGTGGTAGTTGTAACATCAGCTGCGGTATGGTGCTGTTCCGCAGTATGAAGGAGTCAAGGGCAGATGCTGGGAATCTGGCACAGATTTGCGTGATGTAGACTTCCGATAAACAAACCACTTGCATGTTGATAGAATGGAAGTGCTTCCTGTTCCTATAAACCTGTTCTCTGACTTGTGGTGGTCCTAAGGCAATATGTGTGCCATCAATAGCTCCACCACATGTGGGATGCAACCAAATCCATAAAAGTCACGCTTCACATTGGCCAAATATTCACATCTGGGGAACTGGATGTAGCTGTCCATGTGTCTCATCATTGCTAAAATCACGTCACGTCGTATGCCACTGAACATAGGTTGTGACATTCCACCAGATATGCAGGAAATGCAGTGCTACCATGAGTTTCACCATTGGTGTCAGAGATGTGAGATTGTTTCTTTGAGGACCTAAATGAGGCTCCAGCTGATCACATAAATCTTGTATTGTCTCCCTATTAAGACAAAGCTTCCTGACTACGTCTCTTTCTTCAATAGTTTGAAGGACTGGAGATGGCCGGTGTACTGGAGGCTGTCATCTCCTCTCTCTGCCATGGAGTGTACAGACATATGGATATTGGTCACAGTGTCCACACTAACATTTTCCAAGAAACACCCAAAAGTCATATGACCACATATACCAGCATATATTAGCACTACACAGTGTTAGACCTGGCTTCATTGGTGTGGGTTTCCCATGTATTTTTTGCCTTTTGCCTCCTGTGTTGCTGTGTGTTAAACATCGTTTTGCTGGTCTAGATGCTTTGGGCACTTTGCCACTGCTGTTCAGTGCCAAAGTGCAAGTGCGCCCTCTGTAAATTGTTGTTATGGATTGGTGATTCCATGATTGGCATATTTGGTTTACTATTAATTCCCTAGTACAGTGCACTGTGTGTGCCCAGGGCCTGTAAACTAAATGCTGCTAGTGGGCTTGCAACGCTGATTGTGCCACCCACACAAGCAGCCTTTCAAAGATAACTCAGACTTGTCACTGCAGTGTCTGTGTGCAGTCTATTACTGCCATGTTGACTTTGCAAGTGCACCCACTTGCCAGGCCCTAACCTTCCCTTTTCTTACATGTGAGTCACCACTAAAGTTGGCCCAAGGTACCCCTGTGGGCAGGGTGCAGTGTATGTGAAAGGCAGAACATGCCCTGGTGTGTGTGGCATGTCCTGATAGTGAAATACTGCCAATTTAGTTTTTCACTATTGCAAGGCTATCTGTCCCATAGGATAGAATGGGGAGTTAACTTATAACATCTTATAAGTATAACTGCCCAAGGGAACAAGATAGGAGAATGGAGTTTAGTATGCATTAACTCAGAATATAAAAATACATCTTTTAGTAAAGGTGATTTTTATTTGGTGTGGGTTTGAAAATATCACTTTTTGAAAGTAGGTATTTTCTTGCTTAGCCATCCTGTGTGCCTCTGCTAGGTTTGTGTATTGACTGTCTGGCTTTGGAGTGACAGGGGCTGGGGGTGTGCATTCTGTTCAGACAGCCACCTGGGGGGGGGGGGTTGAGGTGTGTCCTGCCTATCCAGGGTGAGTCAGGGCTGGGCTGAATAGACCTGGGCTGCATTTTGAGTAGGGGGAGGAGATTCATGTCACGCCTGAATGGGCCTGGTCTGCTTGGGACAATACTGTCTACACCTCCCGCCAGGAAGCTGCGCTGGAGAGGACAGAACTGGTTTTGGCTGGGCAAAGAGCTTCCCTGCCACTAGAGAGCGAAGGATTTTGAACTATAAAAGTTGGGGCCCAGACCCCTGAATTTAAGATTACTTTGGACTTCAAGAGGAACCTCTGCCAAGGTGAAGAGCTAGAAGAAACTGCTGGAGGAGTACTGCCCCTTTGCTGTGTGCTGTCTGGAGTTGGCCTGCAGTAGCTGTTTCTGCCAAGGAGAGGAACTGTGTATGTATCCTGCTTGAGAAGTATCTCCAAGGGCTTGGAAGTAGAGCTTGCCCCCTGTTCACGAGGTCTCAGGAACAGCAAAGACCTCACCATCCTTCTGGGCACCGTCTCTGGAACCGTTGGTTTCATTCGCCGCAGAAGAAAAGGGCAACCGACTCTGTCGCAGGATTCTGTGTCCTGAAGGCCCCACAGAGAGCACTGCCGCACTTCGCACCGCTTCCCTGGTCTCACTGACACAGTCTGGATGATCGTCACCGAGCAGTTGCTTGCACCGCGACCTAAGGGTACCGCATTCCGAACCGCCTCGCTTCACCTGCCTGGACGTAACCGACACCGTTGCTGCCCGACCGGTACATTGACCGGCTCCGTCGCCTGCACTGCAGTCTGCCAGCACTGCATCGAGCACAGCCTCACCCTGCACCTTAAGCCTTGGTCTCACCGACACCGTCTGGATGATCGTCACTGAGTCGCTGCCTGCTCCGCATCTTGAGGGCACCGCACCCTGCACCGCTTCCATTTTCGCAATGCAACCGCAACGGTTGCCCCGACCAGCTCACACCATCATGTCGATCGCAATGAGAAAGGTTCTGTTTTTGAGTCTATCTTCGCTTTAGCTGACCCGCACCGACGCGGTCGGTGGAATTGTTAGACTCTGCTGTTTTCAGCATCGCGGTAGGAGCTACAGACTGAGAAGAACTGTGTTTTGTGGATATTTTCTACAACTTGAAGGTTTTCTTGCAATCTGAATATTTTTCATAACTGTAGTGTGGAGTTTTGTCATTTTTGGTCTTGTTTGGTTTAGATAAAGTTTTACTTATTTTTCTAAACTGGTGTGGTGTCCATTTGTAGTGTTTCCACTGTATTACTGTAGGCATGCACAAATGCTTTAAACACTGCCTCTGAGATAAGACTGTCTGCTCGTGCCAAGCTACCAATGGGGTGAGCAGGGGTTATTTTAGAAGTGTATCCCCCTTACCCTTACTAGGAAGAAGGGTCCCTACTTGGACAAAGGTGCAAACCATTGCCAACTAGAGACCCCAATTTCTAACACACAGCAATTCCCATCATGATTACATAGGATACAATTGCATACATCTCAACATTTGGGATGAGGAAATTCAGAAAGATGCCAGACAATGATCTGGAGGAGAGATTTCCCCCATTAACCACTGTTGTAGGATAGGCAAATATAAGCATAAGACAGCCTCAAGTAAGACATTGATTGTCCTGAGAAATAGGGAAGTCACTCACATGAATCAGAGCCATTGCCATTTCTGACATTTCCATCTAACATTCCCATTCTAGACTCTACATGTGTCTGTAACAGCACTGTGCACATCATACAAACTTACATTGCATGACGGACACGGTCATGTTGTGGAGCCAGCACTGTACACATTACTACCGTACCGTTGGTGTACAGTGCACCACGGTGATCTAGTGTTCATGCACAGTAACGCACTACACTGATGTTTTCGGATTGTTATAGGCAGAGGAATGGTGTCATACATTAGGTGACATGTTCCGACATATTTTTACTGGTGGAGAAGCACTTAGAAGATAGTTTTCTATGTGGTTTTCAACACTGACATGGTGGATGCCAGAACTCACTAATGGGACATGCTGAATCGCCGACCAGCGGTGGATTCAAACCTTGCGGTAGGTGGCTTTCTCCACGGCGGTCACTGCTATAGGCTAACATTGGATATTGTGATTGCCGTGGTCCAAGGGTTGTGTCTGTCTACATAGAAGACTGCCTATGTGGATGCCTGACCTGTGTACAGTCCCACATATCACTCAACACACATGAGGCCTCACAAAACTGTTGTCTGGAGGTTACCAACACATCACAGACCCCTACACCTTATTCCCGCATGTCTGGGATTTTATTATCCTACGAGTGATTCTAGCATTGTACAGGAACACTGCTCATGTGAAAGTTGGTTACATCTGCAGTGCAGTTCAGAAGTGCATCACCAGCTGTGTAAGAATGACCAATCAGGCAGAATGTACAATGGTATGTTGATGTTGTCCCATATACATTGCCACATAAAGCATGCAGTGTGTCCTGTGATGCCAGGACTTCCCACACAAACGCATGCAGACATACTATGATGTCCAAATAAGTAAATCACATGTCCACTGATCCTCAGAATGGAAGCTCTCAGTGACACACATGCCAGCCCTTTCAGTGTGACCCAAATCTTGGAATGTAGTCAATGCAATGGTAACAGCGATATCTTGGACTGTGTGAATAAAGTCATTTGTCCAGACTGTTCTTGTGTCTGTCCAGTGATGCACTAGTACTGTACCCATCAGGAGGACACAATGGTGTGCTGTGTCACATTAAAACTCATCTCAGAGCACATGCTGTGTAGTCCAGAGCTATGTGATGTCAATAGGCTGGCCTAGTCAGTATAGGCATAATCAGGATTGAGGGTAGTCCTCAGATTACTTCAACAGTGTGTAGTAATGCTTTTTGTGGTGCTCAGCATGTGCGCCTTATACATGTAATGTGTGCACTATTGATCAATGGTTATGCTAGCTGTCTACAACCTCTGTTTCAACCTAGCAGATAACCTATATCTTGCATGTCTATTCAGTCTCTTCATCTATTGCATCCATACAGGTCAACGCCCTTCATCATGTGTCCATGTGAAATGCCATCACCCGGAATGTGGGGACCCTGGGGGTCACTCGTCGGCGCTGTGCTCACTGCAGAAAAAGGTGGGAGGATCTGAGACGCTGGATCCGTAAGATCGTGGAGCTCCTGCTGGGGTTGTCTTTCCCAGGCAGAAGGGGCACGCACCGGACCCTGACCCCCCTAATGGCCCGCATACTGGCAGTGGCATACTCGGACCTTGATGGGCAGTTGACAACCCAACACCAGCAAGGAGGGGGTGAATATTGGCCTGAGTGAAACATTATACATGATGAACTATCTTTTATTATAGGTAGCTATTTCCCCTTCAAGCTTGAGAGTGACTAACGTCCCATGCAATGGGAGCATTGTTACATGTGTAGGTCTGGTAGTAGATGCATGGTGTTAACCGTAGACTTTTGTCCATATGACCAGGAACTAAGCAGGGTCTAGTCAAATTTGAGTTTCCACAGTTGAGCAGCCACATGGCTGCCTAATGTCTCAGATAACCTACATTATCTTTTGATGTCATGTGTGACAGTGGTCCCAAACAGGCCCCTTGACATCCTTGTGTCTGGAGTGATGTTCCCTCACTACTGTGTCTAATTTGATGGTGGACTATAATAATAACTATAATTCGTATTGTAAAGCATGAACATTTCAACCTTCAAGGCTTTTAAGGCGTTGGGGGCCGTCAGGGAGATTAAGTGAGCTATTGCCCAGAGCTGAGCTGAGCTGCCACCAGGGATCGGACCGCGGTCCCTGTGCTTCGGATTCAGGTGCTCTGACAGCTGCGCCACACCTCTCCCACTTACTTATGGCATGGCATACAATGTACTTTGGATGTAGACATTGTGCACAACTTCCCCTTGACTATTTGACAAGCCACCACACTGCAGTAGCACCCACCTCACTTTCTACCTTGGTCCTGAAGAAGCGCATAGGATCTCCCCCTGAGACCACAATCTGCGTGAAACATGTCGACCTCTACAGCCATCTTTTAACACCGCACAAGACACCACTCCTACTCAGACCCGCACACACCCTTACGGCTTTATTATTCAAAAGATCTCCGAAAAAGTGACCCTTCGGGGGACCCGTAGGGCATTGCAGCGCCGGCCCAACGAGGAGCACCGCCCAATGATGAAGCATGACATTCTTCAGGGTGTGTCAGGGCACCAAGACAAGGACACACTGTCCCCAGGCAATATACTAAGAGAACGACTCCCTCTCCCCCTCCTTCTATCACACTTTTTCCATAGGAACTGTGACTCCCCCGTACAATGATTCTACTTTTCAGGAGCACGAGTCACTGGACCTAGATCCAGCTCCTTGTCCCCCCTCCCCCAATTTTTTGTGTTAGGGATACCTGACCACTTTTTGATTGCAGGGCCTTGTGTGGATAGGTATTAATGCATTCCATGAGGACATCCCATTTGATGACATCAGGTAACAATGGTATGTTAGAAGCTCCTAGGTTGACAGGGTGATGATATCTCCTGCTACACACATGAGGATAGATTTGGGACAAGGTCACACAAGCAGTTGGAGCAGACTGTCGATATGACACCATTATGTGTGAATGCACAGGTCATGTAGCATTCATGCATGTGCTCATGCCAATGTTGGAGCCCATGTAGTCATCCTTGTACATGTTTTGATCTATGCAATGGTGTTTTGTGTTGTGTTATTATGATCTGTTTTTCAAGTGTGTTCACATACTTGCAATGACCCGATTTCTACTATTCTTTCAGCATCAACCCATACAGCAGAGGAGACAGGGCTGAGACCAGTGGGGAAGCAGCTGGCCACAGTCTTTCCCATCGCGCCAGTGATACAGAGGGAAACAGTGGCCCAGTGGATGATGGGAGTGCCATGGAGGAGCCAGATGACCATCGTCATCTTCATCATCAGAGTCAAGCTCCAGTGGCCACTGCCTGGTGGTGGACTCCCCTGGACAGTGTCTGCAATATAATTGCCTGCCAGCTCCTTTCTATCTCCAGCCTCCCTGCTGCTCCCCAGCCAGCTGCCTGGGCCCACTCCCCTAAGAAGAGGGGAGTCCCCTTTGCACCAGGCACTTCACCCCCTGATCTGTCTCCCCTACTGCCCTGAGTGTGGAGGCAGTTGACATCCTGAGGCAGATCTCTGTGGGTCAGACTGCTGTGCTGAATTCCATCCAGATGCAAAGCTACCAGCTTACACAGATGGTGTCGTATCTGGAAGGCATTCATGATGAAATGTCTGGCCTACAGATATCTTTACAGGCTCTGACTTCCACACTCACTTCAGCCTTCCAATAATTCCAGCTTTCACCCCAGCCTCCTGCCTCTTCCCCATCCGCAATCCCTATTCCCATACCTGTCCAAAGCACACAAACACATCAGCATGCATCAACCTCAACATCCACATACAGCACATGACAAAAGAAACAGAAAAATAGAAAGCGGTACACAGCCACTCACCAGGTACTCGACCCCCTTACCACCGCCTCCAGTGGCATATACCCAGACACCACAACCATGGCACCACATACATTCAATACACACATGCAGCCAGACACCACACCACCAGACACAGCCGCTACACACACATACAGCCAGACACGAGACAAAGCCACTACCGACATCACACACCCAGACACCACACACACACCACCATCCACAGTTAGTAATGACATCACACACCCATACACCACACCCACACCACCAGAAACATCCTTTAACAGCATCACACACCCAGACATCACACCCACACCTCAGACTTCACATCCCTCTACCTCTAACACCAAACCCCTTGCCTTACCTCCTCCCCAGCCTCCCAAAGAACGTACCATGTTTGCCCTTGACCTCTTCCTTGCCACAGCTGACCCCTTCCCAAACCCAAAAGTTCTTCTTTCCCACCATTGCCCTACCCTTGCACTTCCAAGTCCATCCCCAAAACACCTGCCCCTCCTACTAAACCCTTCCCACCACACAAGGCTGTAAAAAAAAGAAAAACACCCATCCAGAAGCCCACCCACCCCATCTCAAAACCCAAAGGACCTCTTCCCCACCCCACTGCAGATCTTCTAAGAATATGTGATGTTACAACGCGATCAAAATGATCGCGGTATGTAACATCGCAGTTTTTACAACGCAAGTCATTACAACGACTTGCGCTGGAGGGCGCTGGACTTAGGAGTAGTAAGATTTACTATTCCAACACCAGTCTACGTACAGTAGGGAAGGTGTTGGAAAAGTAAATCTTACTATTCCTTAGGTTATAGCGCCCTCCAGTGCAAGTCGATGTAACGCTTGCGTTGTAATGGCAGCGTTCTAAATGCATCGCGGTGTAATCACTGCGATGTAAAGGATGTTTCCCATCTTCTAAGGCCAAATAAAAAATAAAAAACTGCTCCCACCCTCCCTATGCCCATTACCACACTTCATGCTTAATGAATACCCTGTATGATCAACCCCAGCCCTCCCAAACCAGAGCCCTGCCCTCCCACAGACTAACCCAATTCCGAGCCCAGCCCTTCCAAGGATCAACCTAGCCCTCTTGATCCCAATCCCAGCCCACCCAAACACATCATTCAGGTGCCTGGAATGCCCACTAGATGCCCCTTCCTGGGGATGTTTCCCTGGCAGTGTTCTGGTTGGTAAGTTAGGTGGCACAGCAGTGTGCTAGACTACATACAGGATTTTGGATTGCCCATTGGTCTTTGTTTTTGATCCCAAATTATACTCCTTAATAAACAACTTGCTTTGTTTAGAAACCTTTGTCCGGCCATTGCTACTGATGCTACTTGTTGATATTGGCTAATTTGGGATGTGTGATTACAGTTGTGTTTGTTTGACCATGATAGCTGATCCATTTGCAGTGGTAAGTATGGTCAGACTTTGAGACAAGTTATTGTGTTACAGAGGACAAGGCTCAATGTTCAATAGATGTATATGTGGTATGAATTCCAATTGAGGCTGACATTGCATTGGGTGGGATCTGCTATGGCAAGTATTGCAGCTTGACTTGGCCAATGTCCAGGTCTTTGGTCTTTTTTGTAGTACCTTAGCTGTAGGGTGGATATGTGTTTAATGTGTGCAAAGTAGGTATTTGTTTCTCCACACATTTGGGTTGTTGTATTGTCATACCTAATTGGTAATTTGGATGCACATGTACCCTTTTTAATGTGTGTTCTTTCCACATACTTTTAATAGATGTCTCACAACTGCTGTTGCTGCAGTGCATTTTTTTCAGAACTTGCACTTACACATTAGCCACATGTGCATGCCACTTTGTGACAATATTGGTTGTCCCTGATATACTTCATGCCACAGGTCCTGTGCACATGGAGACATTAAAAAAGGTACAATATGGACTGTGGCCTTGGCCTATTGCCTTCTAGGAGTCCTTTGACAAGTAAAAATGTGTTGTCTCCAGGAAAAAGTTATGATGAAGGAGGTGGTAAATCCATCAAAGTACGTGAACTTAAGAATGCAAATCCCTCCAAAAGAGCATCTCTATCGTTAGTAGAAAAAAGGGATGCCATCCAATCAAGTAGGTCGAAGGAACAAACGTGCTCCTCGTAATCTGATGCTTCCAAAAGCAGAATCGGACAACTTGCGTGATATTCGATGAAACTCTGATGCAATAGGTTCTGCGCAGCCGCACAGATATCCCATTCAGCCAATACTCCAAGTGCTGCTGCACGCGCCATACGGCCATCCCCAGAACAAGCCTGGTCATGGGCCTCTAAGGGACCCATTAGCTGGATAAAATCCGGGACTGGACATGACGTATTGGAGAGGCATAAATCCATAGCCCAATAGAAGGGGCACAGTCGACAGTAGAAAACTGGTTACACGCAAGTAAAGTAGGCAAAGCGAAAAGTTAATCCATAACTCACGCCAAGCGTTGCTAATGGCAGGCATCCAAAAGCCATTCGATCCCGGTACAGTTGCAATTGGCCTGGTCTGTGCATTACCACAAGATGAGCAGCCATTGTGCAGCAGGAACAGAAGAATCAGGATTCCACCAGCTAACGCTAGTAATAAAGGGAATCCTCCAAAGACGCTGGAAAAAATAGAATGAATAAAAGCTGGTATTACCCCAAATATCGTCTGAAAAGAAGTCACAAGGCCGGCTCCCACCTGTTTAAAAAAATGTGCAAGGCCTTTAGTGTCAGACCCATTAAATATTTGATGTATAAGCTCCCCAAAGTGGAGTGGGAGGTTAGTGTTCAGAAGTGACTGAATCTCACTAGATGTTCTAGCCACCTGTAACTCGAAGGTCTCTCGAGCCGAAGTGAAAGCCACTTCTTGTTGGAACAATAGCGCTTTGAGCCTGCTTAATTTGTTGAAATCTGTTTTCAAAGTCGGAATGGAAGGCCAAATGGAACTATCTACATTCCCATGCAGAGGTGGAAAAAGCACATTGCTACAACAAGTAACGCGTTGTGAAACAGTTACTAAATACGGGACTCCTGCCCGCAAACCACAGCAGTCTTGGTTGTTCAAAATAAGATAACTGCCGTTAGTAAGCAGGGTAAAAGCGGGAATTATTGATGGCACTGGAGTTCCTTTAAAAAAACAAGCAAGATTAGATGCCAATACATTACATGCGCTGTGCAATTTAACGTGTTTACAAACTAGGGAATGTCCTACTGTGGAATCGCAGTCCTCCCCTGTTAGGAAGACCTCCTTATCCTCCCGCTGACATCTGTAAGTGAAAGGTAGGGACCATAATTCATGCAAAAATGCACTACTCAGGGGTTTGAAGCGGCCAATTGGAAAATGTTGCATACAGGATTTAAATTGAAACAGTGAGAATGGGAGAGAAATAACCCCATGAATTAAACGAACCGCTGAGTCCGTCTCCGCCACAGAGAATGGCAAGGGCTCCAATTGTTCAATGTGCAACAACGTATATGTAGCATCTTTCATGGACATAAATCTCTGTTTATCAGTCAGATTAAATGGTAAAAACAGAGCAGAAGCATTCAAATAATCCCACGGGACCTTTCCCATTTACAGGGTCTGTAACGTCCATGCAAACTGCATAACTGATCGTAATTGATTTTGACCATGATATAACACAGATACATCATTCTGAACAATATCAATAACTGAAGAAACAATATTATCCAATGTATAAATGTGTGAAGAAAGTGTATTAATGCTATTGTCGACCACAGTAAGGACTTTTTCTAAATTTGCTTGATCAATTTGGCGCAGACGAAAGGCTGCCTCCATCTGCGAAAGTTTCCAAATTTCATTGTAAGCTGCATATATGAACCTCTTAGATCTAGGAACCCTAGGTCCTAAGATAAAATCAGCCAAATTGATGTGACTCGACAAGAGCAACAGGTGTTGTTTCACTGATGACAGGGTGGAATGTGCCAACCATTGTTGGCATAATTTACCCACCGAGTATGTGGTGACCGAATGTGAATGTGGATAACGAGGGTCCGGTCTAGTCTGTGTGAAACCAGGTGTTACATCATAAAAACGCAGTTGACATGCATTTGAACTCGTTTGCCACATTAACCACCCCGATGAATCAATTTCAGAGACATTAAAAGTGTCATTTTGAAACAAAGCCCGCAATGCATCAATAGTATAATTCGTTTGAGCACCCCAATTGTCATATTCCGCTAAGGACAGAATGGATGGGATATTCAAATTTTTTACAGTTGCCAAGCCAAAGCACGTGGTTTGGTACACTGTATCATTTAAAAATAAAATTTGAGCCGGGATTAGGCAGGCACGATGAGGAGCCTCAGTTCCCTGAACCTGCCAAGGCTTTGTGCCCGAGATTAATTTTAAATCAATGGTCTCTTTCCAGTGATCATAACCCTGTGTGGCCAATTTAGTCCTAAAAGTGTTGGAGTAAATCAATTTAGTGTGGGTCAGGATAAATTTGGATTGAGATGACAATTGTAGTTTAAAGAAATAGGATTCCGGATTGGACGTGTCATAATCTGTCAAATATGTGAACTTATCTCTAAGAGTTTTCGAACTCCCCTGTATGGGAGTAGGACAATGTTCCCATTGAGTGTGATTAAAAACCGGTCTTAAAGGGTTTGTTTTATGCAAAAAATGATGCCCATAGTGTTGATAACAGAAGAGATCAGCATAATTGGCAGAATTTAAATACAAATCTTCAGCATCAAAAGCAGCATAATATTTTAAATCAGAAAACAATGAATGTACTGCTTGCACATCCCAATCATCAGAATGTATGTCCCGTGTTACCACATCTCCTAATGAGATGCGAAACACATATGGCACCCTGAGCACTTCCGTCGGGCCGTGAATTTCGAAAGCTACTTTATCCCAAACGATGCCATCTGCAACCGGGAATGCTGAAATGTTCACAAGAGTCTGATCACGTTTCATGATCTGGGACGATGTGTGTGAGGCCAGAATTCCATCGACTAAGTTCACAGCAGACCGTTCTGGCAAATAATGACCATTGAGGAGTAAGAAGAACACTGTCACAAATCCAATCCACATAAAGAGGAAAAGTAGGATAAGCTCTAACCAGATGTAGGTCCATGGGGGGACCAGGTACGTCTTTTTGAACCAAGAGATGAAAACACTTAATTTAGTTGGTGGAACTGCCAAACTAGAAGACGAGGAACATGAGTCATAAGAGAAGCTAGCATGGTCCCCAAAATACCCATTTTAACCCCTTGGTATTAAAGGTGGGTGAGAGGCATCAACATGATGTTGTCGAGGATAGCTCGGAACTTCCATGTGGGACTCATCCGTGGGATACATATACTCGACATCTGCGGTGGAAGAGGCTGGAGGCAAAACAGGTGAAAGGTCAACAGCAGTTTCCATCTCATCCTCACTGGTACAGGCATTAGTCGTAGAGGTTGAGGGCACCTGATTCAAAGAGATAGCGTTTCAGGAAACTGCAGGTGTTACACTATTCAGAATCGGCCAGATGGTGTAACTTGACATTGTCCACTGAGATGTATGTTGTCTTTGCGACCAGGTAAAGGTGGTAAAATGACTGTACGAGTACCCTTCAATCCAAGTACTGGAACTGGTGCACGATATGAAGGACCAAATTCTTTTTTGTTCTCAAGCTTTTCTCGTACCAGATCTCCAATCTTGGGAAGTCAGCCGGCAACCAGAATCAGCAGTGCTGCATCATTGGAAGAGGGTAAATGTTCAGTTGCGTAGCTGTCACAGGTCTTTTGTAGATCCTGTAACACAGTAGAATGATTATCTACGTCAAAGGTTGCGGCCGCCGCCACAACGTCTAGACCATCAAGGTCTGGCACAAGCATTTTAAAGCCAAAGAGCATTTCATATGGGGTCCGCCCACCCAGAGATCTTCTAGGGAGATTGTTGAGTGCACGTTGAACACCAAACAAATGGGCCAGTCAGTTCCTGCCAGTACCTAAGACCCTAGCTGTCAAGGATTGCTTTAAGTCACGGTTCATCCGCTCCACAATTGAATTGCCCTCAGGCCTGTATGGAGACGAAAACTGCACTAGCACCCCCATTGACTTCATCACGTCCTTGTACGCCTTAGAGGCGAACACTGGACCTTGGTCAGAATGGAAGGTGCCACAGGCAAACATCCCGACAAAGACACGCAAATCCCTGATGACAGAGAATGGACCGCAGTGATCAAGATACACACAGCCAAATGGTTGATTAGAAATACATAGCTGTGTTTGAGGTGACCGTGTGACCATAGACGGTTTAATGTGTTGACAAATGTCACAAGAAAGTACATAATTAAGGGTCTGTTTATATGAACCACGCCACAAATAACGTTGCTGTAAAATTGAGACTGTCGCGGACACTCCGGCATGTGCAGATGTCATGCCCTCTTGTGCGGCTTTGATCAGAGCATGTCTGCGGTCCAAGTTGGGAATCAGCCGATCCCCAACGGATGGAATCTTAGCATAAGGAACTTGTTCGGGAGAAATATGATAAGAGTATTTCGAAGGGAAACCCTGAGGATAATCAATTCCCTCCCTCGTAGCAGCCACCGCTGCCAGAATATCATTATCTATTTTAGTCATGGACCTTGTAACTGCTGCTACGGAACAGGTGGCTACTGCAGATTTGACCGCTTCGTCAGCCAAAGAATTACCAAGAGCATGTGCTCCCACACGCTGATGGCCAAGAGTATGTATAACATGTGTGAGGGGCAGACGTTGTTTAAGGTCTGCCACTAGAACCCAAAACGTCTTATGCTTAATTGCGCTGCCTTTAGAGTCTCAATAGTCAATTCAAGACCAAAAGAATAAGTTGTCATTAAAAGACTGGACACAGTAGTAAGAATCGCACACAATAAGAGTATTCACATTAGGATCTGCAAACTCGAGAGCAAGAACAAGAGCACGCAGCTCCGCCAATTGTGCGTACAGTCCCCAAGCGCTTGAGTATGCACTATGGAAGACTTAAACTATCCATTGACAATCGAACCAGCAACAATTGCGCAAGCCCCTGAATAAGCGTGTTTGGAGCCGGTGGCCGGCTGAGCCGAGCCATCGGTGTAAATGATACATTTGTACTCATGTAAAGGAAGCAATGACAATGGAGGAGGATGAACGTGTTCATACTGTAAGAACTCCTGTGTGCGAAGTGCAGGGTCAAAGATAAACGTGACATCAGACGATGTCAAAGACGTAGCCCATTGTATCCAACGGGGATGTAGTGCCTTAGAGTTAGGTACACTTGCCTTAGTCACGGCCTCCAAAGCAGGGAAGGGCGTGACCATAAGAATGCGTTTACCTTGCGCCAGTGAGCGTTCTTTCAGAATCGCCATTTGTACCGTCGTTAAAAAAATTTCAACATTGGAAAAACGCATTTCAGCTGCAGTGTACAAATGTGATTTGTATGCCATAGGTACTGTGTCCCCCTCATTGAACGTCAAGTAAGTGAAACCCACCTTCCCAGGTACTATACGTATCACCAGGTTCGTGGCGTTATCACGCGTCAACAAGTAGTTAGTTGCAAACATGTCCGATTGCAAAGATTGTAGGATAGAGGTATGTTCCGGAAGCCAGCTGGCAGAAGAATATGTTGGTTGTATCAACGCATAAAGTGGCTTGATACGCTGGGCATAATCGGGAGTGTATGTCCTCCCGAAATTCAAAAATCCCAGCAAGAACTGAAGTTTTTTCAGTGTAGAAGGGGGTTGCAATTGTGCACATTTCTCCAGGGAGTGGGGGGACAACCCCTTACCTTCATTATTGAGCTCATAGCCCAAAAAGAGCACCGCCAAATGAGCGATGTGCGATTTTGCAAAATTTAATTTATATCTATAGTCGGCAAACGCTGAAATTATGCTGTTGACTCGAACAAGATGCGGCATAAGCTCATCGTCCGTTAGATAAATGTCATCCACGTACGAGAATGCATCTGGATCTATGTTGTGTAGCGAAGACACAACACGCGCAGCGAATGCCCCGGGGCTGTTCTTATATCCCATAGGCAAGCGTGTAAATTTTTGCTGATTTCCTACAGTGGTGAATGCTGTCAAGTCACGGCTCTCAGGAGCCAGATTGTGACTGTAGAAACCATTGGATATGTCCAGTGTAGTTTTGTATTTTCTACTAACAAGATTGTTCACCAGCACAGAGCTGTGTGTGTTTTGCACCGCAAACGTGTGACAATGACTATTCACTGGCTTAAACAGGGAAATAATAACTGATGCGATGAGACTACATAATGCTGCCAAGATCCCATGGCTAAAATATGTAAAGAATTTTATGCAGAATATTGGACACCCAGAGTTTTACTTTTTACCTGAAAAAATGAATTCTATTACCTGGAAGGATTTTTTAAAAATCTGTATGACCCACCTGGAAGAAAACCGGTTAACCTTGGAAATGAGTAAACCTACGGTGGTTCAGCATCAAATAATAATTGCAACTTATGCTATCCAACCATATCTGACATGTATTCTGGGGGGTTACGATAGATATCTACTAACAAGATTCCGATTTGGAATCTTTCATCGTTTAATTAGTTTTCCTGATTTAAACAACTGGTCGAGGGAACTCTGTTGTTGCCCTTGTGACAATATTTCTCCACAAACAACAATACATGTAATTTTATTCTGTAAATTTTATATTAATGAAAGGCGAAGATGGGTAACACCTTTACTAAAACAAGGAGGATGGAGACAATGTCGCCCTGCTTTTTTATATTTACAGATGTTAGGAAATATTTACTGTACTAGTTCCATGGTGGGTTTCCTAAAAAGTGTGCTTAGAACTAGGAAATCTCTTTGTATTTAATTGTCAGATATTAATCATATTAGAATGACTGTGTTGGGAGCTGGGATACAATATGCACAGTAATATAAGTCTTGTTTTGTTGTTTCTGGAACCATCTATTGTTTAAATGAACTTGTAAGAACTTTTTAGGAACTGGTTTGTATCCTATGTATTTTAACAAATCTCATATACCAGATATTAGATGAAATGTTTTTATGCCTGCTTTTATGATTTTAATGTTTAAAATCGAATAAAGCTTGTTTTGATTGATTGATTGACTATTCAAATTTTGATAATCCAACACAATGCGATACGAATCGTCAGGTTTTGATACCAAAAAGAGAGGATTATTCATCGGTGACGTACATGATTCAATCACTCCCTGAAATTCTAACTGTGTTAGAATGTCACAAACTTGCGCCTTAGCTTCGCGTTTGATTGGATATTGCAGTTGTGGCTGTGGCATAGACAGTAAGGGTATCTCATGGGCCGGTGAATCAATATCCCAGCCCACCTGATTACGGTACACCGCTGGGGCAAGGGCCAAAGCCCACTCAGCTGCTAAAGCCTTTGCATGCTCCTCAGGGACGTAATGCGAAAAACTCGGAAGTATCACGTCCTCCCCTTTAGAAGTGGCTAACACAAATAGTGGAGGCCAAACTGCATCCGCCAACAAAATGTCGTACGAGCAGGTTAGATTTTCCCAGAAAACCGCTTTGGTTGGACGCTGCACATCACCTTCAATTTGGAAAATAATCTCATACAGTCTATCCGGGGGGGCAACCCGGGTATCTGCTGTTTCTACTGTTATGAATGTATCAGTTGCTGTCGCCTCCAGACAGGGACGCAGTGCCTCCAGCACTATGGTAACCTCCGTTGCGCTGTCGAGCAGAGTCACTGCCCATGTCCAGTCCAGGAGTCGCGTTCTCACCGTCTGAGGCATACCTCGCTGTTAAAGCGGCAACTTTTTTCTTCTGATACGGGGGTTGAAAACGAGGCAGGTCCTCTTGTTTGGCTTTAACGTCAAACTGTCGAGGTTGATCTCATCCCTGTTGATTAGTTGGACCTTTGCCACGATCCTGGCGCTCCCCTCCACCGACTTGAGAGTCCGAAGTATCCTGTAAAGAACGAGGAGAGCGCTGATCAGGGACTTGAAATCTATCAGGAGTCTTAATTTTCACACGATCGTGCAAATCATAAGTACGCTCAGAAGGCTCAGGTGTAGGTGAACCAGCACGCGAACCTTGCTTCTGCTGTTGCTGCCCCTGTTTTTTATTTTTCCAGTTCATTTTTAGGAAAGAACGGGCGCCCGTCTTTATCAGGTTGGGCCTTTTGTGTTTGAGACTGCGTCTGCGTTTGAGTAAAAGGCTTGACTCCCAGACTATTGCGGCCAAAGGTTTTATAAGCCTTTGCAATAATCTTCGGTAATTTGCGTGGCTTATCCACGTCTGCGACAGCCTCCAAGCGGTTAGCCACTTGTAAGCTCACAGCATCACCCTTGACATTAGCAAGGATCATATCAGTAACCACGTTGAACACCCCCACCAGTCTCATCCCGAATTCCAGAGCTGCCTCGGCCCCGTGTTCATCCTGCACACGTTTTTATCACGGAAGGGAGTACGGTCATGGCGGGAGTGCCGAAACACTTCGAAATTACCGCTTCAAACACCTTGCCCCAGGTGTTACAATCAGCTAATTCGGGAATCAAGTCTTTAGGCAAACTTATTGTTAAGATCCTGTGTTTCTCCACAGGAGTGGTATTCGGAAAAACAGCTTCGATTTGTCCAAATTTCTCAGCAAGCCAATAAGGTAACTCATCCTTATTTTGTGGATGCTTGCCCATTACAGAATTAACCATAAGAGGACTGATGGTTACACCACCAGGTCCAGATGGTTGCGCAGCAACGCCAGGTTGTCCCACCTGAAAGTTGCGCAACATGAACTGTATGACAGCTCTATGTACACGTATCAAAGAAGTATGTAATACGCGGAGCTCTGCAATCGTTGCAGTTGTTAAGTAACGTGGGTGTGGGGTATAAACGGGCCATGTGGCCCCCCTCTATCGATAAAGGGCCTAAACGGACCGGCGTTATTGGGTGAGGAAGGGCGCCATTAAACCAAATTTGGTGTTGCCAAGCCGTGAGCGGAACCTCAATAGTTGTGAATGTTGTCTGAAATGATACCTTCCTACACAGGAAAAATCTTTTTGTGAAGTGTGTAGCCCTGTACACTTGTCAGGCTTGTGTGTGCTGTGTGGCTACCACAATAGTGTGCTCATGTGATGATGTGTAAGTGGCTACATCAATGGACAAATGTGGACTCAGGGAGCAGTGAGTTGGTAGAGGTCACACCTGTCCCATGGGTTGTGTTTTTCACAATGATTGAGATGACAGCATCATTGCAAAAAAGATTAGCCAAATATCAGCAGCATGGCATCACAAGATGTGATTTCCTGCCACAGTGACAGCAAGTGCACACAGGTGCTGAAGGGGTAGGTGGTGATGATTGCAGTGATGCATTGGCTGATTTGCATTTGCCAATTGTGCACATGGCAACATGACTGGGATGGTTAGACTCTGGAATTTGAATGCAATGTTGCAGAACCAGGCTATTGTGAGATTGTTTGGGCACTAGGGCTTAACATGGTTGGATGGGATCAGTGGGTAAGCCAAATTGTGATGTGACTGAGGTGTTGTACTGTAATTTGATAGATGAACAGAAGCAAATGTTACCCAGAGTGTCAGTCATCAGTATGTGTGCATTGTGGAGGGGTGCCCATGTGCATCAGTGCATGGTGAAGTTGTGGCTACTGCTTTTAACCAGTGATTGATTTTTTGGCACATAGATGTGTCATCAAAGTCATCAGTCACAACAATGTAGGGATGTCATATGCCAGACCCTAGGTATTGTCACACATTAGCTGTCCTAATGGAGGCCACTCACAACTTCATCTACAGAAGGCACTATCATGCCTTGGATCAATGAAGGCCTGTCAGGCAATTGTAAAGATGTTGGTATGTGACATGTCTCAACACATGAAGGCCTTGCATTACATTGCAATTCTCATGCTATTGTGCATTGTCTATGTGACTACATTGTTACATGGGGCTTATTTGCACTTCATTACCCAAAAAGATGTGTCCATGTGACATATGCTGCAGTGTCAATGTCAGAGACATCAACTGGCAGTGAACAGCAGTGAGCATCATGTTAGTGTGCATTTAGAGATGTGTGCTGTGCACTTTAAAGAAATTGGTACATCTACACAGCTGACACCAATGTATAACTGTAGTTGTGCTTCAGTGCCAAACATAGTTGATTTAAGGAGGTAATATCACTTGCAAATGGATATATTTTACTTTGTATCTGTGTTGTTCAGTGAAATATACTTCAAATGTGACTCAGACAACATATTTGGATGTGTAGCTATCTTACCTACAGGCACGTAGGTGTGCCTACAGACAATTGTATGTGATGTTTAAATGTAGGTACATGCACAACTATTTGGCTGTGTCTACGCAACATGGAGCATGACTATCAACTAAGCATGTTTCCATGCATCAGCTGATGATTGCACAAATGTGGCATATGCTGAAAGTACATGGAGTAGTTAAATGTGGGAGTTTCAGTCAAAGTACTTGTGTTTGTATTGCATATAATGTTTGTGAGTATGGCACTATTCTGAACCTATGTCTCTGTCTCTTGCAGCATCTACCGAGGGCAGGCAAGGACAGGGGCCCAACACCGTTGGGGAAGCTACTGGCACGACTTGTACACAGGAGTTCAGTGACACTGAGGGGACCAGCGCCTCGGAGGGGGACAGGAGTGCCCTGGAGGATTCCCGCCCGGAAACACCAACCTCCACATCTTCCCAGTCCAGCGGTGACTCCTCGATGTTGGCGGGGACAGGAAGTTCAAGATCTGCATCTTCTTCCGCCACACCTCGTCCTGTGCCCACCCTCCCGGATGCTCCCCAAAGTGCTATCCTTGCCCGCAGCCCTAAGAAGGGTAGAGTCTCCTTCCCCCCAGGCACCGCTGCCCCTGCCCCTGTCTCCCCTGCTGCCCTCAGTGTGGAGGCCATAGACATTTTGTGGCAGCTGTGTGTGGGTCAGACTGCTCTCCTGAATGCCCTCCAGGATCATGGCAACAAGTTGTCACAGGTTGTTGCGTTCATGGAGGGCATTCATTCGAACGTGGGTGACCTACACCGAACTGTCCAGTCTTTGTCCTCCACAGTGACAGCAGCCATTCAGCAGTCCCAAGCTCCCAGTCCAGCTCCTGTCCCTTCCGCAACCACACTCCCAGTGGCCCCACCTGACCAGAGTACACACACACCAGAGCCCTCAGACACCCAGTCATCCAAACGCAGCACACAACACCAGCACTCTAAGCGAACCAGACACCATACACCATCACCACAGCACACAAAGAGCACACATGACCGCAAAACAAAAAGCCCATCACAGGACACTCAGGTACATAAGGCAAAGAAGCATGCATTCACATTACATTCCTCCGATTCATCACCATCCAAGGGCACTCCCATCCCCACACCTGATCACAAAGACACACAAACACTTGCCCTGTCTGCAGTGAACCTGGTGCCTGCCACAACTAAGCCCAAACACATTCAGAAGGCAGTTTCACCCAAAACTTCGACTCCCACCCACACCCCTGTGAAGCATGGACAAGAGAGCAAAGTGGGTGGTGCACCTCCACAACAGGGGATGCAGGGAAAAAGGCAACCCTGCCCCCAGCATACCACCAGGTCCAGCAAATCCCCACAAGAATATCCATCACCACCTGCTACACTTTCGGGGAAGAGGGAGGCTGTTGGGGCCACTTCACTTGTCACTTGTGGCAAGACACTTGTGGGATATCGGATCCCAAAACAATTGAGACCCAGCCCTCCACATTCACCATCAGCCACTGAGCCTCCACACAGCATGTCTCCACCTCCCCGTGCCACTACTCGACCCGGTCCAAGCAGCCCTCAGGCTTCCACATCCACGGATACCTCTACCTCAGCCAGTTCTCTCTCTCCCAGGTCCAGTCCTCCGACTAGCCCAGACAATCAGCCCCCTCCCAGTTCAACTTCCACCCAAATTTGAAGCCAAGTCCCCCTTCCCACCCCATTCCTCCCTGAGCGGTGCCTGGACTGCCCATTCGAAGCCCCTATCCTGTGGTGATTCCCATGGCAGTGGACTGTGTTACATATTTGTTGTGCAAGTTTTCATGCACACATTTGCGGACTTGAAATTTGGACTGGCCAATGGCCTTGATGTTTTGGACTTTTGATGCCGATACAGAGTTTATGTAATAAAGACTGTTACTCATGTTCTGAGCTTTGTTGCTGCCCTTGCTAATGATGCAGTGCAATGTATGTGTATATGTTCATCTGTTACATGCTCTGTATGCCACATTCAGATTGGCATCAGCTTGATTTTCTTTTGCAGAGGTTGCCAGAGGTTCCAGCCACTTTTGTGCTTCTTGACTCAGAGGCTTGAGGGTGCAATGATGCTTGTCTGTGATGGTCTACTCTTGTCCTAATCATTCTATTGTCGGGTCTCTAGTTTTGTCCACATGTTCTATTTGGATGCTGTACCACAACAGCAGAAAATTCTATTCACATGATAACTTGCGGGGTGGACAGGGTCCGTCATATCTGTGGAATCTATCTTGATGTGTACACAGCAGTGTAGATGTGTGGTCATCTTGTGTAGGCCTGGCTTCATAGTCACATGGGTACATTAGAATGTGTGCACTTGAGTAGTCATACAGTGTGATTGTCCTGTCATTAGCTGAAGTGTTGATGTGTATGTGCCCTTGAACATGACACTTACACACATGTACGATACAGTTGATGAGTGCCTGTTTGTTTACATGATCAGACACCTGCTGTAGATTGTGGGC